>OY740809.1:1215000-1832500 GCA_963514005.1 Raja brachyura
GGGGGTGTGACGGTGCAGGGGGCGGGGCCAGTGTGACGGTACAGGGGGCGGGGTCAGCGGGCTGGGGTGTGACGGTGCAGGGGGCGGGGTCAGCGGGCTGGAGGTGTGACGGTGCAGGGTCAGCGGGCTGGGGGTGTGACGGTGCAGGGTGCGGGGTCAGCGGGCTGGAGGTGTGACGGTGCAGGGGGCGGGGTCAACGGGCTGGGGGTGTGACGGTGCAGGGGGCGGGGCCAGTGTGACGGTACAGGGGGCGGGGTCAGCGGGCTGGGGGTGTGACGGTGCAGGGGGCGGGGTCAGCGGGCTGGGGGTGTGACGGTGCAGGGGGCGGGGTCAGCGGGCTGGGGGTGTGACGTTGCAGGGGGCGGGGTCAGTGTGACGGTGCAGGGGGCGGGGTCAACGGGCTGGGGGTGTGACGGTGCAGGGGGCGGGGTCAGCGGGCTGGGGGTGTAACGGTGCAGGGGGCGGGGTCAACGGGCTGGGGGTGTGACGGTGCAGGGGGCGGGGTCAGCGGGCTGGGGGTGTGACGGTGCAGGGGGCGGGGTCAGCGGGCTGGGGGTGTGACGGTGCAGGGGGCGGGGTCAGCGGGCTGGGGGTGTGAAGGTGAAGGGGGCGGGGTCAGCGGGCTGGGGGTGTGACGGTGCAGGGGGCGGGGTCAACGGGCTGGGGGTGTGACGGTGCAGGGGGCAGGGTCAGCGGGCTGGGGGTTTGACGGTGCAGGGGGCGGGGTCAGCGGGCTGGAGGTGTGACGGTGCAGGGGGCGGGGTCAGCGGGCTGGGGGTGTGACGGTGCAGGGGGCGGGGTCAGCGGGCTGGGGGTGTGACGGTGCAGGGGGCGGGGTCAACGGGCTGGGGGTGTGACGGTGCAGGGGGCGGGGTCAGCGGGCTGGGAGTGTGACGGTGCAGGGGCGGGGTCAGCTGGCTGGGGGTGTGACGGTGCAGGGGGCGGGGTCAGCGGGCTGGGGTTGTGACGTTGCAGGGGGCGGGGTCAGTGTGACGGTGCAGGGGGCGGGGTCAGCGGGCTGGGAGTGTGACGGTGCAGGGGCGGGGTCAGCGGGCTGGGGGTGTGACGGTGCAGGGGGCGGGGTCAGCGGGCTGGGGGTGTGACGGTGCAGGGGGCGGGGTCAGCGGGCTGGGGGTGTGACGGTGCAGGGGGCGGGGTCAGCGGGCTGGGGGTGTGATGGTGCAGGGGGCGGGGTCAACGGGCTGGGGGTGTGACGGTGCAGGGGGCGGGGCCAGTGTGACGGTACAGGGGGCGGGGTCAGCGGGCTGGGGGTGTGACGGTGCAGGGGGCGGGGTCAGCGGGCTGGGGGTGTGACGGTGCAGGGGGCGGGGTCAACGGGCTGGGGGTGTGACGGTGCAGGGGGCGGGGTCAGCGGGCTGGGGGTGTGACGGTGCAGGGGCGGGGTCAGCTGGCTGGGGGTGTGACGGTGCAGGGGGCGGGGTCAGCGGGCTGGGGGTGTGACGTTGCAGGGGGCGGGGTCAGTGTGACGGTGCAGGGGGCGGGGTCAGCGGGCTGGGAGTGTGACGGTGCAGGGGCGGGGTCAGCGGGCTGGGGGTGTGACGGTGCAGGGGGCGGGGTAGCGGGCTGGGGGTGTGACGATGCAGGGGGCGGGGTCAGCGGGCTGGGGGTGTGACGGTGCAGGGGGCGGGGCCAGTGTGACGGTACAGGGGGCGGGGTCAGCGGGCTGGGGGTGTGACGGTGCAGGGGGCGGGGTCAGCGGGTTGGGGGTGTGACGGTGCAGGGGGCGGGGTCAGCGGGCTGGGGGTGTGACGGTGCAGGGGGCGGGGTCAACGGGCTGGGGGTGTGACGGTGCAGGGGGCGGGGCCAGTATGACGGTACAGGGGGCGGGGTCAGCGGGCTGGGGGTGTGACGGTGCAGGGGGCGGGGTCAGCGGGCTGGAGGTGTGACGGTGCAGGGTCAGCGGGCTGGGGGTGTGACGGTGCAGGGGGCGGGGTCAGCGGGCTGGAGGTGTGACGGTGCAGGGGGCGGGGTCAGCGGGCTGGGGGTGTGACGGTGCATGGGGCGGTGTCAGCGGGCTGGAGGTGTGACGGTGCAGGGGGCGGGGTCTGCGGGCTGGGGGTGTGACGGTGCAGGGGGCGGGGTCAACGGGCTGGGGGTGTGACGGTGCAGGGGCGGGGTCAACGGGCTGGGGGTGTGACGGTGCAGGGGGCGGGGCCAGTGTGACGGTACAGGGGGCGGGGTCAGCGGGCTGGGGGTGTGACGGTGCACGGGGCGGGGTCTGTGGGCTGGGGGTGTGAAGGTGCAGGGTCAGCGGGCTGGGGGTGTGACGGTGCAGGGGGCGGGGTCAGCGGGCTGGGGGTGTGACGGTGCAGGGGGCGGTGTCAGCGGGCTGGGGGTGTGACGGTGCAGGGGGCGGTGTCAGCGGGCTGGGGGTGTGACGGTGCAGGGGCGGGGTCAACGGGCTGGGGGTGTGACGGTGCGGGGGCGGGGTCAACGGGCTGGGGGTGTGACGGTGCAGGGGGCGGGGTCAACGGGCTGGGGGTGTGACGGTGCAGGGGGCGGGGTCAGCGGGCTGGAGGTGTGACGGTGCAGGGGGCGGGGTCAGCGGGCTGGGGGTGTGACGGTGCAGGGGGCGGGGTCAACCGGCTGGGGGTGTGACGGTGCGGGGGCGGGGTCAACGGGCTGGGGGTGTGACGGTGCAGAGGGCGGTGTCAGTATGACGGTGCAGGGGGCGGGGTCAGCGGGCTGGGCGTGTGACGGTGCCGGGGGCGGGGTCAGCGGGCTGGAGGTGTGACGGTACAGAGGGCGGGGTCAGCGGGCTGGAGGTGTGACGGTGCAGGGGGCGGGGTCAGCGGGCTGGGGGTGTGACGGTGCAGGGGGCGGGGTCAGCGGGCTGGGGGTGTAACGGTGCAGGGGGCGGGGTCAGCGGGCTGGGGGTGTGACGGTGCAGGGGCGGGGTCAGTGTGACGGTGCAGGGGGCGGGGTCAACGGGCTGGGGGTGTGACGGTGCAGGGGGCAGGGTCAGCGGGCTGGGGGTGTAACGGTGCAGGGGGCGGGGTCAACCGGCTGGGGGTGTGACGGTGCGGGGCGGGGTCAACGGGCTGGGGGTGTGACGGTGCAGAGGGCGGTGTCAGTGTGACGGTGCAGGGGGCGGGGTCAGCGAGCTGGGCGTGTGACGGTGCCGGGGGCGGGGTCAGCGGGCTGGAGGTGTGACGGTGCAGAGGGCGGGGTCAGCGGGCTGGAGGTGTGACGGTGCAGGCGGCGGGGTCAGCGGGCTGGGGGTGTGACGGTGCTGGGGGCGGGGTCAGCGGGCTGGGGGTGTAACGGTGCAGGGGGCGGGGTCAGCGGGCTGGGGGTGTGACGGTGCAGGGGCGGGGTCAGTGTGACGGTGCAGGGGGCGGGGTCAACGGGCTGGGGGTGTGACGGTGCAGGGGGCAGGGTCAGCGGGCTGGGGGTGTAACGGTGCAGGGGGCGGGGTCAACGGGCTGGGGGAGTGACCGTGCAGGGGGCGGGGCCAGTGTGACGGTACAGGGGGCGGGGTCAGCGGGCTGGGGGTGTGACGGTGCAGGGGCGGGGTCAGCGGGCTGGGGGTGTGACGGTGCAGGGGGCGGGGTCAGCGGGCTGGGGGTGTGACGGTGCAGGGGGCGGTGTCAGTGTGACGGTGCAGGGGGCGGGGTCAGCAGGCTGGGGGTGTGACGGTGCAGGGGGCGGGGTCAGCGGGCTGGGGTGTGACGGTGCAGGGGGCGGTGTCAGCGGGCTGGGGTGTGACGGTGCAGGGGGCGGGGTCAGCGGGCTGGGGTGTGACGGTGCAGGGGGCGGGGTCAGCGGGCTGGGCGTGTGACGGTGCAGGGGGCGGGGTCACCGGGCTGGGGTGTGACGGTACAGGGGGCGGGGCTATGGAACGGGCTGGGGTGTGGCGGTGCAGGGGGCGGGGTCAGCGGGCTGGGAGTGTGACGGTGCAGGGGGCGGGGTCAGCGGGCTGGGAGTGTGACGGTGCAGGGGGCGGGGCCAGCGGGCTGGTGGTGTGACGTTGCAGGGGGCGGGGTCAGCGGGCTGGAGGTGTGACGGTGCAGGGGGCGGGGTCAGTGTGACGGTGCAGGGGGCGGGGTCAGCGGGCTGGGGGTGTGACGGTGCAGGGGGCGGGGTCAGCAGGCTGGGGGTGTGACGGTGCAGGGGGCGGGGTCAGCGGGCTAGGGGTGTGACGGTGCAGGGGGCGGGTCAGCGGGCTGGGGGTGTGACGGTTCAGGGGGCGGGGTCAGCGGGCTGGAGGTGTGACGGTGCAGGGGGCGGGGTCAGCGGGCTGGGGGTGTGACGGTTCAGGGGGCGGGGTAAGCGGGCTGGAGGTGTGACGGTGCAGGGGGCGGGGTCAGCGGGCTGGGGGTGTGACGGTGCAGGGGGCGGGGTCAGCGGGCTGGAGGTGTGACGGTGCAGGGGGCGGGGTCAGCAGGCTGGTGGTGTGACGGTGCAGGGGGCGGGGCCAGTGTGACGGTAAAGGGGGCGGGGTCAGCGGGCTGGGGGTGTGACGGTGCAGGGGGCGGGGTCAGCGGGCTGGGGGTGTGACGGTGCCGGGGGCGGGGTCAGCGGGCTGGGGGTGTGACGGTGCAGGGGGCAGGGTCAGCGGGCTGGGGGTGTGACGGTACAGGGGGCGGGGTCAACGTGCTGGGGGTGTGACGGTGCAGGGGGCGGGGTCATTGTGACGGTGCAGCGGGCGGGGTCAGCGGGCTGGGGGTGTGACGGTGCACGGGGCGTGGTCAGCAGGCTGGGGGTGTGACGGTGCAGGGGGCGGGGTCAGCGGGCTGGGAGTGTGACGGTGCAGGGGGCGGGGTCAGCGGGCTGGGAGTGTGACGGTGCAGGGGGCGGGGTCAGCGGGCTCTGGGTGTGACGGTGCAGGGGGCGGGGTCAGTGTGACGGTGCAGGGGGCGGGGTTAGCGGGCTGGGGGTGTGACGGTGCAGGGGGCGGGGTCAACGGGCTGGGGGTGTGACGGTGCAGGGGGCGGGGCCAGTGTGACGGTACAGGGGGCGGGGTCAGCGGGCTGGGGGTGTGACGGTGCAGAGGGCGGGGTCAGCGGGCTGGAGGTGTGACGGTGCAGGGGGCGGGGTCAGCGGGCTGGAGGTGTGACGGTGCAGGGGGCGGGGTCAACGGGCTGGGGGTGTGACGGTGCAGGGGGCGTGGTCAGCGGGCTGGAGGTGTGACGGTGCAGGGGGCGGGGTCAGCGGGCTGGAGGTGTGACGGTACAGGGGGCGGGGTCAGCGGGCTGGGGGTGTGACGGTGCAGGGGGCGGGGCAGCGGGCTGGGGGTGTGACGGTGCAGGGGGCGGGGTCAGCGGGCTGGGGGTGTGACGGTGCAGGGGGCGGGGTCAGCGGGCTGTGGGTGTGACGGTACAGGGGGCGGGGCCAGTGTGACGGAACAGGGGGCGGGGTCAGCGGGCTGGGGGTGTGACGGTGCAGGGGGCGGGGTCAGCGGGCTGGATATGTGACGGTGCAGGGGGCGGGGTCAGCGGGCTGTGGGTGTGACGGTGCAGGGGGCGGGGTCAGCGGGCTGGAGGTGTGGCCGTGCAGGGGGCGGGGTCAGTTTTGCAGGGGGCGGGGTCAGCGGGCTGGGGGTGTGACGGTGCAGGGGACGGGGTCAGCGGGCTGGAGGTGCGACGGTGCAGGGGGCCGGGTCAGCGGGCTTTGGAGGTGTGACGTTGCAGGGGGCGGGGTCAGCGGGCTGGGGGTGTGACGGTGCAGGGGGCGGGGTCAGCGGGCTGAGGGTGTGACGGTGCAGGGGGCGGGGTCAGCGGGCTGGAGGTGTGACGGTGCAGGGGGCGGGGTCAGCGGGCTGGGTGTGTGACGTTGCAGGGGGCGGGGTCAGCGGGCTGGAGGTGTGACGGTGCAGGGGGCGGGGTCAGCGGGCTGGGGGTGTGACGGTGCAGGGGGCGGGGTCAGCGGGCAGGAAGTGTGACGGTGCAGGGGGCGGGGTCATCGGGCTGGGGGTGTGACGTTGCAGGGGGCGGGGTCAGCGGGCTGGAGGTGTTACGGTGCAGGGGGCGGGGTTAGTGTGACGGTGCAGGGGGCGGGGCTATGGAACGGGCTGGGGGTGTGGCGGTGCAGGGGGCGGGGTCAGCGGGTTGGGAGTGTGACGGTGCAGGGGGCGGGGTCAGCGGGCTGGGGGTGTGACGTTGAAGGGGGCGGGGTCAGCGGGCTGGAGGTGTGACGGTGCAGGGGGCGGGGTCAGTGTGACGGTGCAGGGGGCGGGGTCAGCGGGCTGGGGATGTGACGGTGCAGGGGACGGGGTCAGCGGGCTGGGGGTGTGACGGTGCAGGGGGCGGGGTCAGCGGGCTGGAGGTGTGACGGTGCAGGGGGCGGGGTCAGCTGGCTGGAGGTGTGACGGTGCAGGGGGCGGGGTCAGCGGGCTGGGGGTGTGACGGTGCAGGGGGCGGGGTCAGTGGGCTGGGGGTGTGACGGTGCAGGGGGCGGGGTCAGCGGGCCGGGGTGTGACGGTGCAGGGGGCGGGGTCTGCGGGCTGGGGGGTGTGACGGTGCAGGGGGCGGGGTCAGTGTGACGGTGCAGGGGCCGGGGCTATGGAACGGGCTGGGGGTGTGACGGTGCAGGGGGCGGGGTCATTGTGACGGTGCTGGGGTCGGGGTCAGCGGGCTGGGGGTGTGACGTGCAGGGGGCGGGGTCAGCGGGCTGGTGGTGTGACGGTGCAGGGGGCGGGGTCAGCGGGCTGGGGTGTGACGGTGCAGGGGGCGGGGCTATGGAACGGGCTGGGGTGTGGCGGTGCAGGGGGCGGGGTCAGCGGGCTGGGAGTGTGACGGTGCAGGGGGCGGGGTCAGCGGGCTGGGAGTGTGACGGTGCAGGGGGCGGGGTCAGCGGGCTGGGGGTGTGACTTTGCAGGGGGCGGGGTCAGCGGGCTGGAGGTGTGACGGTGCAGGGGGCGGGGTCAGTGTGACGGTGCAGGGGGCGGGGTCAGCGGGCTGGGGGTGTGACGGTGCAGGGGGCGGGGTCAGCAGGCTGGGGGTGTGACGGTGCAGGGGGCGGGGTCAGCGGGCTGGGAGTGTGACGGTGCAGGGGGCGGGGTCAGCGGGCTGGGGGTGTGACGTTGCAGGGGGCGGGGTCAGCGGGCTGGAGGTGTGACGGTGCAGGGGGCGGGGTCAGCGGGCTGGGGGTGTGACGGTGCAGGGGGCGGGGTCAGCGGGCTGGGGGTGTAACGGTGCAGGGGCGGGGTCAACGGGCTGGGGGTGTGACGGTGCAGGGGGCGGGGTCAACGGGCTGGGGGTGTGACGGTGAAGGGGGCGGGGCCAGTGTGACGGTACAGGGGGCGGGGTCAGCAGGCTGGGGGTGTGACGGTGCAGGGGGCGGGGTCAGCGGGCTGGGGGTGTGACGGTGCAGGGGGCGGGGTCAGCGGGCTAGGGGTGTGACGGTGCAGGGGGCGGGTCAGCGGGCTGGGGGTGTGACGGTTCAGGGGGCGGGGTCAGCGGGCTGGAGGTGTGACGGTGCAGGGGGCGGGGTCAGCTGGCTGGGGGTGTGATGGTTCAGGGGGCGGGGTCAGCGGGCTGGAGGTGTGACGGTGCAGGGGGCGGGGTCAGCGGGCTGGGAGTGTGACGGTGCAGGGGGCGTGGTCAGCGGGCTGGGCGTGTGACGGTGCAGGGGGCGGGGTCAGCGGGCTGGAGGAGTGACGGTGCAGGGGGCGGGGTCAGTGTGACGGTGCAGGGGGCGGGGTCAGCGGGCTGGGGGTGTGACGGTACAGGGGGCGGGGTCAGCAGGCTGGGGGTGTGACGGTGCAGGGGGCGGGGTCAGCGTGCTGGGGTGTGACGGTGCAGGGGGCTGGGTCAGCGGGCTGGGCGTGTGACGGTGCAGGGGGCGGGGTCAGCGGGCTGGGGTGTGACGGTGCAGGGGGCGGGGCTATGGAACGGGCTGGGGGTGTGGCGGTGCAGGGGGCGGGGTCAGCGGGTTGGGAGTGTGACGGTGCAGGGGGCGGGGTCAGCGGGCTGGGGGTGTGACGTTGAAGGGGGCGGGGTCAGCGGGCTGGAGGTGTGACGGTGCAGGGGGCGGGGTCAGTGTGACGGTGCAGGGGGCGGGGTCAGCGGGCTGGGGATGTGACGGTGCAGGGGACGGGGTCAGCGGGCTGGGGGTGTGACGGTGCAGGGGGCGGGGTCAGCGGGCTGGAGGTGTGACGGTGCAGGGGGCGGGGTCAGCGGGCTGGAGGTGTGACGGTGCAGGGGGCGGGGTCAGCGGGCTGGGGGTGTGACGGTGCAGGGGCGGGGTCAGCGGGCTGGGGGTGTGACGGTGCAGGGGGCGGGGTCAGTGGGCTGGGGGTGTGACGGTGCAGGGGGCGGGGTCAGCGGGCCGGGGTGTGACGGTGCAGGGGGCGGGGTCTGCGGGCTGGGGGTGTGACGGTGCAGGGGGCGGGGTCAGCGGGCGGGGTCAGTGCGACGGTGCGGGGGGCGTGGTCAGCTGGCTGGGGGTGTGACGGTGCAGGGGGCGGGGTCAGCAGGCTGGGAGTGTGACGGTGCAGGGGGCGGGGTCAGCGGGCGGGGTCTGTGTGACGGTGCGGGGGGCGGGGTCAGCGGGCTGGGAGTGTGACGGTGCAGGGGGCGGGGTCAGCGGGCTGGGGGTGTGACGGTGCAGGGGGCGGGGTCAGCAGGCTGGGGGTGTGATGGTGCAGGGGGCGGGGTCAGTGTGACGGTGCAGGGGCCGGGGCTATGGAACGGGCTGGGGGTGTGACGGTGCAGGGGGCGGGGTCATTGTGACGGTGCTGGGGTCGGGGTCAGCGGGCTGGGGGTGTGACGTGCAGGGGGCGGGGTCAGCGGGCTGGTGGTGTGACGGTGCAGGGGGCGGGGTCAGCGGGCTGGAAGTGTGACGGTGCAGGGGGCGGGGTCAGCGGGCTGGAGGTGTGACGGTGCAGGGGGCGGGGTCAGCGGGCTGGGGGTGTGACGGTGCAGGGGGCGGGGTCAGTGTTGCAGGGGGCGGGGTCAGCGGGCTGGGGGTGTGACGGTGCAGGGGGCGGGGTCAGTGTTGCAGGGGGCGGGGTCAGCGGGCTGGGGGTGTGACGGTGCAGGGGCCGGGGTCAGCGGGCTGGGGTGTGCCGGTGCAGGGGGCGGGGTCAGCGGGCTGGGGTGTGACGGTGCAGGGGGCGGGGCTATGGAACGTGCTGGGGGTGTGACGGTGCAGGGGGCGGGGTCAGCGGCTGGGGGTGTGACGTTGCAGGGGGCGGGGTCAGCGGGCTGGAGGTGTGACGGTGCAGGGGGCCTCAGCAAGGGGACCCCCTTCTCACGAGACCTGTTCGTGAAGAAGGTCTTGCTCGGGGCCCTCAAATTTGAGCCCAAGGACATCTACTGCCTCCAGGATTTCCCGGGTAACAGATCATATCATCCAGCTTTGCTAAATCGGTATGAGGAAATGCAGGTTCCTCTTCCTCAAGTTGAGGAGGAGCATCACCTTGTCCTTGTTCATCAGGAGGGCTAACTGGTGAGTTTTCACTTGATGCATTAGGTGAAGAGGTCTGATTCTGTGGAAGAGGAGGTTGGGACTGGCCATCAGGAGCTTGGCCCTGGTTGTCATTCCCTCCTACTGGAGAGCCACGGGTCGTGACTGTCATAGTCGACACAGGACAGATTTTTGCAATTTTGTCTGGCTATGTGGTTGTTGAAAGAGAAAAATAAATTGCCTCCTTAATGAAAATAGGAAAACAATTTATATCTGTACATAAAAGCACCACCTCGAGCACAGGTTGTGTTGCAGAGACCATTGCACAGCCAGGAATTAGGTCTCCTTTGCCAGGACTGCGAGCCTGGTTGCGTAGGGAGGGTGAGATTGAACAGGGGAATGGGTGGAGATACGGCTTTATATTATTTTTCTGTCTGTCTTGTCTCTCCCTCTCTGTTGCTGCCGTTTCTTCTTTTTGTTTCTCTCACCACCACTCCCCTTTCTCCCTCCTATTTTACTCTCTCTCCTTTCCCCTCCTATTCTACTGTTACCCTTCTGCCTGAGTAAACACCAACCCCCCTCTCTCTCTCTCTCACGCCAGGACCGAGCCACACAACAATCTCACAACGGATATTTTGACATTACCTTCCAGTATCCGACGGGATGGCAGAAGGTGATGGAAGACTTCCGGGAGAGGGGGAATGAAGCTCTGCTGTCGCTGCTGAAAGTGCAGCCGCTCTTCACCCTCCCCACGCAGAAGGAAAGGTTGATCACGGTGCACATGTTCAACCCACATGTGCCGGTAGACGATGTCCTCACCTTCCTTGCTCGCTACGTTGAGGGAACATGGAACTGTGTGGACGTGAAGGACATGCACGGGATATGGACGAGCAAGAGGCAAGTTAAGGTGAAGCTGAGGGTGGACAAGGACGGAGAAATTGTCCACCCCCCCCTCGGTTTTCACGATTGGAGGAAACCGAGGATACCTGAGCTATGTAGGGCAACCCAGGCTGTGCAGGAAATGCAACAAGCCTGGGCATGTGATGGCCCAATGCATAGCAGTTGTCTGCAAAAACTGCAAGATGGAGGGCCATCTGACAAAGGACTGTCAGGACAGCAAGAACTGCAACTTGTGCGGGGAGGCAGGCCACCTTTACAGGGCTTGCCCTAAAAGAGCCTGCACCTATGCACAGGCGACAAGAGGGGCTGCTGCCAGCACCCCCAAGGTGGGTGAAGCACCCCCCACCACTACCAAGACCCCAGCAGAGAAAGAGAACGCAGATGAGGACAACCCAACCACCTTGAAGCCCCAAGTGCCAGAAGGAGATGCCCAGCATCCTGCCCAGGAGAGAGAGTCAATGGAGGAGGAGAAACTGAAGGAGAAGTGGACGACAGTGTCGTACAAGAAGCAGAGGGTTCAGCCCAAAGAGCCGAGGCCGCAAAGGACCGGTAAGTCAAAAAGTAAACAACAAAAAAGATGTCTTTCTATTACAGAAGGCAGCAATCTCTCCTCTTCGTCGGAGGATGAGGCGACCGGGAAGTCCCAACGAGGGAGACAGAGGAGGAAAACGGGGGAAGAGAAGAGAGAGGCCACGACGATCACCTCCCGGCCCCAGGAGACTGAGAGCAGAGAAGCGGCCGAAGGGCTCCAGCCCCAGGACATCAGGAGCAGTGCAGCGGTGGAGGGGCTCCAGCCCCAGGACACCAGGAGCAGTGCAGTGGTCGAGGGGCTCCAGCCCCAGGACATCGGGAGCAGTGCAGCGGTCGAGGGGCTCCAGCCCCAGGACATCGGGAGCAGTGCAGCGGTCGAGGGGCTCCAGCCCCAGGACATCGGGAGCAGTGCAGCGGTCGAGGGGCTCCAGCCCCAGGACATCGGGAGCAGTGCAGCGGTCGAGGGGCTCCAGCCCCTGGAGACAGGGATCATCACAGTGGCCAATGGGCCCCAGCTCCGGGCGACTGGGAGCAGCGCAAAGGCTGTTGGGCCCCAGCTCCGGGTGACCGGGAAAATTGCAGCGGCCAATGGGCCCCAGCTCCGGGCGACTGGGAGCAGCACAAAGGCCGTTGGGCCCCAGCTCCGGGCGACCGGGAGCAGTGAACCAGCCACCATGACCCAGCTACAGGAGACGGCACAGTTATCCTACAGAACAAGGCAGTGGGACGTACTGTGTCACCACAAGTGCCCAGCGGTATCAGCACGGATCACAGCTGTGGTGCCCGATACCGCACAGCAGCTTCTGCTTTAAACCCAGTGCAGAAGTCCATGTGGCACAGCAGCGAATATTACCCATCCCGGAACCGTCTTCTGTTCACCTCTCGGTACGAGAAAATGTAACTGACTTATTTAACTATGTTGCCCATTTTGGGTATGATATTCCCCCAGTGAATGACAAATTAAAAGAGTTGCTGGTGGCAGTCGAGTTGTCGCACAAACACTTCTTCTCCCTGGAACAAAAGACTCTGGATATCGCCAGGGAGATCGAAGAGATCAAGTCTCCAAGTTGGTGGGACCTGGAGTCCTGGAGCATAGTTCCAGCATGGGTCCGCATCGTGTCCCATGTTCTGATCATCTGCCAGATGATAATTGTGCTGTATTTGCTATGCATTAATTGCAAATTTAAAAGGCGGAGTAGGATGGCCAAATTACTACAGCTGGTAAATCAAGCCGCCCGACGTCACTGGAATGACACCCCATTACTGTAAAATGTCTGTACTCTAGTGCAATAGTTTTGTACATATGTTGTAATCCCTGCATTTTCAGGGAATGGTCGTGAGGGTACTGTATGGTTTGTGGGATTGATGTAAAGTAAAAGGTGTACAGTGTAAGTTAATGTGCTTCGAGGGCCTAGTTTAGTGATTAAGGGGGCTTTCGGGGTACATAATTTCACCTTCTCACCAGGAGTGTTTACAGCTCTTGAGGCTGGAGGATTGCCCACTAACTTTGTCAATCGATACGGTGTGTACAAGCCTGGACGTATCGTAGGGGCATTTAAGTTATTGGGGCAAATCCTCCAAAATTATGGAAGAACTCGGTTAAGGACATGGATATTTAAAAAAAAGACCACTAACGGAAAAAACCCCAATCAACAAAAGACTCAGTTTCAAGTTTCAAACCTGTCTGGCCTGTGGACTTGGGCATCACACAACGGTGTGGGCAGAATAGGCTGAGACCGAGATAACAAGATTATCTTGGATACACAAAGGAAGGAACGAAGCCTCAGCAGACGGTGGTAAACAGGCCAGCAACAAGCACAATCACCATCAGGGATGACCCATCCATCGAGACAATAGGAGCCCATTGAGTTCTCTTATCATATCTGGTTCATTGGACAACACTAACTCCAGAATTGCCTTTTCTCTGGTCGGCTCAATTACAAGCTGCTCTGAGAATCCATCTCGGATGTATTCAACAAACTGTCTTTCTTGGCGACCATATTTTCCCAGTCTACCTGCATATTGAAATCCCCCATCACCACAGTGGCATTACCTTTGTTACATGCCAGTTTTAACTCCTGCTGCAACTTACACCCTACGTCCCGGCTACTATTTGGGGGTCTGTAAAAAACATCAATTAGTGTCTTCTTGCCTTTACAATTCCTCAACTCAATCCACAGTGACTCTACCTCGTCAGTGCCTATGTCTTCCCTCGCAAGGGATTGAATTCCATCCCTCACCAGCAGAGCTACCCTCTCTCCTCTGCCCACCTGCCTGTCCTTTCTATAGGATGTATAACCCTGAATATTAATTTCCCAGGCCCGATCCTCCTGCAGCCACGTCTCAGTAAGCCCCACAATGTCATATCTACCAACCTCTAACTGAGCCTCAAGCTCATCTACTTTACTTCTTATACTTCACGCAGTCATATACAATAATTTTAATTCCTTACGCATCTCACCTTTCACATCGATCCGTATTACACTTGGCCATACTCTGCTATTCCTTTGTGAGCTTCCTTTCCCGTTAATTCTGGGGTCATTAATCATCCCTTTACTCTCTTTCCCTTTAACTCCATTGTCGACTATCTCATTTAACACCCCACCCTCCTTATTCAGTTTAAAACCACCCGAGTAACAGTAGCAAACCTGCCTGCCAGAATGCTGGTCCCCCACCAGTTAAGATGCAATCCGTCCCTTTTGTACAGTTCCCCCTTACTTCAAAACTGATCCCGTGCACCAGTTACTCAGCCACACATTCAGGTCCCGTATCTCCCTGTTCCTGCTCTCGCGACCTTCAGAACGCGAAAAGCCACAAACATTCAGCACACGAAAAGCGCCAAAATTTCAGGATGCATAAAGCGCCAAAATTACAGGACGTGATAAGTGAGAACATTTCAGCACAAGAAAAGCGACGACAATTCAGCGCACGAAAAGCGACAAACCTTCAGGATGTGAAAAGCGATGAAAATTCAGCACGCAAAAAATGACGAAAATTCAGCACATGAAAAGTGCCGAAAATTCAGGACGCGATAGGCGACGAAAATTCAAAACGGCAAAAAGGATGAAATTCAGGATGCGAAAAGCGACAAAAGTTCAGGATGCATGAAGCAACGAAATTTCAAGACACGAAAAGTGACAAATTTTCGGCACACGAAAAGTGACGAACCTTCAGGACATGAAGTGTGACGAAAATTCCGGACATGAAAAGCAACGCAATTTCAGGAAGAGAAAAGTGACGAAATTTCACTACACAAAAAGCGCCGAAAATTCAGCATGCGAAAAGCGACAAAAATTCAGCACGCGGAAAGTGACGAAGTAGGCGACGAAAATTCAAAACGTAAATTCAACACATGAAAAGTGACAAAATGATAGGTCTCATAATGCTAGCTAGATAGCTACATATAGGGGAGGGTGCCTGGAAATAGGGGGCGGGGGGGGGGTTGAGGGAAGGGCACCTGTAAATGTGGATTTAGGGTAGGGTATGTAAATGGGAGGGGAATTTAGGGGAGGGTACCTTTAAATGGTACCCATTTAAGAGGTCACCTGTAAATGGTGAATTAGGGGAGGGCACCTTTAAATGGTGCAGTAGGGAAGGCATCTGTAAATTTAGGGTAGATTTAGGGGAGAGCACCTGTAAAAGAGCAATACACAATGAGCAACAACAACAACTGAAGCTTTACAACAACAACTGCTGTGTTGTTACACCAATCCACATTATAATCTCAGCTAATTCTTTCCCCCTCATTAATTTATTCTCCCGTGTACCGAGGTACAGTGAAAAGCTTCAGTCGCGTGCTAACCAGTTAGCAGAAAGACACAACATGATCACAATTGAGCCAGGTAGATGGCTACATCCTGTATAACTAGGTAGCTAGCTAGATGGCTATATACTGGATAGCTAGGTAGATTGCAAGACTGATCTATATACTGGATAGCTAGGTAGATTGCAAGACTGATCTATATACTGGATAGCTAGGTAGATTGCAAGACTGATCTATATACTGGATAGCTAGGTAGCTAGATGGAGTGATCTACATACTGGACAGCTAGGTTGCTACCAAGACTGAGCTACAAACTGGATAACGAGGTAGCTAGCTACATGGCTACAGACTGGATAGCTAGCTACATACTGGTGTTTCATAGTTACAAACTGAATTGGAAGAACAACACCTCAAATTTCGCAGCTTACACCCCAGCGGTATGAACATTGTCTGCTCTAACCTCAAGTAACCCTTGCTTTCCCTCTCTCTGTTCCTCCTCCACTTTATTATTCTGCTAGTTTCCCTGTGTGTATCTCTTCCATGACGACCAATAGACCATTGTGGGCTCCACCTTTCCTGGGCCTTCGTTTCGGGCTCTGATTTGTTCTATACCTTCCTATACCTCTCGTTTCCCTTTCACCTGCCTCTCAGTCTGAAGAAGGGTCTCAACCCAAAACGTCACCTTTTCTCCAGATATGCTGCCTGCCCCGCTGGGTTACTCCAGCGTTTGTGTCTATCTTCGGTGTAAACCAGCATCTGCCGTTCCTTCCTCGGTGCAGATTCGGTGGATGGAATGGCCAGTCTCGGCGCTGCATCTCCAAATTAAACAACCAATCAACATTGATTTTATTCAGCTCATTTATTTACATTGTATACATAAATTGGTTTGGCATAACAGTTTAAATTGTCTCTCTTGTGTGATCATCGGCAGTCACTCGAAACAAGTATGACTGTCCTCTCCATAGGGTGGTCCACATGTAGGTCTGCAGACGTCTGTAAAGGCCAATCCGCGATCCACACACCTTGGTGCAACGTGGGCAGTGGAGACTGGCGGCGGCTGGTAGTTGTCAAGCCTTCTCTCTCTCCTTACGATGCTGTCGCTTTGTCTCTGTGACACGGCGCTGTTCCATTTCGTCAAGTGCAGCTCATCCCTGCATGGATTTCCTCCAGGAGTGCATGTCTAGTGCAATGCACTTCCAGTTGCTTGATGTGATGTGATGTGGAATTTCTTCAGACTGTTCTTGGTGCTTTCCTTGAAGCTTTTCTTTGGCCCAGCAGGGGCTCGCCAACCTTCCTTCAGTTGAGAGTACAGGATTTGTTTAGGGAGACGTGTGTTGGACTTGGCCAGTCCATTGAAGTTGGGGCTGCATTATTGTGGTGGTGATGCTGGTCATGTTGGCTTCCTCCAAAACGCTGATGTTGGTGCGTTTGGCTTCCCAGCTGATCCTCGTAAGGATCTTCGATGATATTGTTCCAGGGCTCTCAGGTGCCTGCTGTAGGTGGTCCATGACTCAACTCCATACAACAGGGTGGAAAGGACAACGGCTCTGTAGACCAGCAGTTTTGTTTGAGCCTTTAGGTCTTGGTCTTCAAAGACTCTTCTCCTGAGTCTGGCGTAGGCTCCGCTGGCACAACTCAGGCGATGTTTGACCTCAGAGTCAATATCAGCTTTTGAGGAAAGAATGCTGCCTAGGTAGGGGAAGTGGTCAACGTTTTGAAGCGTGGTGTCGTCCACTTTTAAATGGCTGTTTGGGTGGAGGTTGATGTGGGACCTGGGCCTTGACCCATGGCTCTGTCTGCCTTGGCAAAGGCATTCAGGATGCCCTGGAGGTCTACTGCAGAGTGCGCTGCAATGGCGCAGTTGTCCGCGTGCAGAAGCTCCATGATGGCGGTGTTACTGACTTTCAGCATGGTCTTCAACCTATTAATAGTGATAATGTGTGGGGATCGTTGGTCAGAGCGGACTCGGTGGGCCTGATTCCGCGCTGTATCCCTAAACTGAACTAAATTATTCTGAAGAAGGGTCTCGACCCGAAACGTCGCCTATCTCCTTCGCTCCTTTGATGCTGCTGCACCCGCTGAGTTTCTCCAGCTTTTTGTGTAACCCTAAATTATTAACAGTGTGGATGTAACTGCAGATGCTGGTTTAAACCAGAGATTGACACAAAATGCTGGAGTAACTCAGCGGGAGACGCAGCATCTCTGGCGAGAGGGAATGGGTGGCGTTTCGGGTCATGAAAAGCCACAAAAATTCAAGACGTGAAAAGCCACAAAAATTCAAGACATGACAAGCCACAAAAATTCAAGACATAAAAGGCAACGGCAATGCAAAACTTGAAAAGCCACAAAATTCAAGATGTGAAAAGCTACGAAAATTCATGACGTGAAAAGGTATGAAAAATCAAGACATGAAAAGCCAGGAAAATTCAACACATGGAAAGCCAGGAAAATTCAAGAGATAAAAAGCCAGGAAAATTCAAGACATGAAAAGGCACGAAAATTCAAGACGTGAAAATCCACGAAAATTTAAGACATGGAAAAAACCCCACAAAAATTCAAGACTTGAAAAACCACGAAATTTCAAGGTGAAAATCAATGACTATTCAAGACGTGAAAAGCCACGAAAATTCAAGGCGTCGAAAGCCACAAAAATTCAAGACATGAAATGCAATGATAATTCAAGACGTGAAAAGCCACGAAAAATCAAGACATGAAATGCCACAAAAATTCAAGACATGAAAAATCATGGAAATTCAAGGCGTGAAAAGCCATGAAAATTCAAGACTTCAAGCTGGTGTGATTTTGGCGGGGGAGGGATGGAGAGAGAGCGAGCACAGGTGTACTTGAAGTTCAAGAAAGCAATATTCATACTTGACCAAGAAGGAATGGGTGACGTTTCAGGTCAAGACCCTTCTTCCTTGACAGAATTGATGTGCAGTGGAATCTTAAGGGCCTGTCCTACCAGCATCCGACTCCATGCGATGAGCGTGATCAAACTGGAAGCGGGGTCTGCACAGAGGTTGGGTGATCCCTGTACAGGGCCGTTCCCACCAGCATGCGCCTGCATGCGTTAAGCGTGACCAAACCGGCAGCGAGGGCCGCGCGGAGGTCGGGTGAGTGGCGCAACGCGGCGCAAAGTGAGGCGAACTTCTGAAAGGCAGCGAAGTTTGAAAGGTAAGTTCGCCAGGACACAGAGGGGCACACAGAGAGGGCCACGGAGCCACACACATAGAGGGTCACGGAGGCACCTACAGAGAGGATCACGGAGGCACGATGTCGAGACAGTGTGTAATGCATTGAGGCGACTGTGAGCCGACAAGCCGTTGCTGTGCGGAATTTTTAAACATGGTCAGTTTTTCGGAGCCCCGTGCGATGTCGGGACGAACTCCGCACGGCTCCGGCGTCCGAAGTGGGACCGGCCCCGCGACGCCGGACGGCTCAAGCGACCACGTTAGGTCGCGCTCATCGCATAGAGTTGCATGCTGGTGGGACAGGCCCTTTAGGGTCCAGCTTCTCATCTCACTGAAGGAGGCAGTACGAGTAGATAGGGTGCGTGGCGTTGAAAGACAGCCGGGTTCGGTAGTGACCACTCCGACATTCACAATAACACGGTGAACTCGGGTGCTTTATTCTATTTACAGCTGAAAAAATGTCCAGGATGCGCTGCCCTCCATCAGAGTGCATGTGTGAAGATGCTGGCGATCTGTGGCTGAATGAGTTTGCTGACGACACCAAGATTGGAGTATGGTGCACAATTTTGGTCGCCTAATTATAGGAAGGATGTCAACAAAATAGAGAGAGTACAGAGGAGATTTACTAGAATGTTGCCTGGGTTCCAGCAAATAAGTTACAGAGAAAGGTTGAACAAGTTAGGTCTTTATTCTTTGGAGTGCAGAAGGTTAAGGGGGGACTTGATTGAGGTCTTTAAAATGATGAAAGGGATAGACAGAGTTGACATGGATAAGCTTTTCCCATTGACGGTAGGGAAGATTCAAACAAGAGGGCATGACATGAGAATTAAGGGACAGAAGTTTAGGGGTAACATGAGGGGAAACTTCTTTACTCAGAGAGTGGTGGCTGTGTGGAATGATCTTCCAGCAGAAGTGGTGGAGGCAGGATCAATTTTAACATTTAAAAGTAAAGTGGATAGGTATATGGACGGGAAGGGAATGGAGGGGTATGGTCTGAGTGCAGGTAGATGGGACTAGGGGAAAATAAATGGTCGGCACGGACTGGAAGGGCCGAGAAGGCCTGTTTCCGTGCTGTAATTGTTATATGGTTATTGGAGGAGTTCCAGACAGTGAGGAAGCTTCGGAAGATACGGCGGGATGAAGATCAGATACAGAAATGTGCGGAGAAATGGTAGGTAGATACAAATGCTGGAGAAACTCATCTATGGAGTGAAGGAAATAGGCAACGTTTCGGGTCGAAACCCTTCTTTAGACTGATGTAGAGTGGGAGGGGGGGTGGGAAGAACAAAGGAAGAGGAGGAGTCAGAGGGCTGAGGGGGAGCTGAGAAGGGAAGGAGACAGTAAGGGCTACCTGAAATTGAAGAAGTCAATGTTCATGCCGCTGGGGTACAAACGACCCAAGAGGTGTTGCTCCTCCAATTTCCAGTGCTCCTCACTCTGGCCATGGAGGAGGCCCAGGACAGAAAGGTTGGATTCGGAATGGGAGAGCGAGTTGAAGTGCTGAGCCACCGAGAGATCAAGTTGGTTATTGGGGACCGAGCGGAGGTGTTCGGCGAAGCGATCGCCAAGCCTACATTTGGTCTCACCAATGTAGATCAGCTGACATCTAGAGCAGTGGATGCAATAGATGAGGTTGGAGGAGGTGCAGGTGTTCCTCTGTCACACCTGGAACAACTGCTTGGACAGAGTTTAAACCGAGCTTGTGTGAGGTGTTGCACTTTGGGAGGTTGAAGTCACAAGGAAAGTGTGTAGATTTTCAGTTTAATTTAGAGATTCAGAGTGGAAACTATCCTACACACACATTGGACAATTTACATTTATACGAAGCCAATTAACCTTCAAACTGTACCTCTTTGGTGTGGAAGACAATAGACAATAGGTGCAGGAGTAGGCCATCTGGCCCTTCGAGCCAGCACCGCCATTCAATGTGATCATGGTTGATCATCCGCAATCAGTACCCTGTTCCTGCCTTCTCCCCATATCCCCTGACTTCGCTATTTTTAAGAGCACTATCTAGCTCTCTCATGAAAGCATCCAGAGAACCTGCCTCCACCTGAGGCAAAGAATTTCACAGACTCACCACTCTCTGTGAGAAAAAGTGTTTCCTCGTCTCAGTTCTAAATGGCTTGCTCTTTATTCTTAAACTGTGGCCCCTGGTTCTCGACTCCCCCAACATCGGGAACACGTTTCCTGCCTCTAGAGGTCCAAGCCCTTAATCTTATATGTTTCAATGAGATACCCTCTCATCCTTCTAAACTCCAGTGTACAAGCCCAGCTGCTCCATTCTCTCAGCATATGACAGTCCAGCCATCCGGGGAATTAACCTTGTAAACCTACGCTGCACTCCCTCAATAGCAAGAATGTCCTTCCTCAAATTAGGGACACAATACTTCAGGTGTCATCTCACTAGGGCTCTGTACAACTGCAGAAGGACTCCTTTGCTCCGAAATTCAATTCCTCTTGTTATAAAGGCCAACATGCCATTCGCTTTCTTCACTGCCTGCTGTACCTGCATGCCTACTTTCATAGACTGATGTACAAGGACCCCCAGATCCCGTTGTACTTCCCCTTTTCCCAACTTGACACTATTTAGATAGTAATCTGCTTTCCTGTTTTTGCTACCAACGTGGATAACCTCACATTTATCCGTATTAACTTCATCTGCCATGCATCTGCTCACTGCCCCAACCTGTCCAAGTCACCCTGCATTCTCATAGCATCCTCCTCACAGTTCACACTGCCACCCAGCTTTGTGTCATCTGCAAATTTGCTAATGTTACTTTAAATCCCTTCAACCAAATCATTGATGTATATTGTAAATAGCTGCAGTCCAAGCACCGAGCCTTGCGGCACCCCACTAGTCGTTGCCCGCCATTCTGGAAGGGACACATTAATCCCTACTCTTTGTTTCCTGTCTGCCAACCACTTCTCTATCCATGTCAGCACTCTACCCCCAATACCATGTGCCCTAATTTTGCCCACTTGAGGAAACTGAAGATCTCCTGGAAAACACACACAGGTCACAAGAAGAACTTACAAACTCCGTACAGATAGGCACCCATATTTGGGATCGAACCTGGGTCTTTGGCAATCTTGGGATTGTCTCAACAGCTTAGTCCTGTGATCTTCAAAGGAGGTGTGGTGATCACAGGCTTCTTTCTGCAGTTCATATTTGCCTTAACAGTGCTGACAGTGCAGATTTCTCCCTGGTGGCTCAACTTTGAGCTTGAAGAAGTGATGATAGCAGAATATCCTGGTGGCCAGTCTTTGCCAGTGTGTGTGTGCGCGT
This sequence comes from Raja brachyura, assembly GCA_963514005.1. The sequence continues at coordinate 1,236,047 of OY740809.1, forward strand.
GTCTTTGAACTTGTCAGCATCCTGGAAAACCAAACATTCTACCTGATACACTTTGGTGCATAATGTGTAGTCATCAGATATTAATTCCAAAACAGATTTTAAAATATCAATTGTTTATTTAATACAAGACAATTCCAGGATAAAGTGTCAACAACTTCTTCTTCAGGATAGAAATTAGATATTTCTTCACTCAGAATATTTTTCAAGGGTTGAAAAAAAATCAGTTGTTAATTGCTTTCAAGCAAGATCAACATATAATTGATTCCAAGAAGTAATAAACCATATCACAGTAAGAGAGGAAACTGCATTTAAAGTGCGGGTCAGGCATGATCTGCCTGAAAGGTCCAGACCCAAAATGTTGCCTGTCAAGATTTAAGATTGCAGCTTCCATCCACAGGCATCAGTGTCTACATTTGTGGCAATGAAGACAGTGACTATTATGGGCTTCCCCCACACTGAAATCAGGAGCAGGCGAGCAGCACCCAGTGGCTGCTGCAAAACCACAAATGGAAAATGTAATACATTGTTGGAGATAATCAGCAAGCCAGGCAGCAGCATCTGTGGAGGGAGAAACTGGGTGAATATTTCAGGTTAATATTATTTCCTCAAAGCTGGGGGAAGTTGTCAGATGGAGACAGACAACAAGAAGGGTGAGGGAGATGGTGTGAATGGCCTGAGTCCCAGATCAATATTACTGTCAGTGATCCACTGCAGAGCCCACTCCTCACTGACACCGATTCCGAGGGAGAGGGAGAGGGAGAGGGAGAGGGAGAGGGAGAGGGTATTTATAGCCCCGCCCCCCCCGGGCTTTTGGCGGCAAAGATTAGAACCGAGGGGCGGGGCCGAGCGCGGAGAGCGGCGCAGGCGCAGGCGCACTGCCCGAGAGAGCCGGTGGGGGAGGGGAGGCGCGCACACGCGCTGACGTTGACGTTGATGGAAGCCCCGCCCACGGCCGGGTCTATAAATAGCGGGAGCGGGCGCGAGGACGAGGCGGGAGTTAATGACGTGGACAAAGGGAAACGGCCACCGCTGGAATGTGGCGGCGACAGAGCCCAGGCCGCGCGCGGGGCGGGGCGGAGCAGAGTTGCACTCAGGGCGGCTGTGTTCCCCATTCCTTTCATTAGTAGTAGAATTACATTAGTGTGAAGAAAGGAGGGTTGTAGAGGCCCATGGCTTCAGGGAATGGTGGGTGGGGGGCGGCTGTAGGTGAAGACAAGGCGGCCCCAAGAGAGAGGCGTCGAGTGAAAGGCCCGAAATGTCAGGAGACGAAGGAAGTAAAGTTGGGAGAACTAGAATTGTTGAAGAATTCGTCGTGGTGTTTAAAGTTAAAGGAACAAATCAAGGAGATGCAGGATTTAGTAGCAATGTTACAACATTTTGAGATTTTAAAAATCAAGTCTGCAATTTACCCCATCAGATAAAGCATAAAAAGAAGTTTAATTTGACACCTAATTCACTTTCATATCTTCAGTATAAAAAACGTTATGGCCATTTTTAAACTCGGAAATGGCCATTTTTAAACTCGGATGACCTCAGGTTCATTCGAGAAACTGAGTCGTTTCTCGACAAGTCCTTCAGTGAGATTGTTACACCCAAGGCACTAGAAGAGAGAAGGTGGGTGACGGTGAGAAAGGGAGGAAAACATGGGATGCAAAGGTCCCCGGGTGTTGTACCTCTTGTGAACAGGTTCACCCACGTGGAAGCTGCCGGGACAGAAGACGGTATCCCACTGAGCGGCGGACTGGCTTGCCAAACAAAAAGGGCTGATGAGCCAAACCCACAGAGGCCAAAGTCGGGCAACGCCATTGTAGTTGGAGACTCCATTGTGAGAGGTACGGACAGGGGTTTTTGCGGCAACAGACGGGATTCCAGGATGGTGTGCTGCCTTCCTGGTGCCAGGATCCAGGATGTTACGGACAGAGTGCAGACAATCCTCAAGGGCGAAGGTGACCAGCCGGAAGTGGTCGTGCATGTTGGCACAAATGATGTTGGAAAGAAGGAGATGAATTTTTTGCAGCGGGACTTCAGAGAGCTCGGAAAAATGCTGAAAAGCAGGACTTCCAGGGTTGTTATCTCCGGTTTGCTTCCAGTTCCTCGTGCTGGCGAGAGCAGGAACAGGGAGATATGGGACCTGAATGTGTGGCTGAGGAACTGGTGCAGGGGGCAGGGATTTAGATTCTTAGATCACTGGGATTCTTTTTATAGTAAGGGGGAACTGTACAAAAGGGACGGATTGCATCTTAACAGGTGGGGGACCAGCATTCTGGCCGGCAGGTTTGCCACTGCTACACGGATGGTTTTAAACTGAATAAGGGGGGTGGGGTATCAAATGGGATAGTCGAGGACGGAGTTAGAGGGAAAGAGAGTAAAGCGATGGTTAATGACCCCAGAATTAACGGGGAAGAAAGCTCACAAAGGGATAGGAGAGTATGGCCAAGTGTAATAGGGATCGATGTGAAAGGGGCCACTTGTCAACATCATTGTATAAGGAGTAAGAGTGTTGTAAAAACAAGCCTGAAGGCTTTGTGTCTCAATGCGAGGAGCATTCGTAATAAGGTGGATGAGTTGAAGGTGCAGATAGCGATTAATGACTATGCTATAGTTGGAATCACGGAGACTTGGCTCCAGGATGACCAAGGTTGGGAGCTGAACATCCAGGGATATTCAATATTCAGGAGGGATAGACGAAAAGGAAAAGGAGGTGGGGTAGCGTTGCTGGTGAGAGAGGAGATTAATGCAATAGAAAGGAAGGACATTAGCGTGGAGGATGTGGAATCGATATGGGTAGAGCTGCGAAACTCTAAGGGGCAGAAAACGCTAGTGGGAACTGTGTACAGGCCACCTAACAGTAGTATTGGAGTTGGGGATGGCATCAAACAGGAAATTAGAAATGCGTGCAACAAGGGTAACACGGTTATAATGGGTGACTTCAATCTGCATGTAGATTGGGTGAATCAAATTGGCAGGGGTGCTGAGGAAGAGGATTTCCTGGAATGTATGCGGGATAGTTTTCTCAACCAACATGTGGAGGAACCAACGAGAGAGCAGGCTATCCTAGACTGGGTATTGAGTAATGAGGAAGGGTTAGTTAGCAGTCTTGTTGTGCGTGGCCCCTTGGGCAAGAGTGACCATAATATGGTTGAGTTCTTCATTAGGATGGAGAGTGACAAAATTAAGTCAGAAACAAGGGTTCTGAACTTGAACAAAGGTAACTTTGAAGGTATGAGATGTGAATTGGCCAAGATAGACTGGCAGGTGATTCTTAAAGGGTTGACAGTGGATGTGCAATGGAAGGTATTTAAAGACTGCATGGATGAAGTACAAAAGTTGTTCATACCAGTTTGGCAAAAGAATAAATCGGGGAAGGTGGTGCATCCATGGATAACAAGGGAAATCAGGGATAGTATAAAAACAAAAGATGAGGCATACAAATTTGCCAGAAAAAGCAGCCTACCGGAGGACTGGGAGAAATTCAGAATCCAGCAGAGGAGGACAAAGGGCTTAATTAGGAAAGGGAAAATAGATTATGAAAGGAAACTGGCAGGGAACATAAAAACTGACTGCAAAAGTTTTTATAGATATGTAAAGAGAAAGAGACTAGTTAAAACAAATGTTGGTCCCTTGCAGTCAGAAACAGGTGAATTGATCATGGGGAACAAGGACATGGCAGACCAATTGAATAACTACTTTGGTTCTGTCTTCACTAAGGAAGACATAAATAATCTGCCGGAAATAGCAGTGGAACAGGGGTCAAATAAGATGGAGGAACTGAGTGAAATCCAGGTTAGCCGGGAGGTGGTGTTGGGTAAATTGAACGGATTGAAGGCCGATAAATCCCCAGGGCCAGATAGTCTGCATCCCAGAGTACTCAAGGAGGTAGCCACAGAAATAGTGGATGCATTAGTGATAATTTTTCAAAATTCCTTAGATTCTGGAGTAGTTCCTGAGGATTGGAGGGTAGCTAATGTAACCCCACTTTTTAAAAAAGGAGGGAGAGAGAAAGCGGGGAATTACAGACCAGTTAGTCTAACATCGGTAGTGGGGAAACTGCTAGAGTCAGTTATTAAAGATGGGATAGCAGCGCATTTGGAAAGTGGTGAAATCATTGGACAAAGTCAGCATGGATTTACGAAAGGTAAATCATGTCTGACAAATCTGATAGAATTTTTCGAGGATGTAACTAGTAGAGTGGATAAGGGAGAACCAGTGGATGTGTTATATCTAGACTTTCAGAAGGCTTTCGACAAGGTCCCGCATAAGAGATTAGCATACAAACTTAAAGCACACGGTATTGGGGGTTCAGTATTGATGTGGATAGAGAACTGGCTAGCAGACAGGAGGCAAAGGGTAGGAGTAAACGGGTCCTTTTCAGAATGGCAGGCAGTGACTAGTGGGGTGCCGCAAGGCTCAGTGCTGGGACCCCAGCTATTTACAATATATATTAATGATTTGGACGAGGGAATTCAATGCAACATCTCCAAATTTGCAGATGATACCAAGCTGGGGGGTATAGTTAGGTGTGAGGAGGATGCTTGGAGGCTGCAGGGTGATTTGGATAGGCTGAGTGAATGGGCAGATGCATGGCAGATGCAGTACAATGTGGATAAATGTGAGGTTATCCACTTTGGTGGCAAAAACATGAGGGTAGACTATTATCTGAATGGTGGCAGATTAGGTAAGGGGGAGATGCAACGAGACCTGGGTGTCATGGTACACCAGTCATTGAAAGTAGGCATGCAGGTGCAGCAGGCAGTGAAGAAAGCAAATGGTATGTTAGCATTCATAGCGAAAGGATTTGAGTATAGGAGCAGGGAGGTTCTACTGCAGTTGTACAGGGTTTTGGTGAGGCCACACCTGGAGTACTGTGTACAGTTTTGGTCTCCAAATCTGAGGAAAGACATCCTTGCCATAGAGGGGGTACAGAGAAGATTCACCAGACTGATTCCTGGGATGTCAGGACTTTCATATGAGGAAAGATTGGATAGACTCGGTTTGTACTCGATGGAATTTAGAAGATTGAGGGGGGATCTTATAGAAACCTACAAAATTCTTAAGGGGTTGGACAAGCTAGATGCTGGAAGATTGTTCCCGATGTTGGGGGAGTCCAGAACAAGGGGTCACAGTCTAAGGATAAGGGGGAATTCCTTTAGGACCGAAATGAGGAAAACATTCTTTACACAGAGAATGGTGAGTCTCTGGAATTCTCTGCCACAGAAGGTAGTTGAGGCCAGTTCATTGGCTATATTTAAGAGGGCGTTAGATGTGGCACTTGTGGCTAAAGGGATCAGGGGGTATGGAGAGAAGGCAGGTACGGGATACTGAGTTGGATGATCAGCCATGATCACATTGAATGGCGGTGCAGGCTCGAAGGGCCGAATGGCCTACTCCTGCACCTATTTTCTATGTTTCTATGTTTCTATGAAATTAGCATCTTGTTCCCCATTGACTTAACACAAAGGTTGTGATCGAGGACAGTCGAAAGCCCATAACTTTCTTAAAAATTAAGAGAACTGAAAGAAATTTACAGTTATTATACATTGAAGCATTCTGAAACTAATATGAAACAATCTTACTTGGATGACCTGAAATTAAAGCATATAATTAGCTAGTTACCCAATTGTAGCTAATTGCAAAATTCAATTACTAGATCTAAACATCTATCCATTTCTTAAGAAAATATTAACTTTTTTAAAAGCCTAAGTGTCCTAACATTCACACAAGAATTCACAATATAATGTGATTTTTTAATCTAATTGGTATGAATTTGTAGGCCAAATTGAAGGAATTTAGTGTTTAATGCCCATAAATTAATGGGCATTTTAAACATTTGCGAGTGGGATTTTCTGGAACGCGATATATTGGAACGTTGTGGTTGCGTTGAATTTAAACCCAATATCGGCAGGAAAAATTCTGCCAGTTCATATGGGGACTAAATCACCATTTTGCAACATGAAATATTGATTAAAATCCCCTAAACAAGCAGGTTTATATGAAAAAATAAACAGCTTTCACTTACCTGTTCCCTACGTAAAATCGGTCCCCGTTGTTGGCGTTCACGGCATTAGGAGCTAATTTTTATTTTACTGCAGAGCTGAAATGGTCGGGTGATTAAAAATAATAATTTTACTTACCAGTAGTCGGTACGAATTTCCAGAAATAGCTTGCACTCCGACAAAATATAATTCCGGTGGCAAGGGAAAAAACACATTTTAACCCCGCCCCCCACCTTAAAGGAGCCAAAGTCGCGCACACGGCCAGCGGCAGAACTGCAGCACCGCTAAAGGTAAGTTTTGTAACATACCTAGATTTAGAGCAGTAAAGCCATTAAAAATTACCGCCGCTTTGGAGAGCAAGATAGGCAGGGATTTTCAGGCCAATATTCTGTATAATGGGATGATAAGAGTTTGTTGCAAAGACAGAAAACAGTTTAATGATGCTAGGGATGTGGGGAAATTGGTGGTCAAGGTGGAGAGTTTGCTCCCTAGAGGAAGACAGCAGGGAATAAAGGAAGTGGTGTATGGGATGCATGTTGGCTTGTCTGAGAAGGAGATCTTAGAAAACGTTAAGGGGGCCCAGGTAACTGATGTTGTGAGATTTAAGAGTAGGAATGGAGTCGGGGACCAGCCGGTGCTGCTTACGTTCAAAGATGGAGTACTGCCACAGAGAGTGTTTCTTGGGAGTATGGCGTATCAAGTGAGGGTGTACATTAAACCAGCGTTGCGCTGCTATAACTGTCAGAGGTTTGGACATGTTGCTGGGTCTTGTCGGTGTAAAAGAAAGTGTGCAAAGTGCGGTGGCGATCATGCAATACAAAATTGCAAGGCAGAGGATCCTAAGTGCCCTAACTGTGATGGGGATCATGCAGCAGGGTTTCATGGTTGTGAGCGCTTTATTCAGGCGAAGCGAGTGCAGGAAGTGAAGGAGCAGAATAATGTGTCATATGCAGAGGCAGCTCAAAGGGTGGCTAGAGAACGCGGAGATGTGAGCGCTGGGACTAGAGTGGTGCTAGGAAGCCAGATCACTGTGCCAAACTTGCCGTCGGCTTTTCCATCTGACATGTTGATTTTTAATAAGGAGTCATTTCTGTCTTTTGTTTCTGATGTGATAGTAGGAGCTAAGAAAGCAGCTAACCGGTCAGATATCCTCAGGTTAGTGGCGGGAGCAGCTGAAAGGTTCCTCAGTGCAAATCAGTCACCAGAAAAGTTGCATCAGTACATGATGGAGAGTCAGTGTATGGAGAGGTCACAGTTATCAAGAGCTAGCAGTATGGAGTATGTCAGTAAGGTAGATGATGATGATCCTCATTAACATCATAATGTTTTATACACTTCAATGGAACGCCCGGAGTCTGATTGGAAATGGCCAAGAGTTAAAGAGATTTGTTGATGAATTTAAAGAAGCACCAGAATTAATATGTATCCAAGAGTTAAAGCCCTGTCTAGATTTTGTAATCCCAGGTTATGAATGTGTGCGATTAGATAGATCTGATAGATTAGGTGGGGGTTGTGCAACTTTTGTTAAGACTGGGTTGCAGTACAGGAAAGTTGACATTAATTCTAATCTTGAGGTTTTGGCTGTGGAGGTTTGGAGCAGTCAGAATTCTATTACTGTGATAAATTATTATAACCCCTGTCAACCCTTGATATTGTCAGATTTTGATGAGATAATGGAGAAGGTAATGTGTCCTGTTATATGGTTTGGAGATTTTAATGCGCATAATCCTTTATGGGGTAGTGATCACAGGGATAAAAATGGTGTTATTGTTGAAGAATTTCTAGATAAGTATGAGTTGGTATTGTTAAATGATGGAAGGCCGTCTAGATATAATATTGTGAGAAACACTTGCAGCCACATAGATTTATCAATTGCTTCATCAAACTTGGCAAGAATTGCTGAATGGAATGTAATGGATAGAGATACACTGGGTAGTGATCATTATCCAATTTTATGTGGGTTTGGTAGGGATTTGAGGAGAGAAGTGAAAAAGAAAGTCCGTAGATATAACTTTTCTCAGGCCAAATGGGATAAATTCCAAGAGAAGGCTCAAAGTTTAGTTGGAGAGGTTAATAGTGAGGGTTCTGTAGATAGTTGGAATACTTCCATTAGTCTCATGATTCATGAGGCAGCTTGTTGTACTATTCCTGTGAAGCAGGAACCTAGGTCCCGTATGTCTGTTCCTTGGTTGAATAAAAAATGTGATGAAGCTGTAAGGAATAGGAATATAGCCTATCGAAAATTAATAAAGTATCCAATTTTGGTCAATGCAATGGAGTACAAGCGGCTAAGGGCAGCAGCAAGAGGAGTTGTAAAGGATGCAAAGAGGAATAGTTGGAGGACGTTTTGTGGTACGCTAGGCCCTGAAACTCCAGTAAGGCATTTGTGGTCAGCTGTGCGTAGAATGTCAGGAGTATATAAAAGACATTTGTTACCAGTGTTGCAGAAGGGTGAGGTGGTAGCAGTCTCCAATAAGGAAAAAGCAGACAGTGCATAGATCAGAGAGCATGGGAGTGGAGAGGTGTAGAAAGAGAACCAAACTGATGGCAGTTAATCAGTGGAAGCTGGGGAGGAGTTTAGTAAATGACAATACCTTTCATCTGTTTTTTACTATAAAAGAGTTTAAGGATGCAATTATGTCCGGGGCAAATACCACCCCGGGGAGAGATAGGTTGTGGTATGAGTTATTTAAACATCTGGATGATATTGTACTTGATTAAATCTTAGCTTTGTTTAATACTGTGTGGGCAGAGGGTTATTTACCAAAGGAATGGAAACATGCAGTCGTGGTCCCTATTTTAAAACCGGGCAAAGGGGCATCTGACCCTAGTTCATATCGCCCTATAGCGCTCACAGCAGTGCTCTGTAAAATGATGGAGAGGATGGTAACCAACTGACCAGTTTTAGAAACCCGAGGACTATTTGTTGATGTACAGAATGGCTTTAGGAATGGAAGGTCTACAATGGAGTCTGTATCAGTTTTGGATCAGGATATTAAAAGGGCATTTAGACGCAAGGAAACAGTAGTGAGTGTATTCCTTGATATTGAGAAGGCATATGATTCTTGGAAGGAGGGATTAATGATTAAAATTTTTGACTTGGGAGTCAGGGGACGAATGTTCAACTGGATTAAGGATTTTTTATTGAATAGAACAATACAAGTAATGGTTGGTAGTGTCAGCTCAGAGACTGTAGAAATAGAGAATGGAACCCCGCAGGGAAGTGTTATCAGTCCAGTTTTATTTAATATCATGATAAACGACATATTTAGTAAATTAGAGAGAGGATTTGGTCTGTCTTTGTTTGCAGATGACGGGGCCATCTGGAAAAGAGGTCGTAATGTAGAGTTTGTTTTAAAACAGATTCAAAGAGTGTTAGTGTCTGTAGAGGAATGGGGAACACATGGGGCTTTAAAATCGCTGCCTCGAAGACTAAATATATGGTATTTGGTTTTAAAAGAAAGTTACCTAAGTTAGGGCTGTATATGTATGGGTCTCTATTGGAGAAGGTAAAGGTTTTTAAGTTTTTGGGTGTTTGGTTTGAAGAGCATATGACTTGGGCTGTGCATGGAGGTAAATTTGTGTTGATATGTGAAAAGGTTCTGAATGTTATGAGACGTCTGGTTGGGTGTGAGTGGGGGGCCAACAGGGAGACAATGATGCTAATTTATCAGGCCATGATCAGATCTTCTCTTGACTATTGGTGTTATGTGTATGGGTCTGCGGCTAAAACTGTTCTGGCTAGGCTAGATGTGTTGCAGGCATAGGCTTTGAGGCTTTGCTGTGGAGCCTTCAGAACTTCCCCAGACCCTGCCCTGATTGTTGAAATGGGTGAAATGCCCTTATGGTTAAGGCCCATTAAGCTAGGGTTACATTACTGGGCTAAACTTTGTGGATGTAATGATATCTTCCCAGCAAGGTGTTTGTTGCAAGAGGGTGATGATGGTAACAAATATAACACATTTAAATCAGTGGGCTAGGAAGCTGGGTTTGGAACAAGAGCATACAATATGGCTACCTGTGCCCTATTGGGTTCTTCCTGAACTGTTTATTGAGTTTGCTTTTCTTCGGGAAAAAGATAAGCGCGAGGTGACTCCAAGAATAGTGGAATATCTTAATTCAATCAGTGAGAGCACTTTGATGGTTTTTACAGATGGATCTAAAGATCCAGTTAGTGGGAGAGCTGGGTTTGGAGTGTATGTGGAGCAGCTTGGGTTGAAGTTTGGCCGACGCATTTCTGATGGAAGCTCTGTTCTCACGACTGAATTAATGGCAATTCAATGGGCTCTATGGTGGATTGAGGAAGCCAGTTTTAGAGAAGTCATTATCTGTTCTGATTCTGCAGCTGCTCTTGAAACTTTAAGAGTAGGGAAATCTAAAGCTCGTCCTGACATTCTAAATGAAATCTTGAGTGTGTTTTCTAGAATTGGGTTTGCGTGTAACATCACTTTTTGCTGGGTTCCCAGGCATGCTGGGGTGAGGAGGAATGAGCAGGTGGACCTCATAGCAAAGGAGAGTTTAAGAAGAGAAATAGATATCCATGTATCATTGGGGAGAGTGGAACTGAGAGAAATCATTAAAGAGGGCTTAACAAAAGAATGGCAGAGAGGATGGGAAAAGGAAGTCGGGGGTAGACACTACTTTTCTATACAATCTGAACTTAGGAAAATATGTTTCTGTACATCTATGTCTCTTAGGGACTCGGTTAAACTGTGTAGATTGAGGTTGGGACACTGTGGGTTAAATTACTATTTGTGCATTGTAGGGAAACATGTTTCTGGCTTGTGTGAATGTGGGAGTAATGAGACAGTTAAGCATGTTTACCTAGAATGTAAAAAGTATAGGGTAGAAAGAAAGGTATTGTTTGTTAGACTGACAGGACTTGGAGTTGAGGCTTCTGTTTATTCTTTGTTTGGGCACAGTGAGAAACATCAACTGATATCCAGGGCTGTTCTTCAATTCCTGCATGTTACAGGACTGTATGTAAGAATCTAGTTCATACTTTGACCTGTGGAGGGCAGTAATATGCTTGGCAGCGTCTACACTGCCAGAACCCGACAAGAAGAAGAAGAGGACGAGGCGGCGGTTGGTTGCGAAGATGATGGAGCAGCAAGATGCACATGTGTGATTGTCGACGCCATTTTACCGGGAAGCCGCGACCCAAGATGGCGTCTCCATTTACATCTTCATCTTACTGCTCGGCTATTAATTGCTCTAATTGTCAACGGCGCGACTCTCGTCGCAGCGGCCTCTGCAGTCCGTCTGTCTTTATAAGACTTTGCGTTCCATCACAGTGAGGAGGAGATTCACTGTGATGGATGTTTGTGTAAATTGTGTTGTGTTTTGGTTCTTTTCTTGTTTGTATGACTGCAGAAACGAAATTTCGTTTGAACCTCAATGAGGTTCAAATGACAATAAACGGTATTGTATTGTATGTAGATGACCCGTCCTGTCTTTCTTTAGGTTCCCCAATAAAAAGGAAAGGTGAGAAAATATTATTATTTTCTGTCGTTATTATTCTGAACTGAAAATGATATTTTCTGTTCTCCCATCAACGGTCATTGGGAAACTAGGTTTCATTAGAAAGTTATTTGAATTATTTGTAATGGATCTTTACTTACCACAACAATAAAGTCAATAATTTTAACGCTTCTGAACCGAGGCGGCGGTTAGTTGGAGGCGGACGCGAGGGTTGGTTTCAGTGACGTGGACTTAGTTGAAGCGACGTTTCGTTGTCAGCTTTGGTTGGTCGAGGCGAGTCGATGTCTGGGTGTGAGGAGCAGTTTGGTCGTGAGGTGTCGTCAAGGCAACGCTTCTGTGATCGAGGGGTTTAGTCGGTGTGTAAGTGAGGTGAGGAGAAGTGGGTATGCACGCTCAGGAGGAGCTGCTGAAGGAGACAGTCAGTGGAGACCATGTGTGGGACACGGGCAGGGCTCAGAGTGAGAGAGACTCCAGGGAGCTTTGACATGGAGAGCGGGCTGGCAGAAGATGCCGCATAAATAAATAAATAAATGTCCTCTCCCCCCGGGGCCTGGGAACGGGGAAGGTGCTGCTGCCCCTTTAATCTCAGACCATCACAGCCCCAGAGATTGGTGTCAGTGAGGAGTGGATGCGTTCCCTGGGCTCTGGAGTGGATCACTGACATTAATATTGATCTGGGACTGAGGCCATTCAGACCATCTCCCTCATCCTTCTGCTATTGAGACAGCCTAGGTTCACAATGTTAATTCCCGGGATGGTGGGACTGGCATATGCTGAGAGAATGGAGCGGCTGGGCTTGTATACACTGGAATTTAGAAGGATGAGAGGGGATCTTATTGAAACATAAGATTATTAAGGGGTTGGGCACGCTAGAGGTAGGAAGCATGTTCCCGAGTTTGGGGGGTCCAGAACAAGGGGCCACAGTTTAAGAATAAGGGGTAAGCCAGAGATGAACACTTTTTCACACAGAGAATTGTGAGTCTGTGGAATTCTCTGCCTCCGAGGGTGGTGGAAGCCGCTTGTCTGGAAACGTTCAGGAAAGAGCTAGATAGGGCTCTTGAAGATAGCGGAATCAGGAGATATGTGGAGAAGGCAGGAACGGGGTACTGATTGTGGATGTGAATGATCAGCCATGATCATATTGAATGGCTGTGTAGGCTTGAAGGGCCGTATGGCCTACTCCTGCATCTATTGTCTATTTTCTATTGTCTATTACATTAAACAAGGAGGAATGGAAAGAAGGATTCTGATCTATCTCACTTACCACAGAGATGAGTGAAACTGAAAGATTGGCCATTGCAATTTCTTACCTGGAAATATACACATACTCATCCATTATATTCTTCATGCTGGTCGATTTTTCTTTAAATCTGAAAAATAATTTTAAGTATGTTTGCTGTCATCTTCAAGTAGACATGATGAATTGAATAATAGCATGAATACTCTGAAGGAAATAGTTATAATGAAAACATTGCAAAGTGATTTATCCACAGATATTTTGCACGGGTAAGTTTAATAAAGTTGGCCATAACAGAAGATGAGCATGTTTTATTTTTCACAGGATTGAATGTACCAAAGCCAGTATTCAAGACAAATTGGAGCCGAAGGCATCAAACCCAAGTATGTGAATCTAGCGATTCAGATGAGGATTGGACACCTAAACATCTGACAAAAAATCCAAAATGTAATTGAAATTTGTTTGAAATATTAAATACAGTTTTTCAAATATAGTTGATTCGAATCAATTTGGCTGTTAGCCTATGGAATCTGTTGTAAGAGGGATTTTATACTGATCTTTGGAGTGGTGGGATTTAATACATTTTTCCCAATGTGTTATTTATGAAGTGCAAATTTACTTTTCCTAATTTTTACTTTTGTGATATGCTGCTTCCATTTTTCTCAAATACATTAGATATATACAGAATTGCCAAACTATTGAGATGGTCTGTATTTTTCCAAAGCAGCACTGATGTGGCAGTTTTTTTCCCTAAGGAGTCAGAATCTTTAGGCCTCCTTTAAGAATGAAAATGGCAAGAATACCGAAAGAAAGCCTGTCGCAAAGGTAAGAACAGAAATGATTCCCAGGATAAAGGACATGAGAATACGCTTTTATGAATTAACAGAGTGGCTCTACATTAGCATTTAATTTTCTACCAGATCGAAATGACTGCTTTTTAGAAAAATCTTCATCACTGCTGTTGGAGTCAGGAGCCAATGTGGCACCTTCACGCTCACGTTGGTTCTGCATGCAGCCTATCACTGCTGGCGACTCGCCAGCAGCCTCACAAAAAGGTCCAGCCACAAGAGCGCAATAACGACTATAAGGTCAGAGGCAGTAATTGGCCTTATCTACACACTGGTTATGATTGTTGAGAATGTATGTAAAAGGGGCTTCTGGAATAAACGTGACACATGGTGTCTGGCTCAGCTAAGTATCGGTTGTTCTTTGCTTTCTGTCCTGGGATTCAGTCGATTCTACACTAACATTCACATATATATTTATATTGTTGAGCGAGGGTCAATTGTTCCCATATTTTCCTACATTTGCTGACAATATCAAACTTCCTTTTGGAGTAGAGTATGAAAGGTGAGAGATCACTGAAATATTGCACCCTAGGCAGTGACTGCTGTTATTAGTAATATAGTTGAGTATCCCAGTTAATAATACGATGGAAGAAATTATCATAATCATATTTTATTACCCAAGTATGTTTTGCAACATACGGGGAAGTTCATTTGCCATGAAGTCATAGCAATAGAAAGCAACAGAACACAGAAAATACATTTTAACATAAACATCCATCACAGTGACTCCTCCACATTCCTCACTCTGATGGTAGGCGAAAAAATGTTCAATCTCTTCCCTTTTTTGTTCTCCCGCCTTCGGGGGCCACGAGCCTTCCGTTGATGGGGCGATCTTGGCTCCCGTAGCCAGTGGTTGGGCCCTCCGCATCGGGGCGATCAAGCTCCTGCATTGGGGGGGAATCTCAGCTCCCCCGCGCCGGGTGATCTGACCCTGGGTCGGGGCTGGTCGAAACCTTCTGCGATTGGACCTTCCCGACATTGGTCTCTACCCGAGACTGTGAGCTCCTCGATGGTGAAATCTGCAGGCTGCATTTGGAGCGTTGATCCCAGGCAAGGGATCGGCTCCGATGCAAGTGCTTCGCCCCGGGTTTTAGGCCGCAGAGCGACTGGAGATATGATCTGGAAAACAATTGCATCTCCGGCAAGGTAGGAGATTGAAAACATGTTTCCCCCACCTCCTTCCCCACCTCCACCTAAAACAAACCAGGGAACATTAACACATACTTTTAAAACTCACTAAAAATAACGAAAAAAGATGAAAAGACAGGCAGACTGTTGGTGAGGCTACTATCGTACGGTACCCCTGGTGGAAATAATCAAGAAGTGAAAACAATTTATTTGTGTCCTTATGATTTGCAGTTTGCGCCAATTTGTCTCATTACAGGTCATAAAAGATTTGGGAGGAGCCACTGAGGAAATGAAGTAAGACACAGTGTTGGTTAAAAGAATCAAACGAGCAACAGGTAATTCTGTTTGTAAAAGTGAAACTCAAAATGAGTGACTCCTGTACATTACAGTAAATAATTGAGATGAGATATGACCTTCTGACTACCATCATGTCAATTAAGTTGAATTCATAGAATATGGTGCATATTATGTGACTAACTTCCATATTTTACAGTTTAACCACTTATCTGACTTGAAACATGTAATTAGGTTATTTTTGGCTTTCTTTCTAAGAAATAAGGAGAGGATAATTTACACGGAAGAAAGGGAGCTCCGTGATGACGATTACCTTTGTCTGTCCAAAGTAACCAATCTATTTCTTCAGAGCAACCATATTTCATTGGGAGCATTGTAGTGATGGCACGGTGCATTGGTAGCCAAGGCAATGGTGGAACAATCCAATTCAAGAGCACAGGATTGATTTAGCTCATTAACTAATTTTTCTTTTAACATTAATCAATAACAACAACACCCTGATTTGTTCCTATTTTGTATTTTCCGTTTTAGTTTGTGAAGCCTGAGAGACATTTTTCATTGAAGAATGCTCTGTGCATGACTCACCAGTCTTTATGAAGGACCTTGTCGTTAATTCCAATCACTCAGAGCAATCTCGTGAACCTACGCTGCACTGCCTCAATCACAAGTATGTCCTTCCTCAAATTAGGAGACCAAAACTGTACACAATGTTCCAGATGTGGTCTCACCAGAGCCCTATACAACTGCAGAAGAACCTCTTTACTCCTATACTGAAATCCTCTTGTTATGAAGGCCAACATTCCATTAGCTTTCTTCACTGCCTGCAGTACCTGCATGCTTACTTTCATGGACTGACAAATAAGGACCCCCAGATCCCCTTGTACTTCCCCTTTTCCCAATTTAGATAGTAATCTGCCTTCCTGTTTTTGATACCAAAGTGGATAACCTCACATTTATCCGCATTAAACTTCATCTGCCATACATCTGCCCACTCCTCCAACCTGTCCAAGTCACCTTGTATTCTCATAGCATCATCCTCACAGTTCACACTGCCACCCAGCTTTGTGTCATCTGCAAATTTGCTAATGTTACTTTGAATTCCTTCATCCAAATCACTGATGTATATTGGAAATAGCTGTGGTCCCAGCACCGAGCCTTGCGGTACCCCACTAGTCACCGTTATCCCTATTCTTTGTTTCCTGTCTGCAAACCAAATTTCTATCCATGTCAGCACTCTACCCCCAATACCATGTGCCCTAATTTTCCCCACTAATAGTAAGATTAAACGAGAACTTACCAGTTCAAAGTTAGATCCTTATTTTACGATGAGGGATTACGTGAAGAAGCCCCGCCAGGCACATGCGCGTCATACTTCAAAGCAGCGGCGTGAAAACACAGAAACCGATAGCCGAAGTAACATAGTAAGGCTTTAGAAGACTAGAACTACCAGATGATCCTTTCAATTATGAGGGCCGGGAGCGGAGGGCACGTAATCCCTCATCGTAACTCCTCATAAAATAAGGATCAAACTTCGAACTGATAAGTTCTCGTTTCATTTTACTATTTTACTTCGGAGTCACGTGTGTGACTATGTGAAGATTTCAAAGCTCTGTGATTCTGCCAAACCCTGGCACTGTCAGGACAGGTTTATCATAATTTTGGAAAGTTGATTCCTTAGACCATCCTGCGGCCTTGCTGCGGATGTTGATGCTGACCTGGTGGAGTGACATTTAAACACATGAGTGTCTACTCCAGCAGAATCCAAAACCTGTTTTACCATCTAGAAATAGTTTATACTGACACTTTTATGAGTTTTTTTGCGACTGATGAGCATTGCTGTCTCAGACCCTCTGAGACTCTAAGTTACCTCGATATATTGACTCGGGTGCTTAACGACACATAACCTTTGGTCAACAGGGTATGCTTTAAACCCTGTACGGAACCCAACACAGCATGCCCAACCCTTGCACTGTAAGAACAAGTTTATCATAAAACATAGAAAATGTCGATTCCTTAGACCATCATGCGGCCCTGAGGATTTGGTCTAGCGGCACGTCCTGCGCCTTCGCTGTGGATGTTGATGCCGCCCTCGACAATTGGCCTGGAAGGTCTCCTTCTCCCAATATTGGGGTTGTTGTTGGGCTGCACTGGTGGGTAATATCTTCGCCCCATCGGCCTTCCGTCTGCTGGGCCCTGCCCCGGGATCCGACCCCCTGCGCATCGAACCTGACTGTTTAGATGACGTTCTGGGAGCAGGGATGAATGGTTTCATAAGCCCAATTGTCTTTGCCTCATCGTCAACGTCCCTAATGTTCTTGATGAGGTCATTGCCGAACAAGTAATCCGGTGCTTGAATGTTGCTAGCGCTACACAGGCCTGCAAACATCGGGTTTAAGGTTGGTCGAATGGCGATCTTCCTCATGCAGTTCACCTTGAAGTAGGCTTTGGAAAGTAGTGCTAGCATATCTTGTTGGGTTTTTGGCATCGGTGACCCCTTGACCATCTTCCCGAAAGCAGTTATGCCTGCTGTCACCAACTTGAGGACACGCTGAAAGCGCACTTCCTGTCCTCGCATCGTTGCACTCATGGGAGCCCATATTGCCGAGTTTACGGTGGGCACCCTGAGTGAAGCACAATTGACAGGTGTTTTATATCATGCTGTGGTCCTGGAACTGGTGAGAAGCCAAGGAGTTCATATTGGCAGGCTAGATTGTCATCGATAGCCTCACCAGTCCCTTCCGGAATAGCAACGTTTCACTCTACATCCGGGACACCCGGAGCGTGGCTCTTGTGCTCGGGTGTGTGCACATAAGCAGGGACACCAGCTTCAGGGTCAGACTCCTCCTGCCCTGGCGCTCACGAGTCCTGCTCAAGGGAGACCTCATCCAGACCTAAACAAGGTACTGGAGAGAAAGATTCCCATTGTGGACAGGCACCATATTCTGCATTTGGAACTCACTGGGGCCTTGGACCACTGGCTGATTAGGGTGTGGAGTATTTGCTCCATATGTTCGAGTCTCCCCCACATTTTCTTGCGATCCGTAGGGGAGTCCTCTACTTCCTCAGACCCGTCAGATAAAACGGGTCTGACAGACTTTTGTTTTGCTTTTTTGCTTGTTGCCGTGGCCTCAGTGCCCTGCGACACTGGAGCAGCTGGAGGCTGTTCAATCACCGGGGGAACGGCCGTTGGTATCAGAGCCGGCGTTACCGCACTTAGCTCCCGACTGGATCGCTGAGATGGAACCGCATCGCTGCGCGCCCCATGCTTCCTGTGAACAGACTCTCTCCCAGCACTTTCCATAACCACTAGTTTCCACTCCAACGGTACTACAGGAAAAACTGCCACCAATTTACAAATAACAGTAGCTACTTCCCGGATGGAGGGATATTGTTTTTCAGCGAGACTGGTACAGACCTCTCTAATCTCCACTGCCTTGGCTGTGGGCAAAGTCACTGACATATCAACTGAATCAATGACAAATCCCAAATAAACATTTTGTTTAGGATGGCTCCAACTTGGATTTGGTTGGATGGACCAGGAACCCTAACCTTTGGTTGATGAAACCGATTCCTCAGCTGTCTCTTGAGTGTTGCTTATGATTCAAATATCATCTAGATAAGCCATTACCATGTGATTCTGGGCCCAAAGTAGTGCCAGCACTGGTTTCCACAATTTCTTGAATAGCCTAGAACTGAGGTTAACTCATTGGTAATGCTTTAAATTGCCACAGCTGTCCCATCCAACTAAATTTCAAGTATCTCCGATACTGATGATGAATTGGTACTGAATAATATGCATCTTTCAGATCTATAGTTGCCATATAACAGCCTTGTGATAACAGCCGTTTCGCAGTATTGAAGGTGTCTATTTTAAAAATGCCTATACTGAACATAGGAATTTAACTGATTTAGGTCCAGAATGGCTCTACATCCCCATCTTTTCTCTTTCTGGGGAATATATTGGACACAAATTGTTGAGGATGGTTTATCGTTCTCTCAATTCCCCTTTTTTAGGACAAAACCGTAATTTCTTCTTTTATCTGCTGAGTTTGTGCAGAAACCCCCAATACTTTATTAGGCATATTCTGTACAGGCGGATCAATTCCTGACATAAACTGTATTCGAGCTTGGGACAGTGTGTAGTATAAACTGATGAGATGTTATGCAGCAACCTTCATCTTAACCAATTGCAGCCTACCCCTAACCGGAGGTCCCAGAACTTATCCTGGACAGAATGAATCACCTGTACCTCTGCAGTCGGCCTTTACTCCTTCTGCCCATATTGGGGTTGTAGCTGGGATACACAGGTGAGTAATACTGTCATCCCACGTGGCACACTCTGCTTGGCCCTGTCGCTGGATCCGTCACCTTTCACGCTGAAACAACCTGCGAGGTGGCATCCTGGCAGAAGGAACATATGTCTTCCTGAGATGGATTGTTTTGGCATGTTCCTCCAGGGCCCTGACTTGTTTGAGGAGGTCCACCCCAAATAAATAATCTGGGCTTGGATATTGGTGGACCTACATAGAGCTGCAAACTTTGGGTTCGACGTAGGCGTTACAGAACAAGGCCAGCAGATCTTGTTGAATACCAGACATCGGTGCCCCCTGGACCTTCTCCGAATGCCTGCTGCCAACGACTTGAGGGTGCGTTGAAATCTCACTTCTTGTCTCCGCATCGTTGCACTCATTTGTGCCCTTGCCGAGTTCACGGTGGACATTTTGAGTGAAGCACAGTTTACAGGTGTTTTGTAACGTGTGGCAGTCTCCATGAACGTATCCTGGAGCTGGTGAGAAGCCATAGAATTTACATTAGCGGCTAGAGTTTTCGCGATAGCATCACCAATCCCTTCTGGGTTTAGCAAAGTTTAACGCTACGTCCGGGACACCTGGAGCATGGCTCGTGTGCGCTGGTGTGTGCACATAAGCAGTGACAGCAGCTTCAGGGTCAGACTCCTCCTGCCCTGCTTCTCCCGACTTATCCTCTCATCCAGCCCTAAACAAGGTGCTGGGGAGGATGATTCCCACTGTTATCCATAACTACGTTTTCTTCTTTGCTGCATGGACTTCTGCGAGAGGCTGTGTGGGAATCCTCGGGCATTCGACCCCAATTGAAATTTTTTCCCATTGTGGCTCTTTAAATTTGGAGTATTTTCCCCCATTTGGTTGAGCCATCCCCATACCTTTAAATTAAAAGGAGGGAGTCTTCCATATCATCAGACTCGTGAGACAAATGAGCCTGAGAGTACTTTAGTTTGGTATTTCTGAGTGCCTTGGAAATTGATAGAGGCAGTTGGAAAATAAAGTTAGTATTTGATTTTATTTCATTTAATTTAATTTAATTTTATTTTATTTTTGCTGCCAGTAGAACAGTAGCGGGTATTGGAGCCGGCATTAGCGCAGCCATTATCTCCAAACTCGATCTACAAAGCGGTAATCGCGGGAGCCGGCTTTAAAACAGCCTTTATCTCCCGACCGGATCTATAAGCGGTAACCGTGCGTTCCAATCGATTACCGCAATTTATATTATCTATATATATTAGCAACTATAGCTGGCTCTGCGAGCCAGACTTACAGAGTTTAAAAATACTCGCAGGAAAGGTTTAACATTGACTTGCCTGCGGGTTACTACTTACTGCTGGTGGAGCTGCGCTCTCCAGCCTGTCGGTGTGACATGCGTCGACGTAATGACGCGCATGCGCCTGGCGGGGCTTCTTCACATTGTCACTCACCGAAGTAAAATCTCCTATGTGGGACCATATCAAATGCTTTCTGACATTCCAGGTACACTACATCCACTGGCTGTCCATTGTCCATTTTCCAAGTTACATCCTCAAAAAACTCCAGAAGATTAGTAAAGCATGATTTCCCTTTCGTAAATCCAAGCTGACTCGGACCGATCCTGTTACCGCTATCCACATGTGCCGCTATTTCATCTTTCATAATTGACCAGCATCTTTCCCACCACCGATGTCGGGCTAACTGGTCTATAATTCCCTGTTTTCTCTCTCCCGCCTTAAAAAGTGGAATAAAATTAGCTACCCTCCAATCCAGAGGAACTAAATCTAAGAGGATCCTGAATCTATAGAACATTGGAAAACGATCACTAATGCGTCCATGATTTCTAGACCCATTTCCTTAAGTACCCTGGGATGCAGACCATCAAGCCCTGGGTGTTTATCAGCCTTCAGACCCATCAGTCTACCCAACACCATTTCCTGCCTAATCTGGATTTCCTTCAGTTCCTCCGTCATCCCAGATCCTTTGGCCACTAGTGCATTAGGAAGATTATTTGTGTCCTCCTTAGTGAAGACAGATCCAAAGAACCTGTTCAACACATCTGCCCATAATAAATTCACCCTTTTCAGTCTTCAATGGTCCAACTTTGGTCTTAACTATTTTTTTCCTCTTCACACACCTAAAGAAGCTTTTACTATCCTCCTTTATATTCTTGGCTAGCTTACCTTCGTACCTCATCTTTTCTCCACGTATTGTCTTTTTAGTTATCTTCTGTTGCTCTTTAAACATTACCCAATCCTCTTGCTTCCAGCCTATCTTTGCTACGTTGTACTTCTCTTTTATTTTTATACTGTCCCTGACGCCTCTTACTCCCCTTGGAATCTTTCGTCCTCTTTGGAATGAACTGATCCTGTACCTTCTGTATTATTCCTAGAAATACCTGCCATTGTTGTTCCACTGTCATCCCTGCTATGGTATATTTCCAGTCAACTTTGGCCAGCTCCTCCCTCATGGCTCCATAGTGCCCCTTATTCAACTGTAACACTGACACCTCCAATTTACCCTTCTCCCCCTCCAATTATAGAATAAGCTTGACAATATTATGATCTCTACCTCCTAATGGTTCCTTCGCCTCAAGTTCCTTTATCAAATCTGGTTCATTATATAACATTAAATCCAGAATTGCCTTCTCCAACCTGAACCAACCTGATCTCCTAGTTGCTGGACAGTTTAATTCTCCTTCCCATTCCCACACAGACCTTTCTGTCTTCAGTCTCCTCCATTGTCAGAGTGAGTGAAGGTAAACACAAATTGGAGGAACATTAATTCATATTTAGCTTGGCAGCTTACAGCCCAGTGGTACGAATCTTGATTTCTCCCACATCAGGTCGCCCCGGCATTCCCTCTCTCTCTCTGTATCCGTCCCCCACCCACGTCGCACCAGCTTCTCGTTTTCACTCTACAAACAGCTTACAAAGGCCTGTTTCCTTTATCATTGTCACTTTTTTACATATCTTTCATTCATTGTACTTTTAAACAACTTTTACATCACCGTCTATATCTCTTGCTTCCCTTATCTCTAACCAGCCTGAAGAAAGGTCTCAACCCGAAACGTCACCCATTCCTTCTCTCCAGAGATGTTTCCTCTCCCGCTGAGTTACTCCAGCTTTTTGTGTCTATCTTCAGTTTAAGCCAGCATCTGTACTTCCTTCTTACACAACAAACAACCCGTTAGTCTGTTTTGGTTGCGCTGGTACTTAAGCTAATTAGAAACTCCTGCTCCATAATGAATCATTTTTTAAAGACAATTTACACACAGAAGAGAACTCCAATTCATGGCCTGGTGTTTTGCACAGAGTGAAGGGAATTTCATCAACCTTGAGGGGTACAAACCACAGCCATTACCCCCTCGATCTCCAAATGTTGTACCTAGTGTGTTACTTTCAGAAATCCTAGACATCGCACAACAGGGATATGAAACCAGCGTGGACATACACAATTTCTATCTCATATCTCAGACTATTATCTAAATGGTGGCCGATTAGGAAAAGGGGAGATGCAGTGCACCTGGGTGTCATGAAAGTAGGCATGCAGGTGCAGCAGGCAGTGAAGAAAGTGAATGGTATGTTAGCTTTCATAGCAAAAGGATTTGAGTATAGGAGCAGGGAGGTTCTACTTCAGTTGTATAGGGTCTTGGTGAGACTGCACCTGGGGTATTGACGAAAGACTGGATAGACTCGGTTTATACTCTCGAGAATTTAGGAGATTGACAGGGGATCTTATAGAAACTTACAAAATTCTTAAGGGGTTGGACAGGCTAGATGCAGGAAGATTGCTCCCGATGATGGGGAGGTCCAGGAGATGGGATCACAGCTTAAGGATAAGGCGGAAATCCTTTAGGACCGAGATGAGAAGGACTTTTTTCACACAGAGAGTGGTGGGTCTCTGGAACTCTCTGCCACAGAGGGTAGTTGAGGCCAGTTCATTGGCTATATTTAAGAGGGAGTTAGATGTGGCCCTTGTGGCTAAGGGGATCAGGGGGTATGGAGAGAAGGCAGGTACAGGATACTGAGTTGAATGATCAGCCATGATCATATTGAATGGCGGTGCAGGCTCGAAGGATCGAATGGCTTACTCCTGCACCTAATTTCTATGTTTCTATGTTTCTATATTTTAAGCAGATGGGCTGAAAGGCCTGTTGCCTTGCTGTATAACTATGATCTCAATTCCCACATAGGGTTGCCAACTGTCCCGTATTAGCCAGGACATCCCGGATGTTGGGCTATATTGGTTTGTCCCATGAGGGACCGCCCTTGTCCCATATTTGACTGCTATTACTCGGGTCGAGGGGACTGTCAGGTTGGAACGCCGCGTCCAGCCCCGCATCACCCAGCCCAATGTAGTGCAGCCCCTGGAGTGCAGCAGCAGCACCTCGCCCGTGGCCCCGTCGGTCGGCAGCTTTGTTTGTGCAAATCGGGCCATTCGGCCCCACTGACCTGTGCCACCTATCCTACGCCATGGTTAATGGTGGCAGGAGGAGTGAATGATTAGATTTCCTTCTTGGGGTTCCTTTTACCAATCTGTTACAAGAACAGCTGCGTCTAGCATTTATATATGCCTGAAGTAATCGAACTCCGCAATTGAATCTACAATGTTGGACACGTTCTTCTTCCTAACGTGTCTAATCTGATGTGCAACTATTTGGGCGGCACGGTGGCGCAGCCAGCGGTGGAGTTGCTGCCTTACAGCGCCAGTGACCCGGGGTCAATCCTGACCGGGGGTGCTGCCTGTACCCTCTCGCTGTGACAGTGTGGGTTTTCTCTGGGTGCTCCGGTTTCCTCCCACACTCCACAGACCTGCAGGTTTTCTAGGTTAATTGGCTTTGGAAAATATGTAAATTGTCCCTAGTGTGTAGGGTAGTGCTAATCACTGGTTTGTGTGGTCTCGGTGGGCCTAAGGGCCTGTTTCCGCATTATATCCCTAAAGTTGAAATCAGCTTGTCTGAACTCATCTCATTCCCTTCCCCACCGAACCCTTTGTTAAAGTTAAAGATTGATAACCTGAGGTATAGAACATAGAGCAGTACAACACAGGAACAGGCCCTTCGGCCCACAATGCCTGTGCTAAAAGTAACACCACTGCCAACTCTTACCAGCCTTGCAGCTGCGGCTCGCCTGCAGTCCGTCTTGCCTTCCATCACAGTGAGGAGGTGCCTGGTGGACCCACTGTGGTGGATGGTGAACTGTGTTGAGTGTGTGTTTTGTTATTTTATTCTGTGTTATGACTGCAATGTTAAACCATTTTGTTGTACTGTAAATGTGCAATGACAATAAAATTGAATCAAATCCAATCGAACAATTATCATTATCCCTCCAGTCCCTGCTTATCCATTAGAAACAGGAATGGTGCCGGAGGATTGGCGTACTGCGCATGTTGTTCCATTGTTTAAAAAGGGGTCTAAGAGTAAGCCTAGCAATTATAGACATCAGTGGTGGGCAAATTAATGGAAAGGATACTTAGATATAATATATACAAGCATCTGGATAAACAGAGTCTGACTAGGAACAGTCAAAATGGATTTGTGCCTGGAAGGTCATGTTTGACTAATCTTCTTGAATTTCTTGAAGCGGTTACTAGGGAAATTGATGAGGGTAATGCGGTGGATGTTGCCTATATGGACTTCAGTAAGGCCTTTGACAAGGTTCCACATGGAAGGTTGGTTAAGTTGGTTCAATTGTTGGGTATTAATAGTGGAGTAGCAAGATGGATTCAACAGTGGATGGCTGTTTGTCAGGTTGGAGGCCGGTGACTAGCGGGGTGCCTCTGGGATCTGTGTTGGGTCCACTGTTCTTTGTCATATACATCAATGATCTGGATGATGGTGTGGAAAAATTGGATTAGTAAGTATGCAGATGATACTAAGATAGATGATATTGTGGATAATGAAGTAGATTTTCAAAGTCTACAGAGATCTTTAAGCCATTTGGAAGAGTGCGCTGAAAGATGGCAGATGGAGTTTAATGCTGATAAGTGTGAGGTGCTACATCTTGGAAGGACAAATCAAAATAGGACGTAAATGGTAGCGAATTGAGGAATGCAGTTGAACTGAGGGATCTAGGAATAACTGCATAGTTTCCTGAAGGTGGAATCTCATGTAGATAGGGTGGTGAAGAAAGCTTTTGGTGTGCTGGCTTTTATAAATCAGAGCATAGAGTATAGAAGTTGGGATGTAATGTTAAAATTGTACAAGGCATTGGTGAGGCCAATTCTGGAGTATGGTGTACAATTCTGGAGTATTTTGTCGCCAAATTATAGGAAAGATGTCAACAAAATAGAGAGAGTACAGAGGCGATTTACGAGAATGTGGCCTGGGTTACAGCGAAAGGTTGAACAAGTTAGGTCTTTATTCTTTGGAGCACAGAAGGTTAAGGTGGGACTTGATAGAGGTCATTAAAATGATGAGAGGGATAGACAGAGTTGACATGGATAAGCTTTTTCCATTAAGAGTTGGGAAGATTCAAACAAGAGGACATGGTTTGAGAATTAAGGGACAGAGATTCAGGGGTAACATGAGGAGGAACTTCTTTACTCAGAGTGGTAGCTGAGCGGAATGAGCTCCCAGTGGAAGTGGTGGAGGCAGGTTCGATTTAATCATTTAAAAATATATTGGATAGGTATATGGACGTGAAATGAAAGGAGGGTTATGGTCTGAGTGCAGGTAGATGGGACTAGGGGAGAATAAGTGTTCGGCACAGACTAGAAGGGCCGTGATGTCCTGTTTCCGTGCTGTAATTGTTATATGGTTATCCAAAAACCTGTTAAATGCCACTGTTGTATCTGCCTCCACCACCCCTTGCAACACACTCAAGGTGCACTCTAGCCTCTTATAACTTGCTCCACACATCTTTAAACTTTGCCCCACTCTTGTTAAAGCTATGCCCTCTAGTATTCTAGCTTAGTCCTGGGAAAAAGGTTCTGGCACGGTGGCACAGCAGTAGAGTTCCCGGCTTACACTGCTTGCAGTGCCAGAGACCCAGGTTCCATCCTGACTACAGGTGCTGTCAGTACAGATTTGTACGTTTTCCCCTGGAAGGTAGGTTTTTTTGCCGAGATCTTCAGTTTCCTCCCACAATCCAAAGACACGGAGGTTTGTAGGCTAATTTGGTATAAATGTAAATTGTACCTAGTGTTTGCGGGGTAGTATAATGCGCGGGTATCGCTGGTTGACGTGGACTTGGTGGGCTGAAGGGCCTGATTCTCTAAACTAAACTGAAAAAGGTTCTGACTGTCTGGTTAAGATATGAGCACATGGGCTCACTGGTCTGAGGGCTATAGAAAGAATCTTGCACTTTGCTGACTTTCACAAGCAATGTTAAACTGAGACCAAATAGTTTGTTTTAGAGAGATGGCGTGAAAACAGGCCCTTTCCCCCACCGAGTCCACACCAACAAACGATCACCCATACACTAGTCCTATATCCTTCACACGAGGGGCAATTTACAGACGTCAATTAACCTACAAACCAGCACATCTCTAGAATGTGGGAGGAAACCAGAGCACCCGAAGGAAAACCACGCGGGTCACAGGGAGAACGTACACACACTACAAGCACGCGTAGTCAGGATCAAACCCGGGTCTCTGGCACTGTAAGGCAGCAACTCTTAGTCTATCGCTGCCCTACCATGCCCATCAATTCACTTGATACTAAGGAAGTTGTATGTTAGCCCTCTGCAAACTTTAAAACCCAATGAGATGTTCCTTCTCCATTTGGCACATCATGTCCTCTCCGTCATTCAATCATATCTGGATTGGTATGGCTTAGAACATCAGAACAACCCTCTGCCACTGCCACTGATTACTCAGGGACTACAAAGGGAAAATGCATTCCAGTAATCCCTCTGTGTGCTTTATATCTGTCTGTTAAGGTGTTCATATTTGTCAAATATTGAATTGCATTCCAACAGTGGAGTCTTTAGGTTTATAGAGTTAAGTGTGAAACTGATAAAGCAGAAGTATTTTTGTGCCAGGAACAAACTACACACGCTTTGACTATGGACAATTCTCATTTGGTAAATGTCCAAAATATTCTGCTGCTTTTTAAGTATTTTTCCCCAACAAGGTAGGGTGGTGCAGCGGTAGAGTTGCTGCCTCACAGCGCCTGAGACCCAGGTGCTGTCTGATCAGAGTTTGTACGTTCTCCCCGTGACCCACGTGGGTTTTCTACAGGTGCTCCGGTTTCCTCCTACACTCAAGTCGTGCAGGTTTTTAAGTTAATTGGCTTTGGTTAAAAAGTGCCCAGTGTGTAGGATGGTGCAGGTGTAGAGGTGAATGCTGGCCGGCGTGGGCCAAAGGGCCCGTTGCCACACTGTATCTTGAAATGAAAACACTTGAGATTTAATATTGTTTGCCTTTTATTTCTTGACAGATCTAATTAGATTAAGCCAACCCCTTGTCCCCTGTATTGATCAAATGAAGGGGTGTAATTGCCTTAGACTTTCCCCCACCTGCCCTTCACTTCTGGAGTAATAGAATCAAGCTCATAACTTTTGGAAACATCTTCCTTTAGTGTAGTTTCTACAAGTGGGGTGTAATTCAATGCAGATTTAACTTTCTCCTGTCCATCACACGGGTTTCATCAACATATTTCATTTCTTGAACTGTCAACAGTTTCATGTTGACAGCAAAGTTGGAGCTTGTGTGCATTGGCAATGTAGCTCTTTCATACAAGCAAGACACCAGCCTGACCATGAAGGAACAGAGTGCTGGAGTAACTCAGCGGGACCCTTCTTCAAGACCAGACATCAACGAGTGCTGGACTCACCATGATGTAGAAACATAGAAAATAGGTGCAGGAGTAGGCCATTCAGCCCTTCGAGCCAGCACCACCTTCCAATATGATCTTGGCTGATCATCCAAAATCAATACCCCATTCCTGCTATCTCCCTATATCCCTTGATTCTGTTAGCCCTAAGAGCCACATCCAACTCTCTCTTGAAAACATCCAGTGAATTGGCCTCCACTGCCTTCTGTGGCAGAGAATTCCACAGATTTTCTGTGTGAAAAAGATTTCCCTCTTCTGAGTCCTAAATGGCCTAACCCGTTATTCCTAAACTGTGACCCCTGGTTCTGGACTCTCCCAACATGGGGAACATTGTTCCTGCATCTAGCCTTCACACCTTTAAGAATTTTATTTGTTTCTATAAGATCCCCTCTTATCCTTCTCAATTCCAGCAAATACAAGCCCAGTCGACCCTTTCTTTCATCATATGTCAGTCCCACCATTCCGAGAATTACCCTGGTTAACCTACGCTGCACTCCCTCAATAGTAAGAATGTCCTTCCTCAAATTAGTAAAGGTACAGAAGTGTGAATACGCACACTTCCAGATTCAGGGACAGTTTCTTTCCATCTGTTATCAGGCAACTGAATCATCCTACCACAACTAGATAGCAGTGCTGAACTACTATCTACCTCATTGGTGATCCTCATTATGAGGTCACCTCTGATTATGATGGTTTACAAGCTTGTGATCTTACGAATGGAAGGCAGAGCCCAGAAGGGACTATCCTTGATCGGACTTTGCTGGCTTTATCTTGCACTAAACGTTATTCCCTTACCAAGTATCTATACACTGTAAATGGTTCGATTGTAATCATGTCTTGTCTTTCTGCTGACTTTTTAACACGTGACAAAAAGCTTTTCTCTGTGCACGTGCCAATAAACTCAACTGAACTGAGTTCCTTGTATCTAACATTTGAGTCCAGTTGGTTATAACCACTGTGACCTGTGGTCATATGGTGAAGTGGTTTATTCCCTTCTGGGCTCTGCCTTCCATTCGTAAGATCACAAGCTTGTAAACCATCATAATCAGAGGTGACCTCATAATGTGCCTGGCCGGTGACCTCACAGTGAACTGTATCCGTAACCATGAGAGACGGGCTCCATTTCATCTGTCAACTTGGCAAACTGGCTCCATTCCATCTGTCAGCTTGAAGTGGGTGCACCATACATTGAAAGACCTGGTAGCTACTCGTGGTCGAAACTCTACCTTCACGGTGTAGATCCAAAACCCAAGCAAGGAATTCCGAGAATGCCGATGAAAAAAGAGAGCGTCAAGAAGACTTTCAAGAGCAGGTCAAAGGTAGATCTGAATCTACCTTAGTTAGACCAATAGACCAAGATAAAAGGTTGAGTGACTCAGCGGGTCTTATTCTTAAACTGTGACCCCTGGTTCTGGATTCCCCGACATCAGGAACATAGGGACTTAGGGCTCTTCTGCCAACTCTGAGCTTTTGTTTATGGGAGAGAATCCTATTCATCCAATGACAATCCTGTCTCCAGTCGCATTCCCCCTCTTCTCTTCCCCCCCCCCCCCCCCCCCCCGGCCTGCCCCCCTGCCCAGCCTTCTACCCTCTCTGGACCTTTTCATATCCACTGGTGGTGCAACAACTGTCTTGGCTTCTCTACTCCACTGGCCCACTCAAACCAGAAGGGTCCCAATGTGAAACGATGAATGTCAGGGAGCATCACTGGAGAACATGGATAGGTGACTTTTCACAGAGTGCTGGACTCACTCAGCGGGTCAGGCAGCATCTCTGGAGAACATGGATAGGTGACATTTCGCAGGACAGTGAAGCTAGTTGGAGAACTAGGGTGGGGGAGGGATGGAGAGAGAGGGAAGGTAAGGGTTTATTTGAAGTTGGAGAAATCAATATTCATATGGCTGAGTTGTAATCTGCATGTCCCGCTGAGTTTCTCCACCATTTTGTGTCTATCTTCAGTGTAAACCACCATCTGCTGTTCCTGCACATTAGGTCATTTTCCTAGTATACCCTCAGAAAATTCCATAACATTAGTCAAGCATGATTTCCTCTTCAAAAATCCATGCTGACTCGGACCGATCCTGTTACAGCTATCCAAATGCCGCTATTACATCTTTTATAATTGATTCCAGCGTCTTCCCCACCACCAAGGTCAGGCTAACTGGTCTATAATTCCCTGTTTTCTCTTTCCCGCCTTTCTTAAAAAGTTGGATAACCTTAGCTACTCTCCAATCCACAGGAACTGATCCTGAATCTGTAGAACATTGGGAAATCATCACCAATGTGTCCATGATTTCTAGACCCACTTCCTTCAGTACCCAGGGATGCAGACCATCAGGCCCTGGGGATTTATCAGCCTTCAGTCCCATCAGTCTACCCAACATCATTTCCTGCCTAATGTGGATTTCCTTCCGTCACCCCAGATCCTCTGGCCACGTACATCAGGAATTTTGTTTATCCTCTTCCTGGACAAGTTTTGGTCCCCTAATTTGAGGAAGGAAATTTTTGCTATTCAGGGAGTGCAGCGTAGGTTAACAAGGTTAATTCCCAGGATGGCGGGACTGTCATATGCTGAGAGAATGGAGTGGCTTGCCTTCTATACTCTGTATTTTAGAAGGATGAGAGGGTATCTTATCGAAACATAAAGGACTATTAAGGGTTTGGACACGCTGGAGGCAGGAAACATGTTCCCGTGTTGGGGGAGCCCAGAACCAGGGACCGCTGTTTAAGAATAAGGGGTAAGCCATTTAGAACAGAGATGAGCAAACACTTCTTCACACAGCGAGATGAATTCTGTCGAATTCTCTGCCTCAGAGCACGATGGAGGCCGGTTCTCTGGCAACTTTCAAGAGAGAGCTAGATAGGGCTCGTAAAGATAGCAGAGCCAGGGGATATGGGGAGAAGGCAGGAATGGGGTTCTGATTGGAGATGATCAGCCACGATCACATTGAATGGTGGTGCTGGCCTTCTCCTGCACCTATTGTCTTTTGTCTATTGGCTCATCCCCAGATTGCAAATGGGTTCTCTTCCCGGGAGCCCTTTGCAACCTGAACGGTTTGCAAATGGGAAATTCAATTAAGGACCAATTTCCCACTTGGTAGAAGATGCATCCAGTCCCATAGCAACTGCCAAATCCATCCGCTGGACTCCTGGGAGGATCTGCATCTAAATGTAGAGCAGGCAAAATATATAGAAAGGAACTGCAGATGTTGATTTACACCAAAGACACAAAATGCTGGAGTAACTTTGCAGGACTGGCGGGACTTCTCTGATTAGAAGGAATGGGTGACTTTTCGAGCCTATCTTCAGTGTAAACCAGCATCTGCAGTTCTTATATCACCCTCTTTATCTCTCGTTTGCCTCACCCCTGACTCTCAGTCTGAAGGGCCTTGACCCGTAACGTCACTACTCCAGCATTTTGTGACTATCTTAAATGTAGAGCAAGATGGGGACAAATGGCTGGAAGAGAGACCAGAATAAGATGCAATGTCAAATTCCCATCTACAGTCGATCAGTTCTCCTCATTATGGTTATGTTTAGCTTGTGCACAGTCTGTATTGAAGAACTTTATGTTTAGATTTATTATTGCCACGTGTACTGAGATACAGTGAAAACATTGTTTTCAAAAGTTTCAAAAGCCTAATTGTCACCTGTACCAATTAAGGTAGAGTGATATGCGAATTACTAATCAGCCGTACTAAAAAAGCAACATGATACACAACTACATACAAGTAAACATAAACATCCACCACAGCGGATTCCCCACATTCCTCTCTATGATGGAAGGCAATAAAGTTTAACCTTCTTCCCTCATTTCTCTCCTACAGTTGGAGCAGTTGAACGATGTGTCGGGCCAATTGGAGCTCCCGCAGCTGGCGGTCGAAGCGCCCGTGTCGGGGCAATCAAGTCTCCCGCGTAGACGCGATCGAAGCTCCCGTGTCGGGCCGATCGAAGGCCCTGCGCCTTGTAGTTGTGGATGTCTGTCTGTGACTAGAGACCGCGGGTTCCGCGATGTTAAGCCCCGTAGGCTGCGGTGGTGGAGCATTCAAAATCGGTCTGCGTCAAGAGGCAGCCAACGCGATGTTGGGCCGCAGTGTGGACAGCAACATGATGTAGAAAAATGCCACATCTCCGTCGAGGTAAGAGATTAGGGAAAACATCCCCAACCCCCATAAAACAAACTAATGAACACTAAAAACATACATTTAACACATACCAAAAAAAAACAAAGGAAGAGACAGACAGACTGTTGGCGAGGCAGCCATTGCTGGCGCCACCCAGTGGTTGAATTTTGCATGCTATACAAACAGATCAGATAATCCGATACATAAATACAATCAAGTCAAACTGAAGTAAAATAGGTAGAGCAAAGGGGAAGATACAGAGTGCAGAATATATTGAATCCATTTCATTCGGCAAGTATGTATACATGCAAGGAATTTGCATTGGTACTTTGCTCGCTAGTAACAACACAATATACAATAGACAATTAAAAATAAAACATTATAATTGAAACGTGAAGAATGAAATAAAATACCAGAGCACAAGGAGGCTTCAGACTTTTGGCTGTTGAATAGAGCTACTGCTCTTGGAAAAATGCTGCTTTATGTCTGGCTGTGGCAGCTTTGTTCTCAGCATTGTAGCGCACCAGTTCCATAGACAATGTCCAATGTTCGCAGTGGGGTAGAGGTGAAACGGACAGTAACCTTGCTTATGGAAGGACTGTTCAGAAGCCTGATAACAGATCTGCATCCCTGGATACTGAAGGAAGTGGCTGTAGAAATCATGGACGCATTGGTGATCATTTTCCAATGTTCTGTAGATTCAGGATCAGTTCCTGTGGATTGAAGGGTAGCTAATGTTATCCCACTTTTTAAGAAAGGCGGGAAAGAGAAAACAGGGAATTATAGACCAGTTAGCCTGACCTTGGTGGTGGGGAAGGTACTGGAGTCAATTATAAAAGATGTAATAGCGGCATTTGGATAGCAGTAACAGGATCGGTCCGAGTCAGCATGGATTTTTGAAGAGGAAATAATGCTTGACTAATCTTATGGAATTTTCTGAGGATACATGAGGAAAATGAACAAGGGAGAGCCAATGGATGTAATGTACCTGGACTTTCAGAAAGTTGATTTGCTAAGGTCCCACATAGGAGATTAGTGGACAAAATTAGGGCACATGGTATTGGGGGGAGAGTGCTGACATGGATAGAAAATTGGTTGGCAGACAAGAAGCAAAGAGTTGGGATTAAGGGGTTCCTTTCAGAATCGCAGGCAGTGACTAGTGGGGTACAGCAAGGCTCGGTGCTGGGACCCGCAGCTATTTACAATATACTTCAATGATTCAGATGAAGGGATTCAAAGTAACATTAGCAAATTTGCAGATGACACAAAGCTGGGCGTCAATGTGAACTGTGAGGAGGTTGCTATAGAAATGCAGGGTGACTTGGACACGTTGGGTGAGTGGGCAGATGCATGACAGATACAGATTAATGTGAGGTTATTCACTTTGGTAGCAAAAACAGGAAGGCAGATTATTATCTAAATGGTGTCAAGTTGGGAAAAGGGGAAGTACAACAGGATCAGAGGGTCCTTGTTCATCAGTCAATGGAAGTTCCAGACAAAGTCCAATTTCCACAATGGGGTAGAGGTGAATCGGACAGTAACCTTGCTTATGGAAGGACTGTTCCGAAGCCTGATAACAGAGGGGAAGAAGCTGTTCCTGAGTCTGGCAGTGAGCGCTTTCAAGCTTCTGTATCTTCTGCCAAATGTGAGCAGGTAGAAGGAGGAATGACTGATGTAGGATGTCTTTGATTATGTTGGTTATTTTTCGGAGGCAATGAGAAATGTAGATGTAGTCAATGGCGGAATGAGCTGTCTCTGTGACAGACTGGGCTACATCTACATTTCTCTGCAATTTCTCGCTGTTTTGGGCAGAGCTGTTTCCAAACCAAGCTGTGATGCAACCTTAATCTGAAGAAGGGTCTCGACCTGACACCTCACCTATACCTTTTCTGCAGAGGTGCTGCTTGACCTGCATTTCCTTCCTATGCAGTATGCTTCCTCTCAACTTTCTGTGGACTTTTGATCCTTTTGCTTTTGTTGGTAGTATTTAGGGGAGAGGGAAAATGGCTGATAGTGGTGTTCCTTCACTGCAGTCAGCCAGTAGGACTAAGATATTCCATGTCTTGTTTCTCTTCTTCCTCTCTCACATTTTACTGACAATGTAAGTCATACCAATGGCATCTGACCTAGCAAATGCCATCTTCTTTCCATAGCCTTGAAATTTAGGGTGGGATTGTTGCACAAGTTAGTTGTGAGTTATTATGATAATCAGATGATTCATAACTGGAAGGCCAGGAACTTTTAAATCTCCATTTAATTTAAAATTTAAATTTTAAATTCCTCCCACTCTCCAAAGACGTACAGGATTGGAGGACAATTGACTTGAGTAAAAAATGTAAATTGTTCCTTGTGTGTTGGAACGCGCTTGTGCGCGGGGATCACTGGTCGACACGGACTCGGTGGGCAGAAGAGCCTGTTTCCGTGCTGTATCCCAAAACTAAAACTAAACTAAAGTTGTACAGCACGGAAACAAACCTTTCAGCCCAATGACCCTTGTCTTGGTGCTTTGCCTGCATATGACCTTGGCCCTCTAAACCCTTCCTTATCCGTACATCCGTCAAACTGTCTTATAAAAGTCATCATTGCATCTGAGCATCGTCTTCTGCAGCTTCCTCTGGAAGACTTATGTTGATTGTTCAAAATAGACATCCTTGAATGAACACTGGAAGAACATGATGAATTTTGGAATCAAATGTGTCTCATGTCAAGTCTTAACACATCCGTGTCAGAATGCTGACTCTTCAGCTGTTGATTTCAAGTTATTCATTATAAACTAGTGTAGGATTTGACTAATTCTCCAAGGATCAATATTAACTTGGTCAGATTTAAATTATTAACACTACCGACATGACATATATGAATTGTTGGCAATGTTTAGTTACGATGTGTGAAAGTGTGCACGCTAATTGTCCAGTTAGTACAAGTTAACTGAGTTGCATCTTGTTAGTTAAGTGAAATTATGGTCACTTAGCCACCCTGTATAACAGTGGGGTAAATAGGATTAAGAAGACTCAAGAGTCCTGACCCAACGTCACTCGCTGGAGTTTAGAAGGATGAGGGGGCAGCTTATTGAAACTCACCGAATAGTGAAAGGCCTGGATAGAGTGCATGTTGAGAGGATGTTTCCACCAGTGGGAGAGTCTAGGATCAGAAGCCATAGCCTCACAATAAAAAGACGTACCGTTAGAAACATGAAGAGGAATTTCAAGATTCAAGAGAGTTTATTGTCATGTGTCCCAGATAGAACGATGAAATTCTTGCATTGCTTCAGCACAACAAAATATAGTAGGCATGAATAATACAGAACAGATCAGTGTGTCCATATACCATTATATAAATATATACACACATGAATAAGTAAACAGATAAAGTGCAAATAAACAGATAATGGGCTATGAATGTTAAGAGTTGTGTATGAGCTGAGTTTAATAGCCCGATGGCCGTGGGGAAGTAGCTATTCCTGAACCTGGACATTGCAGTCTTCAGGCTCCTGTATCTTGTACCTGAAGGTAGCGGGGAGATGAGTGTGTGGCGAGGATGATGTGATTCCTTGATGATGCTGCCAGCCTTTTTGAGGCAGCGACTACGATAGATCCCCTCGATGGTAGGGAGGTCAGAGCCAATGATGGACTGGGCAGTGTTTACTACTTTTGTAGTCTTTTCCGTTCCTGGGCACTCAAGTTGCCGAACCAAGCCACAAAGTGCAACTGGTCAGCATGCTCTCTACTGTGCTCCCGTAGAAGTTAGAGAGAGTCCTTTAGTTTGTGGCGAATCTGGGGAATTAATTGATATTTGGATATTTTTAAGGTGGTGATTGATAGGTTCTTGTTTGATACGGCTGTTAGGTGTTATGGGAAGAAGGCAGGAGAATGGGGTTGAGAAGGAAAGATAGATCAGCCATGATTGAATGGTGGAGTAGACCTGATGGGCCGATGGCCCAATTCTGATCCTATAACATATGAGAGGTCGCCTATCCATGTTCTCCGGAGATGCTGCCTGACCCCCTAAATTACTCCAGTACTCTTTGTCTTGTTCTTTAAACCAGTATCTGCCGTTCCTTATAACCTCCAGTATTTTGTTCAGCTCTTTCTATCGTTGATGCTTGACCCGACTAAAATGTGTACTGGTGAAGTCCAGACTTCAGGCTACTCACTAATTGATCCAATTGTTTCCTTAAATCCTTTTCGTGGGGAATTTTGACACCTCAATCGTTTTCTGATTAACATCCTTTATTGCGGCAAACTTGATTGGGAAGAAATTCATCTTTGTTGTTGGAATATACAACTGGAGGTGACCAGGATTAATATCAGGAAGCTTTTATTAAATGAAAACAATGTGCTGGTGTGGCCTTCTTGTGCACTTAGCATGCCGTCTGGTGATTACAGAGTAGTAGCTGTCAAATACGGGACAAGGGCGGACCCGTATAGGACAAACCAATTTAGCCCAACATACAGGATATCCTGGTAAATACGGGACAGTTGGCAATCCTAAGCACCACCCTACACACACTAGGGACAGTTTGTTTCCCACTTTACACCAAGCCAACTAACCAACAAACCTGCACGTCTTTGGAGTGTGGGAGGAAACTGGAACACCTGGAGAAAGCCCACGTGGGTCATCGGGAGAACGTACAAACTCCATACAGACAGCACCCGTGGTCAGGATCAAACCCGAGTCTCTGGCGCTGCGAGGCAGCAACTCTACCACTGCGCCAGTGCCGTCTGTACTGGGACATAGTCCTAGTATGTAGGATGGTGCTAGTGTACGGGGGGGGATGTACGCGCTGGTGCGGGCTCGGTGGGCTGAAGGGCCTGTTCCACAATGTATCCCTAAACTAAACTAAACGGAGGTCCGTCCACGTTTGATCCACCAGTGATATCTGTCCTTGATCGGCGTGGGCAATGCTGTATGACTGTGACCCATTTGCTTATGGTGAGAAATAGCTAAAGCATGAAGGCCTTGTGAAATAAATCTCACGTTTATGTTCCTGCTCTGGTTTGTTGATGCTGGGAGAACTAGAGGGGAAAATGTGGTGGGTACGAGACATGGGTGAAATATTCCAGGTACATGGTTGGTGGGTCACCGTCATCTATCCCATTCCCACAGCACCTGGACTGAAACCCAACCAGGCTTATCGCCCAATTAATTGTTGGGCAAATAAAACAAGCCTGAATTAGCAAGGAGACTGAAAGGATGATGTTTGAACCATGTTTCAGTTGGAGATGCAGCATGGAGACGGGCCCTGAAGCCTAAAGAGTCCATGTTGACCATCGATCACCTATTCTCACTAGTTCTATGTTATCCCACTTTCTCATCCACTCCCGACACACTGGGGCCAATTAACCTATAAACCCGCACGTCTCCGTGATGTGGGTGGAGCACTTGGGCACAGGGAGAACATGCAAACTCCACGCAGAGAGCAGCTGAGGTCAGAATCGAACCCGGGGTCTCTGGCCCTGCAAGGCAGCGGCTTTAGCGGCTGCGCCACTGTGCTGCCCCAAGTTGCCAGTGTCTCCACACCTATGTGAGTTGTCCCATTTGCGTCTGCTCCTGTATTGTGCAGACCTGCTCATCTGTGTCTGTTTTTAATAACCCGTAGGTAGGTGGAAAAGGTGACGTTTCAAGTCGAGACTCTTCTTCAGACAATGCAAACATCATTTTCAGCCTGGGAGAGGAAGGGGATATGCAGAGAGATTTCCTCTCTTTCCCGTCAGCTATTGTGGCACAACAGCTGACGTGCATGGATGCTGTAAGTAAACAAGGATTTCAAGAGTCAAGACTGTTCTCATTGTCAAGTGTGCTGAAACGGAACAATGATATTCCTTCTTGCAGCAGAACAACAGCTCTGTAAACACAATACTCAACAGATCGCAGAAGCAAACAAACAAAAAAAAGCTTGATAAAGTGTACAAAATCACATGAGATGTAGATCGGGTAGACACACAGAGCCTCTTGTCCAGAGCATGGGAATGTGGAACCAGCGGACATAGGTTTAAAGTGAAGGGATAAAGAGGAATCTGGGGGGTAACTTTTTCATACAAAGGTGGGTACATGGAATGAGCTGCTAGAGGACGTAGTTGAGTCTGGTACTATTGGAACATTTAAGAAACAATAGACAGGTCTTGCGATGGTGTGCAGAGCCTGAAGTTGTAGATCAAGTGGCATGAAAAAACACTACATCTATTTGTTTGTGCACGTCGGGTTGTTTGCATTAGTTGAAACAGGGTCGACCATGTGAAGGTTGCAATCGCCCATGGTACATGGATAGGACAGATTAAGAGGGATATGGGCTAAATGCAGGCAGGTGGGACTAACGTAGATGGGTGGTGTGGTTCAGTTGGGCCGAAGGGTCTTTTTCCATGCTGTATGACTCTAAATAAAAGAAAACCATTATTTGGAATCAAGAACCAGAGGACTCAGATTTCAGGTCGGAAGGGAAAGTTTTAATAGGAATCTGAGGGCAATTTTTTTTTTTACACAGAGGGTGGTGGGTCAATGGAATAAACTACCAGAGGAGGTAGTTGAGGTAGGTACAATAACATTTAAAACAACATTTGAACAAGTACATGGATAGGAAAGGTTTAATGGAATATGGGCCAAATTTGGGCAGATGAGGCTCGCATAGATGCGGCATCTTGGTCAGCATGAGCAAGTTGGGCCAAAGGGTCTGTTTCCGTGCTGAATGACTCCAGTACAAAACAAAAGCCTTGAGTCCCAGTGCACCAACTGTTTGAGGTTTGCTGTGAGTTGTGCTCAGAAGCCGGATGGTTGTAGTGAAGGAGCTGTTCCTGAAGCTGGAGGTCACGGTTTTCAGGCTCCTGTACCTTCTGCCCCACGGTAGGATTGAAATGGGAGCGTGGCCAGGGTGGTGTGTGTGTGTCTCTGATGACCATTTTGTTTGGATCCGTGAGATGAATTTGGGACCATTAGTTCAGTTTAGTTTATTGTCACGCACGTGTTTATTGTTTATTGTCAGATGCAGTGAAAAGGTTTAGTTGCATGCTATCCAGTCAGCGGAAAGACCACACACCATTACAACCAAACCATTTTCAGTAGTTTAAGAAGATCATAGTTAAAGTAAGAAATGTTGCTGTAGGAGTGGAGATTTAAGAGTGTGGAGCGATTGTAAGATGCGTTTGTAGATCTGCTTCTGCGGCTAGCACGCAAATAGTCGCCTGAGTTGGACGCCATCTTGGAAGAAGTGCCTGATTACTCCAAATGCCACGTGTTAGTAAGAGGGAATTAGGAGACCTGGGTGTCCTTGTACACTGGTCACTGAAAGTTGGTGTGCAGGTACAGCAGGCAGTGAAGAAAGCTAATGGAATGTTGATCTTCATAACAAGAGGATTTCAGTACAGGAGTAAAGAGGTTCTTCTGCAGTTGTATAGGGCTCTCGTGAGACTACATCTGGAGTATTGTGTACAGTTTTGGTCTCCTAATTTGAGGAAGGACATCCTTGTGATTGAGCCAGTGCAGCGTAGGTTCACGAGATTGATCCCTGGGATGGCGGGACTGTCATATGAAGAAAGATTGAAAAGACTAGGCTTGTATTCACTGGAGTTTAGAAGGATGAGGGGGAATCTTATAGAAACATATAAAATTATAAAAGGACTGCACAAGCTAGATGCAGGAAAAATGTTCCCAATGTTGGGCGAGTCCAGAACCAGGGGCCACAGTCTTAGAATAAAGGGGAGGTCATTTGAGACTGAGGTGAGAAAAAACTTTTTCACTCAGAGTTGTGAATTTATGGAATTCCCTGCCACAGAGGGCAGTGGAGGCCAAATCACTGGATGGATTTAAGAGAGAGTCAGATAGAGCTCTAGGGGCTAGTGGAATCAAGGGATATGGGGAGAAGGCAGGCACGGGTTATTGGTAGGGGACGATCAGCCATGATCGCAATGAATGGCGGTGCTGGCTCGAGGGGCCGAATGGCCTCCTCCTGCACCTATTTTCTATGTTTCTATGTTATGATGGAACCTGGGTCTCTGGCGCTGTGAGGCAGCATCTCTACCATTGTACCGCCCCTTACTTACTTACTTAGTTGTGTTGAATTCCAGGAGCTGTTCAAGAAGGTTGTCCCAGATCACTGCCTGGGCGGCGTCTGGTCAAAACGGGACAAGAAAGGGAATGAGCACCTCGCACCCACCGTCCGGGCCACCATCACTCAGTTCAACACCGTCACCAGGTGTGTGGTCAGCACCATACTGAGGGACCTGCAGCTGAAGCCCCAGCAACGAGGCAAAATCATGGAGAAGTGGATCGACGTTGCCCAGGTAACCACATGGCTTCCCCGTTCTGCCTCTGTCAGCGGTAGAGTCGCTGCCTCACAGCGCCAGAGACCCGGGTTCCATCCTGACCACAGGTGCTGTCTGTTTGTATATTCTCCCCGTGGCCTGCGTAGGTTTTCTCTCGGTGCTCCGGTTTCCTCCCACACTCCAAAGACGTGCAGGTTTGTGGGCTAATTGGTTTCGATAAAATTGCAAATTGTCCCTAATGTGTTGGATAGTGTTAGTGTACAGGGTAATCGATGGTCAGCATGGACCCAGTGGGCCGAAGGGCCTGTTCCCATGCTGGATCTCTGAATGAAACCTCTGCATCCTGGCTTGTAAGCTTGACATATGCTACAAATTATTTCCATTAGACGCAAATAAACAACACTGCTTCACTCCGGGTGCTTTTTGAACATTGCTGTGTTCTGGTAAAGATGCTGTGATTGCTTTGATTAGGAAGGACCTGGAGATGATGGTTTAAACCAAAGATAGGCACAAAAAGCTGGCATAACTCTGCGGGACAGGCAGCATCTCTGGAGAAAAGGAATGGGTGACTTTTCGGGTTGAGAAACTCTCTTCAGACTCACTTTGCTTTGTTCCCTTGCTTCACTTAATTGTACAAGCTATCTGGCATCCACATATCTGGATTTCATTACCCTGCTTCCACGATTATCGAGCGGTTTTTAAAATGGTCCATCGGCCCACCTTGTCCATGCCGATCGTCTAGTTCACAGTAGTTCTATGTTATCCCGCTTTCTCATCCATTCTCTACACACGGGACAATATACAGAGGCCAATATACAGAACCTACAAACTAGTTTAGTTTACTTCAGAGATACAGGCCCTTCGGCCCACCAAATCCGTTCTGACCAGCGATCCCCGCACATTAACACTATCCTACATCAGTGACAATGTTTACATTTATACCAAGCCAATAAGCTACAAACCTGAATGTCCTGGGAGTGTGGGAGGAAACCGAAGCTCTCGGAGAAAACCTCACGCAGGTCACGGGGAGAACATACAAACTCCACACAGACAAGCACCCGTGGTCAGGATCGAACCGGGGTCTCTGACGCCGTAAGCACTCTATGCTCTACCACTGTTCCACCTGCTCTGGCTATAAGCTAGATCTTAACCTTTGCCTCATGTAACCAAGCCAAGCTTTCGTCATTCCTTTCCCTGAAGTAAAGTAGCAAGACTTCTGAAGGGAAATAGACTGCGGTTACATGCTTAATAATCCATGCTTCAGTATGTGTTTGTATGTGAATATTAACAAAGCAAAAACAATATTGCCATTTTTACCATGCATAAAAGCAATCTGTCTTCAGATTGTCAAGTCTAATACAGGTCCGAAGTAGGGTCTCGACCCAAAACGTCACCTATTCCTTTACTCCAGCACTGAGTCCATCTTCACATTTTTAAATGACATGTTTAAAGTGTGTAGACAGGCTCTTTAACCCATGAGTCTGCGCTGCACTAATACTGTTCTACACACACTAGGGACAATTTGCAATTTTACCCAAACCTACAAACCTGCACGTCTTTGGAGTGTGGGAGGACACCGTAGATCTCAGAGAAAATCCACGCAGGTCATGGGGAGAACATGCAAACTCCATACAAACAGCACCCGGAGTCGGGATTGAACCCGGGTCTCTGGTGCTGTAAGCGCTGTGAGGCAGCAACACCACCGCTGCCCTTGTAAAATTACATTGGCTATTAGATGCAAAACAGGTTCCCTCCCTCCCAGTAAATCGTATAAACATTTTGTTTTTATTTTCTGTGGACCCTCTTTTGTTTTGACCCTTCTTCAATCATTATCATATGCAGTGGGTCACGGACATGAGGTCTTAAGGGCCTGTCCCACTTACATGTCCTTGGCACCCAAATGACGCAACCTCGTGGCCGCGTTGAGGTGCACGGGCATCGTATGGCCGCGCGGGGCCAGTCCCACTGAGAAGCGCGGAGGGGTATGGAGTTGTGCGCAACATCGTCCGGGGCTCCTAAATTTTTGTAGCGAATGAAATCTTCACGCATCAACGGCCTGTCAAGGAACTGACGGCCAAAGTGGGACAGGCCCAAGACCCTGGCGCGACGCAACATCTCACCTCCAACAGCAGCAGAAGCAGGCAAACGATCGCTGAACTTGGCCTGGGGTTCACGGCCGTTGCGGTCCGGATCCGCCCCCACTTCTACTCCCAGAGCGGGACCAAGAAAATTGAAGATAGACACAAAATGCAGGAGTAACTCAGCGGGACCGGCAGCATCTCTGGAGAGAAGCAATGGGTGACGTTTCGAGTCAAGACCCTTCTTTCAGACTGAAGAACAGTCTCGACACGAAACATCAACCATTCCTTCTCTCCAGAGATGTGGCCGGTCCCGCTGAGATACTCCTGCATTTTGTGTTCATCTTCAAATGATGTCACGCGCTCCAGACGGCTGTACGGTCGAATGAAGTCGCGTGCGACCTTCGCGGAACTGTCGCAGCTCAACGCGCCCACGGGGTTGCGTAATTTGCGTGCCAAGGGCACGTAAGTGGGACAGGCCCTTTAATGCCGCCGTTGCTACCTCCTTTAATACAACAATGGGTAGAAAGAAAGGCTTCCTTTTCTGCCCCTCCACCTCCCCACCCACCTCCCCACCCACCCACAACTGAAAACACTCCAGACGTTATGTTTTTGTAACACTTCTGAAGTCTCTTTCAATGTCCTTGACCCCAGCCACCGCTGACCACTGCTGTCGGAAGATGGTCGGCATTGAAGTGTAGAGCTGAGGTGAATAACAAGCCTCGGGTTACCCAGTCTAAATGTTTTCCACATAATCGTACCGCTGTAGTATTTTCACAGCTGACTCTCCTCCTCGGATCCAAGTTCATAAACCCTGAGCCATCAGGAAGCCAGCAACCACTGATGGAGAAGTCTCTTGTTTTCCATTCAGAAATGCAGGATGATGAGGAATTTCTCCTCGCTCCAGGCTATTGTGTCAGCTATGCAGTCAATCTCCATCTACAGGCTGAAGATGACCTGGGACACTGTGTCAAAGTAAGTTCATTTCTCTTTGGCCTGTTTTGTTTTTTTTAAAGAACATAAGTTATGTGGTGGATGGATTGCAAATTCTTTCCAGCTCCCTTTGGACCAGTTTATTTTAGAGATATAGCGCGGAAACAGACCCATCGGCCCACTGAGTCCACACCGACCAGCGATCCCTGCACATTAACATTATCCTACATCCAATAGGGACAATTTTACATTGATACCAAGCCAATTACCCTACAAACCTGCACTTCTTTGGAGTGTGGGGGGAAACTGAAGATCTTGGAGAAAACCCACCCAGGTCACGTGGAGAATGCAGAAACTCCATACAGACATCACCCGTAGTCAGGATCGAACCCTGGTCTCTGGCGCTGTGAGGCAGCAACTCTACCGCTGCACCACCGTGCCACCTGTGGACATGGACAGATCTCAAATATTTAGTAGTAGCCATCAAATCAATTCATAGATACAGAGTGCAGAATATAGTTCTCCGCATTGTAGCGCACCAGCTCCAGAGACAGAGTCCAATGTTCCCAATGGGGTAGAGGTGAATCGGACAGTCCCCTAACTTATGGAAGGA
The DNA here is from genome assembly GCA_963514005.1 of Raja brachyura. The sequence goes on from OY740809.1 coordinate 1,280,090, forward strand.
CCATTCAGAAACCTGATAACAGAGGGGAAGAAGCTGTTCCTGAGTCTGGTGGTGCGCTCTTTCAAGCTTCTGTACCTTCTGCCTGTCGGGAGCAGGGAGAAAGAGGATTGACTGGGGTCGGGAAATCTTTGATTATGTTGGCTTCATTATATAAGCATGGTGCCAACAATGCAGAGAATTTCCAAACCTCTGCCGGCTAATGGAATGCGTTAAATATTTCTAAAGCATGTGCCTGGAATTGGAACTCCAAGCCACAGCCACCTTGATCCTCCCCTGATGTTCGGGCAGCAATGACATTTGGCGAGCTGCCATCATTAGTTTTACTTTAGAGATACAGCATGGAAATAGTTAAATGTATTTTTTTTTTTTAATTGTCCCATATGCAAATAACCACTACATAATGGAATTGATTTTGCACATAATGCTGGTGGTGCCATGTTTGACACCATTTCTTCGTTCACAGTCGAGGCCTGGCCAAGCATAGCTGCGGTGTCCTCCGCCGCTGCTCCACCACTGTAGGCCGCGAGCGGTCCACGTACTCGGCCTCTTGAAACGGCGCCTGGTCCAGGCTGTTGCAGGGCCTCCAGTGGCCACACCCCCGTCGAGACTGCGCACTCCCTCTCGCAGCTGGTCTGTTCACCGGCCCTCCGGCCCACGCCCTCCACTCTGGGTGGGCAATCCGAGCCATCTGTCGCGGGCGAGTCCCTGGTCTCCAGCAGGCGAGTTGGGCCTACTGGGTAGGCCCATGGTCTTCGAGTGTGTAGCTCCACGGGGGCCCATTCGCCCACCAACTCTGCACCAACCAATAATCACCCGTACACTAGTTCTATCCTACACATTAGGGACCATTTACAGAAGCCAATTAACCTCCAGACCTGTACGTCTTTGGAGTGTGGGAGAAAACCTTAGCACCTGGAGAAAACCCACACGGTCACGGGGAGAATGTACAAACACCACACAGACAGCATCCGTAGCCTGGATTGAACCCAGGACCCTGGTGTTGTGAGGCAAAAACTCTAGCACTGCAAACCCACTGTGGAGTAACATTCAGGTTCTATAAAGACCGCAATCTCTGTGATTAATCTGCCTGGTATAACCTCCTTGTATCATTCTTTTTATTAGGGACAGCATGTTGATGTTTGAAGAGCTTTCAAGCATCTTCTCCTATGAGAACAACCAAGAGAGGAGTCGGGAGTTGCTAATGAAGGTACGTCACGCCCAGCATGGTGGGACCTCAAATGGGAACCTTTAGATAAGTACATGGATAGGACAGGTTTGGAGGGATATGGACCAAATGCAGGCAGGTGGGAGTAGTGTAGCTGGGACATGTTGGCCGGTGTTTGCGAGTTGCGCCGAATTGCCAGTTTCCACATTATATCACTCGATGAGGGTTACACAAAAAGCTGGAGAAACTCAGCGGGTGCAGCAGCATCTAAGGAGCGAAGGAGATAGGCGATGTTTCGGGTCGAGACGTCGCCTATCTCCTTCGCTCCTTAGATGCTGCTGCACCCGCTGAGTTTCTCCAGCTTTTTGTGTAACCCTCGATTCTCCAGAATCTGCAGTTGCTTCTTTAACACATTATATCAGTCTATGACTCTATGACAGTACCTCTGTGTAAATATTCACTCAGCTACCACCTGTTGCTATGCTTTTTTATTCTGAATGATAACATTTATCAGCTGTGTGGGATTCAGGCTGCAATTATAATCCATCTTCACCTGCTTTGTTTGCACTATCTTTTGGACAGCAGCTACTTAATGTCATAAATCATATGTTATAGGTTCATAAGTCATAGGTGCAGAATGAGGCCATTTGACCGATCATGGCCGAACTCAGCCATTCAATCATGTCCCATCCATCCCTCTCAACCCCATTCTCCTGCCTTCTTCCCATAACCCCTGACACCCGTACTAATCATGAATCTGTCTATCTGCTCCTGAAAAATATCTACAGCCGTCAGTGGAAATGAATTCCACAGTTTCACCACGCTCTGACTAAAGAAATTCCTCGCCATCTCCTTTCTAAAGGTACATCGTTTTATTTGAAGCTATATCCTTTGGTCCTGGACTCTCCCACTAGTGGAAACATCATCGCCACATCCACAAAATGTTGGAGTAACTCAGTGGGTCAGACAGCGCCTGTGGAGAAAAGGAATAGGTGACATTTTGGGTTGAGACCCTTCTTCTTTCCTGTTCCCATTCCTTCTCTCCAGAGATGTCCCACTTAGTGACTCCAGTATTGTTGTCTATCTTCAGTTTAAACCAGCATCTGCCGTTCCTTCCTGCATACTCTCCACGTCCGCTCAATCCGGCCTTTCACTATTTGGTAAGTTTCAATTAGTTCCCCCCCCCCCCCCCACTCTCTCATCCGTCTAAACTCATAAATGAACTAAACATTAAAACATGCTTTAACTCATCTGCCATTTTGTTGAATGGGTTGTATCAGTCATTAAGAAGCCTGAGCTCTTAAGAAGGTAAATTACCAATCTTGTTACAGGTGAATAACACTTTCAGTCAATTAAATATTGTTAAAGTTTTCCACAGCTGAAAAGTTTGGTCAGGGAAAAAATAGCATGATAGACACAAAATGCTGGAGTAACTCAGTGGGACAGGCAGCATCTCTGGAGAGAAGTTTGAGTCTGAAGAAGGGTCTCAACCCGAAAAGTCACCTATTCCTTCTCTCCAGAGATGCTGCCTGTTCCGCTGAGTGACTCCAGCATTTTATGTCTATCTTCGGTTTAAACCAGCATCTGCAGTTCCTTCCAGCACAAAAAAAATGGAATAGACATTTAGCCGAGTTGGGCTTGGTGCGTCAATGCATTGAAAGGGGGAAAACAAAGCAAATCACATTTAGTTGAGCAATTTGAGGTCTGTGTGTACGTGTGCGTGTGTGTGTGAATATTTGATTATGTCATATCTTTTTCTGTGAAAGAATAACTTATTTCTTGTTGCAACAGGCAGTGTCACATTAATTCAGTTAAGCTGAACTATACTTGTTTACTTTGAACAAAAAGTAACGTGATTCACACTGAGCTGGGAATTATAACTCGATCCTTTCCCATGTCTTTCCCCAACCCTCATCCCATCCTGTGAGTTCTCCTGAAATCTCCCGAGCTGTTTCCGTGACTGCTCGACACCCACCCTGAGGGGGCGTTTTGTCATCAGCACTTATCTGTCTAATCTTCAACAAGCTGTGAATCTTCAACAAGCCTGTAGCCCTTGTTTTTAGTGTTCATTCAGGATCGGTATGAAATGTCACCGTTTAATCGTGGATAGACACAAAATGCTTGAGTAACCTTGGGTGGTACAGCGGTAGAGTTGCTGCCTTGCATGGGCCCAGGATAGATCCCGACTACGGGTGCTGCCTGGACGGAGTTTGTACATTCTCCCTGTGACCGTGTGGGTTTTATCCGGGTGCTCCAGTTTCCTCCCACACTTCAAAGTTTGTCGTTAATTGGTTTCGGTAAAATTGTAAATTCTTCCTAGTGTGTAGTATAGTGTTAGTGTGCAGGATCGCTGGTTGGTGTGGACTCGGTGGGCCGAAGGGCCTCGCTCCATGCTGTATCTCTGAACTAAACTAAAGATAGAGCATGGAAACAGGCCCTTGAGCCACCGAGTACACGCCAACCATCGATCACCCATTCTATGGTCTCCCACTTTCTCATCCACCCCTACACACAATTTTACGACCTAGGAACCTGCATGTCTTTGGGATGTGGGATTGAAACCGGAGCACCCGGAGGAAACTCACGCCATTACAGGGAGTACGTGCAAACTCCGCATAGACTGCGGCCAAGGTCAGGATCTCAGGCGCCATGAGACAGCAGCTCTACCCGCTGCACCACTGTGCCGGCCTCTACATTTAATTCCTCTTCTATGTCAAAGGGAGCTGGATTTTTGGTGTGTTTGTGCGTGTGCGTTTGTGGAGGAATAAATGTAGAATTGGAGACACAGAAGAAAAAAGCTTTAATGAAACTCCACCCATCTGACAAAGACCCCCTCCCTCACTAGTCCCCACTGATGGCTTGTCCAGGCTTTGTCCTGCCCCCATCAACTTTCCCAGTCCCCCCCCCCCCATCTCCACTCACTGCTTTACTGAAATCACAGTACAACACCAACACTGGTGGGTGTATGGAACAAGCTGCCAGAGGAAGTAGTTGAGGCTGGGACTATCCCAACGTTTAAGAGACAGTTGGACAGGTACATGGACAGGACAGGTTTGGATCATTATGGAGCAAACACGGGCAGTTGGGACAATGTTGGCCGGTGTGGGCAAGTTGGGCTGAAGAGCCTGTTTCCGCACTGACCTCGGCCGCTAACGATGTGCAGTTTGCACATTCCCCCTGTGACTGACTGTGTTTCCCGTGTTCCTCCCACATCCTTAACTATCCGACGCTAACACTCAGGACAATTTAACCAAAGCAAATGAACCTATAGTCATGCATGTCTTTGGAGTGTGGGAAGAAACCGGAGCACCCGGAGACAACCCACGCTGTCACGGGGAGAACGTACAAACTCCATACTGACTGCACCCATAGTCAGGATTGAACCCGGGTCTCTGACGCTGCAAGGCAGCAACTCTACCAGATATCTAAGGAGATTATCTAAGGATATGATATTGTTTTAATGATAAATTCCAAGCCAATTTAGTTTAATACAAATGATGAGGCAGCGAGCAGTCGGAATGTTTAAGAAAAGCACTGTTCAGCATGTTCACTGACGAATTTTGCCTGAATTCCCCAGGGAGTGATGCAAGGCACTGTGCCATTTCTGGGAATATTCTTGACCGACTTGATGATGCTGGACACCGCGTTCCCTGACTATATCGATGTAAGTAGGGCTACGGGTCGAGATTCCTTGAGAATCTCGACCCGAAACGTCACCCATTCCATTTCTCCAGAGATGCTGCCTGCCCCACTGAGTTGCTCCAGTACTTTGTTTTTTTTTTGTTTTTTTTTTCCAGTATATATATATATAATTCCCCTTTATGAACAATATATGGTATAATATGAATATTTAAGATAGAAACAACAAAATGTATTGTAATTATAACGTCGTATTGCGGAGACGTGTACACAAAACCCAATTAGAAAATCCATATTTTTTTCGTCAAATCCTGTCTAGTACCCATTGAGTAGTAATGCCAAGAACAGCTAGCCCTTCAAACATTGTATATATGGAGACCATATTTGTTCAAAGATTTCACATTTGTCCATTAGGACAAATCTGATTCTTTCCAAATACAAAGTCTCCAACATCTCTGCTGTCCACATTTTAATTATGGGGGTTAATGTTCCCTTCCAAAATTTCAATATTATTTTTTTCCCTATTATCAAACAGTAATCTAAGAAAATTCTTTGATTTACTGTTAATACGCATTGTGAATCCGGAATTCCTAATATTATTAACTTTGGTTCTGGATCCAGTTTAACTCTAAGAACTTCAGATATAACTCTAAAGATTTCTGTCCAATAATAACTAAGTTTTGAACACGTTACAAAACTATGTATTAAATTAGCCTCGAAATTCTGACATTTATCACAAATAGGAGAGACATTAGGAAAAATTCTATTTAATTTGGTTTTTGAATAATGTAACCTATATAAAACTTTAAATTGTATCAATGTATGCCTCGCGTTTAATGAACAGCGATGTATGCGTTGTAAACTTTCTTCCCAAGATTCTTTTGTTATAGATAAACCAATTTCATTTTCCCATGCTTGACGGTATATTTCTGTTGTTGGATTCTCCCTATCCAAAATAAGATTATATATATAAGCTATAAATTTTTCTGAATGCTCCACAGCATTTTTCTGAATGCGAGACAGGCAGCATTTCTGGAGAGAAGGAATGGGTGACGTTTCGGGTCGAAATCCTTCTTCTGAAGAAGTCTGAGGCTGAAGGAGAATCTCGACCCGAAACGTCACCCATTCCATTTCTCCAGAGATGCTGCCTGCCCCACTGAGTTGCTCCAGTACTTTGTGCCTATCTTCGGTTTAAACTAGCATCTGCAGATCCCTCCTGCACAAAGAGAGCACAGCTTTGCTTCAGTAATTTAATGAAACCAGGTTGCCTGAAAATTACTAAACAGACTCTCTTGCGAGCCTATCACTTTTTAAATTGCATTCTGAATGTCGTTTAGTTTAGAGATACAGAGCGGAAACAGGCCCTTCAGCCCATCTAGACCATGCCGATCAGTGATCCACTAGCACTATCTTACACACGAGGGACCATGTACAATCTTTACCAAAGCCAATGAACCTACAAACCTACACATCTTTGGAGTGTGGGAGGAAACCAGAGTACCCGGAGAAAACCCACGCCGTCACAGGGAGAACGAACAAACTCCGTACGGACAGCACCCGCAGTCGGAATCGAACCCGGGCCTCTGGCGCTGTTAGGCAGCAACTCTACCGCTGCCCCATGATGCCGCCCATTGCAGAGTTTAGACAATTTTGTTAATTGGCCCATTTGCTTACGCGGTATAAACGAGATTGCACAAAGACTGCACATTAGATTATGAGACATAGAATCAGAATTAGGCCAGTTGGCCCATCCAGTCTGCTCCCCCATTCAATCATGGCTGATCTATTTTTCCCCTCAACCCCATTCTCCTGCCTTTTCCCTGTAACCTTCGACGCATCATATAAAAATATAGCGGCTACTGTATATATAAAATCCTGCTGCTATTCCATTTTCATCTCCTAGTTTGGAAGCAAGGTGAATTTAATTGTAATCCACTTCAGCCCTTCTAGGACTGTAATCCTAGAGTATTGTCCAATCTCACTATCACACAAACCAACCTCCCTTCCATTGACTCCATTTATACCTCACGTTGCCTCGGCAAGGCAAGCAGCATAATCAAGGACGTGTCGTACCCTGGCCATTCCCTCTTCTCCCCTCTCCCATCAGGCAAAAGGTATAGAAGTGATAGAAGTGTGAAAATGCACACCTCCAGATTCAGGGACAGTTTATTTCCAGCTGTTATCAGGTGTTTCCAACTGAATCCCCCTACCACAGCCAGAGAGCAGTCCTGAACTACTATCTACCTCTTTGTGTACCCTCAGACTATTCTTGATAGATCTTTGCTGGCTTTACCTTACCTTATCTTGGCTTTCCCTTATCATGTATCTGTACACTGGGGATGGCTCAATTCTAATCATGTATAGTCTTTCCATTGACTGGATAGCACGTAACTAAGGCTTTTCACTGTACCTCGGTGACAATGAACCAAACTGAGTCTTTCAACAGGTTAATGGGTTATTTTCTTGCATTTTTTAGGGCTTGACGAACATTGAGAAAAAACGACGGGTTAGTATAAATTATATATTCCACAATTTTCTAAAATATGCCTGGAAAAATGTTCTTTATGACTGAAGATTCCTGAAAAATAATTTGTGTGGAAATGTCGTTAGCTTCCAAATGTTGAGAAGTTTTGCCGAGGATGTAATTTTAACCCATTTAACCCTATCTGGTTTCACCGTCTGCTTTACCAGTGGAGGTGGAATATATGGCGGCGCGCACAGTCGCAGCGGCTTGCAGCTCTTCCTCTAGTTGCAGGTTTTTAGTGTTTTTCGTGTTTTTTTAATGTTTACATTCTGGCCTGTGAGCCTTGCCCTTCAAATGGGAACGCCTATATGGTTGTAGTCTTTTTAACGTATTTTTATACTCATATTCCTGTGCAGCTGGAGGACTGCTCCAACAAAATGTCGTTGTCTTGTACAATGACAATAAAGATTATTATTATTATTATTATTATATGTCACAGAGGAGTAAATGTTGGGGTCATTCTATGGTATATGACTAAGCTTGTGAGAGGATGCTGTACAAAGTGTTCTTGAATGGATTCCTGAGTATAGGCTTCATTGAGTTCAGCATTGTAACAGGCCCTTCTGCCCAACTCATCCATGCCGACCAGGATGCCCCATCTACACTAATCCCATTTTGCCTATATTCCTCTCAACATTTCCTATTCAAGTACTGTCCAAGTGTCTATAAAGTGTTGTTGTAACAGCCTCAACTATTTCCCCAAACAGCTCATTCCATGTACCCACCACCCTCTGATACCCCTCCGGTTCCTGCTAAATCTTTTAATTCTCACCTTAAACCTATGCCCTTTAGTTCTTTATTCCCCAGCTTATTTTATGGCTTTAACCTGGCCCTTTGGCCCAACTCACCCATGCTGACCAAGGTGTCCCATCTATACTAGTCTCACCTGCCCAGGTTTGGCCCATACCCCCCTTAATCTACCCTATCCATGTCCAAGCTAACTGCCTTAACGACCTCCTCTGGCAGCTCATTCATTGTATCCATCTGAGAGGAAAAGGTTACCCCTCGGGTTCGTCTTCAATATTATCCCTCTCACATTGACACTAGTAGTTGATTTCCCCTATCATGGTTAAAGGACTGTGTGCATTCACCCTTTCTATTCCCCTCTCGATTGTATGTACCTCGATAAGATCACCTCTCATCCTCCTGCACTCCAAGGAATAAAGTGAGTCGCTCTATAGCTCAACGCCTCAAGTCCCGGCAACATCCCCGTAAATCTTCTCTGTACCCTTTCCAGCATAACGACATGTTCCCAATGTTGTGAGAGTCCTGAACCAGGGGCCACAGATTAAGAATAAGGGGATGACCATTTAGAATGGAGACAAAGAAAAACGTCTTCACCCAGAATGTTGTGAATCTGAAATTCTCTGCCTCTCTGAAATCCAATTCTCTGGATGCTTTCAAGGGAGAGTTAGATAGAACTCTTAAAGATAGCGTAGTCAAGGGATATGGGGAGAAGGCAGGAATGGGGTACGGATTGCGGATAATCATCCATGAACACAGTGCATGGCGATGCTGGCTTGAAGGGCCCAAAGGCCTACTCCTGCACCTATTGTCTATTAACATCGGCACATCAGCATTGTCTATTTGTCGGCACAAATGGTGTCGGAAAGAATGGGATGAATATTCTGCAGTGTGACTTTAGAGAGCTCGGACAAATGCTGAAAATCAGGGCCTCCAGGGTTGTTATCTCCGGTTTGCTTCCAGTTCCTCGTGCTGGCGAGAGGAGGAACAGGGAGATACGGGACCTGAACGTGTGGCTGGGGAACTGGTGCAGGGGCCAGGATCTGGATTCTTAGATCACTGGGATCTGTTTTCGAGTAAGGGGGAACTGTACAAAAGGGACGGATTGCATCTTAACAGGTGGGGAAACCAGCATTCTGGCAGGCAGGTTTGCCACTGCTACACGGGTGGTTTTATACTGAATAAGGGGGGTGGGGTGTCAAATGGGATAGTCGAGGATGGAGTTAAAGGGAAAGAGAGTAAAGGGATGGTTAATGACCCCAGAAATAACGGGAAAGGAAGCTCACAAGGGGATAGGAGAGTATGGTCATGTGTAATAGGAATCAATGTGAAAGGTGAGATGCACAAGGAATTAAAAGTGTTGTATATGTATGCGCGAAATATAAGAAGTAAAGTAGATGAGCTTGAGGCTCAGTTTGTAGATATGACATTGTAGAAACATAGAAACATAGAAAAATAGGTGCAGGAGTAGGCCATTCGGCCCTTCGAGCCTGCACCGCCATTCAATATGATCATGGCTGATCATCCAACTCAGTATCTCGTACCTGCCTTCTCTCCATACCCCCTGATCCCTTTAGCCACAAGTGCCACATCTAACGCCCTCTTAAATATAGCCAATGAACTGGCCTCAACTACCTTCTGTGGCAGAGAATTCCAGAGACTCGCCACTCTCTGTGTAAAGAATGTTTTCCTCATCTCGGTCCTAAAGGAATTCCCCCTTATCCTTAGACTGTGACCCCTTGTTCTGGACTCCCCCAACATTGGGAACAATCTTCCAGCATCTAGCTTGTCCAACCCCTTAAAAATTTTGTAAGTTTCTATAAGATCCCCCCTCAATCTTCCAAATTCCAGCGAGTACAAGCCGAGTCTTTCCGATCTTTCCTCATATGAAAGTCCTGACGTCCCAGGAATCAGTCTGGTGAATCTTCTCTGTACCCCCTCTATGGCAAGGATGTCTTTCCTCAGATTTGGAGACCAAAACTGTACGCAATACTCCAGGTGTGGCCTCACCAAAACCCTGTACAACTGCAGTAGAACCTCCCTGCTCCTATACTCAAATCCTTTCGCTATGAATGCTAACATACCATTTGCTTTCTTCACTGCCTGCTGCACCTGCATGCCTACTTTCAATGACTGGTGTGCCATGACACCCAGGTCTCGTTGCATCTCCCCTTTTCCGAATCTGCCACCATTCAGATAATAGTCTACCCTCATGTTTTTGCCACCAAAGTGGATAACCTCACATTTATCCACATTATACTGCATCTGCCATGCATCTGCCCATTCACTCAGCCTATCCAAATCACCCTGCAGCCTCCAAGCATCCTCCTCACACCTAACTATATTCCCCAGCTTGGTGTCATCTGCAAACTTGGAGATGTTGCATTGAATTCCCTCGTCCAAATCATTAATATATATTGTAAATAGCTGGGGTCCCAGCACTGAGCCTTGCGGTACCCCACTAGTCACTGCCTGCCATTCTGAAAAGGACCCGTTTACTCCTACCCTTTGCTTCCTGTCTGCTAGCCAGTTCTCTATCCACATCAATACTGAACCCCCAATACCGTGTGCTTTAAGTTTGTATGCTAATCTCTTATGCAGGACCTTGTCGAAAGCCTTCTGAAAGTCTAGATATAACACATCCACTGGTTCTCCCTTATCCACTCTACTAGTTACATCCTCGAAAAATTCTATCAGATTTGTCAGACATGATTTACCTTTCGTAAATCCATGCTGACTTTGTCCAATGATTTCACCACTTTCCAAATGCGCTGCTATCCTATCTTTAATAACTGACTCTAACAGTTTCCCCACTACCGATGTTAGACTAACTGGTCTGTAATTCCCCTCTTTCTCTCCCTCCTTTTTTAAAAAATGGGGTTACATTAGCTATCCTCCAATCCTCAGGAACTACTCCAGAATCTAAGGAATTTTGAAAAATTATCACTAATGCATCCACTATTTCTGTGGCTACCTCCTTGAGTACTCTGGGATGCAGACTATCTGGCCCTGGGGATTTATTGGCCTTCAATCCGAACAATTTACCCAACACCACCTCCCGGCTAACCTGGATTTCACTCAGTTCCTCCATCTTATTTGACCCCCTAAAACTGCTATTTCCGGCAGATTATTTATGTCTTCCTTAGTGAAGACAGAACCAAAGTAGTTATTCAATTGGTCTGCCATGTCCGTGTTCCCCATGATCAATTCACCTGTTTCTGACTGCAAGGGACCAACATTTGTTTTAACTAGTCTCTTTCTCTGTGGGGATTACTGAGACGTGGCTGCAGGAGGATTGGGCCTGGGAACTTAATATTCAGGGTTATACATCCTATAGAAAGGACAGGCAGGTGGGCAGAGGAGCGGGGGGTAGCTCTGCTGGTGAGGCATGGAATTCAGTCCCTTGTGAGGTAAGACATAGGGACTGGCGAGGTAGAGTCACTGTGGATTGAGTTGAGGAATTGTAAAGGCAAGAAGACACTAATTGGTGTTATTTACAGACCCCCAAATAGTAGCCGGGACGTAGGGTGTAAGTTGCAGCAGGAGTTAAAACTTGCATATAACAAAGGTAATGCCACTGTGGTGATGGGGGATTTCAATATGCAGGTAGACTGGGAAAATCAGGTTGGTTCAGGACCTCAAGAAAGAGAGTTTGTAGAATGCCTCTGAGATGGATTCTTAGAGCAGCTTGTAATGGAGCCGACCAGAGAAAAGGCAATTCTGGATTTAGTGTTGTCCAATGAACCAGATATGATAAGAGAACTCGAGGTAAAGGAACCGCTTGGAGGTAGTGATCATAATATGATTAGTTTTAATCTGCAATTTGAGACGGAGAACGTTAAATCGGAAGTGGCAGTGATGCAGTTGAACAAAGGGGACTATGAAGGCATGAGAGGGGACCTGGCCAAGGTAGACTGGAACGGGATATTAGCAGGAATGACGGTGGAACAGCAATGGCAGGAATCTCTGCATAATCCGGAAGATGCAGGATCATTTCATTCCAAAAAGGAAGAAAGATTCTAAGGGGAGTAGGAGGCAACCGTGGCTGACAAGGGAAGTTCGGGATAGAATAAAACTAAAAGATAAGATGTATAACATAGCAAAGAGTAGCCGGAAGCCAGAGGATTGGGAAACTTTCATAGGACGACAGAAGGAAACAAAACGGGTAATACGGGCTGAAAAGATGGGCATTCAGCACAGAGACCGGCCCTGTTGCTCCGAAAGGTAGGGAAAAAAAGAGGAGGGCAATAGTAATTGGGGACTCTATTGTTAGGGGGTCGGATAGGCGATTCTGTGGACGCAGTCGGGAGACCAGGATGGTGGTCTGCCTCCCTGGTGCCAAGGTCTTGGACATGTCTAAACGTGTCCAAGATATCCTCAAATCTGAGGGAGAGGAGCCTGAGGTCGTGGTACATATAGGTACCAATGACATAGGTAAAAAAAGGGAAGAGGTCCTGAAGGGAGGATTTAAGGACTTGGGAGGAGAGTTGAGGAAAAGGACCAAAAAGGTAACAATCGCAGGATTACTGCCTGTGCCACGTGACAGTGAGAGTAGAAATGGAGCAAGGTGGAGGATAAATGCTTGGCTGAAAGACTGGTGCAGAGGGCAGGGATTCAAGTTTCTGGATCATTGGGACTTCTTTTGGGGTAGGTGGGACCTGTACAGAAAGGATGGGTTGCACTTGAAGCCGAGGGGGACCAATATCCTGGCGGGGAAATTTGCAAAGGCCACTGGGGAGACTTTAAACTAGAATGGTTGGGGCGAGGGATGCAAATAGCAAAAGCTAGTAGACAGAATGGGAGGCAGGAAGCAGAAAAGGGAAGCACTCGGACACAAGAGGAGAAAGCAAAAAAAGGAAATAAACAGAGAATAAGAGATGGGGGGTTTCTTAAATGTGCATATTTTAATGCTAGGAGCATTGTAAGAAAGGTGGATGAGCGTAGAGTCTGGATAGACACCTGGAAGTATGATGTTGTGGCGATCAGTGAAACATGGTTGCAGGAGGGCTGTGATTGGAAACTAAATATTCCAGGATTTCGTTGCTTCAGGTGTGATAGAATTGGAGGGGCAAGAGGTGGAGGTGTTGCATTGCTAGTCAGGGAAGATATTACAGCAGTGCTTTGGCAGGATAGATTGGAGGGCTCATCTAGGGAGGCTATTTGGGTGGAACTTAGAAGTGGGAAAGGTGTAGCAACACTTATAAGGGTATATTATAGACCGCCAAATGGGGAACGAGAATTGGAAGAGCAAATATGTAAAGAGATAGCAGATATTAGTAGTAAGCACAAGGTAGTGATTGTGGGAGATTTCAACTTTCCACACATAGACTGGGAAACACATTCTGTAAATGGGCTGGATGGTTTGGAGTTTGTAAAATGTGTGCAGGATAGTTATTTGCAGCAATACATAGAGGTGCCTACTAGAGGAGGGGCAGTGCTGGACCTCCTGTTAGGAAATGAGACAGGACAGGTGGCGGAGGTATGCGTAGGGGAGCACTTCGGGTCCAGTGATCACAATACCATTAGTTTCAATATAATTATGGAGAAGGACAGAACTGGGCCTAGGGTTGAGATTTTTGATTGGAGAAAGGCTAACTTTAACGAGATGCGAGATGATTTAAAAGGAGTGAACTGGGACATTTTGTTTTATGGGATAGATGTAGAGGAGAAATGGAGGACATTTAAAGGGGAAATTTTAAGAGTACAAAATCTTTATGTTCCTGTTCGGTTGAAAGGAACCAGTAAAAATTGGAAAGAGCCCTGGTTTTCAAGGGAAATTGGACATCTTGTTCGGAAAAAGAGGGAGATCTACAATAATTATAGGCAGCATGAAGTAAATGAGGTGCTTGAGGAGTATAAGGAATGTAAAAAGAATCTTAAGAAAGAAATTAGAAAAGTTAAAAGAAGATTTGCGGTTGCTTTGGCAAGTAAGGTGAAAGTAAATCCAAAGGGTTTCTACAGCTATATTAATAGCAAAAGGATAACAAGGGATAAAATTGGTCCATTGGAGAGACCGAGTGGACAACTATCTGCAGAGCCAAAAGAGATGGGGGAGATATTGAACAATTTCTTTTCTTCGGTATACACCAAGGAGAAGGATATTGAATTATGTGAGGTAAGGGAAACTAGTAGAGTAGCTATGGATACTATGAGTTTCAAAGTAAAAGAAGTACTGGCACTTTTGAAAAATATAAAAGTGGATAAGTCTCCAGGTCCTGACAGGAGATTCCCTAGGACATTGAGGGAAGTTAGTGTAGAAATAGCCGGGGCTATGACAGAAATATTTCAAATATCATTAGAAACGGGAATAGTTCCCAAGGATTGGCGTACTGCGCATGTTGTTCCATTGTTTAAAAAGGGTTCTAAAAGTAAACCTAGCAATTATAGACCAGTTAGTTTGACTTCAGTGGTGGGCAAATTAATGGAAAAGATACTTGGAGATAATATATATAAGTATCTGGATAAAGAGGGTCTAATTAGGAACAGTCAACATGGATTTATGCCTGGAAGGTCATGTTTGACTAATCTTCTTGAATTTTTTGAAGAGGTTACTAAGGAAATTGACGAGGGTAAAGCAGTGGATGTTGTCTATATGGACTTCAGTAAGGCCTTTGACAAGGTTCTTCATGGAAGGTTGGTTAAGAAGGTTCAACTGTTGGGTATAAATGCAGGAATAGCAAGATGGATTCAACAGTGGCTGAATGGGAGAAGCCAGAGGGTAATGGTGGATGGCTGTTTGTCGGGTTGGAGGCAGGTGACTAGTGGGGTGCCTCAGGGATCTGTGTTGGGTCCTTTGTTGTTTGTCATGTACATCAATGATCTGGATGAAGGGGTGGTAAATTGGATTAGTAAGTATGCAGATGATACCAAGATAGGGGGTGTTGTGGATAATGAAGAGGATTTCCAAAGTCTACAGAGTGATTTAGGCCAGTTGGAAAAATGGGCTGAAAGATGGCAGATGGAGTTTAATGCTGATAAATGTGAGGTGCTACACCTTGGCAGGACAAATCAAAATAGGACGTACATGATAAACGGTAGGGAATTGAAGAATACAGTTGAACAGAGGGATCTGGGAATAACCGTGCATAGTTCCTTGAAGGTGGAATCTCATATAGATAGGGTGGTAAAGAAAGCTTTTGGTATGCTAGCCTTTATAAATCAGAGCATTGAGTATAGAAGCTGGGATGTAATGTTAAAATTGTACAAGGCACAATGGTCTCTGGTGAGACCAAATCTGGAGTATGGTGTACAATTTTGGTCGCCCAATTATAGGAAGGATGTCAACAAAATGGAGAGGGTACAGAGGAGATTTACTAGAATGTTGCCTGGGTTTCAACAGCTAAGTTACAGAGATAGGTTGAATAAGTTAGGTCTTTATTCTCTGGAGCGCAGAAGGTTAAGGGGGGATTTGATAGAGGTCTTTAAAATGATGAGAGGGATAGACAGAGTTGATGTGGACAGGTTTTTCCCTTTGAGAATAGGGAAGATTCAAACAAGAGGACATGACTTTAGAATTAAGGGACAGAGGTTTAGGGGTAACATGAGGGGGAACTTCTTTACTCAGAGAGTGGTAGCGGTGTGGAATGAGCTTCCAGTGGAAGTGGTGGCGGCAGGTTCGTTGGTATCATTTAAAAATAAATTGGATAGGCATATGGATGAGAAGGGTATGGAGGGTTATGGTATGAGTGCAGGCAGGTGGGACTAAGGGAAAAAAGTTGTTCGGCACGGACTTGAAGGGCCGAGATGGCCTGTTTACGTGCTGTAATTGTTATATGGTTATATGTTATATGGTTAAGATGAAGTATGAAGGGAAGCTGGCCAGGAATATAAGGAAGGACAGTAAAAGTTATTTTGAATATGTTACGGGAAAAAGTCAAAAGTCTGTCCCTTGAAGGGAGACACGGGTGAAATTATTATGGGCAACAAGGAAATGGCAGAGTTGAATAGGTACTTCGGATCTGTCTTCACTAATGAAGACACAAACAATCTCCCAGATGTACTGGAGGACAGAGGATCTGAGGTGGTAGAGGAACTGCAAGAAATTTTCATTAGGCGAGAAAGAATATTGGGTAGGCTAATGGGACTGAAGGATGATAAATCCCCTCGGCCTGATGGTCTGCATCCCAGGGTCCTCAGGGAGGTGGCTCTAGAAATAGTTGATGCATTGGTGATCATTTTCCAATGATCAATAGATTGAGGATCAGTCCCTGTGGGTTGGAGGATAGCTAATGTTATCCCACTTTTCAAAAAAGGAGCGAGAGAGAAAATGAGGATTTACAGACCAGTTAGCCTGACTTTTGTGGTGGGAAAGATGCTGGAGTCAATTATTAAAGAGGTAATAATGGGGCATTTGGATAGCAGTAAAAGGATTAGTCAACGTCAACATGGATTTATGAAAAGGAAATCATGCTTGACTAATTTTCTGGAATTTTGTGAGGATGTGACAAGTAAAATGAATGAAGGGGAGCCAGTGGATGTAGTGTATCTAGACTTTCAGAAAGCTTTTGATAAGGAACGCATGGGAGACTGGTGACTAAAATGAGAGCACATGGTATTGGGGGTAGGGTGTTGACATGGATAGAAAATTGGTTGGCAGACCGGAAGCAAAGAAGCAAAGGAGTGAACGGGTCCTTTCCAGAAATAGCAGGCAGTGGCGAGTGGAGTGCAGCGAAGCTTGGTGTTGGGGCCGCAACTGTTTACCATATATATTAATGATTGGGAAGAGGGAATTAGGAGCAACACTAGCAAGTTTTCAGATGACACAAAGCTGGTGGCATTGTGAACTGTGAAGAGGATGTTAGGAGGTTGTAGGGTGACATGGACAGATTGAGTGAGTGGGCAGATGCGTGGCAGATGCAGTATAATATAGATAAAGTGAAGTTATCCACTTTGGTGGCTAAAACATGGGGGCAAGTTATTATCTCAATGGGGTTAGGTTAGGTAAGGGGTAGGTACAGCAAGACCTGGGTGTCCTTGTACACCGGTCACTGAAAGTTGGCGTGCAGGTACTGCAGGCAGTGAAGAAAGCTAATGGAATGTTGGCCTTCATAACAAGAGGATTTCAGTATAGGAGTAGAGAGGTTCTTCTGCAGTTGTATAGGGCTCTGGTGAGACCACATCTGGAGTATTGTGTACAGTTTTGGTCTCCTAATTTGAGGAAGGACATCCTTGTGATTGAAGCTGTGCAGCATAGGTTAACGAGATTGATCCCTGGGATGGCAGGACTGTCATATGAGAAAGGATTGAAAAGGCTAGGCTTGTATTCACTGGAGTTTAGAAGGATGAGGGGAGATCTTATAGAAACATATAAAATTATAAAAGGACTGGACAAGCATGATGCAGGAAAAATGTTCCCAATGTTGGGCGAGTCCAGAACCAGGGGACACAGTCTTAGAATAAAGGGGAGGTAATTTAAGACTGAGGTGAGAAAAAACTTATCTCCCAGAAAGTTGTGAATGTATGGAATTCCCTGCCAGAGAGGGCAGGGAGGTCAAATCACTGGATGGATTTAAAAGCGAGTTAGATAGAGCTCTAGAGGCTAGTGGAGTCAAGGGATATGGGGAGAAGGCAGGCACGGGTTATTGATACGGGACGATCAGCCATGATCACAATGAATGGCGGTGCTGGCTCGAAGGGCCGAATGGCCTCCTCCTGCACCTATTTTCAATGTAACATCCTTGCTATAGCAGATTGACTAGAACTGTACTGGGTGCTGCAAAACACTGAGTCTGAAGAAGGCATTCGACCTGAACCTTCACCCATTCCTTCTCTCCAGTGGTGCTGCCTGTCCCACTGAGTTACTCCACCATTTTGTGTCTTATTCTCCAGCATCCGCAGTTGCTCCCAACATATTTGGTCTGCTCCATTGCAAAATCTCCTCAAGGTACCCCGACCTTGAGAACGTTCTTCTCCTCTCTGACGGGAGATCTGGAGTCTGAAGAAGTGTCTCGATCCGAAACGTCACCTTTTCCTTCTCTCCAGAGATGCTGCCTGTCTCGCTGAGTTACTCCAGCATTTTGTGTCTCTTCAGCGTAAACGGGCATCTGCAGTTTTTTGAAAATAGACAAAATGCTGGAGAAACTCATCGAGACAGGCAGCATCTCTGGGTAGAAGGAATGGGTGACCTTTCAGGTCGAGACCTTTCTTCTGACTTCCTACACACTGCTCGAAATGTGACCATCAGTACATCAGTCCACCTTTACAATATTTGCCGAACCAAATGCAGTGAGTTGACAGCAAATTATAGTGTTTATAGTTTTTGGCTCCTCTTGAAAGTTCCGTACATGTCACAGGAGGCAATGATATTTTTTTTGTGGAAGAGAGGAAGATTTAATCTTTGTTGTCCTTTGGCAGGAGTTTGAGGTTTTATCCCAAATTAAGCAGTTGCAGTCTTCCTGTAACGTATACTACATCAGCCCCGTCCAAAGTTTTCTCCAGTGGTTCCGCAACGAACAGTATTTCACGGATGAGGAAAGGTAAGACGCTTTGGAAGAACATTTTTTGTTCTTGTCTAAGCGTGGAAGTAATCTTAGATGTAATCTTTGGCACTTAGGCCAAAGTGCCTGTTTCCGCGCTGTATCTCTAAACAGGCATTGTGAATGTGCACGAGTCGAGAGTGACCGTATGTACCTAAAATGGAACAATGACATTATTTCTAGCAGCAGCACAATGGGTCGTAAACACTGTACCATAGATTGCATAATAAATGAAATATGTTTAGTTTAGAGATACAGCATGGAAACAGGCACTTTGGCCCACTGCGTCCACACCGACCAGCAATCCCCGCACATTAACACTACGCAGCATAAACGTGGGACCATTTTTACATTCATACCAAGCCAATTAATCTACAAACCTGTATGTCTTTGGAGTGTGGGAGGGAACCAAAGATGTCAAAGAAAATTCACGCAGGTCACAGGGACAACGCACATACTCTGTACAGACAGCTCCCGTAGTCAGGATGGAATCTGGGTCCCTGGCGCTGTGAGGCAGCAACTCTATCGCTGCGCCACCGAGCCACCCTGTAATGAGCCATGTTCTCTTGCCAGAGAAATAAATACCTCCCGGCCAAATGATCTTTGGTGCAAGCATTGAATTTGGCAGAATAACTGCATTAATTTGTCCAACGTGTTTGTTTGCCATTCTGTAGCTACAAGATATAGCTTGAAATTGAACCACGCATCGATAAAAGTCTCACATCTGCAAAGCCCAGGAAGAGCACGGTGAAGCATCTCCGTCTGTGAGTAGAATAAAATAACACTGCATCTGGTTAACCCAGAGAGCACGGTTTTTCATTGATGTGTAGGAAGGAGCAGAACTGCAGATGCTGGTTTGAACAGAAGGTAGACACACAAAGCTGGAGTAACTCAGTGGGTCTGGCAGAATCTCTGGAGAAAAGGAATGGATAGCGTTTTGGTTCGAGACCCTTTTCCAGACATTTGAAAGCAGATGATGATCAACAAAATGTGGATTGGTTCGTTCAAAGGTAAACACAAAATGCTGGAGTAACTCAACGGGACATAGACATAGACAAAGAAAATAGGTGCAGGAGGAGGCATTTGGCCCTTCGAGCCAGCACCACCATTTATTGTGATAATGGCTGATAGTCCCCAATTAATAACCCGTGCCTGCCTTCTCCCCATTTCACTTGATTGCACCAGCCCCTCGAGCTCTATGTAACTCTCTCTGAAATCCACCCAGTGATTTGGCCTCCACTGCCCTCTGTGGCAGGGAATTCCACAAAATTCACAACTCTCTGGTTGAAAAAGTTTTTTCTCACCTCAGTCTTAAACAGTCGCCCCTTTATTCTAAGACAGTGGTTCCTGGTTCTGGACTCGCCCAACATTTTTCCTGCATCTAGCTTGTCCAGTCCTTTTATAATTTTATATGTTTCTATAAGATTCCCCCTCATCCTTCTAAACTCCAGTGAATACAAGCCTAGTCTTTTCAATCTTTCTTCATATGACAGTCCCGCCATCCCAGGGATCAATCTTGTGAACGTATGCTGCACTGCCTCAATCACAAGGATGTCCTTCCTCAAATTAGGAGACCAAAACAGTACACAATACTCTAGATGTGGTCTTACCAGGGCCCTATACAACTCCAGAAGAACCTCTCTACTCCTATACTGAAATCCTCTTGTTGTGAAGGCCAACATTCCATTAGCTTTCTTCACTGCCTGCTGTACCTACACACCAACTTTCAGTGACCGGTGTACAAGGACACCCAGATCTCGCTGTACCTCCCCCTTACCTCACCTAACCCCATTGAGATAATAATCTGCTCCCTTGTTTTTGCCACCAAAGTGGATAACCTCACATTTATCTATATTATACTGCATCTGCCACGCATCTGCCCACACATTCAACCTTTCCAGGTCACCCTGCAATCTCCTAACATCCTCTTCACAGTTCACACTGCCACCCAGCTTTATGTCATCCGCAAACGTGTTAGTGTTGCTCTTAATTCCCTCTTCCAAATCATTAATATGTATGGTAAACAGTTGCGGCCCCAACACCGAGCCTTGCGGCACTCCACTCGCCACTGCCTGCCATTCTGAAAAGGACCCGTTCGCTCCTACTCTTTGCTTCCTGTCTGCCAACCAATTTTCTATCCATGTCAACACCCTGCCACCAGGAACAGACAGCATCTCTGGAGAGAAGGAATTGGGTGAGTTTCGGGTCGAGACCCTTCTGCAGACTAGAATGGTTCATTATTGGCAGGGGAGAAGATGACAACAAGGTATACAATCAGTAAAATTAATCAGGACAGTGTTATCAAACCCGAAATGTCACCTGCCCCTTTTCTCCAGAGATGCTGTCCGTCCCACTGAGTTTCTCCAGCCTTTTGTGTCTATCTTCGTTTTTTTGTTGATCTTTGACATTCCCCTTTTGTTGAATAGAGACTTTTGGTATACAGGCCTTGTTTTCTCAGGACCGTATGATGGTGGGGAGGTCAGTACCCGTGATGGACCGGGCAGTGTCCACCACCTTTTATAATCTCCTTCTTACCTGGGCTTTCGAGTTGCCGAACCTGGCCATGATGCAACCAGTCAAATGTACAGGTCCACCACCGATTTTCCGGCTCCCTTGGATCCAGAGCCTTTCTGGATTATCCTTTTTGCCGGATAAAAGGAGGTCATGGTCTGGAGGGGAGTTCAATGGTACTGGAACGGTCCACCTAGGCTGCCGGAGGGCTGAGATATCGGCCCGCAAAGTTGGCCGTGGAAGTGGGCAAATGGAACGGATCTGCCGGCTCTGGCCGCAGGGGGCAAATTCATCCCGCCGATCGGCACGGGTCCCGATGAGGTTAAGATCAGCCGCCTCACCCGGCCTGGGTACCACATTTTCGGGGGAGTTTTGGGGACATTTCAAGAGCACTCTCGTAATTTTGTCCGGACAACCAGTTGCCGCAGAATCGGTGGTGGACCTGTACATTGTGTTTGTTTGTGTATGCGCACTGCTTGATGTTAGTGTTTGAGGTATTTTTCCTGGAGTTGGGATGAATAGCCACTCATGGATTCAGTCGACATTGGATAACTATCTCTCCTGCCTAGAGTCACACAACATGCAAGCAGGTCATTCGGCCCAACTTACTCAAACCGACCAACATGTCCCATCTACACTAGTCCCGCCTGCCTGTGGTTGGCCCATAACCTTCCTAAACCATTCCTATCCATGTACCCATCCATTATGCTTCACATATGAACCTTGTTAGAGGAAAGATGTTGTCAATCTGGAGGAGAGGGTGCAGAGAAGATTTACGAAATGTTGCCAGGACTCGAGGGCCTGAGCTAGAGGGAGAGGTTGGGCAGGCTAGGACTTTATTCCATGGAGTGCAGGAGGCTGATCTTATAGAAGTGCATAAGATCGTGAGAGGAATAGATTGGGTAAATGCACAGAGTCTTTTACCCAGAGTTGAGGAAATCGAGAACCAGATGGACATAGGCTTAAGGTGTGGGGGAAAGATTTAATAGGAACCTGAGGGGCCACTTTTCTACACCTAGGATAGAAGGTGTGTGGAGCGAGCTGCCAGAGGATGTAGTTGAGGCAGGGACTTAAACAATATTTAAAACACATTTGGATGGTTTAGAGGGATATGTACCAAATACAGGCAGGTGGGACTAGTGTAGCAGAGGCATGTAGGTCGGTGTGGGCAAGTTGAGTTGAGGGGCCTGTTTCCACACTGTATCTCTCATTGAGCAGGTCCTTTGAGTTATAAATTCACCGCTACTATCGAACTATCCATGTGAAACCATTGGCTTACTATTTTGAGCTATTTCCGTACATCACTCAGCGGGGAAATAATGCAGAGCTCAGGCAACCGATCAAGTAATCAATTATTCCTACTCTGCAGCATGTAATAAATGATTAATAGGTGATCTGTTTCATTGTGCGGCCATTTAGAATGCACAAGGCATTTTTGGCTGCAATCTATCATAGGCAATGACTGCGCCACATTCTCGACAAAGGATTTTGTGCAGTAGCATTAATTATATCCTGCCACTTCACCTTCCATATGACCAAATAAACTTTACGGCCTTGTCGATTTATGCGCTTTTGCTTTGTATCGAGATTTACTTTGAATGTCTGAAGAAGGGTTTCGACCCAAAACGTCACCCATTCCTTCTCTCCAGAGATGCTGCCTGTCCCGCTGAGTCACTCCAGCTTTTTGTGGCTATTTATGATAGATGTTGCCGGGACTTGAGGGACTGAGCCATAGGGAGAGGGTGAGCAGGCTTGGAGTGCAGGAGGGTGAGGGGTGACCTTAGAGAGGCAAACAAGATCATGAGGGGAATAGATAAAGTGGATGCAGTCTGTTACACATTGTAACTATGGAATCAAGAACCAGAGCACATAGGTGAGATGGGAAAGATTTACTAGGAAGCTGAGGTGCATCTTTTTCACCCACAGAGAGTGGTGGATACAAGGAACGAGCTTCCAGAGGAGGTAGTTGAGGCAGGTATTATAACAATGTTTAAAAGACATCAGCTCAGTCTGTCTAAACCTACCTGATCTCCCGGCTGCTCAACACTTAATTTCCCTCCCATTCCCACGCTGACCTTTCTGTCCTGGGCCTCCTCCATTGTCAAAGTGAGGCCCAGCACAAATTGGAGGAAGG
Organism: Raja brachyura; assembly: GCA_963514005.1. The sequence goes on from OY740809.1 coordinate 1,303,282, forward strand.
GTTTGGGCGATCAAATTGAAATTTTGCTTCCTTGAAGTTGTTGCCAGGAGATCTGTTTAAAGAAGATTAAATCATTTAGTGGGTTTTGTGTGAGCATTGGCTGCAGCTCACTGCATTGGTCATAATGAGCAATATTGGATACATGTAAACATGTATGATTCCAGAGGCCTGACATTAGAGTGGTAGGAGGTATCCAGTTGTCAGACAGGTTTCACGGTACCCGGACGTGGCTCCGACGGATGAGAAGCCGAAGCAAAGAAGTGGAAGCTAAATAACCGAATGGGAACAAAGCCGAAATGCCAAATAACCCAATGGGAACAAAGCCGAAATGCCAAATAACCCAATGGGAACAAAGCCGAAATGCCAAATAACCCAATGGGAACAAAGCCGAAATGCCAAATAACCCAATGGGAACAAAGCCGAAACGCCAAATAACCGAAAGGTTGGGACTCCTAAAAGCTAACGAAACAAAAGACTACGTCGCCTAAAAGCAAACTCACCGAATGACCGCTCTGCCGAAACGCCACCTACCCAAAAGGCGGCGTAGACGACAAGCCTACAAACTGAGTGCCGCTCAACAGTAAAGTCAAATAACGGACATGACGTTGCCGGGGGGGGGGGGGGGGGGGGGCGAGACTTGTCAGTAATTGGTCCAGACCCCCGTGTCCATCATATCACTGTGGGGGATGAACATTGTCCCACGCCTCCGTTCCACCCATCCGCGGAGGGTGGCCGTGGGAGAGTGGGGGCTGTCCCGAGCGATGCGCACATTCGGCCACTTACAACTTGGTGCTTGGGTTCAGATTGCACAGTTGTCTATGGCTTGTGTGGGCAAATGACCCCCACGCTCCCATCTCCCCCTTCTCTTTCCCCTCTTGCCTCTCTTCCCCCTCTCTCTCTCCCTTCTCTCCCTTCTCTCCCTCTGTCCTTTTCTTTCTCCCCCTCGCCTCTCTCCCTCTCACTCCCTCCCTTCTCTCTCTCCCCCTTCTCTCTCTCCCCCTTCTCTCTCTCCCTCCTCTCTCCCCTCCTCTCTCCCTTCCTCTCTCCCCTCCTCTCTCTTTCTTCCCCCTTTTCTCTCTCTCTCCCCCCTCTCTCTCTCTCCTCTCTCTCTCGCTCTCTGTCCCCCCCATTCTCTCTCCACCCCACTTATTCAGAGCGGCTATGGAATTTGAGAAAACTGGCACTGACAGCGAAGATAGACACAACATGCTGGAGTGACTCAGTGGGACAGGCACCATCTCTGGAGAGAAGGAATGGGTGGCGTTTCGAGTCGAGACTCTTCAGATTCAGTCTTCAGGTCAGAAGAAGGGTCTCGACGTGAAACGTCACCCATTCCTTCTCTCCAGAGATGCTGCCTGTTCCACTGAGTTACTCCAGCTTTTTATGTCCATCTCCGGTTTACAGTTTACAGCTTCAGTTGTTTTGTGCGTGGGAGCCTGTATGTGTTCTGCAAGCAACCAGATGGTAACCGGCGGGGGGGTGGGGGTCATTGACCCACACAAGTCACAGGTGAAAGGGCAATCTGAACCCAAGCACCAAGTTGTAAGCGGCCAAAGGTGTGCATCGCTCGGGACAGCCCCACTCTCCCACGACAACAAGAAGCACGTTTTATTTATTACCGTCTGGTTGCTTGGGGAACGCACACAAGCTCCCACGCACAAAACACCAGAATGTGTAAACTATTTTAACCAAAGATGGACACAAAAAGCTGGAGTAACTCAGCAGAACAGGCAGCATCTCTGGAGAGAAGGGATGGGTGACGTTTCATGTCGAGACAATTCTTCAGATCTGAAGAGTCACGACCCGAAACGTCACCCATTCCTTCTCTCCTGTGATGCTGCCTGTCCCACTGAATCACTCCAGCATGTTGTGTCTATCTTTGCTGTCAGTGCCAGTTTTCTCAACTTCCATAGCTGCTTTGCATAAGTGGGGGAGAGCGAGAAGGGGGAGAGAGAGGAGGGAGAGAGGGGAGGGGGAGAGAGAGAAAAGGGTAGATAAAGAGAGAAGGGAGAGAGTGGGAGAGATAGATGAGGGGAGAGAGAATGGGAAAGAGAGTGGCGAGAGAGGCGGAGAGAGAGAAGGGAGAGAGAGGGGCAGAGAGAGGAGGGTGAGATAGAGGAGGAGGGGGAGAGAGGGGAGGGGGCGAGAGAAAATGGGAGAGAAATAGAGAAGGGAGAGAGAGGAGAGAGGCCTCCAAAGGCTGTGGGACGGGTGGAGAGGAGAGAGGCCTCCACGGGCTGTGGGACGGGTGGAGAGGAGAGAGAGCCCTCCGCGGGCTGTGGGACGGGTGGAGAGGAGAGAGGCCTCCGCGGGCTGTGGGACGGGTGGAGAGGAGAGAGAGCCCTCCGCGGGCTGTGGGACGGGTGAAGCGGAGAGAGAGCCCTCCGCGGGCTGTGGGACGGGTGGAGAGGGGAGAGAGCCCTCCACGGGCTGTGGGACGGGTGGAGAGGAGAGAGAGCCCTCCGCGGGCTGTGGGACGGGTGGAGCAGAGGCGCGGGACAATGTTCATCCCTTCACAGTGATGTGATGGACGTAGGGGTCTGGACCAATCATGGACAAGTCCCGCCCCCTGGCAACATCATGTCTATTATTTGACTTTTCTGTCGAGCAGCATTCGGTCCATTGGCTTGTTGGCGACGCCGCCTTTCGAGTAGGTGCTACGTCTGCATATGTGGTTTCACAATTGCTGCTAGTCAGAGGGTGGTGATTGTGTGGAATTCTTTGCCACAGAAGGCTGTTGTGGCCAAGTCAATGGATATTTCAAAAGCAGAGATAGATAGTTTTTTGTTTAAGAAAGAACTGCAGATGCTGGAAAAAAATCAAAGGTAGACAAAAATGCTGGAGGAACTCAGGAGGTGAAGCAGCATCAATGGAGAGAAGGAATAGGCCACATTTTGGATCGAAACCCTTCTTCAGACTGACAGAGATAAATAGATTTTTGATTAGTACGGGTATCAGGGGTTATTATGAGAAGGCAGTAGAACAGGGTTAGGAGGGAAATATAGATCAGCCATGGTGGAATGGCAGAGTAGATTTGATGGGCCGAATGGCCTAATTCTGCTCCTATCACTTATGAACTTGTGAACAGCACCTCAAATTTTGCTTGGGCAGCTTACACTCCAGTGGTATGAACATTGACTTCTCCAACTTCAGGTAGCCCTTGATTTCCCTCTCTATTCATCCCTCCCCCTTCCCAGTTTCCTCATTAGTCTCACTGTCTCCGACTACATTTTATCTCTGTGCTGCCCACTCCCATGTCATCACTCTGAAGAAGGGTCTTGACACGAAATGTCACCCATTCCTTCTCTGCAGAGATGCTGCTCATCCCGCTGAGTTACTCCAGCATTTTGTGTCTTATCTTGGATTTAAAAAACATTTTGACAGGTGTGGAAATAAGAAAGGTTGAGAGGGATATGGGCCAAATGCAGGCAGGTGGGACTAGAGTTTGTACGTTCTCTCTGTGTCTGTGTGGGTTTTCTCCGGGTGCTCCGATTTCCTCCCTCATTCCAAAGACGTGCAGGTGTGTAGATTAATTCTGAAAATTGCCCCCAGTGAGTAGGGCAGACCTAGTGTACGGGTGATCGCTGGTCAGCACGTATTTGGTGGGCCGAACGGCCTGTTTCCATGCTGTATCTCTAAAGTAAGCTTAGAAGGAATGACAGTGCATCATTTCATCATGTTGAGCAATACTCTCTGTATCCTGGACATCACCACAATCCCATTTACTTGTCCATCACATGTTAACACCTCAGGTAACATTGACCCCTCGCTCATAAGTTACAGGAGCAGAATTAGGCCATTCGGCCAATCAAGTCTATTCCACCATTCAGTAATGGCGGATCTATCTTTTCCTCTCAACCCCATTCTCCTGCCTTCTCCCCATAACCCCTGGCACTCATTCTAATCAAGAATCTATCTATTTCCACCTTCAAAATATTCAATGACTTGGCCTCCACAGCTGCCTGTGGTAATGAATTCCACAGATTCACCACCCTCTGGCTAAAGACATTCCTCCTCATCTCCTTAAAGGAATGTCCTTTAATTCTGAGGCTCTGGTCCTAGATCAGGGGTTGCCAACCTTTTTCATCCCATTTACCCCTGGCAACTTTAATAACACATCACAATATTATTTCACCTATTTATGGACAACTAATGGTGAACAGTATACCAGAACCAAACAGTCAGTCAAAGTTAAAAAGTATGTACAAATCCAGAATCAATAAATGTGCCCCCTGGGAAGGTGAAATGTACCCTCTGGGGTAAATTGACCCCAGGCTGGGAACCCTTGTCCGACACTCTCCCATGAGTGGAAACATCCTATCCACATCCACACTGTCCAAAGCTTTCGGTGCATTTCAATGAACTCCAGCAAGTACAGGCCCACTGCCGTCATAAACGCTCATCATGGGTTAACCCACTCATTCCTGGGATCATTCTTGTAAACCTCCTCTGGACCCTCTCCATCGCCAGCACATCCTTCATCAGATATTATGCCCAAAATTGCACACAATATTCCAAATGTGATAACTGAGGGGGTGGGGGGGATGGGGAGAAGGAAGGAGAAGGAAGAGGAGGAGCCAGAGGGCTGAGGGAGAGCTCAGAAGGGGAGGAGGAGACAGCAAGAGCTACCGGAAATTGGAGAAGTCAATGTTTATGCCGCTAGAGTACAAACTGCCCAAGCGGAATATGAGATGCTGCTCCTCCAATTTCCGGTGGTGCTCACTCTGGCCATGGAGGAGGCCCAGGACAGAATGGTCGGATTCGGAATGGGAGGGTTTTGCGGTTTCCCTTGCAACCGCAAGAGATGCTACACTTGTCGCTTTACCTCCCCCTCGACTCCATTCAAGGACCCAAGCAGTCGTTCCAGGTGCGACAGAGGTTCACCTGCATCTCCTCCAACCTCATCTATTGCAACTACTGCTCTAGATGTCAGCTGATCTATATCGGTGAGACCAAGCGTAGGCTTGGCGATCGTTTCGCCGAACACCTCTGCTCGGTCTGCATTAACCAACCTGATTTCCCTGTGGCTCAGCACTTCAACTCCCCCTCCCATTCCGAATCAGACCTTTCTGACCTAGGCCTCCTCCAAGGCCAGAGTGAGCTCCACCGGTAATTGGAGAAGCAGCACCTCGTATTCCTTCCTTCCAACCTCTCCTTCTCTCTCCCTCTCTCTGCATCTCTTTCCTTCCTTCTTCCTTCCTCTCCCTCTCCCTCTCTCTGCATCTCCTTCCTTCATTCTTCCTTCCTCTCCCTCCCTCTCCCTCTCTCTCTGCATCTCCTTGCTTCCATCTTCCTTCCTCTCCCTCCCTCTCCCTCTCTCTCTGCATCTCCTTCCTTCATTCTTCCTTCCTCTCCCTCTCTCTCTGCATCTCCTTCCTTCCTTCTTCCTTGCTCTCCCTCCCTCTCCCTATCCCTCTGCATCTCCTTCCTTCATTCTTCCTTCCTCTCCCTCCCTCTTCCTCTCTCTCTGCATCTCCTTCCTTCCTTATTCCTTCCTCTCCCTCCCTCTCCCTCTCTCTGCATATCCTTCTCCTTCATCCTTCATCTCCCTCCCTCTCCCTCTCTCTCTGTATCTCCTTCCTACCTTATTCCTTCCTCTCCCTCCCTCTCTGCATCCTTCCTTATTTCTTCCTTTCTCTCTCTCTCTCTCTCCCTCTCTGCATCTCCTTCCTTCCTTCTTCCTTCCTATCCCCCCTCTCCCTCTCGCTCTGCATCTCATTCCTTCGTTCTTCCTTCCACTCCATCCCTCTCCCTCTCTCTCTGCATCTCCTTCTTTCCTCCTTCCTTCCTCCCTCTCCCCCTCTCCCTCTCTCTCTGCATCTCCTTCCTTCTTCCCTCCTTCCTTCCTCTCCCTCTCCCCTCTCTCTCTGCATCTCCTTCCTTCCTCCTTTCTTCCAACCTCTCCCTCCCTCTCTCTCTATGCATCTTCTTCCTTCCTACTTCATTCCTCTCCCTCCCTGTCCCTCTCTCTCTGCATCTCCTTCCTTCCTTATTCCTTCCTCTCCCTCCCTCTCCCTCTCTTTCTGCATCTCCTTCCTTCCTTCCTCCTTCCTCTCCCTCCCCTCCCTCTCTCTCTGCATCTCCTTCCTTCCTTCTTCCTTCCTCTCCCTCCTTTTCACTCTCTCTCTGCATCTCCGCCCTTCCTTCTTCCTTCCCCTCCCTCACTCTCCCTCTCTCTCTTCACCTCCTTCCTTCCTCTCCCTGCCTCTCCCTCTCTCTCTGCATCTCCTTCCTTAGAAAAATAGAAACATAGAAAAATAGGTGCAGGAGTAGGCCATTCGGCCCTTCGAGCCTGCACCACGATTCAATGTGATCATGGCTGATCATTCAACTCAGTATCCCGTACCTGCCTTCTCTCCATACCCCCTGATCCCTTTAGCCACGAGTGCCACATCCAATGCCCTCTTAAATATAGCCAATGAACTTGCCTCAACTACCTTCTGTGGCAGAGAATTCCAGAGACTCACCACTCTCTGTGTGAAGAATGTTTTCCTCATTTCGGTCCTAAAGGAATTCCCCCTTATCCTTAGACTGTGACCCCTTGCTCTGGACTCCCCCAACATCGGGAACAATCTTCCAGCATCTAGCTTGTCCAACCCCTTGCGAATTTTGTAAGTTTCTACAAGATCCCCCCTCAATCTTCTAAATTCCAGCGAGTAGAAGCCAAGTCTATCCAGTCTTTCCTCATATGAAATTCCTGACATCCCAGGAATCAGTCTGGTGAATCTTCTCTGTACCCCCTCTATGGCAAGGATGTCTTTCCTCAGATTTGGAGTCCAAAACTGTGCGCAATACTCCAGGTGTGGCCTCACCAAAACCCTGTACAACTGCAGTAGAACCTCCCTGCTCCTATACTCAAATCCTTTCGCTGTGAATGCTAACATACCATTTGCTTTCTTCACTGCCTGCTGCACCTGCATGCCTACTTTCAATGACTGGTGTACCATGACACCCAGATCTCGTTCCATCTCCCCTTTTCCTAATCGGCCACCATTCAGATAATAGTCTCCCCTCCTGTTTTTGCCACCAAAGTGGATAACCTCACATTTATCCACATCAGTTTATCCACTGATTTCATTAATGATCATTTTAATTTTAATGTCTTAATACCAAGGTGGAATTGAAGACCTAACTATTGGTGCAGTTGAATTACAAATGTTGCGTGTGTGTGATTTCAATGCTATGTTGCCCAGATTTATCACTGTTAGGAACTATTAATCACTTATTAACTTCCTCAGTTTTTGGAAAACCTCACGGAAAAACTCAGTGGAAACAAAGAGGCACTATTAGAAAAGACACGACTTGTGGATGTGCTGGAGAAAAAGCTTGAAGGGAAGAATCAGGAGCTAGCAGTAAGGAAATCATTGTCTTTTTGTCCTTTGTCCTTTTTGACATTTCACCGTATGCAATTTTGTAACGATAGTCAGCAGTTTTAACTAAATGGGTGACTAAAGACCACCGGGTGGCGCTGTAAGTGGCAGCCTCGCCAACAGCCTGTCTCGTCACTTTCTTCTTTTATTTGTTTTCATTCTGTTTTATTTGTATGTGTTAGCATATCTTTAGTTTTGTATTATGTGGGGGGTGGGCGTGGGGGAAACGGGAAACTTTTTTAATCTCTTCCCTCGACAGAGGTGCGACTTTTTCCGTATTGCATCTCTGCCGGCGTTGTGGCCTAACATTGTGGAGCTGGAGGGTTACACAAAAAGCTGGAGAAACTCAGCGGGTGCAGCAGCATCTAAGGAGCGAAGGAGATAGGCGACGTTTCGGGTCGAGACCCTTCTTCAGAGGTAGCTTTCTTAGGGATCAAAGTCGGGAGCTCCAAACGCAGGAGCTTTTGACCGCCCCGATTGCGGGAGCCTCGATCGCTCCGTTGTGGGGGCTTTGATCGCCGACTGCGAGAGGTTCGATCGCGTCGACTGCGGGTGTTTCGATTGTCCCGAATGCGGGAGAAAAGGAGGAAGATGGTAAAAGTTATTCACGTTCCATCACAGTGGGGAATATGTGGGCGCCGAAAAACACAACGGACGAGCTACCTACCCTGGTGTGGACTCGGAGCGATGGCCGTGAGTGCAGTGATCCTGGAGTCTGGTGCGTGTGTGGATGGCTTTCTGACTTTGGGCTGACAGGGACTGCAGAGAGAGTACAGCGGTCGGTGAAGGAGCGTGTGTGTGGCCCGGACATTGAACTGATGGCTGTGGGTCTCCACTGATGCTGGGTGCCCTAGGGATTCTCACACGTCGCTGTGGTGACTGTTTGTTTAATCTTTATGTAGTTTTGTGTCTTGTTGCTTTTTTGGTGTGACTGTGTGGTAAATCAAATTTCACTTTACTCAGTACACGTGACAATAAAGGACCATTAAACCATTGCATGCGAATTAATGATTTCATCCCCTGATTTCATTAATGATCATTTTAATTTTAATGTCTCAATACCAAGGCTGGAATTAAAGACCTAACTATTGGTGCAGTTGAATTACAAATGTTGCGTGTGTGTGGTTTCCATTCTATGTTGCCCAGATCTATCACTGTTAGGAAGTATTAATCACTTGTTAACTTCCTCAGTTTTTGGAAAACCTCAAGGAAAAGCTCCGTAAAAACGAAGAGGCACTATCATAAAATACACAACTTGGTGATGTGCTGGAGAAAAAGGGAAGAATCAGGAGCTAGCGGTAAGGAAATCATTGTTTCCTGCTGTGTGAATCTCTATTACAGGGAAAGATCTCTGCAACCAGCTAAGGGATTCTGTTGTAACTGGCAGTGAAATAAAAAATAGGAGGGAGCCTGTTGTTAAATCTGTAAATATGAAAAAATGTGAAGGTTTTCTTTTGTATAAATCTTCCCATTCTTTTTTTCTAAATCAACCCTTTTCTGATCAGTTATAGTGCAGAGTCACAGTTGATGTGGAGCCTTCCTTGCAGCATTGTCATGTTGGTTATGACAGGTTGTTGGCATTGCTGATCTGTGCCACCAGTTTTTTTTCAGCTGTGACCAAGATCAGGAGAGATCTGCTATTTATGATGCCAACACATGAACTCTTGATTATAATACAACAGTGCCACTATTGAATATATCTATCTTTTATCTATTCTATTCTATACGTTTTACTAAAACTCTCATCTTGACCACTTCCTGTCTGCGTTGTAATTAAATTGGAGCAAAAAAAATCCTGCTTAGTGCTACAATTTTTTGCCACCATTTTCCTCTCCTGAAATCAATTAAGTTTTGTTCTGATCGATGAAATAGGACAAAAGTTATGAAGGTTTTGAAGGTTGCCCCTCCCCACACTCCACAGCCCCCCCTCGCCAATATCCTCCCACCACCCCCTCCCACACACCCCCTCCCCCGCAACCCCCTCCCCCACACTCCCTCCCCCGCAACCCCCTCCCCCTCCCCCACTCCTTCCCTCCCCCACACCCTGCCCTCCCCCACAGCCCCCATTCCCCACCCCCCCTGTTTATCCAGATGCTTATATATATTATCTCTAAGTATCCTTTCCATTAATTTGCCCACCACTGACGTCAAACTAACGGGTCTATAATTGCTAGGTTTATTCTTTGCGCCCTTTTTAAACAATGGAACAACATGCGCAGTACGCCAATCCTCCGGCACTATTCCCATTTCTAATGACCTTTGAAATATTTCTGTCATAGCCGCTGCTATTTCTACACTAACTTCCCTCAATGCCCTAGGGAATATCCTGTCAGGACCTGGAGACTTATCCACTTTTATATTTTTCAAAAGTGTCAGTACTTCCTCCTCTTTGACTCTCATAGTTTCCATAGCTACTCTACTTTTATCCCTTACCTCAAAGATTTCAATATCCTTCTCCTCGGTGAATACCGAAGAAAATAAATTATTCAATTTATTCCCCCATCTCCTTTGGCTCTGCAGATAGCTGTCCATTCTGGCTCTCTAATGATCCAATTTTATCCCTCATTATCCTTTTGCTATTAATATAGCTGTAGAAACCCTTTGGATTGATCAGATGATAGTGATGTTTAAAGATTCACGAAAATATTTCATTGAGAAGAATTTGTGAAAGTGTACCCAATGGCTAACAGGAACACACAGTAGTCATTTTGACAGATGGGTACAGATGCTTTACAAAACATTCTCTCCTTGAATCCTTTAAACTTCGCTATCACTGAATTTTAATTTTGAGACGGTGCTGATAGTTAAAACATTGACATTGTGAAGGGCGCCTAGTGGCGCAGCGGTGGAGTTGCTTCCTTTCAGCAGCAGAGACCTGGGTTTGATCCTGACTGTGGTCCTTGTCTGTATGGAGTTTGTATGTTCTCCCTGTGACCCCGTGCGTTTCCGTCCAAGTGCTCCGGTTTCCACAGACTCCAAAGACGTACAGGTTTGTAGGTTAATTGGCTTGGGTTAATGTTAAATTATCCCTAGTGTGTGTAGGATAGTGTTAGTGTGCGAGGATCATTGGTCAGCACAAACACGTGGTCGAAGGGCCTGTTTCCACACTGTATCTGTAAATAAAATCATTTGAAGACATTTTACCATTCACAATGCCCTTGCCGGAAATGGTACATCAAAGTATTTTAATTTCAAATAGCTTTTAATGAGAAGACCACAGAGCAACCAGGACATTTCATTAAACCCATGAATGTCTTCTCTGTGAGACTTGAGCTGTGTTTGCATGACAGTTTACGGAAGAAAGGGTGAAACCAGCGACAAGATACAATGATGGTGTAGACAGACTATTCTGCAGCAGAAGAGGATATTTAATTGGAGTAATTTAAAATAAATAAGGGTTTTAATGGAGCCAGTGGAGAATGATCATTTTGTTTGTTTGGGATTAAGTAACTTTATACCTTAATTTCCAAAATGTTGCTGAGGAGACACATTTTCTGTGGAGCTTTATTCGAGCTTCTAATCTTTTCTCACTAGTGATAGTTAAGGAATTTATCAGTGGATAAATATATATGTAAATGGAATTACCATTTTGCCTTACAAATCGTCAAGCTTAATGAATTGTAGCATTTCAAGGATATTTTATGATTTCAAATGCTGGTAATTAGTAGAACATGTGATTTTCACGGATTACCATTAACTGCGGTGGAAAAAATTGCAAATTGTGGAGGTGTTGCTTTTTCTTGCAACAAATATCAGATCATTATGGGTGTTTTTTCCTTTCTCTTTCTTGAAGAACAAGTGAGGCTTATGACGCAAGAGGCTGAAAAATCAGAGGCCAGGTTCATTACAATGGAAGCTCAGTCCAAATCGAAAATCAGGCAGATTGAAGAGGAGCTGGAAAATGTACAGGTACCCCAAATAAAAATCCCTTGTGCCTGGTGACGATTAAGTGAATATTAATCTGTTTGCTATTTACCTAGAATTAAATGACTTTATCTTATAAAAAAAGGAAAGTTCATGGTATGTTATTCCGTGAGTTGTTGAAGCATTGTGGGAACCAATTTTTTTGTTTTACAGTTAGTTATGTACATTGTAGATTTTTAATCTGGGCTCAACTGCATGAAGGAGTGCTTGCCGACATTTCACTGCTCACTTCATTCTGTGTAGAACCCCTTTCTGAAGAGTAAGTGACATGGGATAGATGTGAGCCTGCAGGAAAATTCAATCTTAAAATAGTTGTGGTAGAATGTTGCTGTCGGCAATGGCACATTAAAAGTATTTTTAATGCTAAAATTATTTAGAGAAACAGGCCCTTCAGCCCAACTTGCCCACACTGACCAACAAGCCCCATCTACACTAGTCTTGCCTGTCTATAGACTCATAAAGCAAAATATTTAATCTAGAATTTGAATGGTGACTATTTTACTGACCAATAGAAATCCCTTGGCTATAATTGACACTAAACTTATTTCTACCCAGATTGTACCTTCTCGGCAGGAGCTGCTGGAGCTCAAAGACATAGCGGTTGACTTGGAAGAGGAGAACGAACAGTTACACCTGAAAGTGAACTGGGTACAACACGTCGAGGCACAAAATGGTGTGTGCATGGTATATGACTTTAATTGAGTAAGAAGGAACTGGGGATGCTGGTTTACACCGAAGACAGACACAAAATGCTGGAGTCAGCAGGTCAGGCAGCATCTCTGGAGAAAAGAATAGGTGATGTTTCGGATCAAGACCATTCATCAGACTGAGTTAGGGAGGGGGTAATTAGAGGTATGGGGAGGTACTGAACAAAGCAGAGCCTGCACCGATGACTCGGGGAGGGTGGAGCTGACAATGGTCCATTGTTGGCTGGGGATGAGGTGATAATGAAGGAATAGAAATGGTGAAATTAGCAAGAGGACTAGGGTGGGGGAGAGACGGAGAGAGAGAGAATGGAAGGGTTATTTGGTTAGAGACCCTTCATTCTCTTGTGTAAGAAGGAACTGCAGTTGCTGGTTAAAACCGAAGACACACACAGCTGGAATAAGTCAGCGGGACAGGCAACATCTCTGAAGAGAAAGAATGGGTGACGTTTCGGGTCGTGACCCTTCATTCTCATTATTTAAATGGTGATATGTGTTTTCTTACAGAGAATCTTCAAGGAAAATTGGAACAATATGAAAAGCAACAACAGAAAATGCAAGCAGATTTAGAACAAGCGACCAAGTGAGCAACTTCCCAGGTTTGGAGAATTTGTGCTGTATTTAATTCCTTCATGCAGAATCTTAATTCCAAGTATGTGCATTCTGCACAGATTCAACAGTCTCAAGTATCCTGCTAATTAATATTACATTGTATTTCATGTTGCTTATTCAGATTTTTTTTTTTAAATGAGTCATTTAAGTAAGTTTTTATTTTGCTCTTTTCTATTATCATCCTTACTTTTGGCTTGATGCTTGCATCTGAGGGGTGCTATTTGCTTCCACACCAGATGGTTTCTGTATGCATTACCATACACCTTGGTCATGGAGAAAGTCTACTGAATTAGCTAGTGTGGTTGGGGAAGCAACAGAGAAGTTCCAGACTTTTTAATCTATTTTGGGTAATTTTACCTATTAATATTATACGGTCATAAGGAATAGGAGTAGAATTAGGTCATTCGGCCCATCATGTCTACCCCACAATTCAATCATGGCTGATCAAATACTCCTTCCCAACCCCAGTCTCCTGCCTTCTCCTCTAACCTCTGACACCTGTACTAATCAAGAATCTATCTATGCCTGAAAAATATCCACTGACTTGGCCTCTACAGCCATCTGTGGCAAAGAATTCCACAGATTCACCACCTTCTGGCTAAAGAAATTTCACCTCATCTCCTCCCTAAAAGAACATCCTTTAATTCTGATTATCCGGAACTCTAGACATTTATTGGCAAGAGTGATTTCTGAGGTTAGAGCGTGTCCTATGCTTGAGCCTATATTCTCCATATTTTAGAAGAATATTTTAGAAGAAAGGAAGGAGCGGGTGTGAAGAAAGGTGTGTTTGACTGATAGGCTGATAGGATATTTTCCCTAATGGGAGAGTCAAGACCTAAAGGGCATAGCCTCAGGATAAGGAGCTGCAATAGACAATAGGTGCAGGAGTTGGCCATTCGGCCCTTCCATCCAGCACCGACATTCAATGTGATCCCCTGACTCCGCTATCTTTAAGAGCTCTTTCTAGCTTGCTCCTGAAAGAATCCAGGGAACTGGCCGCCACCTCCATCTGAGGCAGAGAATTCCACAGACTCACAACTCTCTGTGAAAAGGTGTTTCCACGTCTCCATTCTAAATGGCTTACCCCTTATTCTTAAACTGTGGCCCCGGTTCTGGACGTCCCCAACATCAGGAACATGTTTCCTGCCTCTAGTGTGTCCAAACCGTTAATAATCTTATATATTTCAATAAGATCCCCTCTCATCCTTCTAAACTCCAGAGTATACAACCTAGCCGCTCCATTCTCTCAGCATATGACAGTCCCACCATCCCGGGAATTGACCCTGTTAAACCTACCCTGCATTCCCTCAATAGCAAGAATGGACTTCCTCAAATTAGGGCACCAAAACTGTACACAGTTCTCCAGGTGTGGTCTCACTAGGGCCCTAAACAATTGCAGAAGAACCTCTTTGTTCCTATACTCATCTCTTGTTGGGAAGGCAAACATGCCATTTGCTTTCTTCACCGCCTGTTGTATATGCATGTTTACTTTCATTGACTGATGAACAAGGACCCCCAGATCCCGTTGTACTTTCCCTTTTCCCAACTTGACACCATTTAGATAATAATCTGACTTCCGGTTTTTGCTACCAAAACGGATAACCTCACATTTATCCATATTAAACTGCATCTGCCATGCATCTGCCCACTCACTGAAGCTGTCCAAGTCACCCTGCATTCTCATAGCATCCTCCTTACAATTCACACTGCCACCCAGCTTTGTGTCATCTGCAAATTGGCTAATGTTACTTTGAACCCCTTCATCTAAATTATTGATGTATATTGTAAATTGCTGCACAGAGCCTTGCAGTACCCCACTAGCCACTATCTGCCATTCTGAAAGGGACCCGTTATTCCCTACTCTTTGTTACCTGTCTGCCAACCAATTTTCTAGCCATGTCAGCACTCTTGATGCAATACCATGTGGCCTAATTTGCCCACTAATCTCCTATCAAATTTGACCGTATCTAATGGTTTCTGAAAGTCCAGGTACACTACATCCACTGGCTCTTCCTTGTCCATTTTCCCAGTTACATCCTCAAAAGATTCTTGAAGATTAGTCAAGCATGATTTCCCCTTCGTAAATACATGCTAACTTGGACCGATCCTGTTACTTCTATCCAAATATGCCGCTATTTCATCTTTTAAAATTGACTCCAGCATCTTCCCCACCATCAATGGCAGGTTAACTGGTCTATAATTCCCTGTTTTCCCTCTCCCGCCTTTCTTATAAAGTGGGATAACATTAGCTACCCTCTAATCCACAGGAACTGATCCTGAATCTATAGAACATTGGAAAATTAACACCAATGTGTCCATGATTTGTAGAGCCACTTTCTTAAGTACCCTGGAATGCAGACCATCAGGCCCTGGGGATTCATCAGCCTTCAGTCCCATCAGTCTACCCAACACCATTTCCTGGCTAATGTGGATTTCCTTCAGTTCCTCCGTCTCCCCAGATCCTCTGGCCACTAGTACATCAGGAAGATTGTTTGTGTCCTCCTCAGTGAAGATGGATCCAAAGTACTAGACATTTCTCCTCTGAGGGTTGAGAATCTTTTGAATTCTTTATCCTCTGTAGCTGTTGGTGGACAACCATTCAGTATATTCAAGGGTTAGCCAGCTAGAATTTTACTCTGCAGGAAAATAGTAAGATTAAACGAGAACTTACCAGTTTGAAGTTTGATCTTTATTTTATGAGGAGTTGCGATGAGGGATTTCGTGAAGAACCCGCCAGCACGCATGCGCGACATTCTTCAAAGCAGCGGTGTGGAATCACAGAACGAACAAACAAAGAAATGACTTGTTATTAGTAAGATTGAAGAGACTCTAATTATCAGTTGACTTTATGATCGAGGGTTGGGAGCGGAGGGCACGAAATCCCTCATCGCAACTCCTCATAAAATAAAGGCCAAACTTCAAACTGGTAAGTACTCGTTTAATCTTACTATTTCATTTCGGAGTCACGTGAGTGACTTCGTGAAGACTTCAAAGCTCTGTGATTTCATGCCCTGCACAACGTCCATGTTGTCACACACGCCACTGTAAGGATGGATAGGAGTAATCAAATTTTCAGACTGCTTGTACTGAAAAATAATAATATTTATTAGTAACAACAAAGAAAAAAACCCTCACTGGGGAGTATCTGTATGTTCTTGACCCGCATTCAGCACGGCCTCTGCGAACAATACAGGAGCGCTAACAGGTTTATTATAAAACTGTTGAAAGGTGGCTTCTCTGGCCCATCCCGCTGTGGCAAGAATATGGTCCATGGGCACCTCCATGACCTTTGCCGCCGACGTCGATGCAGCCCTGGTGGAATGGGATTTAAAGACATTAGTGTCAATACCTGCTTCGTTCAAGACGATCCTGAGCCATCTGGAGATCGTCTGTACCGTCACTCTATGGTGAGGTTTTTTGTGGCTGATTAGCATGTATTTTTCCATTCCCCTTAATTTCCATGTCACTCTTATATAGTGGCGGATATGGGTGGCTAAACATAGCTTAGCATCAGCGGGGTATGCTGGAAACTGGACTGGCAGGTGATTCTTAACGGGTTGACAGTGGATGTGCAATGGAAGGTATTTAAAGACTGCATGGATGAAGTACAAAAGTTGTTCATACCAGTTTGGCAAAAGAATAAATCGGGGAAGGTGGTGCATCCATGGATAACAAGGGAAATCAGGGATAGTATAAAAACAAAAGATGAGGCATACAAATTTGCCAGAAAAAGCAGCCTACCGGAGGACTGGGAGAAATTCAGAATGCAGCAGAGGAGGACAAAGGGCTTAATTAGGAAAGGGAAAATAGATTATGAAAGGAAACTGGCAGGGAACATAAAAACTGACTGCAAAAGTTTTTATAGATATGTGAAGAGAAAGAGACTAGTTAAAACAAATGTTGGTCCCTTGCAGTCAGAAACAGGTGAATTGATCATGGGGAACAAGGACATGGCAGACCAATTGAATAACTACTTTGGTTCTGTCTTCACTAAGGAAGACATAAATAATCTGCCGGAAATAGCAGTGGAACGGGGGTCAAATAAGATGGAGGAACTGAGTGAAATCCAGGTTAGCCGGGAGGTGGTGTTGGGTAAATTGAACGGATTGAAGGCCGATAAATCCCCAGGGCCAGATAGTCTGCATCCCAGAGTACTCAAGGAGGTAGCCACAGAAATAGTGGATGCATTAGTGATAATTTTTCAAAATTCCTTAGATTCTGGAGTAGTTCCTGAGGATTGGAGGGTAGCTAATGTAACCCCACTTTTTAAAAAAGGAGGGAGAGAGAAAGCGGGGAATTACAGACCAGTTAGTCTAACATCGGTAGTGGGGAAACTGCTAGAGTCAGTTATTAAAGATGGGATAGCAGCGCATTTGGAAAGTGGTGAAATCATTGGACAAAGTCAGCATGGATTTACGAAAGGTAAATCATGTCTGACAAATCTGATAGAATTTTTCGAGGATGTAACTAGTAGAGTGGATAAGGGAGAACCAGTGGATGTGTTATATCTAGACTTTCAGAAGGCTTTCGACAAGGTCCCGCATAAGAGATTAGCATACAAACTTAAAGCACACGGTATTGGGGGTTCAGTATTGATGTGGATAGAGAACTGGCTAGCAGACAGGAGGCAAAGGGTAGGAGTAAACGGGTCCTTTTCAGAATGGCAGGCAGTGACTAGTGGGGTGCCGCAAGGCTCAGTGCTGGGACCCCAGCTAGTTACAATATATATTAATGATTTGGACGAGGGAATTCAATGCAACATCTCCAAATTTGCAGATGATACCAAGCTGGGGGGTATAGTTAGGTGTGAGGAGGATGCTTGGAGGCTGCAGGGTGATTTGGATAGGCTGAGTGAATGGGCAGATGCATGGCAGATGCAGTATAATGTGGATAAATGTGAGGTTATCCACTTTGGTGGCAAAAACATGAGGGTAGACTATTATCTGAATGGTGGCAGATTAGGAAAGGGGGAGATGCAACGAGACCTGGGTGTCATGGTACACCAGTCATTGAAAGTAGGCATGCAGGTGCAGCAGGCAGTGAAGAAAGCAAATGGTATGTTAGCATTCATAGCGAAAGGATTTGAGTATAGGAGCAGGGAGGTTCTACTGCAGTTGTACAGGGTTTTGGTGAGGCCACACCTGGAGTATTGCGTACAGTTTTGGTCTCCAAATCTGAGGAAAGACATCCTTGCCATAGAGGGGGTACAGAGAAGATTCACCAGACTGATTCCTGGGATGTCAGGACTTTCATATGAGGAAAGATTCGATAGACTCGGCTTGTACTCGCTGGAATTTAGAAAATTGAGGGGGGATCTTATAGAAACTTACAAAATTCTTAAGGGGTTGGACAAGCTAGATGCTGGAAGATTGTTCCCGATGTTGGGGGAGTCCAGAACAAGGGGTCACAGTCTAAGGATCAGGGGGAATTCCTTTAGGACCGAAATGAGGAAAACATTCTTTACACAGAGAGTGGTGAGTCTCTGGAATTCCCTGCCACAGAAGGTAGTTGAGGCCAGTTCATTGGCTATATTTAAGAGGGCGTTAGATGTGGCACTTGTGGCTAAAGGGATCAGGGGGTATGGAGAGAAGGCAGGTACGGGATACTGAGTTGGATGATCAGCCATGATCAATCCATTGAATGGCGGTGCAGGCTTGAAGGGCCGAATGGCCTACTCCTGCACCTATTTTCTATGTTTCTATGAAACACCAGCTGCAGCCCTGTGAATCCAGGTCTATGCTGCTTAAGTAATTCATCAACAAAGAAGATTACTTTTTCTGGGGTAGAGATCATTCTGTCAATCTTGACCTTGTGAAGTGTCTGTACCCTTTGCGCTGAAGTAAGTGCCAATAACATCACCAGCTTCAGGGTGAGTTTGTCCAATTCAAGCCCATCCATGGGCGACCACGTCCTGAGCAGGGTTAGTACTTTCCCAATATCCCAGGTGACGTTGTAACGAGGTCTTGGCGGATTGGAATTAAATATTCCCCGCATAAGTTTGGACACCAGCTTATTGGATCCTACCTCAATATTGAGGTAGAATGATAGCGCACTCCTGGCGCTGTTGATGGCACTGTAGCTGAGGTGTTCGTCATGATGCAACCCCACAAGGAATTCCAGCACATCTGTGATAGTAACGGAGTCATATGCAATGTTGGAGCGGCCGCAGTAGGTTTCCCATTTCCTGATATGCGTTAGATATTGCCGTCTTGTGGACTCCCTGCATGATGCTCCAATTGTATCCATTGTCCTTGATGATAGACCATACTGCAGTAGTGGTCTGTTCAGAACCTGCAAGCCAATAACTTCAAGTGACTATGGCAGGGATGTTGTTCCCCTGAAACAGGGTTCGTCACCAATTGTGGGCAACCCTCTAAGAGGACCCATGGTTGACTGATCATATCAAGGACCACCGGATACCATGGCTGAGTAGACCAGTCGGGTATGACAAGAATGCCTTTAGCAGCATCTAGCTGGATTTTCCACAATACCCGACTGATGAGGCAAAATGGAGGAAATGCATAGAAAAACCATTTCCCCCAGTCTAGCGAGAAAGCGTCCATCGCCATTGCCCCAGGATCTGGCTCCCATGATACGTATGTTGGTACTTGATGGTTCAACCGTGACGCAAAAAGGTCAATATCCGGTTTACCAAATTTGGCTGTAATTTTGGCGAATATTTGGGGATTTAACATCCACTCGATGTTGTCATTAAATTTCCGTGACCTGGTGTCCGCCACTGTATTGAGCTTACCTGGTGAATACGTAGCTGAAATCCAAATATTCCGTTGTATGCTCCAGAGCCAAATTGTATATGCCAATTCATCACATGAAATTGACCTGGTACCGCCCATATGATTTAGATATGCCACCGCAGTGGTATTGTCTATTTGGAGATGGACATGAGTGTCAGTAAAGTTTGAACAATAAGCTCTAAGTCCGTGGAATGCTCCTAGCATCTCCAAATAATTTATCCCTTGTGATAACAACAGGGTAGATTCAAGGGTGTCCCATCTGCCTCCACAACTAGTGTAGTTGTCCGTAGCTCCCCAGCCATGGGAGCTTGCGTCTGTTTGTAAGTATACCACCGGACGAGGCACAATGATGGGTTTAAATGAGTTATGGATATTATCAATCCACCATTGTAACTCAATTTTTGCCTTAAGAGGCAGCTGCATAGGTCTATCAAAATGTCCAGCATTCAATTTTAACGCTGAAATCTTGGATCTTTGCAAATTTTGATAATGCAAAGGTCCGAATTGAGCAGATGGAAAAACTGCTACGATTTTCCCAATCACCTTAGCAGTTTGTCTAATTGATGGTATACTGGCGCAGACCAGATTCTTACATGCTTGAATGATATCCCCAACTTTGTTAGTTGGTATGGTGGCCATCATGCGATTGGAATCCACCGTGAATCCCAGATAATCCATGATCTGTGAAGGACAGAACTTTGGTTTATCTGGATGGATAATAAATCCCATTTTTTGAAATATTTCCACAGTGGCTGAGACTGCCAATTTTGCTGATTCCAGTGTATTTCCAATGATTAGGATATCATCTAGATAAGCCATAACCGTGTGATTTTGCCTCCTCAGTGTTGCTAGCACTGGCTTGAGTAATTTAGTAAACAATCTGGGGGCTGTGGTAAGCCCATTAGGCAAAGCTTTGTATTGCCAAAGCTGACCCATCCAGGTAAACTTCAAGAACTTCCTGTGATGTTTCTGTATGGATACTGAATAGTATGCATCTTTTAAATCAATGCATGCCATAAAGCAGCCCTCAGAAATCAAAGATTTGGCTGTTTCGAACGTGTCCATTTTGAAATGGGTATATTTTACAAAAGTATTCAAATGGGTTAGATCTATAATAACCCGACATCCTCCATCTTTCTTGGTTTTTGTGAATATGTTAGATACAAATTCAATTGGTTCGTGTATAGTTCTTTCTATCACGCCTTTCCCTTGTAGTCTCAAGATTTCAGCATAGCCTACTGCTGTTTCCTTGCTGGAAAGTGCAAATTTGCGATTCGGCATATGCTGAGGTGGAGGAATTTGACCATTTATGAACTCAATCTCATGGCCTTGAATACTTTGTAAGATAAACTCATCTGAAGTGATGGTTTTCCCATTCCTCCTTAAAAAACCGTAGTCTACCCCCAACATGTGAGTTTAGACATGCAAGTGCATGAAATCCAGACCGCCTTACCTTCATGTTTATCGGCGGTCCCTGACATGTTTGGTGGGACGTGGAGGTGCTGGGTTGTGCTGGTGATGCGGAGCCCGCATTTTCCATGCTGGCCGCTGCGGGCCTAGCCCTAAAAAAGGCCTGGGCTGTTGAGGCTGTTGGTATTGCGGAGGCGCCGGAACGTAGGTCCTTGCTGGCCTTTCGGTTTGACCTCGTGGCCTGAAATATGGTGTTTTCCT
This sequence comes from Raja brachyura, assembly GCA_963514005.1. The sequence continues at coordinate 1,324,318 of OY740809.1, forward strand.
GGCCGTTTGTCTGGTCAAGGTATGTGACCTCATAAGACCCACTGTCTTGGCATGGTCATTTAAATCCTTGACCTGTTTCGGGAGGTCTTCTCTGAATAGCTGTCTGGGTGGTGGTGTTGGGGCATAGCCCCGCAAATTTGGGGTTTAATGTAGACTTGATAATGCTTTTCCGGAACGCATTTATCTCATATTGCGTGTTGCATAGCAGTGCCAGAGCATCCTCCTGTTCGGTGTTCAAATCCACACCGTCCACCGACCTCGCAAAAGCGGTAATCCCAGAAGTGAGCAGTTTCAGGATCCTTTGTGACTTCACTTCCTGTGCTCTAATGCCCGGGCTAATATTGCCCCAAATAGGCATGTTTACAATAGGCACATTGAGCGAGTTGCAATTACCCGGTGCCCTGTGTCTGTTCATGGCCTCCGCAAGGACCTGCTCCTGTAGCTGATGGTTTGTGAGGAAATCAATGGTAGCGGCCAGTTTGGTATTGAGGGGTTGTCCCGATGATTCGGGTAACGCAAACTTGGCTGCCACGTCCAGGAGTTCCTCCTGAGGGACCTCAGGTGCTACTGGTGCGTGGACCAAGATCTCCTCTTCTTCTGGCTGCCTCATGCTATCCATTGATGATGGGGATATATCCATGAGTCCCCTGGAACTGAATGTTTCCCACCTTTGATTTTGCTGCAGGATTTGTTCCATCATCCTCTCCATCCTGTCAATACACCCTTCGTCATGCGAGAACGGGCGGTCAGAGTCCTCATGCCCGAAGGAACTTCTGAGGCTCCTATCATTGGCCCGTACCTCGTCGAGGTAATCTCGGTGCCGAGATGAAATGTCGCTTCCAGCCGCCTCAGCGAAACTGAACGACTCCCGCGCGGATCTGCTCATGCGACTCCTTTTGGCTGAGCTAGGCCCGGCTGCCTCCAAGGGCATATGCAGTGTGAAGTCGGCACCCAACGCCGCAGCGTGGTGACCCGACATCCGCGCGGGCTTGCCGACTGTCCTTATCCTGGACCCAGACGGCGTACGGTCCCATCCTGCCGCCAATGGGGGACGCAGTGACCGTGGCGTGACTCCACCTGTGTGACTCCTCCTGGTCCAACTAGGTGGTGAGTCTACACTGGCCCTCCCTGGTCTGCCAGTGGACTCGGGTCTCGCTGATCCACCAGTCCGCAATCTAGCGGCCTCTGGTGAAACCTCTGCCCGAAAAGGGCTAGGTTGTCGAGCTCTATCCCTGGCTCTTCCACGAGGGCTCAGGGAGAAGGGCCGTGCAGCAGCACGTGAACCCCGTTTGCTCGTATCAGCCAACGATCCCGTTGGTGATAATGAAATGGAGTCAGGGTCTACCTGCTCCGGCGCCGTACCGACATCCTGCTCTGCGGGATCCCCGCTAGTGCTCAGCTGTGTCGGTGGGTCGGGTCCTGTGAATACAGGGCTCCCCGACTTAAGCGCCTTTTTCCCGGCCCGTCTAGCGGGTGCTGCCGTTGAAGAGGGCTCCGGGATAAGTGGCCGGCGACTCCTTTCGGACGTCCTGCGGCCCGTACTCCTCTTATCCATGTTCCTGTCGGAGAGAAAAAACTCAAAACAGCAGGAACAACCAACTCAAGGTTGCCTGTACTTACCTGAGTGGCCCTTATGAAGGGCTGGTGGTGAGCCGCGCTCCACCTCCAGCCGTCGACTGCAATGCGTAGCGACGATATGCATCTTCGCGGGTTCATCACGAAGTCACTCACGTGACTCCGAAATGAAATTGAGGGTTATGGGGATAAATGTTTAGATCAAACTTAGATCAAATGTTTAGATTCTCAGCCATGATCACTTGAGAGAACAAATAAGGCTCAAGGGCTGATTTTATGTAATAAAAGTTTCCAATTATCCAATTCTACAACTTGCAATTCCAGTGACATGTAACAATATGTCTTGAAGGTGTACATTAAAAGGAACGTCAGTGCTTCATTGACCATAGGTCCATTTATCTTAAAGACAATTAAAATGTTTACTTATATCTGAAAATCACTGAAATCATCCAATCATTTCCAGCTGAGAATAAAAAAGGGTGAACTTTTACAAACTATATTTTTCACCATGAAGTTCACTTTTTAATGCTGATCACACCTCTGGTCATCTTGCTGAATAACTCTAGCCCACAAATCAGCTTGCTATTTTGTGAATCAAATATGTCCGGGAGGCAAACATACAGAATCATTACTCTTGTATCATACCTAAGCGCTTCTGTTTCTTATGGCATCAAGCATCTAATTGGCCAGTTAGATGAGTGGATAATGTTGCTTTGTGTGTTATGTGTCGGTAGACAAGTGAATCTGAATCTGCAGAGGAACCGCACAGCCACCTGATGAAGTGGCGAGAAATGGATTATATACCAACACCGAGCCATGACATCGATGAGAGGACTGTCATGGAATTAAGAATGAGGCAACTTGAGGAAGAAAGAGAAGGTAAATTGCGGTGCTCTCTGGTTCTCACTTGGAACAAATCATGCAGTTTACTTTGTTTTAATTTAAAATATTTAAGAAGTGAATGACTTGATTAATGATCTTGATGACTTGAAAGTCGAGTGCACCTCTATTTAGGGATCTGTTTGTTGTCCATATTTCAGTCAAGACAAAGGCTACTGTCGACTTTTTAAAGCTGTAATTCTAACGTTTTTACTTTCAGCATCAAAATCCATGCTGACAATAGTTTTGTCCAGCTTTATTTACATTGGTAATTGCAAAGGGAGCACACTTACCCTTTTGTCCAAATGGCCACAACACAGGCTTCACTCAGTTTATTCATGGATTTGCAGGTTCTCCTAAAGAAATACTGAAATAATAACAATACATAAATCAGTATTGGTATTAGTTGTCTCTGGAATACCAGTGATGTAAATTTAGCTCTGTTACTGCAAGCTTTTAAAATTTAAAGCAAGCCAGCTGCAAGGTGTTTTAGCCCAGTCAGAAACTAACACCTTAACTTGGGGAAGCCACGAGGTAGCGATGGTCACTAGGGTCCAATCAATCTATATTGTGTCTGTGTCCATGCTGTCTTTCTGAATGACGTGTCATCCGGTGGCACAAAACTGATTGAGGATAACTGGTTCTTTCCTGGCTGCTCTGATCCAGATTTGATCTCAGAACTGCAGCAGCTGGAGGATGAACTGGGGGAACTTCAGAGACGAGGACAGGATCAAGGATGGACAAAGCACATCACAGCTGGCCAAAAGCTTATGGTATGTGCTCAGTTTGACTTTCAGTTTAAACTTTGATTTTATATATATGTGGAAATGTAATGCTTGAGTTCACTTGACATTTTACGCTGCTATTAATTTTAAGCATTACCAAGGTTGAATAAAATAGTTTTCTGTTTGGAGGGGAGGGGGGGTACAGTGGTAGAGTTGCTGCCTTACAGCACCAGACACCCGGATTCGATCCTGATCACCGGTGCTGTGTGTACCGAGTTTGTACGTTCTCCCCGTGACCACGTGGGGTTTCTCCGGGTGCTACTGTTTCCCCCAACGCTCCAAAGACGTACAGTTTGCAGGTTAATTGACTTTGGTAAAAATTGTAAATTATCCCTAGTGTGCAGGATAGCGTCCGGGTTGATCGCTGGTCGGCCTGGACTCATTGGGCCGAAGGGCCTGTTTCCCTGCTGCATCTCGAAAGTCTAAAGCCTTCAGTAGTTTTGAGAAGGTAAATATATACTGAGATTTGCTAAACTGAAAAAGCCTTCAACTCAATTTTCAGTGCCATTATAAGTTGGGCAGAGATGGATGGCCTAATACAAGGAGAAAGCATTATATCAGGCACATGTTCAATTTCTAATATTAAAAGTAAAATGACATCAATAGACACAGAAGTATACTTTTGGATATCACTGACAAAATCTGGAAAGTACAGCAATATTTGTCATTTTACCGAATTTACCCCTTTGTATATAAACATTTGAACAGTTCAAATTGAAGATCAGTTTTGGACATGATGGGCAAAATGACGGCTTCTGGGGTTGTGACAACCTGATCAATTTTAACTCCCATTTTTCATGTTTGGTGTTAATATTCATTGGGTTCCATCCAGTACGCACAGTATCTCTGTCTCTGTTACTGCCGATAATTTACGGATCTGTATTTTTCAAGGGAAGTATTTAAAATACATCAAAGCAAATTAGTAGAGTGTTCATTAATTCATTTTAGCTTGATACCAAGTAACCACATTTGGGAAATTTAATGGGTTGATGATACAGCAACTTTGTTGTTCTGTGGTTCATCTGTATTGTGAATTAATGTGCAAGGAAGTAAACGTTTCTATTATTATTTAGGATACTATTATTTATGAGGGAATAAAACTTTTAAGTCACAAACAGAAGAACATTCTCGTGTATTATACCTTTTGGCGAAAGTACAGCAAGTGAAGATGTAAACAACTGAGCAATAGTTGAGCTGTTTGACTTCTCCAATAATTCCATGTCAACAAATACTCCTTTGATGGTTGATCTGCCTCCAGTGTACCGATGACCACATTGGCAACATATCTCCGCACAGCATTGGTTGTCTCGTCTATTGAGATCCATATCTTGTTGCATGCAACTGCACCTCTAATTTTCTGCACAACAATGTTGAAGTTGCTGTCAACATAATTTTTCTGTAATGATGGATCGCTTGGTATATGTTCCTCTGTGTATTTCTCTAAAAAACCTCTGAGAGATTTGTTTTCCAATTTCCACTGTGGATTTCCAGCATCAATGAATGCCTTGCACAGAACACTTGAAAACTCAGATAGGCGACTAGAGCCAGCAGTAAATGTAGTGAGGAGACAAGCTTGGGTATTTCGCTTGGGTAGTCTACACCCCAGCGGTATCAACATTCTCTAATTTTATATAGCCCTTGTCTTCTCCCTCCTCCCCATTCCCCTTCTCAGCTCTCCTAGTCCTACAGTCTCCGCCTCTTCCTTTCTTTTTGCCACCCCCCCCACATCAGTCTGAAGAAGGGTCTCGACCCGAAACGTCGCCTATAGATGCTTTCCTCCATAGCTGCTGCCTCACCCGCTGAGTTTCTCTAGCGTTTTTTGTCTACCTTTTTCCAGCATCTGCAGTTCTTTCTTAAATAGATCTTGGAGAAGGCTGAAGCAGCGGGCAGCGGCACAAACAAATGAATGACTGACTGTGCAGTCCCCGGTTTCGCCCCGGTGGTGGAAGCTTTCTTGTAAGTTATACTCTGTTAACACATTAATAATAAAATTAATATTAACGTATTGACTTAGAAAACGTCTGGTGAAGGTCATGACTTGCAGGGCCAACTTGACCAGAAAACTGATAGAGTTGTGTTGTTGCAGAAACAAATGCATTGAATATTGATAAAGAAAGTCTTCAGAAAGAGAATAAAGAACTTCACACATCTTTAAGTAGGTGGTCTGCTGAGCGCAGTCAACTGCAGGGGAAAGTGAATGAGAATGAACTCGCAACACATCTTGTGCGGGATCAGGCACAGGCATACAATACTGAAAATTGTAGGCTTCAAGCAGAACTTGAATAGATGAAGTCTGCATTTTAAAGTAAAGTTTGTGAATTTACAAGCCTTCAGGATCGATTGTCACTAAAAAAGGGGATGATAACCTCATTAAACAAAGACGTAAATGATTTAAATGCTGCCACTGCGAAGCTTACATTGGAACTAGAAGAGAAACAGATGTCATTGAATCAGCAAGCAAATTTACTGCAACAGCTCCAAGCCAAAACTTGGGCAGTTGGCCCAATATATGCAGATGATTTCAGGGTTGCAACATCAGGAGCAAGTTGTGTGAAGCAGGTCAGCTCAAGCAGACTCTGCAAGAGCAAGATAAATCCCTGCAACAGCAGGGAGATGAGCTTGGACATCTCTGGAAGAAAGCTGCAGAACACCAAGCCCTGGAAACCATTTCCAAACTTCAAAGTCCAATCCAAGACTAGACCTTGTAAACTCACAAACTGAAGCACACCATCGAGGAGAGAAACTTGCTGCTGGCCTGTAAAGTGGAAGATTGTGTCAAACTCAGGACGGTTCATTCTGAAATGGACGACACCATTTCACATCTTAGAGTGCAATTGGCAGCTGCCAGTTCTGAAGCTGACAGGTTAAAATGTGTTATTAAGGAAAAGGAATTGTCTCTCTCAAATTCAGGAGCACACAGCAGCTTGCAAAGAGGAGGAGAGGCAGAGGCCTCTCTCCGTAGCTGATCGTATATCCACAGAGAAACATAACCTAAACATTGCCTGTGAAAGCCTGAAGCATACACTGGACATCCTAACTCATCAGAAGCAACAATATTCTCAACAGTTGGATTCACTGAAAAACTCCCAGATGGCAGAACTGTCAGAGTGGAAGTCAAAGTACGGTGAATTAAAGCACGAACATGAATCCCTTTTGCAACCCTATGAAAATATCTGCAATGAGATGGATAAGATGAGGCAAATAGTTGAGACGGCAAGAAAAGAGAAACAGGAGGTGATGTTCAAGCTCCTAGAAGCCAAACGACAAAACATGGAGAGGCAGCTTGAGGAAGCTGGTGCCGAAAATGAAAAAATATAGGACAAAATGGTAGATGGGACTAGGGGGAAATAAATGGTCGGCACGGACTGGAAGGGCCGAAAGGGCCTGTTTCCGTGCTGTAATTGTTATATGGTTATATGGTTAAAATGAGAACGTTTATTTCCCGAAAATTTCCAGGAAATGTCTGAAAACGTCAAAAATGAGAGAGAGTATTTGGAGGCAGAATTCAGTTATATAAAAAGCAAATAGATGACTACGAAAAGAATTTGAGGATTCTCCAACAAGATAACCAGAAAGGAGCCAGAGCGATGAAAGAGCTAGAGGTCCAACTTGTTACGGTTAGGTAGAAAAAGACAAAGCTGTTAGCCAGACGGGTGCCTTCACAAAATCGATGGCCTCCTTGCAAGATGTCCGAGACCACCTCTTATCAGAATACACGGAGCTGGAACAATGGCATCTCGACATGTATTGCCAGAAAGGCAGCATCATTCAGGAGAGTGCAGCTGAAAACAATGAACTGAAGCAAGAGATCGGAAATGTTCTCAGCCAGATGGACGACCTTAATTCTGACAACGCAATGGTAAACGCACAGTTGGTTCATCACAGGGAGGAGCTAAGCCAGGTCCTGTCTTTGAAGGATAATCAGTTGAAGCAAAAGCAACAACAGCAAATTAAGAATCTGGAAAAGGAGAAATACATCTTCAAAGAGCAATGGAAAGTTGCACAAGAACTCCTTAAACATAGTAATGAAAGCCTAAAGTCCTTGCAAGAAGAAAATCTGCAAATTTTGGAACAGCTTAACTCAAGGCCATTGGTTTCTAAAAAGAAGAGGATAAAATTGAAACAAATGAGAGGCAATTAATTCAAGAGCTTCACCAACAACTTAAAACTAAAACTCTGGAATGCGAAGAACTCATAAAAGAAAACTAATATTAGAAGAGCTGACTTAAAAGAATTAAAAATATATGAACTGAATTTGAAAATCTGGCTGAAGTAAAGGCGGGAGTTAAAATGTCTGAAAGTGTTGATGGAATAACGCAGGAGAAACCTGAAGTATAGTTGGTGAGGTTGTCTGTGATGAAGCAAAGACTTTTGGATGTTATTAATGAGAACAAGGAAGTTGCTTCTTGGGCAGAATCTTTTGAGAAAACGTTGTTGGCAATACAGACGGAGAGAGACAGATGTTTTGAGGATATTCGGAAACTTCAAGTGAGGCAAAAATGATCTCAAGGTAGAAATTAATGTTTTTTAAGCACAAATCTTAGAAGTGACTTTTTAAAAGAGCACTTTCATTTACTAATGACATGCACGGAAACAAGCCCTTGCATCAATTAATAAGTTGAGCAGGATACTTAATCTCAAGGTACTAAAGATGAAGCCATGACATTGCTCATTGATAGGACTTGTTCCTCAGGATGCATATGATGACTAAATATTTGTGGTTTTATATTTTAATTTACAAGATTCCAAGATGGACACAGCAAAGATATGTTGTAACCTTGTTTTGCATTCATGTGCGTATAAAGATTGAGCACTATTTTCATTTTGCAGGAAAAGGAAGAACTGGAAACCCTTCAGCAATCAAAACAGCAGGAGCCCACAGAGCAAGATCCGTCCTCCTGCAAGAATGAATAGGCTGAGCTAAGGTTTGGTTCTACTTGAACTGGGATATCAGTTGCATTTCTATTGTGCCATATGATCAAATGGGAATATCCCTTGATGCTTTGGCCAGCTAACTACGTTTGAAGTGTTGATGATGGTAGCAAACACGACAGTCAATTTTCGTAGGGTGGTGTCGTAGAGCCACAAATGATTCAACTCCTAGACGAAGGAGAATCCGTCTGGTTAAAGGAGGAGGACATACAGTTTCAAATGGCTGGACGGCTTCCTTTAGTTTGTTTTAGATTAGTTTAGTTTAGAGAGAATTGAAATCCAAGCTGACTACAAAAACGCATTTGGGACCTGCACCTATTTTCTATGTTTCTATGTTGCTATGAAAGGTTGGAAGTGATACTCAAACGCCTTGAGACACACAGTGTAAGAGTGAAGGCACAAAAGTGTGAGTTCCTTCAGAACTTGGTAGAGTACTTGGGTCATAAGATAGACAAGGATGGTCTACACCCCACCAAGGGTAAAGTTGATGCGATCAAGAACGTGCCCACTCCCAGAAGCATATCTGAAATACAATGCTTTTTTGGAAAAGTGCATTATTGTGGGAAGTCCGTGCCAAGTCTGTCCACCTGTTTACATCCCTTGAACAAGCTCTTGAGAAAAGATGTACCATGGAAGTGGACATGTGAATGTGACCAAGGTTTCAAGTTATGTAAAGCTCAGTTGGCAGAGAGTACAATACTTGTTCATTACGATGTAAATAATCCAATGAAGTTAGCATGTGATGCTTTACCATGTGGTGTTGGTGCTGTGATCTCTCGTGCTAGAAAATGGAGAGGAGAGGCCTATAGCATTTGCATCTGGAACACTCAGTCGCAGTGAGAGAAATTATGCGCAAATAGAGCGAGAGGATCTTAGATTAATTTTTGGAGTTAGGAAGGTTTCACAAATACTTGTATGGTAGAAGGTTTGTAATCGAGACATATCACCAGCCATTGACATTGATCATAAATCCAAAAGCACACATACCAACTCTGGCAGCAGACAGAATGCAAAGATGGGCATTGATATTGTCTGCATACCAGTATCAGCAATGCTGACGCCATATCTAGATTACCTTTGGAATCGGAGGTTACCCCAAACAGAGAGAATGTGTTTTATTTCTCTCATGTAGATGAGTTACCTGTCACTTCAGGGGACATTCGGAATGCTACTTGCACTGACAGACTTTTGTCAAGAGTGCAGGAATATGTTACAAATGGATGGCCAAACAAATTGCCGGATTCAGACCATTTTTGTACGTAGGAATGAACTGTCAGTAGACCAAGGGTGTGTCATGTGGGAAGCGAGAGTTGTAATCCCAGAAAGATACGGAGTAAAATTGCTGTGAGATCTTCATGACCAGCATTTGGGAATGTGTTGAACAAAGAGTCCAGCTAGCAGCTATCTCTGGTGGCCTGGTGCTGAGTTAGATGGACAACAATTGTTCATTGTGATTGATAGTCACTCTAAGTGCGTTTAGACGTTTCCAATGAACAAAACGACATCCAGCAAAACGATAGACATTTGGCGAGCATTGTTTGCGTCCTATGGATTTCCATAGGAAATTGTGTCTGATAACGACCTCAATTCTGTTCACAAGAGGCTGCACAATTCATGAAATTGAATGGTGTAAAACACACTAGAGTCACTCCATACCATTCCGCTTCAAATGGAGCAGCAGAACGCACAGTGCAAATTTTGAAGCGTACATTAGACAAACAACTGCTGGATCCAAATCCAAAGAAAAGATAGTTGTCTCTGTTTCACAAACTGGCTAACTTGAGATGATGAACTACGGAGAGGTTCTGCAGAGGAAGCATTGTTTGTAGTTGAATTGAGTCACTGAGTAGAATGTAGGTGCTTGTTTGCTAACATGGTAAAGCACACGGTATTGGGGGTTCAGTATTGGTGTGGATAGAGAACTGGCTGGCAGGCAGGAAGCAAAGAGTAGGAGTAAACGGGTCCTTTTCCTAGAATGGCAGGCAGTGACTAGTGGGGTACCGCAAGGCTCAGTGCTGGGACTCCAGCTATTTACAATATATATTAATGATTTAGACGAGGGAATTGAATGCAACATCTCCAAGTTTATAGAAAACATAGAAACATAGAAAATAGGTGCAGGAGTAGGCCATTCGGCCCTTCGAGCCTGCACCGCCATTCAATGTGATCATGGCTGATCATCCAACTCAGTATCCCGTACCTGCCTTCTCTCCATACCCCCTGATCCCTTTAGCCACAAGTGCCACATCTAACGCCCTCTTAAATATAGCCAATGAACTGGCCTCAACTACCTTCTGTGGCATACCTTTTGCGGATGACACGAAGCTGGGGGCAGTGTTAGTTGTGAGGAAGATGCTAGGAGGCTGCAAGGTGACTTGGATAGGTTGGGTGAGTGAACAAATGCATAGCAGATGCAGTATAATGTGGATAAATGTGAGGTTATCCACTTTGGTGGCAAGACCAGGAAAGTAGACTATTATCTGAATGGTGGCTGTTTAGGAAAAGGGGAGATGCAACGAGACCTGGGTGTCATGGTACACCAGTCATTGAAAGTAGGCATGCAGGTGAAGCAGGCAGTGAAGAAAGCAAATGGTATGTTAGCATTCATAGCAAAAGGATTTGAGTATAGGAGCAGAGAGGTTCTACTGCAGTTGTGCAGAGCCTTGGTGAGACAACACCTGGAATATTGCGTACAGTTTTGGTCTCCTAATCTGAGGAAAGACATTCTTACCATAGAGGGAGTGCAGAGAAGGTTCACCAGACTGATTCCTGGGATGGCAGGACTTTCATATGAAGAAAGACTGGATAGACTCGGCTTGTACTCGATAGAATTTAGAAGATTGAGAGGGGATCTTATGGAAACTTACAAAATTCTTCAGGGGTTCGACAGGCTAGATGTAGGAAGATTGTTCCCGATGTTGGGGAAGTCCAGAACAAGGGGTCACAGTTTAAGGATAAGGGGGAAGTCTTTTAGGACCGAGATGAGAATTTTCTTTTTCAGAGAGTGGTGAATCTGTGGAATTCTCTGCCACAGAAAGTAGTTGAGGCCAGTTCATGGCTATATTTAAGAGGGCGTTAGATATGGCCCTTGTGGCTAAAGGGATCAGGGGGTATGGAGCAAAGGCAGGTACAGGATACTGAGTTGGATGATCAGCCATGATCATTTTGAATGGCGATGCTGGCTCGAAGGGCCGAATGGCCTACTCCTGCACCTATTTTCTATGTCTCTCCGTCTATGTTTCTATGGTAATAAAATGGCACATCCATTTCGCCCATCACTTTTAGCAACCTTGGAAAAATATGATGTCATTCGTCTTTGGATGCACTAATGACATCTTATTCTTCCAAGGTTGTTAAAAGCCACATGTTAGTTACTTACGGCTTTAGACTTAAGAGATACAGCGTGGAAACAGGCCCCTCATCCTACTGAGTCTGCGCCGACCAGCAATCATCCCGTACACTAGCGCAATCCTACACACGAGGGACAAATTACAATTTTAACCAGGCAAAATAGCCTACAAACCCTCACGTCTTTGGGATGTGGGAGGAAACCAGGATACCTGGAGGAAACCTACGCGGTCACAGGGAGAGGATGCTAACTCCACACCTACAGCACCTACAGTCAGGATTGAACCTGGTTCTCTGGCGCTGTAAGGCAGCAATGCTGCCCCCACTGTTACTTGATAGAATCTGAAGAACCATGTGTACACAATGTGGATGGAATTAGAGAATTCTGCTTGTAGTTGCACTGAACGATTTAGCCACTTAATGCTCCCCCCCTTTCCTCTTTGACAAGTGCCTTTGAATTGTTTAAGAAATATATATTATTATTGAGTCTTTTTTACCACTTTTTAAGGGAATACAACCTAGGTCATAATTTGCTGAGTAAAAAATAATTTCTCCTCCTCTTCCCCTGGCATTTTTGCGAGTTTCTATACCTTGCTTCCTTCAATTCCAGAAATGGTATTTCCTCTTCTGCTCCATCAAACCGCTTGTAGAGAAATCCAACTGCTTCAAAGTCCTTGGAGAAGATTCCTTGAAAGCCGTGTGTCTTCCCAGCCCTTGGTATGTGTGACATTTCATTGAGAAGGTGGGGTTACTGTGTTACCGTTTACGCTGCTGTTTTCTTTCCAGGCGTGAACCTCTTTCTGTCAGACCAGCGCCCAGGGAGCACACCATTCAATTGGGATCAGACGAGGAATGTGAGGAGGCTTTGAAGATGGACCCCAGTGAACAGGCGGTGGTGGAACAGAAGGTGTGCATTGCCAATCAATTCTTCGTTTTCTAGTTTTAATGTAATTTCCTGACATTTTACACTGTATCTTGACCCCCACCCCCACCCCAGGAAACTGGGCAACTCTGGAAAACCTGCTTCCATGTACTAAAGGGCCTGTCCTACCAGCATGCGACTCCATGCTGTGAGCGCGACCTAACGTGGTCGCTTGAGACATCAGGCCTCGTGGGGCCGGTCCCACTTTGATCGCCGGAGCAGTGCGGAGTTGTGCGGAGCTGGTCCTGACATCGCGCGGGGCTCTGAAAAACTGACCGTGTTCAAAAATTCCGCGCGGCAACGGCTTGTCGACCCGCAGTCGCCTCGACGCATTACGCACCGCCTCGATGTCATGTCTCCATGACCCTCTCTATATGTGCCTCCATGACCCTCTCTGTGTGTGCCTCCGTGGCCCTCTCCCTGTGTGTCCCACTCTGTCCTTGAGAACTTACCTTGCGGACTTCGCTCCAACTTCGCACCACTTTGCGCCACGTCGCGCCACTCACCCGACCTCCGCGCGGCCCCCGCTGTCGGTTTGGCTGCGCTCGCCGCATGCAGGTGCATGCTGGTGTGACCGGCCCTGTACTGGGATCACCCGAACTCCGCGCGGCCCCCGCTTCCAGTTTGATCGTGCTCACCGCATGGAGTCGGATGCTGGTAGGACAGGCCCTTTACTAATTAATAAATAGGATACATAGGACATCGGTTTGGAATGGGTGATTCAGGCAGATCACACAGAAAACCTGGCCTGGTTTCTTTGTCCAGCCTCGAGGTCTGCACATGGTGCCCCTCCCCTCACCTAGCAACTCCTCTCCTGGGAGGCATGAGGTGTTTGAATTAGTCTCCAGGCTCATGTTGCACTCACGTAAATCGGTTTTCAAATGCATATCTCTAATCTCTCTGTTTCCGTGATGAAAGAGCGCAGTGAATACAAGCCAAGGTGAGAGCCAAATCTCAAAATAAATGTAATAAATGTAGTTATCTCATCTTAACCAAAAGAAGATCTGAAATGTAAAATACACCTTTCTAGGAATACAGAGAGCAAGAGAAAACAGCTGATGAAGGTTCATCTTTCCCCACCTTCATCATGCTGTATAGTGTAAGAATGGATACCTCACCCATCACCAAGGAATCCAAGACTAACCATGGAAGCACTGTCACTTTCTGATTGACTGCGACAGAGGATTGTTTAGAATCTAGACTTCCTGTCCAATAGTTCACCAAGGAATCTACATTGCTTGTTTGCTCATAGAATAGTGCATTCATTTGGACCATAGTATTGAAGCCGCTACCACCCATATGTACATTATAATGCAGATCTTTGTAACATGATCAATAAATACAAATCTTCACATCTGTACCTTGGTATTTTACCAATTAGTTTAATCCTGAAAGAACAAATGAGTTGAGGTTCATAAGTGATAGGATAAGAATTAGGCCGTTTGGCCCATCAAGTCAACTCCACGATTCAATCATGGCTCATCTATCTCTCCTTCGTAACCCCATTCTCCTGCCTACTCCCCATAACCTCTGACACCTGTATTAGGTTGATGTTAGTTAGCTATTGACCTCTGTTTCTGTTTTGCAGGCGAAGAGTCGAGTGCATTTCTTCAAGCGCTTCTTTAAGGCTCGAATCTGATGACTTCCTGCTACTTGGTCTTGGCGTACTTTGCGACACCACATGTGCTTGTTTTCTTGTGCCTGGCGAGACCTTTGTAAACGCATTACAGATGGGAGTGACACCTACTAATCACAAGTGTATTAACTTAATGTATGAAATGCATTGTCCAAATTGTTTATGGTTGTTAAGTGACATTGTAAACTGGGCTGAAAGTTGTGATTTGTGTTTTCATGAGTGGTGAAGCCTGTTCCCAGCTGGTTCTCCGTGCTCCTAGTGTGTTGAAACCGGAGCCACAGAGGGTTGCTGCGTGATGGGAGAAGGGGCGACGAGATGACAGGCATTGAGGACCCAGTTGCTGTGAGTCCTGGGCGAGGTGGTGCAAAGGATGTTTGGCATCCGATGGGGCCTTGCACACCAGCCTGTGGGTGAAGTAGTCCTTGTGAAGCTTGTCGGGTGCGATACCTGCGAGCACCGGCGGAAGATCCGTCTGAGTAGGACGCAGGGAGCCGGTGATGATCCGCATGGTGCCGTTGAGGATGGCGTCTAGCTTGCTAGTATGAGTGCTGCTGCACCATGCTGGGGCGGTGTATTCAGCGGCTCTGTACACTAGTTCAAGAGCACTGGTTCGGAGAGTAGATGTCCTGGCGCCCCATGATGATCCAGCCAAGCAACGCAGGAGGTTGTTCCGCACCGAGACTTTAGCACGGAGAGCAAGGCGTTGCTTGTAGCTCCGCTGCCGATCTAGTTTCACACCGATGTATGTAGGAAATGGGTTATAGGGTAGGGGTGACCCATTGAGGGTGACGGTTAGCTGGCGTTGAGCTTCCTTGTTATTCAGGTGAAAGGCCGTTGTGGTGGTTTTTGCCACACTCAGTTTTAATCTCCAGGTCTGAATGCAGCCCGCGAAAAGTTCCATATCTACTGAAAGCACATCCTCCACGTTTGACCAACACCTGTCTGAATGCAGTAGGGCCAGGTCATCTCCGTATCCATACTGGCACGAGGTCGTGCGTGGCAGATCGCTGATGAAGAGTTGAAAAGCATGGGAACCAGCACTGAGCCTTGGGGGACTCCGTTTCTTAGGCGCTGCAGTCGGCTAGATTGTCAGTTGCTGGTCTTGAGTACAAAACTGCAGTTGGCCAGGATGTTAGCAAGGAACCACACTAAATGGCAGTCAGGAATGGTGTGGAGGAGCGTCACATCAGGCCCTGGTGCTACTCTGTATCATAGGCGGCGGTGAGGTCCACCAGTGTGACGACCACCTTGCCAACCTTTTCTAAACAGTCTTCGATGTCATTGGTCAGCTTGACTATTTGGTGGGTAGTGCAACGTCCTGTACAAAAGCTTGTACAGGACACAGAGGAGTGAGATGGACCGATAGTTCCTTGGGGCGTCCACACGCTTGTTTGGTTTTGGTAGCGCGATGACAGTGGCTTTCTGCCAGATCTTCGGAATGGACTGACCAATGAGGCAAGAGTAGTAGAACTCACGGAGCCAGACCTGGCATTTAGGACAGCCGTGTTTCAGGAATTCTAGATGGATGTTACCAGGAGCCTGGGCTTTTCCGCATTTCAATTGAGTGATGACAGGACAGAGTTCTGCAGAGGAAAAGGGTGCAGACAGGACCCCATCAGCGCCTGGAGCTTTCCAAAGATTAGTGGTTTCCTGTTTGACAGAACGAGTATGATTCTAGTCCGCGTCTTTGAAGTGGCCGTTGGCCAGGAGCTGGTGGGCGATGGAGTTGGCCGTGACAGGACGATGCTTTGGGTGGGTACTTCGACCAGTGAGGCGGTTGAAAGTCTTCCATGCCACTCTACTGGTGTGTGTGAAGTTGATTCCTTGGACAGTCTCTTCCCACCGCTCTCTGAGCTTCTTGTCGAGGCAGGTTGTCAGTTCCGTAGCCTTGGAGGCTGCCTCTTCAGCGTCCAGGAATGCATCGTAACATGCGTCACACTCTTCGTCCCATGTGGGGATGTACCGGCAATGATAGCCGCGAGGAATGGAACTCTTTGCTGCCCTGATGAGGACTTTGCAGAAGGCTGAGTAGGCTTTGGCCAGATTGGTGGAGGTGGGGGTGGGAAGGCTGTCGATCCAGAAGTCCACCAGACTTGTGAACTGGTCCCACCTGGCCTTGCGGAAATTCCAACTCTTCGAAGGTTTGGTTGGGACTGGCTCGATGGGGTTGTCCAGGATAATCATAGATGGGCGATGTGATTTCAGGAAGTGATCCAAGATGATACAGTGTGGGGATGGTCCATTCAGGTTTGCAAAAGCCAAGTCAATGTTGGTAGTGGTATTCCTCCTGCCAGTGGAAGCTGTCCAGTTGTTTTAGGGCGTACAGTAGTTGAACGGCAGTAGCTGAGGCCCAGTCTTCTAGTGCAGCTCCATCTGAGTTAGCTGAACGGTAGGCCCAGGTGGTGCTGTGGCAGTTAAAGACTCCGGTGCAGATGCAGGGTGAACCAAAGGTGAGGATGGAGTCTCTGTGGAGCCTAGTAGAAGGTGGCTTGTATACATTGATGACCGTGACACCTTCGACTTACATTGCTGCCCATTCCACGTCGGAGTCAGGAGGGGACACTGCAATCGCTTTCCATTTTGCTGTGTTCCTTACAAAAGTGGCGATCCCATGGGTGTCGCTCTCGGTGTAGGTGGCCAGGGTATAACCAGGGATCTTCAGATGGGAGCTAGCACTTTTGTGAGTCTCTTGGAGCAGGATTGCAATGACTTTGTGGGTCTGTAGCAGATGTTCAATGATGGTGGTCTTGGCCTTGGTGAGGTTTTCTGCATTCAGCTGCAGCAGGATGATGCCATCTGGTTCAACATCTGTAGGTGCCCGCCATAAAAAGGGCACACGCTCCTGGTTGGCGCCGAGCTGCGGCGACTGAGGTCAGTTGACAGTGTTCACCACGGGGAGGTCGACAACATGAGCCCTACGTGTTACATAAAACAGTTATATAAAAGCTCTAAATGCAAAATTATGTTTATTTTTGAGGTGTTGACCAATGTTATTTAACTCTGATCCTTGGGAGTTAGGATGTCAGAGAGAGATGATATTGGGAGATTATATTTCTGCTTGGAAATGCATTTGTACATTTAAAGTGGTGCTGCAGATTTGAGGAAAGTACTGAGCACATTAGAATATAATTTATCTATTACTCTCACCTTCGTTATGTTACAATTAGGGTACAATTTAGAACTGCACTTTTGGAAATTATTTTGTTTGACAAAGTTTTTATTAGAAGTTAAAATAAATCACATTCGTCTTAACTATTTTGTCACCTGTATTTATATTTGAGTGAAAATCGCGACCAAAAGATGGGCTGAAGTTGTGTTACATGTTTACTTATGCCATAATGTCACTGCCATAATGTCTCCACCATAGTGGCTCCCAAGGGTATTTAGCTGCACCTTGACCCGCTGCACTTCTATGGTAACACAAGTTTGCTGGCCACCAGCATTAAGAATGTCGCACCCCAGTCACTCCTCCCCTCTTCCATCAGGCAAGAGGTATTGAAGTTTGTAAGTCTGAAGAAGGGTCTCGACCCGAAACGTCGCCTATCTCCTTCGCTCCTTAGATGCTGCTGCACCCGCTGAGTTTCTCCAGCTTTTTGTGTAACCCTCCAGATTGAGAGACAGTTTCTTTCCAGCTGGTATCAGGCAACTGAACCATCCTACCAACAATTAGAGAGCAGTCCTGGGATACTATCAACCTCATTGGAGACTCTCGGACTATCTTTAATCGGACTTTATCTTGCACTAAAGATTATTCCCTTTAACATGCATCTGTACACTGTGGATGGCTCGATTGTAATCATGTATTGTCTTTCCGCTGACGGGTTTGCACGCAACAAAAGCTTTACACTTGACAATAAACTAAACAAACTAACTGGTATTCAGTTGGAACTTGACTCTCCATAATGGGTGTAATCTTGGTACAGATAAGTTTCAAGCAAGTTGTGGGCGTTGCACTTTATTTCAGTCATTTAATTATTGTCCCGCTGAGTTTTCAAATATATGGTTTTGCTGGCAAGGCAAAGAACACTACAGCACAGGACCTGGCTCTTCAGCCCAACCTCTGTGCCAAACATGATGCCAAGACATACCCTTATTAACCTGCATATAATTCATATCCCTCCAATCACTGTATAACCAAATGCTCATCTACAAGTCTCTTACTTGCACAATTGTACCGGCCTGCACCCCCAGCAAGTGCCAGGAGCTCCCACACATCTCCGTTAAAGTTTACCCCCTATCACCTTAAAGATGGGGGAGATTGATCAGCCATGATTGAATGGCGGAGTAAACATGATGGGCTGAATGGCCTAATTCTACTCTTATCACTTATTAAAGCTAAGAATTCCCTTATTTAATATTTTCACCCTGGGAAGTAGGTTCGGACTGTCTACCTCATCTATGTCTCTCACATAATTTTATTTACTTCTAACCAGTCACCCCGCATCATCTGACTTTCCAGAGAAAACGATCTAAGTGTCCAAACTTTCCCTGTAGCTAATACCCTCCAATCCAGGCATTATTCTGGTAACCGCCTTTCTATCCTTCCCAAAGCTTCCAAATCCTTCTTGGAATGGGACAACCAGAACTGCAGGCAATGCTGTAAATGAGAAATGAGTCTGAAGAATGGTCTCAACCCAAAATGTCATGTATTGCGTTTCCCCAGAGATGCTGTCTGACCCGCTGAATTACTCCAGTTTTTTTGTGTGTATCTTAGGTTAGTTGGTTGATAGTTGAATGGGTGGAACTGAAGAAGTTAATAGGAACGTGGTGAGAATAAAAGATGGGGTTCATGTGTAAATGATTGGCTGATGACCAGTGGTACTATTCCTCAGTGCCCTACTTCCTTATTGTGTGTCCCTTTAACTCTATCATTAGTTCCAATTGGGAGCAACTTTCATTGAAAAGACTACTTTCCCTTTTACTGGTACCATGCACTCTGTAAGCCTCAGATTTCTGACAACACTTGATCTTGCAATTCAAATTCAAGAATAATCCAAGGTAAATATTTAATTAAGTCGAGAGGTTCAGGGAGCACTTATCAAACTGTTGGTGGAAGTGAATGACTGGTACAGATTTGGTCTGATGAACGGACGGCAATGAGCGAAATAGCATGCTACGACTCGATATCGTAATCGGCGACATGTTGGCTTGACTTTATGCTGGCTTGCTCTACGACGTAGTCCAGAGTAAGCTGGTGTTTGTTTTGAGTGCGAACAGGGCTTGGTGGTCTATTATGTGACCCTTGTCCTGCTAATAGACCCGCTTCTATGGTGTCGGCCTCTGCAATAGCTGCTTTCATCTTTTTCTTGCTACAAGGTGTCTATGGTCGCCTACATCCACGCAGCCCCGACCATCATCTTCACCTGCATCCACACAGCTTCCGCCCGCATCCGCGCAGCCTCGACCTTCATATCTATCTCTCTCTGAGCGAATGCTGCTCTGGATTCGGCTGCTTTTGCTTTAGCTCATGCTTTAAGGGCGGCCATGCTGGCACTGGAACTGGCTGCAGAGCGGTAAGAACGAATGCTGAGAGACTTGGCTTCATTCTGTGTGGCGTTGTCTTGATTGCTTGTGGCCATGGCGTTGAGGTGTGGATGGGCAATGTGATGCTGTGAGCCACCCTGTAGCACAGCTTGTTGTGGTGCTGTCTTTTCACTTTACTAGACTCGCTGAATGTCCCTTTCCAGCTATCTAGCAAGTTAAACAATTAATCCAATAAAGACCCGTAGACACAAGATGCCATTGATGCTTTACTGTATTCATATAACCATATAACAATTGCAGCACGGAAACAGGCCTTCTCGGCCCTTCCAATCCGTGCCGACCATTCATTTTCCACTAGTCCCATCTATCTGCACTCAGACCATATCCCTCCATTCCCTTCCCGTCCATATACTTATCCACTTTACTTTTAAATGTTAAAATCAATCCTGCCTCCACCACTTCTGCAGGAAGATCATTCCACACAGCCACCACTCTCTGAGTAAAGAAGTTCCCCCTCATGTTACCCCTAAACTTCTGTCCCTTAATTCTCATGTCATGCCCTCTTGTTTGAATCTTCCCTACCCTCAATGGGAAAAGCTTATCCACATCAACTCTGTCTATCCCTTTCATCATTTTAAAGACCTCAATCAAGTCCCCCCTTAACCTTCTGCGCTCCAAAGAATAAAGACGTGACTTGTTCAACCTTTCTCTGTAACTTAGTTGCTGGAAACCAGGCAACTGTGAAACTGCAACATACAAGCAGAAAAGAAACCAGCATATTTAGTGACGTTATACACTTGGTATAGGAACATAAACTGTGATGCCACCACCAAATACACTGCTGTTATGTGAGAAACCAACCAGGGTACATGAAACATTCTTAACCTTGTTAATAATAGCAATCCTGCTCGATAACATTTATAACATATAAAGATGCTGTTAACAAACATAATTACTCACAGACATGGCATCTAACAAATTCTGTGGGGTAGGATGGCGATAGATTACACACTGAGAATTACACTGTCTACACCATGAGGTACCCTCTGGGCTGGACTTCCTGGTTTATGATAAATTCCTGTACAACAGGAAAGGTAACTTGTTAAAGAAGGAACTGCAGATGCTGGAGAATCGAGGGTTACACAGAAAGCTGGAGAAACTCAGCGGGTGCAGCAGCATCTAAGGAGCGAAGGAGATAGGCGACGTTTCGGGTCGAGACCCTTCTTCAGAAAGGTAACTTAATGCTGTAGGAACCGGAATATCCAGCAGGTGGCATTAACGCATGTAAACAGAATATGGTCCATCACAATGTTTTTTATTCAAGGAGAATCGCAAAAGGAATCCACAAATTGAACTTGGTAGGTTGAATGTTCCCCCATTACTTAAAGACCTGAGATACGGATGCAGCGCAGGATACACAGGTACTAAACCTAGCCAAAATGCAAGACATTAAACAAAATATACTGGGAGGAATCTCATTTTGCAGTTGGAATATTAGGGGGCCTAACGAACGCATTAAAAGGGGTAAGATTTTAGCACAGCTGAAAGCATGCAACACAGATGTTATCTATCTCCAAGAAACGCATTTTAAATTTCAAGATCAAGCTAGATTGAGGGCGAACTGGATAGGCCAAACATTTCATACGTCATATTCGTCAAAATCCAGAGGCACATTTATCATTATCCGCAAAGGCATACCATTTAAACAGAAAAATACATTAACAGATAAGTATGGGAGATATTTGATAGTTACTGGTGATATCCATGCCATCCCAATTACATTGGTAAATATATATGCGCCTAACTTTGATAATCTGCATTTTTAAAATAAAATTCTGAATATAATCGCAGAAAAATAATTACCAGCATGTTATCATTGGTGGAGAATATAACTGTGTTTTAGACCCTTACCTAGATAAATCCAGTCAAAAACAGCAAGGTAATACGAAATCTAAAACAAGTGAACTTTTAAACGCCATGGATTGGGCGTTAGATGTGGCACTGGGCGTTAGATGTGGCACTTGTGGCTAAAGGGATCAGGGGGTATGGAGAGAAGGCAGGTACGGGATACAGAGTTGGATGATCAGCCATGATCACATTGAATGGCGGTGCAGGCTCGAAGGGCCGAATGGCCTACTCCTGCACCTATTTTTCTATGTTTCTATGTTTCTATGTAATCACACATATATAAAAAAAACAAATATAACAGTAGTTTGGAGGATTGCAAATCCGACCGGCAAGGAATATTTGTTCTATTCATCGGTACACAAGACATATTCACGTATAGATTATTTTCTGGTAGACACAAAACTGATGCCATATACTCTAAACCCAAAATACCATACAAATATGATCTCAGATCATTCTCCCCTAACTTTCTATTTAAAAATAGAAGGAATGTCTAAGAATAGTAAGATTAAACGAGAACTTACCAGTTTGAAGGTTGATCTTTATTTTATGAGGAGTTGCGATGAGGGATTTCGTGAAGAACCCGCCAGCACGCATGCGCGACATTCTTCAAAGCAGCGGTGTGGAATCACAGAACCAACAAACAAAGAAATGACTTGTTATAGTAAGATTGAAGAGACTCTAATTACCAGTTGACTTTATGATCGAGGGTTGGGAGCGGAGGGCACGAAATCCCTCATCGCAACTCCTCATAAAATAAAGATCAACCTTCAAACTGGTAAGTTCTCGTTTAATCTTACTATTTCATTTCGGAGTCACGTGAGTGACTTCGTGAAGACTTCAATGCTCTGTGATTCCATGCCCTGGACAACGTCCATGCTGTCACACACCACTTATAAGGATGGATAGGAGTAATCAACTTTTCAGACTGCTTGTACTGAAATAATAATAATATTAATTACAACAAAGAAAAAAACCCTCACTGGGGGGAATCTGTATGCTCTTGACCCGCATTCAGCACGGCCTCTGCGAACAATACAGGAGCGGTAACAGGTTTATTATAAAACCGTTGAAAGGTGGCTTCTTTCGCCCATCCCGCTGTGGCAAGAATATGGTCCATGGGCACCTCCATGACCCTTGCCGCCGATGTCGATGCAGCCCTGGTGGAATGGGATTTAAAGACAGTGTCAATACCTGCTTCATTCAAGACGATCCTGAGCCATCTGGAGATCGTCTGTACCGTCACTCTATGGTGAGGTTTTTTGTGGCTGATAAGTAGGTATTTCTCCATTCCCCTTAATTTCCGCGTCACTTTAATATAGTGGCGAATATGGGTGGCTAAACATAGCCTTGCATCAGCGGGGTATGCTGGAAACTTCAGCTGCAGCCCTGTGTATCCAGGTCTATGCTGCTTAAGTAATTCATCTATAAAGAAGATTACTTTGTCTGGGGTAGAGATCATTCTGTCAATCTTGACCTTGTGAAGTGTCTGTACCCTTTGTGCTGAAGTCAGTGCCAGTAACATCACCAGCTTCAGGGTGAGTTTGTCCAATTCAAGCCCTTCCATGGGCGACCACGTCCTGAGCAGGGTTAATACTTTCCCAATCTCCCAGGTGATGTTGTAACGAGGTCTTGGCGGATTGGAATTAAATATTCCCCGCATAAGTTTGGACACCAGCTTGTTGATCCTACCTCAACATTGAGGTAGAATGATAGCGCACTCCTGGCGCTGTTGATGGCACTGTAGCTGAGGTGTTCGTCATGATGCAACCCCGCCAGGAATTCCAACACATCGGTGATAGTAACGGAGTCATATGCAATGTTGGAGTGCCGCAGTAGGTTTCCCATTTCCTGATATGTGTAAGATATTGCCGCCTGGTGGACTCCCTGCATGATGCTCCAATAGTATCCATTGTCCTTGATGATAGACCATACCGCAGTAATGGCCTGTTCAGAACCTGCAAGTCAATAACTTTAAGTGACTATGGCAGGGATGTGGTTCCCCTGAAACAGGGTTCGACACCAGTTGTGGGCAACCCTCTAAGAGGACCCATGGTTGACTAATCATATCAAGGACCACCGGATACCATGGCTGCATAGGCCAGTCGGGTATGATAAGCAGCATCTGACTGTATTTTCCGCAATACCCGACTGATGAGGCAAAATGGAGGAAATGCATAGAAAAACCATTTCCACCAATCTAGCGAGAACGCGTCCATCGCCATTGCCGCAGGATCTGGCTCCCATGATACGTATGTTGGTACCTGATGGTTCAACCATGACGCAAAAAGGTCAATATCCGGTTTACCAAATTTGGCTGTAACTTTTGCGAATATTTGGGGATTTAACATCCACTCGATGTTGTCATTAAATTTGCGTGACCTGGTGTCCGCCACTGTATTGAGCTTACCTGGTAAATAGGTAGCTGAAATCCAAATATTCCATTGAATGCACCAGGGCCAAATTGTATATGCCAATTCATCACATGAAATTGACCTGGTTCCGCCCATATTATTTAGATATGCCACCGCAGTGGTATTATCTATTTGGAGACGGACATGAGTGTCAGTAAAGTTTGAACAATAAGCTCTAAGTCTGTGAAATGCTCCTAGCATCTCCAAATAATTTATCCCTTGTGATAACAACAGGGTAGATTCAAGGGGTCCCATCTGCCTCCACAACTAGTGTAGTTGTCCGTAGCTCCCCAGCCATGGGAGCTTGCGTCTGTTTGTAAGTATACCATCGGATTGGGCACAATTATGGGCTTAAATGAGTCATGGATATTATCAATCCACCATTGTAACTCAATTTTTGCCTTGAGAGGCAGCTGCATAGGTCTATCGAAATGTCCAGTGTTCAATTTTAACGCTGAAATCTTGGCTCTTTGCAAATTTTGATAATGCAAAGGTCCGTATTGGGCAGCTGGAAAAACTGCTACGATTTTCCCAATCACCTTAGCAGTTTGTCTAATTGATGGTATACTGGCGCAGACCAGATTCTTACATGCTTGAATGACATCCCCAACTTAGTTAGCTGGTATGGTGGCCATCATGCGATTGGAATCCACCGTGAATCTGAGATAATCCATGACCTGTGAAGGACAGAACTTTGATTTATCTGGATGGATAATGAATCCCACTTTTTGAAAAATTTCCACAGTGGCTGAAACTGCCAGTTTCGCTGATTCCAGAGTGTTCCCAATAATTAGGATATCATCCAGATAAGCCATGACCATGTGATTTTGTCTCCTCAGTGTAGCCAACTGCCTCCACAACTTGAGTAATTTAGTAAATAATCTGGGGGCTGTGGTAAGCCCATTTGCAAAGCTTTGTATTGCCAAAGCTGATCCATCCAGGTAAACTTCAAGGACTTCCTGTGATGTTTCTGAATGGATACTGAATAGTATGCATCTTTTAAATCAATGCATGCCATGAAGCAGCCCTCAGAAATCAAAGATTTGGCTGTTTCGAACGTTCCATTTTGAAATGGGTATATTTTACAAAAGTATTCAAATGGGTCAGATCAATAATAACCCGACATCCTCCATCCTTCTTGGTTTTTGTGAATATGTTAGATACAAATTCAATTGGTTCGTGTATAGTTCTTTCTATCACGCCTTTTTCTTGTAGCCTCAAGATTTCAGCATAGCCTACTGCCGTTTCATAGAAACATAGAAACATAGAAAATAGGTGCAGGAGTAGGCCATTCGGCCCTTCGAGCCTGCACCGCCATTCAATGTGATCATGGCTGATCATCCAACTCAGTATCCCGTACCTGCCTTCTCTCCATACCCCCTGATCCCTTTAGCCACAAGTGCCACATCTAACGCCCTCTTAAATTTAGCCAATGAACTGGCCTCAACTACCTTCTGTGGCAGAGAATTCCAGAGACTCACGACTCTCTGTGTAAAGAATGTTTTCCTCATTTCGGTCCTAAAGGAATTCCCCCTTATCCTTAGACTGTGACCCCTTGTTCTGGACTCCCCCAACATCGGGAACAATCTTCCAGCATCTAGCTTGTCCAACCCCTTAAGAATTTTGTAAGTTTCTATAAGATCCCCCCGCAATCTTCTAAATTCCAGCGAGTACAAGCCGAGTCTATCCAATCATTCCTCATATGAAAGTCCTGACATCCCAGGAATCAGTCTGGTGAATCTTCTCTGTACCCCCTCTATGGCAAGGATGTCTTTCCTCAGATTTGGAGACCAAAACTGTACGCAATACTCCAGGTGTGGCCTCACCAAAACCCTGTACAACTGCAGTAGAACCTCCCTGCTCCTATACTCAAATCCTTTCGCTATGAATGCTAACATACCATTTGCTTTCTTCACTGCCTGCTGCACCTGCATGCCTACTTTCAATGACTGGTGTACCATGACACCCAGGTCTCGTTGCATCTCCCCCTTTCCTAATCTGCCACCATTCAGATAATAGTCTACCCTCATGTTTTTGCCACCAAAGTGGATAACCTCACATTTATCCACATTATACTGCATCTGCCATGCATCTGCCCATTCACTCAGCCTATCCAAATCACCCTGCAGCCTCCAAGCATCCTCCTCACACCTAACTATACCCCCCAGCTTGGTATCATCTGCAAATTTGGAGATGTTGCATTGAATTCCCTCGTCCAAATCATTAATATATATTGTAACTAGCTGGGGTCCCAGCACTGAGCCTTGCGGCACCCCACTAGTCACTGCCTGCCATTCTGAAAAGGACCCGTTTACTCCTACCCTTTGCCTCCTGTCTGCTAGCCAGTTCTCTATCCACATCAATACTGAACCCCCAATACCGTGTGCTTTAAGTTTGTATGCTAATCTCTTATGCGGGACCTTGTCGAAAGCCTTCTGAAAGTCTAGATATAACACATCCACTGGTTCTCCCTTATCCACTCTACTAGTTACATCCTCGAAAAATTCTATCAGATTTGTCAGACATGATTTACCTTTCGTAAATCCATGCTGACTTTGTCCAATGATTTCACCACTTTCCAAATGCGCTGCTATCCCATCTTTAATAACTGACTCTAGCAGTTTCCCCACTACCGATGTTAGACTAACTGGTCTGTAATTCCCCGCTTTCTCTCTCCCTCCTTTTTTAAAAAGTGGGGTTACATTAGCTACCCTCCAATCCTCAGGAACTACTCCAGAATCTAAGGAATTTTGAAAAATTATCACTAATGCATCCACTATTTCTGTGGCTACCTCCTTGAGTACTCTGGGATGCAGACTATCTGGCCCTGGGGATTTATCGGCCTTCAATCCGTTCAATTTACCCAACACCACCTCCCGGCTAACCTGGATTTCACTCAGTTCCTCCATCTTATTTGACCCCCGTTCCACTGCTATTTCCGGCAGATTATTTATGTCTTCCTTAGTGAAGACAGAACCAAAGTAGTTATTCAATTGGTCTGCCATGTCCTTGTTCCCCATGATCAATTCACCTGTTTCTGACTGCAAGGGACCAACATTTGTTTTAACTAGTCTCTTTCTCTTCACATATCTATAAAAACTTTTGCAGTCAGTTTTTATGTTCCCTGCCAGTTTCCTTTCATAATCTATTTTCCCTTTCCTAATTAAGCCCTTTGTCCTCCTCTGCTGCATTCTGAATTTCTCCCAGTCCTCCGGTAGGCTGCTTTTTCTGGCAAATTTGTATGCCTCATCTTTTGTTTTTATACTATCCCTGATTTCCCTTGTTATCCATGGATGCACCACCTTCCCCGATTTATTCTTTTGCCAAACTGGTATGAACAACTTTTGTACTTCATCCAGTCTTTAAATACCTTCCATTGCACATCCACTGTCAACCCTTTAAGAATCACCTGCCAGTCTATCTTGGCCAATTCACATATCATACCTTCAAAGTTACCTTTGTTCAAGTTCAGAACCCTTGTTTCTGACTTAATTTTGTCACTCTCCATCCTAATGAAGAACTCAACCATATTATGGTCACTCTTGCCCAAGGGGCCACGCACAACAAGACTGCTAACTAACCCTTCCTCATTACTCAATACCCAGTCTAGAATAGCCTGCTCTCTCGTTGGTTCCTCCACATGTTGGTTGAGAAAACTATCCCGCACACATTCCAGGAAATCCTCTTCCTCAGCACCCCTGCCAATTTGATTCACCCAATCTACATGCAGATTGAAGTCACCCATTATAACCGTGTTACCCTTGTTGCACGCATTTCTAATTTCCTGTTTGATGCCATCCCCAACTCCAATACTACTGTTAGGTGGCCTGTACACAGCTCCCACTAGCGTTTTCTGCCCCTTAGAGTTTCGCAGCTCTACCCATATCGATTCCACATCCTCCACGCTAATGTCCTTCCTTTCTATTGCATTAATCTCCTCTCTCACCAGCAACGCTACCCCACCTCCTTTTCCTTTTCGTCTATCCCTCCTGAATATTGAATATCCCTGGATGTTCAGCTCCCAGCCTTGGTCATCCTGGAGCCATGTCTCCGTGATCCCAACTATAGCATAGTCATTAATCGCTATCTGCACCTTCAACTCATCCACCTTATTACGAATGCTCCTCGCATTGAGACACAAAGCCTTCAGGCTTGTTTTTACAACACTCTTACTCCTTATACAATTATGTTGACAAGTGGCCCCTTTCACATCGATCCCTATTACACTTGGCCATACTCTCCTATCCCTTTGTGAGCTTTCTTTCCCGTTAATTCTGGGGTCATTAACCATCCCTTTACTCTCTTTCCCTTTAACTCCGTTCTCGATTATCCCATTTGACCCCCCTTGCTGGACAGTGTAAATTTGCGATTTGGCATATGCTGGGGTGGAGGAATTTGACCATTGATGAATTCAATCTCATGGCCTTGAATACTTTGTAAGATAAACTCATCAGAAGTGATGGTTTCCCATGCCTCCTTAAAGAACCGCAGTCTACCACCAACATGTGAAGTTAGACATGCAAGTGCATGAAATCCAGACTGCCTTACCTTCATGGTTATCGGCAGTCCCTGACATGTTTGGTGGGACGTGGAGGTGCTGGGTTGTGCTGATAATGCGGAGTCCGCATTTTCCATGCTGGCCGCTGCGGGCCTAGCCCTAAAAAAGGCCTGGGCTGTTGAGGCTGCTGATATTGCGGCGGCACTGGAGCGTAGGTCCTTGCTGGCCTAATGGCTGGACCTCGTGGCCTGAAGAATGGTACTTTCCTGGCCGGCTGTCTGGTCAAGGTATGTGACCTCATAAGACCCACCGTCTTTGCATGGTCATCCAACTCCTTGACCTGCTTCGGGAGGTCCTCCCCGAACAACTGTCTGGGTGGCGGCGTAGGGGGTGCTCTGCATAGCCCCGCGAATTTGGGGTTCAATTTGGGCTTGATAATGCTTTTCCTGAACGCATTAATTTCATACTGTGTGTTACACAGCAGTGCCAGAGCATCCTCTTGCTCGGTGTTCAGATCCACACCGTCCACCGACCTCGCAAAAGCGGTAATCCCAGCAGTGAGCAATTTCAAGATCCTTTGTAACTTCATTTCCTGAGCTCTGATGCCTGGGCTAATATTGTCCCAAATCGGCATGTTTACGATAGGCACGTTAAGGGAGTTGCAATTACCTGGTTCCTTGTGCCTGTTCAAGGCCTCCGCAAGGACCTGCTCTTGAAGTTGATGGTTCATGAGGAAGTCAACGGTAGCAGCCAGTTTGGAGTTGAGGGGTTGTCCTGACGCTTCAGGTAGAGCACACTTGGCTGCCACGTCCAGGAGCTCCTCCTGAGGGACCTCAGGTGCTGTTGGTGCGTGGACCAAGATCTCCTCATCTTCTGGCTGTCTCATGCTATCCATTGACGATGGGGATATATCCATGTGTCCCCGGGAACCAAATGTTTCCCGCCTTTGACTTTGCTGCAGGATTTGTTCCATCATAGAAACATAGAAACATAGAAACATAGAAAATAGGTGCAGGAGTAGGCCATTCGGCCCTTCGAGCCTGCACCGCCATTCAATGTGATCATGGCTGATCATCCAACTCAGTATCCCATACCTGCCTTCTCTCCATACCCCCTGATCCCTTTAGCCACAAGTGCCACATCTAACGCCCTCTTAAATATAGCCAATGAACTGGCCTCAACTACCTTCTGTGGCAGAGAATTCCAGAGACTCACCACTCTCTGTGTAAATCATCCTCTCCATCCTGTCAATTCGCCCTTCGCTATGCGAGAACAGGCGGTTGGAGTCCTCATGCCCGAAGGAACTTCTGAGGCTCCTGTCATCGGCCCGTACCTCGTCGAGGTAATCTCGGTGCCGGAATGAAACGTCGCTACCAGCCGCCTCAGCGAAACTGAACGACTCCCGCGCGGATCTGCTCATGCGCCTCCTTTTGGCTGAGCTAGGTCCCGCTGCCTCCAAGGGCAAAAGCGGTGAGAGGTCGGCACCCAACGCCGCGGCGTGGTGACCCGACATCCGCGCGGGCTTGCTGACTGTCCTTAATCTGGACCCAGATGGCGTACGGTCCCGTCCTGCCGCCAACGGGGGACACGGTGACCGTGGCGAGACTCCACCTGTGCGACTCTTCCTGGTCCTGCTGGGTGGTGAATCTACACTGGCCCTCTCAGGTCTGCCAGTGGACTTGGGTCTCGCCAATCCACCAGTCCGCAATCTAGCGGCCTCTGGTGAAACCTCCGCCCACGAAGGGCTAGGTAGACAGGCTCTATCCCTGGCTCTTCCACGAGGGCTCAGGGAGAAGGGCCGTGCAGCAGCACGTGAACCCTGTTTGCCCAGGTGGGCCAACGATCCGGTTGGTGACAATGAGATGGAGTCAGGGTCTACCTGCTCCGGCGCTGTACCGATGTCCTGCTCTGCGGGACCCTCGCTAGAGCTTAGCTGTGTCAGTGGGTCGGGTCCTGTGAAAACAGGGCTCCCCAACTTACGCGCCTTTTTCCCGGCCTGACTAGCGGGTGCTGCCGTTGAAGAGGGCTCCGGGAAGGGTGGCCGGCGACTCCTTACGGACGTCCTTACGGGTTGAGATTTTTGATTGGAGAAAGGCTAACTTTAACGAGATGCGAGATGATTTAAAAGGAGTGAACTGGGACATTTTGTTTTATGGGAAAGATGTAGAGGAGAAATGGAGGACATTTAAAGGGGACATTTTAAGAGTACAGAATATTTATGTTCCTGTTCGGTTGAAAGGAACCAGTAAAAATTGGAAAGAGCCCTGGTTTTCAAGGGAAATTGGACATCTTGTTCGGAAAAAGAGGGAGATCTACAATAATTATAGGCAGCATGAAGTAAATGAGGTGCTTGAGGAGTATAAGGAATATAAAAAGAACCTTAAAAAAGAAATTAGAAAAGCTAAAAGTAGATATGAGGTTGCTTTGGCAAGTAAGGTGAAAGTAAATCCAAAGGGTTTCTACAGCTATATTAATAGCAAAAGGATAACAAGGGATAAAATAGGTACATTGGAGAGACCGAGTGGACAGCTATCTGCAGAGCCAAAAGAGATGGGGGAGATATTGAACAATTTCTTTTCTTCGGTATTCACCAAGGAGAAGGATATTGAATTATGTGAGGTAAGGGAAACTTGTAGAGTAGCTATGGATACTATGAGTTTCAAAGTAGAAAAGAAGTACTGGCACTTTTGAAAAATATAAAAGTGGATAAGTCTCCAGGTCCTGACAGGATATTCCCTAGGACATTGAGGGAAGTTAGTGTAGAAATAGCCGGGACTCTGACAGAAATATTTCAAATGTCATTACAAATGGGAATAGTCCCCGAGGATTGGCGTACTGCGCATGTTGTTCCATTGTTTAAAAAGGGTTCTAAAAGTAAACCTAGCAATTATAGACCAGTTAGTTTGACTTCAGTGGTGGGCAAATTAATGGAAAAGATACTTAGAGATAATATATATAAGTATCTGGATAAACAGGGTCTAACTAGGAACAGTCAACATGGATTTATGCCTGGAAGGTCATGCTTGACTAATCTTCTTGAATTTTTTGAAGAGGTCACTAGGGAAATTGACGAGGGTAAAGCAGTGGATGTTGTCTATATGGACTTCAGTAAGGCCTTTGACAAGGTTCCTCATGGAAGGTTGGTTAAGAAGGTTCAACTGTTGGGTATAAATGCAGGAATAGCAAGATGGATTCAACAGTGGCTGAATGGGAGAAGCCAGAGAGTAATGGTGGATGGCTGTTTGTCGGGTTGGAGGCAGGTGACTAGTGGGGAGCCTCAGGGATCTGTGTTGGGTCCTTTGTTGTTTGTCATGTACATCAATGATCTGCATGAAGGGGTGGTAAATTGGATTAGTAAGTATGCAGATGATACCAAGATAGGGGGTGTTGTGGATAATGAAGAGGATTTCCAAAGTCTACAGAATGATTTAGGCCAGTTGGAAAAATGGGCTGAAAGATGACAGATGGAGTTTAATGCTGATAAATGCGAGGTGCTACACCTTGGCAGGACATATCAAAATAGGACGTACATGGTAAACGGTAGGGAATTGAAGAATACAGTTGAACAGAGGGATCTGGGAATAACCATGCATAGTTCCTTGAAGGTGGAATCTCATATAGATAGGGTGGTAATAAAGCTTTTGGTATGCTAGCCTTTATAAATCAGAGCATTGAGTATAGAAGCTGGGATGTAATGTTAAAATTGTACAAGGCATTGGTGAGACCAAATCTGGAGTATGGTGTACAATTTTGGTCGCCCAATTATAGGAAGGATGTCAACAAAATAGAGAGGGTACAGAGGAGATTTACTAGAATGTTGCCTGGGTTTCAACAGCTAAGTTACAGAGATAGGTTGAATAAGTTAGGTCTTTATTCTCTGGAGCACAGAAGGTTAAGGGGGGACTTGATAGAGGTCTTTAAAATGATGAGAGGGATAGACAGAGTTGATGTGGACAAGCTTTTCCCTATGAGAATAGGGAAGATTCAAACAAGAGGACATGACTTTAGAATTAAGGGACAGAGGTTTAGGGGTAACATGAGGGGGAACTTCTTTACTCAGAGTGGTAGCGGTGTGGAATGTGCTTCCAGTGGAAGTGGTGGCGGCAGGTTCGTTGGTATCATTTAAAAATAAATTGGATAGGCATATGGATGAGAAGGGTATGGAGGGTTATGGTATGAGTGCAGGCAGGTGGGACTAAGGGAAAAAAGTTGTTCGGCATGGACTTGAAGGGCCGAGATGGCCTGTTTCCGTGCTGTAATTGTTATATGGTTATATGGTTAACCCAGTGTGTACATATTCACCTGTATAGAAGTACAGGCTAAAGGAACAAATGTACTCCCTTGCATGATGCTGGTTCAGTGTATGCCTTTCTCAAAGGTTCTTAATCGTTTATATGGTCCTGCGCCCTTACTCCTTCTATCCATGTCCTGCTGGAGAGAAAAATACTCAATACAACAAGAACAACCAACTCAAGGTTGCCTGTACTTACTTGAGTGGCCCTTATGAAGGGCTGGTGGTAAGCTGCGCTCCACCTCCAGCCGTCGACTGCAATGCGTTGCGACGATATGTCGCGCATGCGTGCTGGCGGGTTCTTCACGAAGTCACTCACGTGACTCCAAAATGAAATACATCGTATTGGAGATACAACCCCCAAATTTTAAAAGACCTACAAGGGAGTATATGCCTAAGACAGCAAATGGATCTTTTTTTATAAATTAACAATACGCCAGACACTTCACCTACATTATTATGGGAATCTTTCAAAGCTTTTATTAGAGGTGTTAGAATCTCATACCAGGCGTTTCAGAATAAAAAAAAATGAGAATGAACAACGGCAGCTAGAGGAACAAATTAGACAATTAGATATAGATAATGCTAAAGACCCGTCCATGGATAAACATCATAAAATATTAATACTAAAATTTAAATTAAATAAATTATTATCAGAGAAAGTTGTAAGATTATTCCAAATCACAAGGCAGGAACAGCTTGAATTTGGGGATAAGCCATAGAACGTCTTGCACGTCTTGTGAAACGAGAAAAGGAACACATGATTTCAAAGATTAAATCAGATACAGGGGAAGCATTTACATTACCAAACAAAATTAATAAAAGATCTGACCCCTTGGGTCAAGATGGCGCCTGCCTGCGGCGACTTTTGCGGAGCACCAGAACAGAAAAGAATTACCTACAACTTCTATCAACTTACCTGCATCAGGGAAACAGCAGTAATCGGTGCCGTTTCTGACAGGCTGCTTGTGCAGCTGAAAGCGTTGGCAATTTTGCGATCTCCCGCAGCTGCGGGAGCACCGGACTTTAAATTTTCCCACGCTGGTTGTGAAACTCCCGACCCGACTGAAGAACCCAGGTATGGCACCTGGAAACCCCGGGATGACCTCCAGAGCCGACGGGCTGGATATCCCAGAAGAAATGAAGCTGGAGCTGCTGATTCTGAGGGAACCCCCGTTCATTACGGAGCTGGAGCTGCCGTCTGTGAGGGAATTCCCGTTCCAGCACTGGTCCGCAGAAACAGCAGGTACAGGAAACACAGTACCTGGAAACAAAGGGGAAGCCTCCATTGTGTCCGGAAATGTGGCCGACGGGCAGGACTTCAGGTCAGAATGAAGCGCAGGGGACTTCGGCCGCCTCTCCCTACTTTCCTACTGGCCAATGTACAGTCCCTTGAAAATAAAGTGGAGGACTTAAGGGCAAGGCTGCTTTGTCAAAGGGAGCTGAGGGAATGCTCTGTGTTCTGTTTCACAGAGACGTGGCTCACCCCCAGCTCCCCAGACTCAGCGGTCCAGCCTGAAGGGTTCTCCATCCACCGTATGGACCGTACATTGGCATCGGGGAAAGGGAGAGGAGGGGGTGTCTGCCTCATGGTCAACTCTGCGTGGTGCTCAGACGTGGCAGTCCTGTCCAACTCCTGCTCTCCACACTTTGAACATCTGGTGGTGAAGTGCCGTCCCTTCTACCTACCGAGGGAATTCACCTCCATCATCCTGACCGCGGTCTACATCCCACCCCAGGCAGATGTCCGTCTGGCACTGGAGGAGCTGCACGCCGTGGTCAACAAACACCAGACGTCTTACCCCGAGGCATTTACCACCATTGCTGGGGACTTCAATAAGGCAAACCTAAAGAAATCACTCCCCAACTTCCACCAACATGTCTCCTGCTGCACTAGAGGACCAAACACCCTCGACCACTGCTACACCACCATCAAGAATGCCTACCGCTCTATCCCTCGCCCTCACTTCGGTAAATCCGACCATACCGCGGTGCTGCTTCTTCCTGCCTACAGGCAGCAATTAAAGAGCGCACCCCCAGAGGTGAGGACAGTACAGAGCTGGTCGGTGGGGGCAGAAGAACAACTACAAGACTGTTTGGGGTCTGTAGACTGGGAAATGTTCAAGGACTCGGCAACGGACATGAATGAATACACCACAGTCGTTACAGACTTCATAAAGAAATGTGTGGAGGACTGCATCCCTACAAAAACCTTCCGAGTGTTTCCCAATCAGAAACCTTGAACTGTGAGATCTGCACTCTTCTGAAGACCAGACACCGGGCATTCATGTCTGATGACACAGTGGTCTATAAGAAGTCCAGATACGACCTTGGTAAGGCCATCAAAAAGGCCAAAAGGGAGTTCTGCTCCAAGCTGGAGGATGAGACAGATGTTCGGCAGCTGTGGCAGAGACTAAATGCAATTACCTCTTACAAGGCGAAACCAGGAAGCAGCTCGGATGTCAGCGATACATCACTCCCTGATGAGCTCAATGCATTTTACGCACGCTTTGATAGGGAGAACACCGATGTGCCTTCCCGAGCCCCTATTCGCTGTGATGGTATTTCAGTCTCAGTCACAGAGGCCGACGTCAGGAAATCCTTCAGAGGGGTGAACCCTCGAAAAGCATCTGGACCTGATGGCATACCTGGTCGTGTCCTAAAAACCTGTGCAGACCAACTGGCTGGAGTTTTTACGGACATTTTCAACCTGTCACTTCTGAGGTCTGAGGTTCCCACCTGCTTCAAAAGGGCATCAATAACACCGGTGCCCAAGAAGAGCAAGGTGACGTACCTCAATGACTATCGACCTGTGGCACTAACGCCTGTGGTGATGAAGTGCTTCGAGAGGTTGATCATGGTGCAAATCAACTCCTACCTCGACAAAAACCTGGACCCACTGCAGTTCGCTCACCGCCACAACAGATCAACGGTGGACGCGATCTCGCTGGCCCTCCACTCCGCTCTGGACCACTTGGACAACAAAAGCGCATATGTCAGGCTGCTATTCATTGACTACAGCTCGGCAGTTAACACAATCATCCCCTCCAAGCTGGTTACCAAACTCGCAGAACTGGGTCTTTGCGCATCCCTCTGCAATTGGATCCTCGACTTCCTCATCCACAGACCACAGACTGTTCGTATTGGTGGAAATGTGTCAGACTCGATAACAATCAGCATGGGAGCACCTCAGGGCTGCGTGCTCAGCCCCCTGCTGTACTCACTCTATACTCATGACTGCGTAGCCGGTCATAGCGCGAACTCCATCATCAAGTTCGCTGACGACACCACTGTTGTGGGACGCATCACTGATGGGGATGAGTCCGAGTATAGAAGAGAGATCGAGCAACTGTCCATATGGTGCCAGCACAACAACCTGGCCCTCAACACCAGCGAAACCAAGGAACTGATTGTGGACTTTGGAAGGAGTAGGATGGGAACCCACAGTCCTGTTTATATCAACGGGTCGATGGTTGAAAGGGTCAAGAGCTTCAAATTCCTGGGCGTGCACATCTGTGAAGATCTTTCCTGGTCCGAGAATACAGATGCAATTATTAAGAAAGCTCATCAGCGCCTCTACTTCCTGAGAAGATTACGGAGAGTTGGTCTGTCAAGGAGGACGCTCTCTAACTTCTACAGGTGTACAGTAGAGAGCTTGCTGACTGGTTGCATCGTGGCTTGGTTCGGCAACTTGAGCGCCCTGGAGAGGAAAAGACTACAAAAAGTAGTAAACACTGCCCAGTCCATCATCGGCTCTGACCTTCCTTCCATCGAGGGGATTTATCACAGTCGCTGCCTCAAAAAGGCTGGCAGCATCATCAAGGACCCACACCACCCTGGCCACACACTCATCTTCTTGCTACCTTCGGGTAGAAGGTACAGGAGCCTGAAGACTGCAACAACCCGGTTTAGGAATAGCTACTTCCCCACAGCCATCAGGCTATTAAACCTGGCTCGGAACTCTGAACATTAATATCCCTCCATCTGTTATTTGCACTTTATTAATTTATTAATTCATGGGTGTATTTATGTATAGAATTGTAGTCAATGCCTTCTATGTTCTGTTGTGCCATGCAAAGAAAGATTTTCATTGTCCTGTCAGGGACACATGACAATAAACTCTTTTGACTCTTTTGACGCTTTGACTCTTTGATTTGTGCAATTTGATGAGAATTTGTATACATCCAAAACGACAACGGACACCAACAAAGTTACTGAGTTTGTGGATAATTGCAATCTTCCCAAATTAGAATTGCAGGAACAAGAGGAATTGGGAGCACAAATCTCAAATAAGGAAATAGAAGAAACAATAATCTCATTAAAAAATAGAAAGACACCAGGTCCCGACAGATTCAGTAACGAATTCTATAAAAGTTTTTTATGATATATTTATTCCTCGTCTACAGAAAATGTATACACACACTTTTAGAGAACAAATAGTACCTGATACATTAGCAGAA
Source organism: Raja brachyura (assembly GCA_963514005.1). Next base: position 1,361,450 of record OY740809.1, read on the forward strand.
TCTACAATTACATTAATACTTAAGAATGACAAAGATGAGGAAGAACCCGGATCTTCCAGAGCAATCGTGCTGTTAAAGATAGATCGAAAAATATTAGCAAAAATATTAGCAACTGGTGGAAGGAAAGGTGTGTATTGCCAGTCAATTCTTCATTTTCTAGTTTTTGTCTAATTTCCTGACATTTTACAGTCTATCTTGCCCCCGCCCCCCTCCCCCCCACCCCTACCCCAGTGAACTGGGCATCTCTGGAAAACCTGCTTCCATGTACTTACTAACTAACAAATAGGATACAGAAAACCTGGCCTGGTTTCTTTGTCCAGCCTCGGAGTCTGCACGTGGTGCCCCTCCCCTCACCTAGCAACTCCTCCTCTTCTGGGAGACATGAGGTGTTTGAGTTACTCTCATGTCGCACTCACACAAATCGGTTTTCAAATGCATATCTCTAATCTCTCTGTTTCCGTATGAAAGAGCGCAGTGAATACAAGCCAAGGTGTGAGCCAAATCTCAAAATAAATGTAATAAATGTAGTTATCTCATCTTAACCAAAAGAAGATCTGAAATGTAAAATACACCTTTCTAGGAATACAGAGAGCAAGAGAAATCAGCTGATGAAGGTTCATCTTTCCCCACCCTCATCATGCTGTATAGTGTAAGAATGGATACTTCACCCATCACCAAGGAATCCAACACTAACCATGGAAGCACTGTCACTTTCTGATTGACTGCGACAGAGTATTGTTTAGAATCTAGATCTCCTGTCCAATAGTTCACCAAGGAATCTACATTGCGTGTTTGCTCATAGAATAGTGCATTCATTTGGACCATAGTATTGAAGCCGTTACTACCCATTTGTACATTATAATGCAGATCTTTGTAACATGATAATACAAATCTTGACATCTGTACCTTGGTATTTTACTAATTAGTTTAATTCTGAAAGAACTAATTAGTTGAGGTTCATAAGTGATAGGATAAGAATTAGGCCGTTTGGCCCATCAAGTCAACTCCTTGATCGAATCATGGCTGATCTATCTCTCCTTTGTCACCCCATTCTCCTGCCTTCTCCCCATAACCTCTGACACCTGTATGAGGTTGATGTTAGTTAACTATTGACCTCTGTTTCTGTTTTGCAGGTGAAGAGTCGAGTGCATTTCTTCAAGCGCTTCTTTACCGCTCGAATATGATGACTTCCTGGAGCAGGTCACGCTACTTGGTCTTGAGGTACTTTACGACACCACATTTGCTTGTTTTCATGTGCCTGGAGAGACGTTTTGGATGCACTACAGATGGGATTGAAACCTATGTATTTATCAAAGCTGTTAATGAGTTGAACACTGATCACAGGCGTATAAATTAATACTGTATTGTTAATGTATGAAATGTATGAACGCAGCCCCCAGCGATGCTTGTAGGTGTTGAACCGGCTGACCCCTGTACGGAGCCGCTTCAGGGCGACCCACTCTTTGCGGGGCAGGTCCGAGCCAGGTGGGGCTGTGGCGTTCGGTGCAACAGTGAATTGTGGAGGTCGGGAAGTCTGTTCCCAGCTTGTTCTCCATGCTCCTAGTGTGTTGAAGCTGGAGCCACAGAGGGTTGCTGCGTGACGGGGGAAGGGGCGACGAGATGACAGGCATTGAGGACCCAGTTGCTGTGAGTCCTGGGCGAGGTGGTGAAAATAATGGTTGGCATCCGATGGGGCCTTGCACACCAGCCTGTGGGTGAAGTAGTCTCTGTGAAACTTGTCGGGTGCTATACGTGCGAGCACAGGCAGAAGATCCGTCTGAGTAGGACGTAGGCAACCGGTGATGATCCGCATGGTGTCGTTGAGGATGGCATCTAGCTTGCTAGTATGAGCGCTGCGGCACCATGCTGGGGCGGTGTACTCAGCGGCTCTGTACACGAGTGCAAGAGCACTGGTTCGGAGAGTAGATGTCCTAGCGCCCCATGATGATCCAGCCAAGCAATGCAGGAGGTTGTTCCGCACCGAGACTTTAGCATGGAGAGCTTCAAGGTGTTGCTTGTAGGTCCGCTGCCAATCTAGTTTCACCCCAAGGTATGTGGGAAATGGGTTGTAGGGTAGGGGTGACCCATTGAGGGTGACGGTTAGCTGGCGTTGAGCTTCCTTGTTGTTCAAGTGAAAGGCCGTTGTGGTGGTTTTTGCCACACTCAGTTTTAGTCCCCAGGTCTTAAGGCAGCCATATCGACTGAAAGAACATCCTCCATGTTTGACCAACTCCTGTCCGAATGCAGTAGGGCCAGGTCATCTCCGTATCCATACTGGCGCGAGGTCGTGCGTGGCAGATCGCTGATGAAGAGTTGAAAAGCATAGAGCACTGAGCTTTAGGGGACTCCGTTTCTTAGGCGCTGCAGTCGGCTAGATTGTCAGTTGCTGGTCTTGAGTACAAAACAGCAGTTGGCCAGGATGTTAGCAAGGAACCGCACTAAATGGCTGTCAGGAATGATGTGGAGGAGTTTCACATCAGGCCCTGGTGCTACTCTGTATCATAGGCGGCGGTGAGGTCCACCAGTGTGACGCCCGACTTGCCAACCTTTTCTAAACTGTCTTTGATGTCATTGGTCAGCTTGACTATTTGGTGGGTGGTGTAGCGTCCCATACAAAAGCTTGTACGGGATACAGAGGAGTGAGATGGACCGATAGTTCCTTGGGTCATCCACACGCGTGTTTGGTTTTGGTAGCACAATGATGGTGGCTTTCCGCCAGATCTTCGGAATGGACTGACCAATGAGGCAAGAGTAGTAGAACTCACGGAGCCAGACCTGGCATTTAGGACCGCGGTGTTTCAGTAATTCTGGGGGGATGTTATCAGAAGCCTGGGCTTTTCCGCATTTCAATTGAGTGATGACAGGAGAGAGTTCTGCAGAGGAAAAGGGTGCAGACAGGACCCCATCAGCGCCTGGAGCTTTCCAAAGATTAGTGGTTTCCTGTTTGACAGAACGAGTATGATTCTAGTCCGCGTCTTTGAAGTGGCCGTTGGCCAGGAGCTGGTGGGCGATGGAATTGGCCGTGACAGGACGATGCTTTGGGCAGGTACTTCGACCGGTGAGGCAATTGGAGGTCTTCCAAGCCACCCTACTGGAGTGTGTGAAGTCGATTCCTTGGACTGTCTCTTTCCACCGCTCTCTGCACTTCTTGGTCGAGGCAGGTTGTCAGTTCTGTAGCCTTGGAAGCAGCCTCTTCGCCAGGAATGCATTGCAGCATGCGTCACACTCTTCGTTCCAAGTGGGGATGTACCGGCAACGATAGCCGCGAGGAATGAACTCTTCGCTGCCCTGATGAGGAGTTTGCAGAAGGCTGAGTAGGCTTTGGCCAGATTGGTGGAGGTGGGGGTGGGAAGGCTGTCGATCCTGAAGTCCACCAGGCTTGTGAACTGGTCCCACCTGGCCTTGAGCAAATTACACATCTTCGCAGGGTTGGTTGGGACCGGCTCGATGGGGTCTGGGATAATCAGAGATGGGCGATGTGATTTCAGGAAGTGATCCAGGATGATACGATGTTGGGATGATCCATTCAGGTTTGCAAAAGCCAAGTCAATGTTGGTAGTGGTATTCCTCCTGCCAGAGTGGAAGCTGTCCAGTTGTTTTGGGCCGTACAGGAGTTGAACGGCAGTAGCTGAGACCCAGTCCTCTAGCACAGCACCATCTGAGTTAGTTGAACGGTAGGCCCAGGTGGTGCTGTGGCAGTTAAAGTCTCCGGTGTAGATGCAGGGCGAACCAAAGGTGAGGATGGAGTCTTTGCGGAGTCTGGTAGAAGGTGGCTTGTATACATTGATGACTGTGACACCTTCGACTTACGTTGCTGCCCATTCCACGTCGCAGTCAGGAGGGGACACTGCAATCGCTTTCCATTTTACTGTGTTCCTTACAAAAGTGGCAATCACGTGGGTGTCACTCTTGGTGCAGGCAGCCAGGGTATAACCAGGGATCTTCAGATGGGAGCTATCACTTTTGTGAGTCTCTTGGAGCAGGATTGCAATGACTTTGTGGGTCTGTAGCAGATGTTCAATGATGGTGGTCTTGGCCTTGGTGAGGTTTTCTGCATTCAGCTGCAGCAGGGTGATGCCATCCAGTTCGCCATCTGTAGGTGCCCGCCCTATAAAGGGCGTACGCTCCTGGTTGGCGCCGAGCTGCAGCGACTGAGGTTGCATTAGGGCTGCAAGCTGTTGTTCGTTGTTATTTCTGCTGCTGTCTCTGTTTGTTGTCAGTTGCCTGACTGAGGCCAGTTGACAGGGCTCACCACAGGGTGGTCGACAACATGAGCCCTATGTGTTATATAAAACGGTGATATACGTTTATACATGACAAAAAGTGGCTTGTTCAGCGTGTAGTTGGGGGTCGACGATTGGATCGAGCTAGGCCAGGAGAAACCGTTTGAGTAGCTTGTACGGGACACAGAGGAGTGAGATGGGCGGACAGTTCCTTGGTACTCCACAGGCTTGTTTGGTTTTGGTAGCGCAATGACAGTGCCTTTCTGCCAAATCTACGGAATGGACTGACCAATGAGGCAAGAGGAGTAGAACTCACAGAGCCAGACCTGGCATTTAGGACAGCCGTGTTTCAGGAATTTTGGGGGGTGTAATCAGGACCCTGGGCTTTTCCGCATTTCAATTGAGTGATGACAGGAGAAAGTTCTGCCAAGGAAAAGGGTGCTGACAGGAGCCGATCAACGCCTGGAGCTTTCCAAAGATTAGTGGTTTCCTGTTTGACGGAACAAGTATGATTCCAGTCCGTTTCTTTGAAGTGGCCGTTGGCCAGGAGCTGGTGGGTGATGGAGTTGCTCGTGACAGGTAAGGGTTTTCTGCATCGAGCTTTCGCCCAATGCAGAATCGAATGCTACTGGAACGGCCAAATCACCAAAAGTAAACTGTTAAGAAAGAAATATCACTGGATTAGATACAAATCCTTAACAGCTCACAAGACCTCATGGAATATCTGAGTGCCAACAGCAGTGACTGCTCTGTGGTCCTATTCTACACACCATGGTGTCGATTCTCTGCAGACCTTGGTCCACATTTCAATGCATTACCGCGTGCTTTTCCCTCACTACAGTTTCTGGCACTGGATGCATCTCAGCACAGCAGTCTTTCTACCAGCTTTGGTACAGTTGCGGTTCCTAACATCCTCCTGTTTCAAGGTGTCAAGCCAATGGCAAGGTTTAACCATACGGACAGAACACTATCTAACCCTGTGGTTTGCTCTGGTCCCGCGACCAGGCCGCACACACTGATTCCCCGTGAGTGGCTCGACCCACTCACCCCCTACGGTTCTAGACACTGGACTTAGTTGCAGGTGCGTTGATAGTGCAGAAAGTTCAACCAAACCAGATTTGAAGGCCAGGGTTTAAACAGGAAAATAACTTTTATTTAGCGGTTGGGACTACGGTACACGAATACCTTGAAACAGTTCCGTAAGGCATATGCATAATTACAGTTCCTGTTTCGGGATCATAGACGCAATAACTACGATACAATACTCGAGTGCGGGATGGAGAACGTACGGCATATCGTAAAATTTGCCAACACATCTACACTTACACCCACGTTAATATAACCTCCTCCCCCTCCCCCTCCCCTCTACAATAAACTATGTCCAGGATGTGCAGGATCGGGGTACATGCTCACCATGGGGTGATTACTGAGGTTACTGGCTGGTCATGCAGCTTCCTCCGATTAGATGGCTGTGGAAGGATCGTCGACGGTCGTCTCGGTCTTTCGGGTGGTCCCAGGGGTTCACCTCCCCCAGGGGTCCCACTGCTTTCCTTTTCTTTCCATGTGGCGGGGACTCCAGCTGGAGTGTGTGTCACATTAGACACCGTGTACTTTTAAGCGCTGTGTCCTCCCTCTCTTTCCGCACGTCTCCAGATTTGTTCAGTGACTCCTTCTGTCTCTCCCTCCTTTTTCTTTTTCCTTCTTAAACCCAAAAATCTTGGCCAGTTATTCTAATCCTGACCCATTCTATCTCCCGCCAGATCTCGGGATCTCTTTGCTTACAAGATGGGTTTTCGAGCTCTTTGTTCTGCATTATGTCCGGGAGTACTGGTGATGGCTAGACGGTCTGTTAATTTGTTTCTCGATAAGAGGTGATGGGTTTAACTGCTTTTTCCCATCACCGGCCAGGTAGGTTTCTATAGGCTATTGAGATTAACTATGTAGGTCAGCTTGGGGCATTGTGATGCCTGCTGATGTCAGCGTCCCAGTGTCTGGACTTCGACCTGGTTTTGGGGGTTTCTGCACGGCCAATATCCATCTATTGTTCAGGCCGTGACTTTGCAGAAACCCAGAGACTGAGCTGTGGGGTTTCGCTTTTGTGGCTGGTCACGAGGTCCTGCGGCCATCTTGGGCCCCACATTGTGACATCCCTTGTTAAAACTGACCGCAGCTTTTCTCTCTCTCAGTCCCAGTCCCGTATAAAAATAAATGTCCAAAATGCAGCTCTTTTGTTTTGTTGATTGTAGCATGAGGGAAAACACCTCAAATCTTACAGTCGCTCCTGTTGATTTGCATAACGCCAGCTTATCGAATCAATTAAATAATGTGGTTGAGCATTGTTTTCCCGATTCCCCACCGCCTCGGCCATCTTCCTGCTGGTGTAAGTTTTAATGTAGGACATGAAAACAAAACCACAGCAAAACGATACATTTTCGTGCATTCTTTCAAAACAATCACTTAAAAAAAAAATTTTTTTTAAACCATTTCAAAAAGGACAATACAAAACACAGTTTACTCGGTGTGGAGGGGGCCCGTCCTCCTAGCAGCTTGCGGCTGGGTCCTGCTCGTCCACCTGCACTTCATTAACTGGTTGCCTTCTATTTCTTGTTCAGTTTCCAGTCTCCACCTTTTCAGCTGGTTCTCCAGATAGGCTGCTGGATTATTGTCTGAGGGCCTGCCATACCCTCTGCCTGACTGTGTCAAACAGCGTGCTATTGTTTATTGCATTGTTCGCAGCATTTTTATACCAGCCATATTCAGGAGTTCTGTCAGTTTAGTGGTTCCTATCACTTTCACTAACAGTGCCTTCAAATCTTCCATAGCAAATAATCGTCCCACATTCTCCCCCTCCGAAGCCATAATCCATTTCCTGCCCCATCAGGAATATTGGGTAAGGTATTTTTTAGCCCTCTCAGTTTATGGGTGCCCCAAAGGATAATCTGTGTCTGGCCTGCGCTTATCCTTTTAAAGCAGTCTCATCAATTTATCCCTTTGTTCCCCACTTTAATCCTTTCTGATATGCCTTCTTTCTCATTCTAAACTCAATTTCTTACTTCTCAGATAGTTTATCCTCCTTTGCAAATGTATTCACTTTTCTTTTAAAATCTTCCACTGACTCCTCCTGATTTATTACTTTCCCACCTGTCGTTTCCTACTTCTGTTGCCTCCTCCCTGCCTCTCTCTCCTTTCTCTCTAAACTGCCTAAGTACATCTAATTCCTTTCCTCTCCCCTTTTCCCACCTTTCCACCTTATCTGTGACATATAATTCATAATTTTACTTCGGAGTCACGTGAGTGACTACGTGAAGACCCCGCCAGCACGCATGCGCGACATATCGTCGTACGCATGCGGAAGCGACGGTCGGGAGGAGCGGGGCTCCTCCAGCGTGAGTTTAAAAAGCTCACGCCAGGTAAGTCTCACCGAAGGAGTGAGTCGACCATAATGGAAGGGAGAAAAAGTAAGAGAGCGGCGGCCAAATCAGCGGCTAAGGACAGCAGCCAACGGAGAACCGCTTCTCCAGAGCTTCAGGTTCCACCTGCAGCTCCCGACTTTTCGGACTTTGAGACCGTTGGTACGCCACGGTCGGGGAAAACTACCCGGAAGTCGGCCGGGGCGGACTCAGCGGAGTCCGGTCCCGAGGGCACCCTGCTCGCTGGTAGCGACGGAGGTCGCCTTGACCGCATTGAGCGGCTGATGGAGCAGATGCTCCAACGTGACCTGTTACAGCAGGGGCAGGTTCACAGTGGGACCCCTAGTAGGCCCACGGCAAGTTCCTTTCGAGGACTGCCCAATGTATCCCCTTCTATACAGGGGAGCATTGAGGGTCAGAACTGGGCTGACCCAGAAGAGGGAGAGTTGGCTGAAGCACCTGCAGCGTCAGGGGTGTGTGAAGATTATATGGATGTGGTGAGCAAACATGCCATGCCCCACCAGAAGGGCCTACCCATCCACCCCAAGCTGGCTGCCAGCATTGATTATATGGCCACCAACCAACTTCAGGAACAGGCCATCAATGCCACAGCAGATAAATATTTGGCGCCAGAAAACTGCAAATCGTTAAATGTGCCCGCGGTAAACAACCCGATATGGAGGAACATGAGCCCCTCGAGTAGAGGGCAGGAGATGAAACTTCAGAAGATCCTGAAGCTCCTAACCGCAGGGATTACTGCAGTAGCCAGAACAGCAGTGGGAGTGGATATGCCGCAAGAGCTGCAAGATGCTTTGGCCTTACTGTGCAATACACAGTATGAAATTAACAATTTCAGGAAAAGCATTATAAAGCCGGCGCTTAACCCCAAGTTCGCGGGGTTATGCAAGCCTGGGAAGACGCAGCCTCCAAGCCTGTTATTCGGGGAAGATCTCCCCAAACAGGTAAAAGATCTTGACGAAGAGGCTAAGGCTTTGGGCCTTATTAAAGTACCTGGGTACACTAAGCCTCATCACCCACACAGAACGCACCCCTACGCACCCACCGGGCAGAGTTACCCTAACAGGTCTGCCGGTGGTGAAAGCTCGAAGGCCGGCATACCTGCACAGCGGTCTTTTTTAGGCCAAAGCCCAGGCCGGCCTCCTTGGAAGATGCGCCACTCCCAGAACACCTACAACCAGCCGAGGAAGCAAGGGCAGAAACCTCCACACCGGCAGTAACCATGGAGGTAGGTGGGTCTGGGATCCCCCAAGAGCACTACTGACCTAAATTCACTCTGCATAGGGGGCAGGTTGCACATGTTCCTCGAGAATTGGCTCACTTTTACCTCTGATCCTTATATACTCAGGAGTATTCAGGGCTACAAAATTGAATTTATTCACGAACTCCCTACCCCGGTACAGCATGCGCCTAGTCGGAAATTCGTCCTTTCTCATAGAGATAAGGCAGCAGGGCATGCTGAACTACAGAGGTTAATAGAAAAAGGGGTAATTGAAAAGGCCTTTAAAGAACCTCAGGAGTTCGTGTCTAATATATTCACTAAAAACAAAAAAGATGGCGGGTGCCGCATCATCATAGATTTGACCGACCTGAATACTTCTGTCCAGTATATTCATTTTAAAATGGACACCTTCGACACTGCTACTCAGCTTGTAGCCAATAGGTACTACATGGCATGCGTTGACCTTAAAGATGCATACTATTCAGTACCCATACACAAGGATCATAGGAAATACTTAAAATTTATCTGGATGGGACAATTATGGCAATATAAAGCTTTGCCTAATGGGCTATCGTCAGCACCCAGATTGTTTACCAAGATATTGAAACCAGCTTTGGCCTATTTAAGGAAACAGAATCATACTGTTATGGCCTATCTTGATGACATCCTCATAGTGGGGGAGAATTTGGAAATGGCTACTTTGGCAGTCACAGCCACGAAACATATTTTTCAGATACTGGGGTTTACGATACATCCAGATAAATCAATATTGGAACCCTCTACCACCATGAAATATTTGGGGTTCATTATTGACTCAGTGCAAATGTCTGTCACGTTACCACCAAGCAAGGTGGAAGACCTGATAGAGGCTTGCAGGAGCCTCTTTGGCATTAAGGTCCCATCCATTCGGCAGGTGGCCAGGGTGATTGGGAAGATAGTAGCTGCATTTCCTGCAGCACAATATGGGCCCTTACATTACCAAAATTTACAAAGAGCAAAAATTACGGCGCTCAAAAATCATGCTGGCCATTTTGATAGGCCCATGAAAATTCCAGAAAAGGCAAAAGCTGAACTATATTGGTGGATGGGTAATGCCCAAAATTGTTCCAAACCCATGACTATCGCCAATCCCTCGATCACCTTACAAACGGATGCCAGTGCCAAAGGGTGGGGAGCTACTAACGCTACCTCTAGCTGTGGAGGTAGATGGAGTGCACCAGAGTTAACCCTATTTAAAAACTTAGGGATTAACTATTCAGAAATGCTCGCAGCATTTCACGGACTTAAAGCATACTGCACTAACATGCACAAAGTTCATGTTAGACTACAGATTGACAACACCACGGTGGTAGCCTATATTAACCACATGGGCGGTGTAAAGTCGATATCGTGTGATGAATTGGCCAACAATATCTGGCACTGGTGTCTGCAAAGAGGAATTTGGATCTCTGCAACTTACCTACCAGGTAAACTAAACACAGTGGCAGACACCAGATCACGGAAATTCAACGACAACATAGAATGGATGTTGGATCGGAAAGTGTTTACAGATATTGTAGAACGTTATGGGACACCAGATATCGACCTTTTCGCGTCCAGGCTAAATCACCAACTACCAACGTATGTTGCTTGGGAGCCAGACCCGGGGGCGGTAGCGATGGATGCTTTCTCGCTACACTGGGGGGATTTGTTTTTCTACGCTTTCCCCCCTTTCTGCCTCATCAGTCGGGTCTTGCAAAAAATCAGGCAAGACTCCGCATCGGGTATCTTGGTAGTGCCCGACTGGCCTACTCAACCATGGTTCCCTCTGGTACAAAAGATGGCCACAGAACCCTGTGTCAGGGTGAATAAAAGACCAAGCCTGCTTGTTCATCCTGTTACAGGAGAAAGTCATCCATGTCATGATCGTATGGATTTGTTAATTTGCAGACTTTAAAACGGCCACTTCATGGACTCGGACTCTCCAACAGGACCATTGATACTATCACGGGAGCCTGCAGAGAGTCCACAAGGAAGCAGTACTTGACCTACATCAGGAAGTGAGAAAGATTCTGCGTGACTACTAAAACTACATACGAAACCGCCACCATCACGGAAGTGCTGGAGTTTCTGGCTACCCTTCATTACAATGAGGGTTTAAGCTACAGCGCCATTAACTGTGCCAGGAGTGCCCTATCGTCTTACTTGGGCAAGGGGAGTGACCAATTGGGAATTGGGTCACATCCCCTGGTATCCAAATTTATGCGGGGAATATTTAATTCTAATCCCCCCAGGCCCAGATATAGCCATACCTGGGACATCAGCACGGTATTGACGATGCTGCGAGGATGGACACCGAACACGGGACTCCCCTTGGCCAAATTAACCTACAAAATGGTCATGATAATGGCACTGATCACGGCGCAACGGGTCCAGTCCCTGCACAAACTCAGTCTGGATGCCATGGCAATTACCAGTGGGAAGATCACATTCCAGGTGCAGGGACTATTGAAGCAAGATCGACCCGGAGTGTCTGGACATACTTTGGAGTTCCTGGGTTACCCAGCGGACACTCGTCTTTGTATCGTTACATTGATTCTGCGATACATTTCAGTCACTAAAGATCTAAGGGGCACGGAAACAGCTTTGCTTGTCAGTCACAAGAAGCCTCATCACAGGGTCACGGTGCAAACCATTTCCAGATGGTTAAGGGTGGTACTGGATGCGGCGGGGGTGGATACTAATGTGTATAAATCTCACTCCACCAGGGCAGCATCCACCTCGGCGGCTAGAAGGATGGAGGTACCACTGGATCACATCCTGGCCACAGCGGGTTGGAACAATGAGAGAACCTTCCACCACTTTTATAACAAACCCGTGACCTCCCCTGACAATTATGCAGGGAGGATCTTAAGTGCTGCCAGTTAAATAACCCTTTTGGGACACAATATTGTGTTTGGTATGAATAAATACCTGTTTTGTTTTTCAGCCAGTGTCTTGTCTGAATCACGTCCATCCTCTTATCCCAGCTTTAGCGGTGTGTGAGCATGGAGCTTCCAGGGCATGAAATCACAGAGCTTTGAAATCTTCACGTAGTCACTCACGTGACTCCGAAGTAAAATAGTAAGATTAAACGAGAACTTACCAGTTTGAAGTTTGATCTTTATTTTATGAGGAGTTACGATGAGGGATTACGTGCCCTCCGCTCCCAACCCTCTATTATAAAGATCACCTGGTGTGAAAGTTCTCTTTTTTCTCTTACTATGTCAGTCATTGAGACTGTTTTTTGTTCTGTGATTTCACACCACTGCTTTGAAGAATGTCGCGCATGCGTGCTGGCGGGGTCTTCACGTAATCCCTCATCGTAACTCCTCATAAAATAAAGATCAAACTTCAAACTGGTAAGTTCTCGTTTAATCTTACTATTTTACTTCGGAATCACGTGAGTCACTACGTGAAGAACCCGCCAGCCCGCATGCGCGACACATATCGTTGAACGCTTTGCGGAAGCGACAGTCGGGAGGAGCATCGCTCCTCCAGCGTAAGTTTAAAAACTTACTGAAGGTAAGTCTTACCATCCTGGTGAGCGTGGCGACTCAGTGTTCTTTGTTTTTCAGAAAGAAGAAGCACCATGGAGTCGCGTAAATCCAAGAGAGCAGCGGCAAAAACCGCTGCTGTGGAAAGCAGCCAGCAGCGTGCCATCTCTCCTGAGCTGCAGGTGCTGCCAGCAACACCCGACTTCTCACCGCAACAGACCGCAGGTGCGTCGCATTACGGCTGCAAAACCACCTGGACGTCGGACAGGTCCCTTGACTCGGCTGGGTCAGGACCTGAGGACACCCCGTTCGCGGATAAAGATGGTGGGCGTCTTTCCCGCATGGAGCGGATGGTGGAGCAGTTGCTCCAGCGTGACCTGCTTATGTCACGGTGGGTCTCCTCGCAGACTTTAGGAGGAATGACATCCTTTCAGGCAGGATCCTTTCAAGGACTGCCATATGTCTCACCCTCTTTGCAGGGGAGCATTAGGGGTCAGAGCTGGGCTGACCCTGAAGAGGGGGCAATGGCTGAACAACCAACTGTGTTAGGGGTGCCAGAAGAATTGTTGGGCATGGTAAACAAACATGCTGTACCAACACAAAAAGGACTGCTGATACATCCCAAGCTGGCAGCCAGTATAAATTAAATGGCTACAAACCAGCTGCAGGAGCAAGCCATTAACACTATGGCTGAAAAATACCTCGCTCCAGAGAATTGTATTTCTCTCAACGTACCAGCAGTCAACAACCCCATCTGCGGCAACATGAGCCCATCTATAAGGAGCCAGGAGGTGAAGCTCCAGATAATCCTTAAGCTGCTGGAATCACAGCAGTAACCAGGACAGCTGATGGGGTTGATTTGCCTGAAGAGCTACAAGATGCTCTAGTATTACTGTGTAATCTCGAACTAATACTCAGTTCGAGATTAACAGTTACAGAAAGAGCATCATCAAGCCTGCACTTAATCCCAAATTTGTGGGATTATGCAGGACCTTAGCACTCAGCCGCCAAATTTGCTGTTTGGGGACAACCTCCTGAAGCAGGTGAATGACCTGGATGAGGAGGCCAAGGCTATAGGCCTGATCAAGGTGCCAAACACCTCAAAAACCCACTACCAGCAGCGGCAGCACCCCTACACATCCACTAGACAACGGTACAATGAAAGACCATCTGCTGGTGAAAGCTCGAAGGCCAGCCCACCAGCACAGCGGCCTTTTTTAGACCATGGACCAGCCGGCCTTCCTGGAAAATGCGCCAACCCCACAACGCAGCAACATAATATCAGAAGAAACAAGGGCAGAGACAACCCACACAACACCGGCGGTAACCATGGAGGTAGGTGGGTCTGGTTGCCTCAAAAACATTGCATGTCTAGATTCATCAAAAGTTCGTGGTCGGTTGCCTTTGTTTCATCACGTGTGGAACACTTTTACCTCTGATCCTTACATACTCGGAAGTATTCAGGGTTACAAAATTGAATTTGTATACGAACTCCCCATCCCAGTTCAGCATACGTCTAGCTGGAAGTTCACACTTTCACAAAAAGAGAGAACAGCAGGCTATGCTGAACTGTTAAGACTAAACACAAAAGGGGTAATTGAGAAGACAATCAGAGAATCTCAAGAGTTCAAATATATCAAATATATTTACAAAAAACAAAAAAGATGGCGGTTGCCACATCATTATAGATTTGACCGAACTAAATACTTCTGTTCAGTATGCCCATTTCAAAATGGACACGTTTGTCACAGCCAAACAGCTAATTTCTGATAGGTACTACATGGCTTGCATCGATCTTAAAGATGCATACTATTCAGTACCAATACACAAGGATCATCGTAAATACTTGAAATTTGTCTGGATGGGACAGCTATGGTAGTATAAGGCCTTACCCAATGCGTTGTCATCAGCACCCAGGCTGTTTACAACATTATGAAAACCAGCTTTAGCTTACTTAAGGAAACACAACCATATTGTCATGGCTTACCTTGATGATATTCTCATTATAGAATAGAATAGAAAATAGGTGCAGGAGTAGGCCATTCGGCCCTTCGAGCCTGCACCGCCATTCAATGTGATCATGGCTGATCATCCAACTCAGTATCCCGTACCTGCTTTCTCTCCATACCCCCTGATCCCTTTAGCCACAAGTGCCACATCTAACGCCCTCTTAAATATAGCCAATGAACTGGCCTCAACTACCTTCTGTGGCAGAGAATTCCAGAGACTCACCACTCTCTGTGTAAAGAATGTTTTCCTCATTTCGGTCCTAAAGGAATTCCCCCTTATCCTTAGACTGTGACCCCTTGTTCTGAGAATTGTAGGTGAGAATTTGGAGATGGCTACATTGGCAGTATGAGCCACAAAACATCTTTTTCAAAAGCTGGGATTTATCATACATCCAGATAAATCAAAATTGGAATGCTCCACTACCATGGATTATTTGGGGTTCACTATTGACTCTGTTCAAATGTCTATCACCTTGCCACCAAACAAAGTGATGGATTTTATAGAAGCATGCAGAAGCCTCACTGGCATCAAGGAACCATTCATTCGGCAAGTAGCCAAAGTGATTGGGAAATTAGTGGCTGCATTCCCAGCAGCACAATTTGCACCACTCCATTATCAAAACCTTCAAAGAGCAAAAAAAATTTAGCTCTCAAAAATCATGCAGGCCATTTCGATAGGCCTTTGAAACTACCAGGGAAAGCAAAATCAGAATTAAACTGGTGGATAGAAAATGCTCAGCATTGTTCTAACTCCATCACTATCATGAATCCCTCGGTTACATTACAGACTGATGCCAGTGCTAAAGGTTGGGAGCAACTAATACCACCACAAGTTGTGGAGGCAGATGGAGTGCGCAAGAATTAACCCTGTTTAAAGCACTAGGGATTAATTAACTAGAAATGTTGGGAGCATTTCATGGACTCAGGGCCTACAGCTCAGAAATGCACCAGTTGCATGTACGGTTACAAATTGATAATACCACTGTGGTGGCCTATATTAATCATATGGGTGGAAAAGTCAATACCATGTGATGAATTGGCTAATAATATCTGGCACTGGTGTCTGGAAAGAGAGATTTGGATCTCAGCCACTTACCTTCCAGGTAAATTAAATACAGTGGCAGACACCAGATCACGTAAATTAAACGACAACATTGAATGGATGTTGGATCAGAAAGTGTTTACAGATATTATATGGGACACCAGATATCGACCTTTTTGCATCCAGACTAAATCACCAACTACCAACATATGTTGCTTGGGAACCAAACCCAGGGGCAGCAGCGATGGACGCTTTCTCGCTGCATTGGGGGGATTTGTTTTGCTATGCATTTCCCCCCTTCTGCCTCATCAGTCGGGTCTCACAGAAAATTAAACAAGACTGCGCAACGGGTATTTTGGTTGTTCTCGACTGGCCTATCCAACCATGGTTCCCAGCAGTACAAAAGATGGCCTCAGAACCCTGCATCTGGATAAACAAACGGCCGAGTTTGTTGGTACACCCTGTGACAGGGGATAGTCATCTGTGCCATGACCGCATGAATTTGTTAATTTGCAAATTCTGAACAGGCCATTTCTGGTATACGGACTCTCCGACAGGACGATCAATGCCATCTCAGCGTCGTGCAGGGAGTCCACCAGAAGACAGTACCTGACATGTCAGGAAATAGGAAGTGTTCTGCTCCAGGACGAACACTACATATGACTCAGCCACCATCACTGAAGTGCTGGAGTTTCTGGCCACCCTTCATTTCGATGAAGGATTGAGTTACAGTGCCATTAATTGTGCAAGGAGTGCCCTATCTAATTATCTGGGCAGAGGGAGTGATCACCTGGCTATAGGATCACACCCACTCGTATCCAAACTAATGAGGAGTATATTTAACTCCAATCCCCCCAGGCCCAGATACATCCATACTTGGGACATAGGCATGGTTTTAACTATGTTACAAGGATGGATACCCATATCGGGGCTCACTCTGGACAAACTTACATATAAGATGGTAATGATTATGGCACTTGTGTCAGCACAATGGATCCAGTCCTTACACAAACTAAGTATGGATGCCATGTATCTCATAAAATAACCTTTCTAATACAGGAGTTACTTAAACAAGACCAACCCGGTTCCTCTGGGCAAAAATTAGAGTTTCTGGCCTATCCTGCAGATAGTCGGCTCTGCATTGTGACATATATTTTGCGATATATAGAAGTCACCAAGACTCTTAGGGGCACGGAGAGTGCTTTACTCATAAGCCATAAACGCCCTCACCATAAGGTTACAGTGCAAACCATATCCAGATGGTTAAGGGTGGTATTAGGTGCAGCGGAGATGGATACTAATGTTTTCAAATCTCATTCCACCAGGGCTGCATCTACATCGGCGGCTAGGATGATGGAAGTTCCTATGGACCACATCCTTGCCATAGCGGGTTGGAGCAATGAACACACTTTCCAACGCTTTTATAATAAACCCGTGGCCGCTCCTGACACGTTCGCAGGAAAAAAATTAAATTACCCAATGTGGGGCATATTATTTTACGTATGAATAAATATCTTCTTTGTTTTTCAGCACAGTGTCATGTCTGAAATACGTTCATCCTCCTTTTCTAGCATGTCAGTGTGTGAGCATGGACTCGTTCCAGGGCATGAAATCACAGAGCTTTATTTTATGAGGAGTTACGACAAGGGATTACATGCCCTCCGCTCCCAAAACCCTCTATTATAAAGTTCAACTGGTATGGAAGTTCTCTCTTATCTTACTATATTAGTCTACTTTGGTATCTGTGATTTCACACCACTGCTTTGAAGAATGTCGCGCATGCGTGCTGGCGGGTTCTTCACGTAATCCCTCATCGTAGCTCCTCATAAAATAAAGATCAAACTTCAAACTGGTAAGTTCTCATTTAATCTTACTACTAACACTTCCATCTTGTCACACATTTATCTTGAAAGTGCCTTCCTTGGGCCATTTCCTCACAACTGTTTCTGAAAATCTCAGCAAACAATCATTACCCTTCTACAACCAGAATGTTTATCTAAACAAACCACAAAAGCTGGTCATGTTTCAGCAATTAACTTATTTCCAAATTATTTTAATCCATTCTCACCACTGTTTAGTACTAGTAACCATTTTCCAAATTAACTTTACTGAAAATAAATCTATAGAAACATCAGCAAAACCAAGCAACCTACATTTTCTGACTTTCCCCTTTTAAGTTGCGATGATACAAAGCGTTGTTAGTTACCTTACAGCTGTTCGTAACGTCCCTCATTGCTTACAATTTCTTAAAGGAACACACACACCTACCCTTACAGCATGTGGCCTACAACAAACAAACTTATCACATACATGAACTTCCTCATTCATTCAAAACCGGTTTTTACACACAAATCACATTTGTTCCATTCTTCAATGAAATTATGCAATTTCCTACACAGATTAAAGTTTCATAGAATCACAGAATCATAGAAAATAGGTGCAGGAGTAGGCCATTCGGCCCTTTGAGCCTGCACCACCATTCAATATGATCATGGCTGATCATCCAACTCAGTATCCCGTACCTGCCTTCTCTCCATACCCCCTGATCCCTTCAGCCACAAGGGCCACACCTAATTCCCTCTTAAATATAGCCAATGAACTGGCCTCAACTACCTTCTGGGGCAGAGAATTCCACAGACTCACCACTCTCATTAACATTTATATAATTCTTATTGCTACTCTTCTTTCTGCTATTCTACAATATTTTGCACTAACTCCTCATGTACCTGACCAATCTGTATATGAGTTTCTTCTGTAATCATTTGCCTCTCCTCGGATGTGAAGAGATTCCCCATAATGGCCATTAACTCCTCCCATGTGTAAATGTTTGGCCCAAGGAACCAATCTAACTGTTCTGCCAGACATAAAGGATCCCCTAGGAAGCTTCTCATTTGTTTTTTGAAATTCCTCACCTCAGTACTAGTTAAGGGGACATTAACAAACCCCATTCCCCCTTGGGGTCCTGCCATGGTACCTCTCTTAGAGGTCTAATTTGTACCGATCTTCTTCTTACTCTGTATGACCTCCTGACTCCCTCTCCTGGTGACGGGGGGTTTAATTCATCTACCCCGACCGCCGCCTGTCTCTTTATTCCCTTTCTTTCCCACTCCCAGGGTCACTGTCGGTGTCATCACCATCGGTAACATTTTTGGATTGGGTTTATTTTTCACATATTCATTCAATGCCTGTGGCCTTTCCATTTTTTTTTAAGATCTAATTGACTCTTCGATATCTTTTGTCGTTATTTCAGCTCTTAATAATTCTTGCTCTTGCAAATCTAAGCCTTTAAGGTTACATTTCTGTAAAAATGATTCCATTCCTGTTGATTGTTCTGCCAATTTAGTTGAATAAAGATTTTGATAGTATAGTAAAAATCTGTCATTAATATCTTTGGGGAGTGTTAGTATTTCTCCCTTATTTGATCTAATCTTATGAATCGTTTCCCCCCCTTCCAATTTACGAAGCTGGCGTGCTAATAATTTTTGTGGTTTATCACCAAATTCAAAATGTAATTGTTTTGTGTGTTGCTAAAGTTTTATTACTTGGTCAGAGTATATTTTATTTAACTTATATTTCACTGCTGCTATTTTTTTATGTTTTGCCAATGAAGGTGCTCCTGCATTTTCAATGTCTAATTGCCTTATTTCCATTTCCAATCTCTGTTGTTTAGCTCTATTCTCTTTATTAATAAATGCCAGAGAAGAAATTAATTCCCCTCGTATAAATGCTTTAAATGTTTCCCAGAGAAGGGAAGCAGAGATTTCAGGCAGGTCATTGATCTCAAAAAACATATTAATCTGTTTTACAAAATATTCACAACATACCTGTTCCTTTAAGATTTGAGGATTAAGTCTCAATTGCGTCTGTTTCTTGTTCATTCCGTTTAATTTAATCATAAACGTTAATGGAGCATGATCCAAAATTATAATGTTATGATATTGTGACATAAGTAAATGGAATTAGTTTAGAGTCTACTAAAAAATAGTCTATCCTTGAATATGTTTTATGCACAGGTGAGTAAAATGAATATTCTCGTCCGGATGGGTTTTCAATTCTCCAGACATCCTTAATATTGATATTAGTTATATATGAGTTTAAAAATTCACTTGACATAGATTTTGATTTTCTTTGAGTTGATGATCTATCTAAATATGGATCTAGTGTACAATTTAAGTTGCCACCAATTCTTTTGTGTGCATTCCGGAATGTTATTAAGTATTCTCTTGAAAAACAGTGGACTGTCAAAATTTGGTCCATATACATTAAGGAGAGTCACTTTTTTTGAGTATAATTCGCCTTCTACTATGATATATCTACCATCAGTATCCTCTACAGTTGATAAATGTTTGAAAGGTATACCTTTACGGATTAAAATTGCAACCCCTCTAGATTTATGTGTGAATGAGGAATGATACATTTGAGCTATCCATTTTGTTTTCAATCTATATTGCGCTTCCTTTTTAAGGTGAGTCTCTTGGAGGAAAATTATGTCTGTTTTAAGCAATTTTAAGTGACCAAATACTTTGCCTCTTTTAACGGGTTCATTAATTCCCTTAACATTCCAACTGCAGAATGTAATTCCTTCACCCCCAGTTTTCCCTTTTACGTCTTGCATCTTATGATTAGGGTGGTCTATAATGGAGCAGATGATTCAACACGTTAAACCATACCTTACACCCGGACCTCAGATAGGTGAATTTCAGATCTTGTAAGTTTTCTTCTCGGTCATATCTCCTTAAATAACAATTATAATTCCATTCAAAATAACGAATATATTGAAAATTGAAAAGATAATAGATTATTATATTAGTAAAGTGTGAAAGAAAGAAAAAAACTACATCTATGATTAGTGCAGTTAGTGATAGCCACCCTAATGTGGCTAGGCATCTAAGGACTTCCATAGCTCCATGCTTTCCTTAAAGGAAACATTTCAAACTCAATAAAGAGAAACATTATACGGGGGGTAGGGAAATTATGGTTATATTCCAAGAATGGAATAGTGGATAATCTCAATGTAAAGTATTAGTTTCATATGACAAAAGTATTAGTCCATGATTAGTCTAAATAGTTTCATATAACAAGGATTAAACCTTCATTTCCTATTTTAATCAACTTAACCATATAACCATATAACAATTACAGCACGGAAACAGGCCTTCTCGGCCCTTCTAGTCCGTGCCGACCATTTATTTTCCCCTTGTCCCATCTAGCTGCACTCAGACCATACCCCTCCATTCCCTTCCCGTCCATATACCTATCCATTTTACTTTTAAATGTTAAAATCAACCCTGCCTCCACCACTTCTGCTGGAAGATCATTCCACATAGCCACCACTCTCTGAGTAAAGAAGTTCCCCCTCATGTTACCCCTAAACTTCTGTCCCTTAATTCTCATGTCATGCCCTCTTATGGTTCATCCTTTTAACTAGTTAACTATAATTGATAATAATTAATAATTATGATTAATAATGATTAGTGGTAATTAGTACTATAATATCAAATATTATATAACAATGATCAATTTCATTCTAAATTCATAATTGTCCTCGAGTATAGTAATTTAAAGTTCAGTTTCTTCACAGTAAAGTACCAAATCCAATATCATCACGTATATATTTAATGTTAAGTATTAATCCTCATTGTCCTCTTTTTCGCTCTCGCCCTTGGTAATTTCAATATTCTCAATGTCCTCAATGTTCTTTGCAAATTTAAAGGCCTCTGTGTGGTTGGTGAAGAAGTATCCTTTCTTGTCGTGGGTGATTCTCAATGTTGCAGGGTACATCAATCCATATCTCAGGTTCTTTATATTCTTAAGTACTCTTCTTGTGTCTGTAAACAATGCTCTTTTCTTGACAACCTACGCCGGGTAGTCTTGAAATATGCTGATCCTGTCTCAAGATAATTCAAGATATCTGCTGTGAACGATTTTCTTCATCATGTCATTAAGACATGGCCATATTGCACCTTCACTATCAGTTGTCTTGGCAGGGCGTCCGCCCCTGGACGGCTTCTCAGTGCTCTATGTGCCCGAGGAAGTAAAGGTGCTTGATCCAGATTTAAAACTTTCTTCAGTAGATCTGCAGCAAATTCACGGGGATCACGGTTCCCCTCTCTTCCTTCCCGGACGCCAATACTCCTTAGATTTTGGTGCCTCTGTTGTCCCTCCAAATCAATGCATTCTTCAGTTATTTTATGAAATAAGTCTAATAAACGCTTGTTCTCGGAGAGAAGCTTGCTTGTAGTTTCAGAGCTTGTTTCAGCGATTTCCTCTAATTCGACTACAGAATAATGTTGTTGTTCTAGTGCCTGCGAGATGGGGTCCAGCTTTGAATTAAATACGGATTCACTCAGTGTCAATTTAACATTTACCTCTTCAATCTTTTGATTTAGGTTTTCTTCCATGGTCAGCTTCCAGGCATCCATTTGTTCCTGTACGATAGCAACAATATCTTTCTTAATTTAACCATATAAACCATATAACCATATACCAATTACAGCATGGAAACAGGCCTTCTCGGCCCTTTCAGTCCATGCTGACCATTTATTTTCCCCTAGTCCCATCTACCTGCACTCAGACTATATCCCTCCATTCCCTTCCCGTCCATATACCTATCCACTTTACTTTTAAATGTTAAAATCAAACCTGCCTCAACCACTTCTGCTGGAAGCTCATTCCACACAGCCACCACTCTCTGAATAAAGAAGTTCCCCCTCATGTTACTCCCAAACTTCTGTCCCTTAATGCTCATGTCATGCCCTCTTGTTTGAATCTTCCCTACCCTCAATGGGAAAAGCTTATCCACGTCAACTCTGTCTATCCCTTTCATCATTTTAAAGACCTCAATCAAGTCCCCCCTTAACCTTCTGCGCTCCAAAGAATAAAGACCCAACTTGTTCAACCTTTCTCTGTAACTTAGTTGCTGGAACCCAGGCAACATTCTAGTAAATCTCCTCTGTACTCTCTCTATTTTGTTGACATCTTTGTCCCTCTAACCCACTTGGAAGCCCTCTGAATCCCTCTAAACCCCCTCACAATACTTCTAAACACCTCTAAACACATAAACCTAAAACTTTCCAAACCCCTCCAAACACCTCTAAACCCATCTAACTCCTCTAAACACTGTTAACCCCCCTCTAAACCCCTGTAAACCCATCTAAACCCATCTTAACCCCTCTAAACAACTCTAGACCCCTCTAAATACCTCTAAACATCTCTAAACTCCTCTCAACACCTTGAAACCCGTCTGAACCCTCTGAAACCTCTCCAAACCCCTCTAGCCCACACTGGACCACTCTGAACCCTGCTAAACCCCCCTAATCCCCACTAAACCCCTCTAACCTCCTCTAAACTCCCCTGAACCCCTATGAACCCCTCTAACCCCCTCTAAACCCCTCTAAACAAATCTAACGCCCTCTAAACCCCTCTGAATCACTCCAAACCCTTCTAAACACCTCTAAACCCCTCGAAACCCCTCTAAACCATTCTGAACCCACCTGAACCTCCCTAAACCCATCAAAACTCCTCTTAATCCCTCTAATTCCCTCCAGACTGCTCAAAACCCTTCTGAACATGTCTGCACCCCTCTAAACCTCTCTAAACAGCTCTAACCCCTTCTAAACCTCTCTGAACCCATGTAAACGCCTCTAAACACCTGTAAACACATCTGAACCCCTCCAAAACCCTTGAAACCCTTGAAACCCATCTAAACCTCGTTTAAATCCCTCCAAACCTATCTGAACCTATCTGAACCCCTCTAAGCCACACAAAACAACTATAAAACACGTGAAATCCCTCTAAACACCTCAAAACCATTTGGATCCCCTCTAAAACCCTCACCCCATCTAAACTCCTCTAAACTGCACTAAACCCTTCTGAACCCCTATAACGCATGTAAACCAATCTAAACCCCTCTAAATCCAACCCCCTCTAAACCCCTCCAAACCGTTCTAAATCCAGTGATACCCCTGGCGACCCCTCCAAACACCTCGAAACGCCTCGACACCCCTCCAAATCTCTCAACCCCCTCTAATGTTGATGATCAGCCATGATCATATTGGTGGCGGTGCAGGTTCGAAGGGCCGGATGACCTACTCCTGCAGCTATTTTCTATGTTTCTATGTTAACTTATCGAAATTCCTCTAAACCCTGCTAAACACCTCTAAACACCTCCAAAGCCCTCTGAACCTCCCTGAACCACTCTACACCCCTCTAAACCCCCCTAAACCACTCTAACCCCCTCCAAACACATCTAAACCTCTCTAAACCCCTCTAAACCCCTCTAAAACTTTCACAATCCCCTCTGAAACCCTCTGAACACCACTAAACCCCTCTGAACCCCTCTGACCCCTCTGAATCCCTCTAGACTAGCTTCTTCCATCTAACCCCCTCTAAAGCCCTCTAAACACCTCTCAACACTTTTAAACCCCTCTGAACACCTCAAAACCCATCGAAACCCCTCCAAACCCTTACAAACTCTCTAAACCCATATGAAACCCTCTAACCCCATCTAAATTCCTAAACTTATAAACCCACCGACTCCCTTGGCTATCTAGACTTCATTTCTTTCCACTCTGCTTCCTGTAAGGACTCCCTCCCCTACTCCCAATTCCGCCATCTATGCCGCATCTGTCCCAGGATGAGGTGTTCCACACCAGGGCATTCGAAATGTCCTAATTCTTCAGGGAATGGGGGTTCCCGTCCTCTACTATAGACGAGGCTCCCACCAGGGTCTCTTCAATACCCCTTAACGCTGTCCTCTCTCCCCACCCCCCCACTCGTAACAAGGGCAGAGTCCCCCCAGTCCTCAGATTTCACACCACTTGCTGTCACATACAACAAATAGCCCTCCGTCCTTTTCGCCACCTCCAACGTGACCCCACCACTCACCACATCTTCCCATCTCCCCCCATCTGCTCTCCATAGAGACCGCTCCCTCCGTGACTCCCTGGTCAATTCCTTCCTGCACCACCCCCTCCCTGGGCACCTTCCCCTTGGAACTGCAAGAGATGCTGTACTTGTTGCTTTACCTCCCGCCTCGACTCCATTCAATGACCCAAGCAGTCGTTCCAGCTGTGACAGAGGTTCACCTGCATCTCCTCCATCTCATCAATTGCATCTGCTGCTCTAGATGTCAGCTGATCTACATCGGTGAGACCAAGCATAGGCTTGGCGATCGTTTTCGCCGAACAACTCCGCTCGGTCCGCATTAACCAACCTGATCTCCCTGTGGCTGAGCACTTCCCCTCCCATTCCGAATACGACCTTTCTGTCCACGGCCTCCTCCATGGCCAGAGTGAGCACAACCGGAGATTGGAGGAGCAGCACCTCATATTCTGCTTGGTCTGTTTGCACCCTAGTGGCATAAACATTTACTTCGCTCTTTTCTGGTAGCCCTTGCTCCTTCTCTTCCTTTCTCCTTTCTTCTCCCCACCCCCCCACATCAGGTTGAAGAAGGGTTTCGGCTGGAAATGTTGCCTATTTCCTTTGCTCCATAGATGCTGCTGCACCAGCTGAGTTTCTCCAGCACTTTTGTCTTCCTTCAATTTTCCAGCATCTGCAGTTCCTTCTTGACCTGCTCTGAACCCCTCTGAACCCCTCTAAACCCATGCAAACCAATCTAAACCCTCCTCTAAACCACATCCAGACCCCTCTGAACCCATCTAAGTCCCACTAACCCCCTCTAAACACCTATTAACCATTCTGAACCCCTCTAAATCCCTCTAAGCCCCATGCAAACCCGACTGAACTCTAATAATGATTGCACAAAGCAATTTCATTTGAACTTATGTCCAAATGAGTATAAATGATTCTGATTATTCTGATTCTAAACCCATCTAAACCCCTCAGAAATCCTTTAAATCCCTCTAAATCCCTCTAAACTCCTCTAACCCCCCCCCCCCCGAATCCCTCTGAAATCATGTAAACCGTTCAAAACACCTATAAAAACCTCTAAATCCCTCTAAACCACTCCGAACCCCTCTGAATCCCTCTAGACCCATCTTCATACCTCTAAGCACCTCTAAAGCCACCTGAACCCCGCTGAACACCTCGAAACCACAATAAACAATACATCCACTCAAAACTCATTGAAACGCCTCTGAACTCCTTTGGGCACTTCCAAACCTCTCTAAATCCCCTCGAGACCCCTCTAAACATTGGAACGCCTCAAAACCCCTCTAAATACCTCCAACCCCCTCTAAACATCTTGACGCCCCTCTTACTTCCACTAAACCCCTTTAAACACCTCCAAACCCCTCTGAACCTCCATGAACTGCTCTACGCCCCTCCGAAACCATCTGAACCCCTCTAATCCCCTCTAACCCATTCTGAAGTCATCTAAACCCCTTAGGACCACTCTGAACACCTCTAAAGCCCTCTAAACCCCACTAAATCCCACTAGACCCCTCTGAACCGCTCTGAACCCCTGTGAACCACTCTAATCCACTCTAAACCACTGTAAAGCCATCTAAACCCCTCTGGACCACTCTGAAGCAATCTAAGCCGCCTCTAAACCCATCTAAACCCCGTCCAATCCCCTCTGAAACCCTATAAACAATTCTAAACCCCTCTAAATCCCTCTAAACACACCTGGACCCCTTTGAACACCTCTAAACCTTTCTAAACACCTCCAAAGCACTCTGAACCACTCTGAATCCCTCTTAACATTTAAAGGAGAAATTGTAAGAGTACAGAATTTTTATGTCCCTGTTCGGTTGAAAGGAAATAGTAAAAATTGGAAAGACCCATGGTTTTCAAGGGAAATTGGACACGGTTAAAAATAGAGAGATATCTACAATGGTTATAGGAGGCATGGAGTAAATGAGGTGCTAGAGGAGTATAAGGAGTGTAAAAAGAATCTTAAGAAAGAAATTAGAAAAGCTAAAAGAAGATATGAGGTTGCTTTGGCAAGAAAGGTGAAAGTAAATCCAAAGGGTTTGTGCAGCTATATTAATAGCAAAAGGATAATGAGGGATAAAATTGGACCATTAGAGAGCCAGAATGTACAGTTATCTGCAGAGCCAAAAGAGATGGGGGAGATATTGAACAATTTATTTTCTTCAGTATTCACCAAGGAGAAGGATATTGAACTCTGTGAGGTAAGGGAAAAAAGTAGAGTAGCTATGGAAACTATGAAATTCAAAGAGGAGGAAGTACTGACACTTTTGAAAAAATATAAAAGTGGATAAGTCTCCAGGTCCTGGCAGGATATTCCCTAAGACATTGAGGGAAGTTAGTTTAGAAATAGCAGGGGCTATGACAGAAATATTTCAGATGTCATTAGAAACGGGAATAGTGCTGGAGGATTGGCGTACTGCGCATGTTGTTCCATTGTTTAAAAAGGGTTCAAAGAATAAACCTAGCAATTCTAGACCTGTTAGTTTGATGTCAGTAGTGGGAAAATTAATGGAAAGGATACTTAGAGATAATATATACAAGCATCTGGATAAACAGGGTCAGATCAGGAACAGTCAACATGGACTTGTGCCTGGAAGGTCATGTTTGACAAACCTTTTTGAATTTTGTTCCCTGAAGGTGGAATCGCATGTGGATAGGGTGGTAAAGAAAGCTTTTGGTGTGCTGGCCTTTATAAATCAGAGCATTGAATATAGGAGTAGGGAAGTAATGTTAAAATTGTACAAGGCATTGGTGAGACCAATTCTGGAGTATGGTGTACAATTTTGGTCGCCTAGTTATAGGAAGGATGTCAACAAAATAGAGAGAGTACAGAGGAGGTTTACTAAATTGGTGCCTGGGTTCCAGCAACTAAGCTACAGAGAAAGGTTGAACAAGTTAGGCCTTTATTCTTTGGAGCGTAGAAGGTTAAGGGGGACTTGATTGAGGTCTTTAATATGATGAAAGGGATAGACAGTTGATGTGGATAAGCTTTTCCCATTGAGGGTAGGGAAGATTCAAACAAGAAGGCTTGACCTGAGAATTAAGGGACAGAAGTTTAGGGATAACATGAGGGGGAACATCTGTACTCGGAGAGTGGTGGCTGTGTGGAATGAGCTTCCAGCAGAAGTGGTGGAGGCAGGGTCGATTTCAACATTTAAAAGTAAAGTGGATAGGTATATGGATGGGAAGGGAATGGAGGGGTATGGTCTGAGTGCAGGTAGATGGGACTAGGGGTAAATAAATGTTCGGCACGGACTGGAAGGGCCGAGAGAGCCTGTTTCCGTGCTGTAATTGTTATATGTTATATGCTAAACCTCTCGAATACCTCAAAACCTCTTTAACCCCCTCTAGCCCCCTCTAATCCCCTCTAAACCCGTCTAACCCTCTCTAAACCCCTCTAACCCACTATAACCCACCTCTAACTCCCTCTAACCCACTCTAACCCGCTCGAAACACCGCTAAACTCCCTCTAAACTCCGCTAACCCCCTCCAACCCCCTCTATCCAATTTCTGACATACTACTCTGCCCCGCACCTCACTGCCTCCGTAGTTTTACTCCAGGGGGATTCGCGAGTCGCCTTGTTTTTAATTACGTTGACGTCACATTCCCTTCTTCACATTTTGTTAGATTATTGCCGTCCTTTTTTCTGCCATTTCCAATGTGATGCAGGGACCGAGCAGTCCGTTGCTTATTTCTTACCTGCTGAAGCGCAAGAATTCGATCTAAAATCTTTTGCCATACTTTTGTCTTCAAGCACGGATTATTGTTAAATACTTTGCGTCTTGTACAAATTGGGATGGACCGAGTCCAGCAGTTATTTGTTCAAAAGTGTGTGCGTTAATCTACATTATCGCCAATAGACCTCCAAATAGGTGTGTATACCCTACTTGTTCAATATTCAGTTGATGACGTGGAATAAATTATTCATTATGCTGAATATGAGGACCATCGTGTAAATCGCATATTTCCACTATTCCATTTACACATTTGTAGGAGATAATATTGTACTATACCCGTACCCTACATCTGAGATTCACTCTGAAAGGCACAGAGACAAAATAAAGCAGCTCATAGATCAGTGGTGAGTCTATCGAACAAGTCGGTTTAATAAAGGCCTTAGCGAAGTACATTGGTAAAAAGTGTGAGCAACCTCAAGCTGCTTCAAAATCAAACAGTAACTGTCGGATGTTTATACCCTCGTGACACAATGGTAACTTGTGGAGTTGAGATTAACCACCTCTGAAGAAGGGTCTCGACCCGAAACGTCGCCTATCTCCGTCGCTCCTTAGATGCTGCCTCACCCGCTGAGTTTCTCCAGCCTTTTGTGTACCCACCATTAATTAATGTTTCTGTAACTTTAATTTTTGTGTTTCTCCAAAGTTTACTGTAATCTTGGGCTTCTTGTTGTTTAGAAATGTTCTTCCCATATATCGAACATTAATGTTCAGATTCTACTCGCCAAATGGCGTCCCCTCTTAAAAAAAAGGTGATTTATTAACTTTTGGGAAACCTGCCTTTGTCACAGTGACAAAGAGCAGCTGTAATGCAAGATGGCAACAATTAAGAACCTAGATAGAAATGTGAAAGGTCAACCTCCCCACTGCTGATAAGAAAGCCGAGCTTTTTTTTAACTACATTCTATCTTGGCCATTTTCCCATCATGCTCCCCAGTAGGTGCGTTCGGGGGTTAACCAAACTCTAGCGTACTTAACTTCCTTATAATTCGCAAAATTCCCGATCACAACATTCATAACATCTACCAGCATTTACTTATGCAGCTACTAGATCCAATATGCCAGTGGATTTATAGCCTTGACATTTATGGAGCGCGTCGTGTGTGAGAAAAATACGAATAGATCATTTTCATTTCATATATATTACGTAGAATTTACACACCATCTGTGATGATACTCAGTGACTTCCTTCGAGTCCCTAGATTAAGACGTTAAGATCAGTTTGTTATACTCTCGTTATGTTCATATTATACCTTGTAAACCTATAATTCAAAGAATAAATTATCGCAGACCTAATATTTTTTTCTGAATGGGCTTACCTGCCAATAATCACTATCTTGACCGGTTGTCTCCCTCTCAAAGGTTCAAAGGTTCATTGATTGCCACATACACCAATTGGTGTAGTGAGATTCGAGTTGCCATTGCAGCACATTAATAAGAATACAACACAACATTAAAGAAGAATTTAACATTTAACATAAAAACATCCCCCCCACAATGGTTCCCACTGTGGGGGAAGGCTTATCCTCTTGTTCACCCATAGTCGGGCCTACTGGGGGCTACTAGGGCGAAGGAGTGACCGCGGTGGGATACGTCTTCAATTATGTTGGCTGCTTGTCCGAGGTTTAGATGGTCAATGGTGGGATGTATGGTCTATTGGACGAATTGGAATACATCTATTACTCTTCCCATTTTCGTGTCGTTTTTGACAGTTGTTTTCAAAACAAGCAGCGATGTATTACGCACTATCAGACTCATGAAAACCCCATCTCTGTTTATCCGCCTTCTGAACGGCTGTTCCGTGACTGCCATCTCTACTCATTGAGGACATTGACTTTGGGGATGGAACGAAAATGCTCAGAAATGCAAGCATGTATATCAATCAACCACGTCTTTAAACCGACGTCATTTTGGTACTACGAAAAACTTATCTTTTCAGAAAAATAAAATGAGCAAAAAGCTTTTAACGAATTTTGTGGTCGGAAACTGTGATTAGCAATTTCACTTATGAAAACAAATTGCATGAGAAGATTTTGTCTGCTTGTTGAGGCGCAGAATCGGAGGGAATCCACTCGAGGAAATAAAACAATAAAACTCGAAGCATAGCCGGGGTGTGAAGAACGAGAGAACCTCGATTTGCTCTAAGGGGATCTGAACAGTTCTTTTTCGCCAGGGCATGACTGAGATCAGAATGCACTGCCCAATGAGTACTGGAATTAGTGTCGCTCACCATATCTAGGAAATATCTATATGAGCACAGGTATCTCCGAAATATTGATGGCTAGGGGTCATGTGCTGCGAAAGCTGAGGTGTTCATAATACATTAACAGGGCGATGCAGGTCACATCGCCATAGCGCCATTCTATAGTCAGAGACCCGGGTTCGATCCTGACTACGTATGCTATCTCTGCTTGTTTGCGCATTCACTCTGTGACCACGTACGCTTTCTCCGTGTACTCTGATTTCCTCCTGCATTCCAAAGATGTGGGTGTGGGAAGGAGATTTTAAGTGGCAAGAACTAAAATGTAACATATTCCCCTGTCGTTTAAACGCAGAGGCTTGGCAAAACACGAATACTCTTTCTGATGTTTTCCGGGTTGTAGTGTTTAACGTATGAAAACAAATTGCATAAAAAGATTGACTGCTTGTTGAGTCAGAGGATAATAGGGAATCTACTAGAGGCAGAAGCATTAGTAGAGCAACTGCACTACTACAGCGTCAGAAACCCTGGTTCGATTCTAACTACGGGTGTTTGAACGGAATCTGTACGTTTTCTCCGGGACTTGCGTGGGTTATCTCAGACATCTTCCTCACCACAAAGACTTACAGGTTTTAAGCTAATTGGTTTGGTCGAAATGAAATTTGTCCCTAGTGTGTGTAGGGTGGTTTAACTACGTGGGTATCGCTGGTTGGCGCGGACTCGGCGGGCCGACGGCCCCTTTTCCACGCTGTATCTCAAAAATACTCTAAAATTAAACTAAACGTGCAGTTTTTAGGGTAAATCTGTCCCATAGATCGCACTTTGTGTATAGGGTGCAAAGGTGGGATAATCTCGTTGGTAGGATAACCTCCGGGTGGATTCCGTGGGTCGAAGGGCATGTTTCCACACTGTATGGCCGGAACCAGAATTAAACATACACTAAAACACGTGAGCACGGAATTAAGATAGGGAGACGGTTGGACGACGGCGGAAGATGAACATTTAAAAACTGTGTGGAAAAAGGATTGAAGAGTTGCGAATTGTGAAGCTAGAGGAAGGACAGCACGTGGAAGGCGAAGGAGGGGGGGGGGGGGGGGGGATGGATTCGAAGTGCAGGTCGAAGAAAATATGTGCTATATAGGAGAAAGGGGAAAGACGAGGGTGATGTAATTACCTAACATTGCAGGTCAATCTTTATACAATTGGGTTGTAAACTACGCAAGCAGAGCATAACGTGTTGTTCCTCCAATGTGCATGTGGAAGCACTCTGGTAATGGAGGAGGCCCATGATAGAAAGGTTGGTATGGAATTGGGAGGCAGAAAGATCTGCATGAGAACTGGAAAATACAGAAAATTCATTAGAACGGGTAAAACCGATATTCCATTCGAACATTTCACCCTACTTCATTCGTCTAGCGTCACAATTTGCAGCCATTCAGTTCTTTTGCATCACGCCTTCTCATCTCTGGTGATTGTGAATTCACCTGCTTATCAAAAATCCATCGTCACCTGTCTCAACCATGTACATACCAGGATATGCCCCGTCCCTGCTCTCTGCCAGCATCCTACACCCTACATCAGTCTGAAGAAGGGTCACCACCCAAACAGCACCCCCCCCCCCCATGCTCCCCAGAGATTCGTCCTGACCCCTTAATTTACTCCAGCACTTTGAGTCTACTCACAAAAAACAGTACCTGTATTTCCCATTTCTTAACCTATGATCAACAAACCTGCAGTCTGAAAACGTAACAAACTACATTACTGTTGCGAAATCTGCGCAATATCTTTCGCATATTTAATCTATTCAATTAGGAAACAGGACGTGTAACCAACAGCCTCACGCGCAGCAAATCAAAAATAAAATAGTATAGCATATAAGTAGATTATAAAGACCAAAAATTAAAGAATCGGGTTGGCATTTTACGTACACATCCGCCCATTGAATGTTACTAGATATTTGACACCATTCCTCAGCTCATCTCTGAATTTTCTCTGCGTCAGTCCATAGATACACGTATTGGTGCAGGTACTGAGCAACTGCAATATAAATCCAGACTGTTGCAGTATATATATCGGGGAGCTGAAGTATCTGTCTGTGTAGGAATAATTATCCACTTGCCAGTTCATAGAATGTATGACGTTCGGTATCCATAGTATAATAAAATTCGCTGATATCGCAAACAACAAAATCATTGACTTTCTCCGATTCTCCACTTCATGATCCTTCCGAATGTCGCCGCTGTTCCGGATTGCCCGGCGGATTTTATTTGCCATTATAATGTGTCTGACGGTAAAAGTATTAAACAACAGAATTAAACTGATTGGTATTAATGGAGTTATGATACCGTCAGCTAACTCGTAGGCCCGCCAAAAAGGTGAAGTAAAGTATTCAGCTTTGGCAATACAGTGTCGTGGATCTACGACAAAATACCATGGCAAAGCTTTGGCACAGCTCACCGCGGTCACTGTTCCAATCACCAAAGTCGCTGTTCGCTCGATGCAATATTTGTCCCGCAACTTCTGACAGCAGATGGCGATGTAGCGATCGAAAGTGAAAGCGACCGTGAACCAAACGGAACAATCCATAGTTGCGACCCGTAGGACAAGTGTCACAGTACATATCGGAGTAATGAGCATGAATTTAGCAAACAAATAAATAAAATTAACCTGCTCCAATATAACAGCAATGATCACCACCATCATATCGGATGCTGCCATGGCCACAAGGTAGCGAGTAATGCATTTGGAGAGGCCGCATTTTCCGCGGGACAATACCACGATCGCAATTAAATTAACTGAAAAAAAGACAAAATATGGCGTTACTTCTCAACGCATCCACATTGATAACATGACTCAATTCGCGTCAGTTCCACGTCAGTCTTTCTAACCGGAAGGAAAGCTGAAGATCATTGTGTAAATTTGTGCGTACTCGGGCGGTTCTGTTACAAAGTGAAGACAGCGTCGGGTAGCTTTGTATCTGCCCTCGACTCGAGGTCATCCATTTTGTCTTAATGGTGTTGGAGATTTGCGAAGAAAAGGCACATGCAGTACAGAGGTCGTTCTAATTTCTGTTTCATTGACGTTATGTTATACATTAGAAACAATTTGTCTTGGTTGGGTGCATTATGAAAATATATTATTTAATAATCGCAGATAGTTCAGTTATAACGTTTGTTTCCACACCACGAATTTGATATAAATCAAGCTATTATGTTATGGTATATGCTATTCTCATTATAATGCCTGAATTATTTCTAACGCTCCTTCGATCGGGGACAAGAGAGCCAATTAAATGACACTCTGGGAATTGACAGGCAGAAAGCAGTATAATATTGAGTGTTATTTCATGCTAATTTATTCGCAGTGCACGTGACAAGTAATCGCCTCTCGTGTAATTTACGTATTATACCCCATTAAACAATGTAACATTCAACCTTTGGTATATTTGGTTTGCAGCTACAAAAATAAACGTAATGCTCATTCAAATAATTTTATATTGAGAATTCTACGGGTAAGAACAATCTTTCTATTGGGAGTCTGCGGACGTTGCCCGGCGAAGCAATTAAAAAAACGATGACAAGGTCTTCTAATCTACACTTACCTACACTTCTAATCTAAAGCCGCCCTGAGTAAAAACAGCTAACATAATAGGAACCGCTCACTCCCCTGTCATTCTCTCTTTTCCTCTCTCCGGTCTGACAAATGATACAACATCTTGAACTAGCTTGTCGTAGGATTCAAGAAGAGCTTAGTTTCCGTTATTATAATTCTGTTGAACGGATATCTTGAATGCTAAAACTAAATTCAAAGCCTTGCAATTTACCTCTTTTCGACCCGGACACGTTAAAATAAATCTGTACGTTCTCTTTAGCTGTATCATTATATTCTACAGTCTATTTATTTTATCGTTTGAACTACCCAATGTACAGCTGTATACGATGATTTGTCTGGACAGTAGCAAATCAAAACGTTCTTAATGCCTTGATATACTGACAACAACAAGCCAACACCAATACCACTTGTGCTGTCATCGGTTTTGGAAGAATTTTGGCAGAGAGGTACCCCATAAAAAAGAAAACATGGACCGTTGATTTCGCTTAACCAAGAGCTTCATTCAATCGTCTCCGTGGCTTCGCCGTGTTCCTTTAGTGAACCTTTGACTGTTTTATGGGCACAGTTATGTTGGGAGTGCCGGAGGTCAGAAATCGATATCGCGACCCAGAGCAGACTTCGTTATGTGCATGCCGCAGCTGCCGACCACACATTTGAACGCCGGGAGGCTAGACAGCTATTTATGAGAGGTGATGTTGGTGTGGACTTAGAACCAAGCTTAATTATTTATATTATTTGGCGGCATTTGGAATAAAAACATGCATTAATATCACTCAACTTCCTTCATAGAATGAAACCATTATAGTAAAATAAATTACGCCTGTGAACCAAAATAACAGTAGAACCTTTCGCAATGTCCGCCGACTGAAATGATGCAACGTACTGAGCAACATAAAAGCAAAACCCGATACTACATTGCAGCTGCCATATAAAGTTTGAGCCACATAAATAATATGGATCCAGTAGCTTACCAGGAACACCGACCGCCGCAAGTACAGGATAGTAAATTCTGACAATGTTGTAAATTGCTGGGAACCCCATTGTTTAACTGACACCCAGATGCCCACACGTACGGATTAAATGAGTTCTTATACACCACAAGGAACGCCAGTTAATCTAATCAGTGTCTTCCCTAGGCTCATTAAAACACGTCACTGAACAAACATTAACGATGAACTATTTTTATTGTTTGTGCAATTGCGTAATACATTTATCCACTCCAGGAATATTGCACGAACATTAATTTATTGTTGCATAGACGTTTTTTTCAGCGGAAGACAATGCAGGTACCATATAGTCACGAAGATTAAATCGTTTAAACATGCTTTTCCCCTCGATTTAGTTGCTATTTTCTTTATTTGGGGTCAGATATAACATTGGTGGTACCATAGGTTATAGTGGGGGTAAGATCTTGCTTATCTGGTGCCTATATTGTTGAAGGCGACGTCAATAGACAATAGATGCAGGAGTAGGCCATTCGGCCCTTCGAGCCAGCACCGCCATTCATATTGATCATGGCTGATCATCCACAATAAGTTCCACATTACTGCCTTCTCGCTAGAACCATTGACTCTGCTATATTTAAGAGCCCAATCTAAATCTCTCTTGAAAACATCCAGAGAATTGGCCTCCACTTCCTTTCGAGGCAGAGAATTCCACAGATTCAAAAAAGTGTTTCATCATCTCATTTCTAAATGTCCATCCCCTTATTCTTAAACTGTGGCCCCTGGCTCTGGACTTCCCAAGCATCGTGAACATGTCTCAAGCTTGTCCAATCCCTTAATAATCTGATATGTTTCAAAAAGATCCCCTCTCATCCTTCTAAATTCCAGTGTATACAAGTCCAGTCGATCCACCCGTTCAACATATCACAGTCCCGCCATCCCTAGGATTAACCCCGTGAACCTACGCTGGAACAAAAGCGAAATTATGCCGATAAAACCTCAACAGCCGTTACATCTGTTGAAATTCCCCTTTAGAATTGCAACAGAAAAAAAAAAAGTATTTGGGCATCCAAATTACAAGAAAATTTAAATTATTACTCAACGCAAACTATATGCCTTTGATAACTAAATTAAATGGGTTGATTAAATTCTGGAAAACACTGCCGATGTCCTTAATAGGCAGAATAAACGCGATAAAAAATGATCTTCTTACCACAAATACTGTACCTATTTCAATCAATACCAATATACTGACCTAAAAAAATCTTAAAAAAATTAGATTCTGATATTATAAACTTCATATGGGATTATAAATCACATAGAATTAAGAAAAAACACTTGTGTAAATCTAAAGAATCAGGGGGACTGACACTCCCTAACTTATTGCATTACTATTGAGCAGTGAATATTAAAAATATAATCTACTGGTTGGACAGTTCTGCCCAACAGGTAGATTGGATAAGAATGGAGAAAGAGGATTGTTCCCCTTATAATATAGGAGCGATCCTTCTTTCCCCGATGAAATTGAACAATATAATAAATAAGAATCCAATTATTCACAGTATAATACGAATTTGGAAACAAATAAAATTATCTTTAAAATTAAGAAAATTATCGCTTCTTTCTCCAATAACTAATAATCCCTTTTAAGGGATTCCATTTATCATTCCAACAATTACAACTAAAATATAATTTGAAAAATAATCAATATTTCAAATGCCTTCAAATTCAAGATTATTTGAAGAAATATATACAAGGATATCAAACCCTAACCCCAGATTTATTGGAGGAAGGAATGAATAGAAGCAGAATCAAGCAATTTAATATCTTACTTATATAATATAATTTTAAATATAGAAACACCAACGACAGAGGCAATTAGAAGGGACTGGGAACAAGAGTTATTGATAAAAATTCCTAATGATAGATGGGGGAAAAAAATGATTACATGTAAATAAATGTTCAATTAATGTAACACATAACCTAATTCAAGTTAAAATTTTACAAAGATTACATTATTCTAAAACTAGACTGAATAAAATATTCTCAAATGTTTCCCCCATCTGTGACAAATGTCTAACTCAAAATGCCACTATAGCATATTCCTTTGTCTCTTGTATAAAACTGTATTAATTTTGGAATGAAATTTTTGGAATTTTTACAAAACTATTTAACACAAAATTGAACCCCAATACAGAACTGATTATCTTTGGATCAATGGAAGAGGGAAGTAAACTAATTATATTCCAAGAAGCTTTTCTTAATTACAGTCTAATAACAGCAAAAAAACGTATACTCAAACTTTGGAAAAACGCAACCACGCCAACATTCAAAATGCGGATCAAATATGTCTGAAACGCTTCATCTTGAAGAAATGAGATTTCTCCTACTAGGCAAAGTAGACCAATTCTCAAAGACTTGGTCTCCTTTTATCAACTTTTTGCAAGCATATGGTGCAACATAACATAACATCAGAAATTAAATGGTTTAGAACCGGGTGACGGATGGGCAAAAATACGAAATAGGTAGATCTCTCCTAATCTCTCTTTTCTTTACTTTCTCCTTCTATTTCAATCTTTTCAGCTTCTCTTCTATGTCCTTTATTTCATTTGCTATCTGTTTCTACTCGCTTGTCTATCTATTCCCACACTCTTTATTTATTGTTTCTTCCACTGTTCTTTTATTATTAAATCAATAATATGAAGTTGTACAAGAATGGAAATATGTATGTATGTATTAGGTACTCAAGTACCACACTATTGTACTTACTTCTAACAAAAATAAACAATAAAAAACTGTGGCCCCAGGTTCTGGACTTCCCAAACATCCTGAACATGTCTCAAGCTTGTCCTTAATAATCTGATATGTTTCAAAAAGATCCCCTCTCATCCTTCTAAATTCCAGTGTATACAAGTCCAGTCGATCCACTCGTTCAACATATCAAAGTCCCGCCATCCCTAGGATTAACCCCTTGAACCTACGCTGCATTCAGCCAATAGCAACATGTCCTTCCTCACATTTGGAGACCTGAACTGCACACAATACTCTAGATGTGGTCTCACTAGGACCCTGTACAACTGCAGAAGAACCTCTTTGCTCCTATACACAACCATTAGCTTTCTTCACTGCCTGCTGTACCTGCATACTTACCTTCAGTGACTGATGCACAAGGAAACTCAGATCTCGTTGTACTTCCCCTTTTCCTAACATGACACCATTGAGATAATAATCTACACACAGAAACATAGAAACGAGGAGCAGGAGTAGGTCATTCGGCCCCTTGAGCCTCCACCGCCATTCAATATGATCATGGCTGATCATCCAACTCAGTATCCTGTACCTGCCATACCATACCCTCTCTCCATACCCTTTTAGCCACAAGGACCACATCTAACTTCCTCTTAAATATAGCCAATGAACTGGCCTCAACTACCTTCTGTGGCAGAGGATTCCACAGACTTACGATTCTCTATGTGAAAAATGTTTTCCTCATCTCGGTCCTAAAGGAATTCTCCCTTATCCTTAGACTGTGACCCCTTGTTCTGGACCTCCCCAACATCGGGAACAATCTCCTGCATCTAGCCTGTCCAACACCTTAAGAATTTTGTAAGTTTCTATAAGATCCCCCCTCAGTCTTCTAAATTCTAGCGAGTACAAGCCGAGTCTATCCAGTCTTTCCTCATCCTGACAGCCCAGGAATCAGTCTGGTGAACCTTCTCTGTACCCCCGCTATGGCAAGAATGTCTTTCCTCAGATTTGGAGACCAAAACTGTACGCAGTACTCCAGGTGTGGCCTCACCAAAAACCTGTACAACTGCAGTAGAACCTCCCTGCTCCTATACTCAAATCCTTTCGCTATGAATGCTAACATACCATTTGCTTTCTTCACTGCCTGCTGCACCTGCATGCCTACTTTCAATGATTGGTGTACCATGACACCTAGGTCTCGTTGCATCTCCCCTTTTGCTAATCGGCCACCATTCAGATAATAGTCTACTCTCCTGTTTTTGCCACCTCACATTTATCCACATAATACTGCATCTGCCATGCATTTGCCCACTCACCCAGCCTATCCAAGTCACCTTACAGCCTCCTAGCATCCTCATCACACCTAACACTACCCCCCAGCTTAGTGTCATCCGCAAACTTGGAGATGTTGCATTCAATTCCCTCGTTCAAATCATTAATATATATTGTAAATAGTTGGGGTCCCAGCACTGAGCCTTGTGGTACCCCACTAGTCACTGCCTGCCATTCTGAAAAGGACCCGTTTACTCCTACCCTTTGCTTCCTGTCTACCAGCCAGTTCTCTATCCGTGTGCTTTAAGTTTGTATACTAAACTCGTCTCTGTCTGTCTGTCTGTCTGTGACAAGAAAACCAGGACCAGAACCAAGGGCCACAGTTTCCAGAACCAAGGGTCACAGTTATAGAATAAGGAGTAAGCCATTTAGAACGGAGACGAGGAAACATTTTTTCTCACAGAGAGTGGTGAGTCTGTGGAATTCTCTGCCTCAGAGGGTGGGTAAGGCAGGTTCTCTGGATGCTTTCAACAGAGAGCTGGAAAGGGCTCTTAAAAATAGCAGAGTCAGGGGATATGGGGAGAAGGCAGGAACGGGGTACTGTTTGGGGATGACAGCCATGATCACATTGAATGGCGGTGCTGTCTCGAAGGGCCAAATGCCCTACTCCTGCACCTATTGTCTATTGTCTATAAAAACTGCGATCTTGTTATCTTCCGGTTTTCGCGGTTTTTCTATTTGCGCAAAATCGATATGCGTAGGCGCTACGATTTCTTCCCTGCTCACTCACCGTTCTCATATGCTGCGGTTTCGTTCTGATCGGTGGCATAATCTAGATGTTAGCGTGCTTTTAAAATCTTTAAAAAACCGTGCAGATCGATCTCTCATGCAAAAACTGCGCAGATCGATCTCCTCTCCCGCAAGTCTGCACCGCACGGATCAGTCTCTTCTCCTGCAAATCCGTGGGACGGTCCGCCCCTTCCTGCACCACCGCGTCTTTACTGGAGCTGAGGCACGCTCTGGATGACAGGCGGAGATCTCGAAGAGGATACAATTTTCGGAGGGCCGGAATTGACCCAGCCCAGCCCAACCCCGCCCAGCCCGGCCCAGCCCGGCCTGGCTTGGCCCGGCGCGGACTCTAGGCTGTGGGCCAAGCATCAAAAATGTGTCTAGAAATCAGTTTTCGTGACCCACGTATCAGAACTACATTAAATAGTCCACAGATTTAGATGAAACTAGACCAAGTGCAGACCCGTTGGGTCTGTTCCCCCAATGTGTGGTTGCAGGGTGGAGGGAGGGAAGGGAGGAGGGGAGAGAGGGGTGGGGGAGGGAGGGGGAGAGGTGGGGGATGGGGGAGCGAGAAGTGGAAGTGGGGAGGGAGGGTGAGAGGTGTAGGGGAGAGTGGCGGAGGTGGGAGAAAGAGAGGGGGAAGGGGGAGTGGTGGAAGAGGGAGAGAGTAGTAGGGAAAAGGGATGGGGAGATAGGGAGGGAGGGGAGAGAGAGGGTGGGTGAGGGAGAGAGGTGGGGTGGGAGAGGGGTGGGGGAAGGGAGAGAGGTGGAAGAGTGGGGAGGGAGGGGGAGAGGGGTAAGGGAGTGGTGGAAGTTGGAGAGAGGGAGGGGAGGGTGGTGGGGGAGTAGTGGAAGAGGGAGAGAGGGGTAGGGGGAAGGGGGTGGGAGGGAGTGGTGGAAGAGGGACAGGGTTAGGGGGGAAGGGGCGGGGGAGAGAGGGAAGGGGAAGGTGGAGAGAAGGAAGGGGGTGGGGGAGAGAGGGAAGGGAGTGGGAGGAGGAGGGGTGAGGGGGGAAGAGGGGGAGATGAGAGCAGAGGGGTGGTGGAGAAGAGGGGAGGAAATGGACAGGTGGCAGGGAGAGGAGAGGGGGTGGAAGAGGGGGAGGGGAGGTGGAGAGAGGGTGGAGGGGGAGAGAGAGTAGGAGAGAGTGGAAGGGGAGAGAGAGAAAGGGGAGGGAGAGTTGACTTTCCTGTCGAACTAAATCAAATAATAAGATTTTGAAAATGAAAAATAATTAAGATCGATCGCTGTCGAGAAACGAAGTCCGAATTACCGTTGGGGAAGAATGTTCTGGAGAAGGTTTCAAAGGCAACGCGAGCAAGCAATGTTCCCCCCAGTCACATGTGTGGGGGATAGTGGTACAGTGTCCCCCAGTCACATGTGTGGGGGATAGTGGTACAGTGTCCCCCAGTCACATGTGTGGGGGATGAGGTACAGTGTCCCCCTCTTCACCTGTGTGGGGGAAATTGTACAGTTTCCCTCTAGTCACATGTGTGGGGGAAGTGGTACAGAGTCCCCCTAGTCACATGTGTGGGGGATGAGGTACAGTGTCCCTCTAGTCACATGTGTGGGGGATATTAGGTGGTACAGAGTTCCCCTAGTCATATGTGTGGGGATGAGGTACAGTGTCCCCCTAGTCACATGTGTGGGGGGGGGGGGGCGGGGCAGCGTGTCCCTGAGGGTGGGCGAGGGGGTTAGAGAGGGGTGTGGTAAGGGGAAGGGGAGGGGAGAGGAGAGGGGAAGGTGAGAGGAGAGGGATTATGGAGAAGAGGGGAGGAAAGGGAGGTGGAGGGGGGAGGAAAGGGGGAGAAAGAGGGGTAGGGGAGAGGTGGAGAGAGAGTGGAGGGGGAGGGAGAGAGAGTGAAAGGAGGGGGAGAGAGGTGGGGAGGGGAGGGAGAGGGGAAGAGTGGTGAGTGAGGGGAAGAGGGGTAGCAGGGAGTGGTGCAAGAGCGATGGGAAGGGAGAGGGGAGGAGAGGTAGAGAGAGAATGGAGGGGGAGAGAGAGGAGAGGGAGAAAGAGAAAGGGGAGGGAGAGTTGACTTTCCTGTAGAATTAAACACAACAAAATAATTTAAAAGAAAACAGTGAAAAATGTGGGTAAATTTAGCGGAGCAAATAACAGAGAATTAAAACTGTTAAAAATGCTGTAAATTGAAAAAGAGATTTTTTTTAATGGGGTTTTTTTAAGCATTTAAAAAAAATTACTTGTCTAATGTAAAGTATAGATACGCAATGAAAAGCAGAAAATGAAATCAAATTATCACTTGTCTAAAGATAACATTTGATAAACACGGCTGTGGAAATCGGCAAAGAAAAAAGCAATCACTTCAAAGTGGAGTAATGGAGTCCTTTGAACAAAGAGAGAATATTAAGAAACCAGGAAAATGTGTGTTAATTTGGCAGAGCAAATAACGGCGAACGTAATAAAAAGAATTATTCAAATATAAATAAATATTGAAAACATCGTCTACGTTTACCTTTTGAAAAATGTGTAAATCGATAATAAGATTTTCAAAACAAAAGTGTCAAATGAAAAATGAAAAAACGCAGAAATCCAGCGTTTAGATCGATCGCTGTCAAGAAACAAAGTCCGAATGACCGTTGGGGAAGAATGTTCTTGAAAAGGTTTTCAAGGTAACGCGAGCCGGCAATGTCCCCCCAGTCACATGTCCACACAGGCTGCTGGGGGGAGGGGCTGGGGCTGGGGCCAAGGTAGATGTAAATGAGAACCTTCTTTAAGTTCGCCATCTTAACACAATCATCCCCTCAAACTGGTTACCAATCTCGCAGAACTGGGTCTTTGCGCATCCCTCCGCAATTGGATCCTCGACTTCCTCACCCACAGACCACAGTCTGTTTGTATTGGTGGAAATGTGTCAGACTCGATAACAATCAGCACGGGAGCACCTCAGGGCTGCGTGCTCATCCCCCTGCTGTACTCACTCTATACTCATGACTGCGTAGCCGGTCATAGCGCGAACTCCATCATCAAGTTCGCTGACAACACCACTGTTGTGGGACGTATCACTGATGGGGATGAGTCCGAGTATAGAAGAGAGATCGATCAACTGTCCATATGGTGCCAGCACAACAACCTGGCCCTCAACACCAGCAAAACCAAGGAACTGATTGTGGACTTTGGAAGGAGTAGGATGGGGACCCACAGTCCTGTTTATATCAACGGGTTGATGGTTGAAAGGGTCAAGAGCTTCAAATTCTTGGGCGTGCACATCTGTGAAGATCTTTCCTGGTCCGAGAACACAGATGCAATTATTAAGAAAGCTCATCAGCGCCTCTACTTCCTGAGAAGATTACGGAGAGTTGGTCTGTCAAGGAGGACTCTCTCTAACATCTACAGGTGTACAGTAGAGAGCTTGCTGACTGGTTGCATCGTGGCTTGGTTCGGCAACTTGAGCGCCCTGGAGAGGAAAAGTCTCCAAAAAGTAGTAAACACTGCCCAGGCCATCATCGGCTCTGACCTTCCTTCCATCGAGGGAATTTATCACAGTCGCTGCCTCAAAAAGACTGGCAGCATCATCAAGGACCCACACCACCCTAGCCACACACTCATCTCCCTGCTACCTTCGGGTAGAAGGTACAGGAGCCTGAAGACTGCAACAACCCGGTTCAAGAATAGCTACTTCCCCACAGCCTTCAGGCTATTAAACCTGGCTCGGAACTCTAATCATTAATATCCCTCCATCTGTTATTTGCACTTTATTAATTTATTAAGTCATGGGTGTATTCATGTATAGAATTGTAGTCAATGCTTCTATGTCCTGTTGTGCTATGCAAAGAAAGATTTTCATTGTCCTGTCAGGGACACATGACAATAAACTCTTTTGACTTTGATCCATTCCGATTGGCCATTTGTGAGGGATGGCATTGTGACATCACACAATGGAATGTGCTGGAACATCAGGAGGCTGGGGGGCTGGGGCTGGGGCAGATGTAAATGAGATCTGTTCTGATTGGCCATCTGTGAGCCTTGGGCATTGTGACATGGCACGATGGAATGTTTACCAACGTTCTATGGGTGAGAGCAGTTTGATTTTCAAAAAAAGGGGGGGTAAACTACGGATTTTATTAAAAACGGTGTAGGTAACGACGTCCAAAAGTGACGGGGAGCGCCGTCGGGAAAGCGCGAGCGTAACGTCCGGGCAGGTGGGAAAAACGGCGGCGTCCGAGGGTCCTGTTTCGGCGGAGTACAACATCAAAGGGCGGAGACGCAGCAGATGGTTGGCGGCAGTCGACCACAGAGTTTTAATATATATATGATATATGAGATATAATTGAGAAGGATGTCATAACTCGCCAGTGCCAAACGTTGCACATTAATTAATTAAACTAATTAGAAAATGAGATCAGGAAAGTAAGCGCCATCTGGTGGCCAAAGCCCATATTACACCATGGGCAGCCTATTTCCGTGTTGCAGTCCATTTGAACCATATATA
Organism: Raja brachyura; assembly: GCA_963514005.1. The sequence continues at coordinate 1,405,538 of OY740809.1, forward strand.
TACATATGGTTTAAATGGATTGCAACACGGAAATGTGTATATACATTCATACAGTCATAAAGTCATATATATATATATGACTTTATGACTGTAATCATATATAATTAAGTATATTTATATTATATAAAAATAATATAAATATAATTGTGAGTGTTTTTTAATGACACTGTCGCAGAGGTCCTGCTCCTGAACCAGCCTAAATAGTGGGTGAGGGCAGTTCCTGTGGGTTCCTCCCTTTACTGAACCCCACTGACTGCCAGTGTGCAGAGTGGGGGTCACGGCCATAGTTGGACTGGGCAGTGCCAGGCTGGGGGACAGTCCTGCAAGGCATCTTCCAGTCGCTTTAATAGGAAATGTAATGAGACTGCAGCAGAGGTCCCGGGTTGTAAGGGCTCATGAACCTGCCTAATTAAAGGGTCAGGACAGATCCTCTGGGTTCCGCCATTTACTGAACCCCACTGACTGCCATAGTGGGGAGAGTGAGGGTAACAGCCATAGTGGGACTGGGGCAGTGCCAGGCTGAGTGACAGACCTATAAGAAACCTGTCTTACTTCTGATGTAAATGTCACATCCTGACCAAGAATCAAATGCTCTGAAGTTTACTCGATGAGTATTCATTTTAAGCTACAATGAGCCTATATTTATGTTAGAGACCCCCGATGGTGCCTTTGCAAATGAGGGTTATTACCTTTAACCTAAAATAACCCTGTGTTGCATTGTTTGAGTATCTGTAGTTTCTGTGTGTGTGTGTATACCTGTCAAACGTGTATCTGTGGATGTGTGGATGTAAGTGTGTATGTATGTGTGCATGGATGTATGTGTGGATGTATGTGTGTGCATGGGTGTCATCTGAATATTCTTCATCAGATTCCAAGTCTTTTGATAAGTTTTGATAAGTCCATCGATAAGTTAGTTGAAGTTCAAGTGGAGGGTCAGGCAGAGGTTACAAAAAAACCCCATCTCATAGTCATTAAGTCAGCATGGACTTTAATACATAAAATTCCAATCTCTTCTTAATGTTAATGAGAATAACACTGTTACTACCAAAGATAAATTAGTTCAAGTTCAAGTTCACATACACCAATTCATTTCTACATAAACATCAGGCATTTCTGACCATTTCGCACTCCAATGGCAGCCTATAAAGTGCGATGAATATTTGTCCGTTTTTCTCCCATGGTTGGGGCCTGGAAACGGCCGCTACGGACGGCACTATGTACAGCCTTCCCCCCCCCCAATGATCCAAACACACTCCGCCTTCGCGAATCGGCCGCTTCTTAATTGAGAAGTGTAATGTGTAATTTACCTTGTTATGGATACACATAATTTAGGCCCTCAACTTCATGAATGAATGAGTGAGTGAGTGAATGAGTGAGTGAGTGAGTGAGTGAGTGAGTGAGTGAGTGAGTGAGTGAGTGAGTGAGTGAGTGAGTGAGTGAGTGAATGAGTGAACGAATTAATGAATGAGTGAGTGAGCGAATGGGTGAACGAATGGGTGAATGAGTGAGTGAATGAGTGAGTGAATGAGTGAGTGAGTGAGGAGTGAATGAGTGTGTGTACAGCCTCCAAATCTCATTTTTTCACATTATAAAGGGTGCAATTAAATTAAAGTCCATACAGATTATTTTTCATAAATTCATACTTTAGATTTTACCTTGCAGCTGATTCATAAAGTTTGACTGGTTTCAACTTTGTGTTGCAGCATCTCAGCAGCGACTTTGCTTTCAAGACTTTCTTCCACTTCTATCCACTTAGCTGCACAATCTTCAGACTTCTTACTGTTTTCCTCACTAAATTCAATTACCCTGCTGCAAGTTTCCACGACATGTATTCCACAGAACTAGAAAGAACCTTCATGGGAATCGCCAGTAAAACAGGCATCAGTGAAGTCCCCTCAGCCAGCCTGAAACAAAGCGCGTGATTGGCCAACTGGCATACAACTCAATATTAAACGTGCTTTGATTGGACTAAAAATACCCGAACGTTTTCCAGATTTTTCTAATTTAATAAAAATGTGCAAGTCTTGTTCTTGGCGAGTTTCAGGATATGATTTATATAATATTTATACACAATATGTGAAAATTTCATGTAGTTCTGTGACTTGGGTCACGAAGCTTTGGAATAAAGCTCCTCGTCCCACAGCCTACTCGGAGATGTCGCCGATGTCACCAAACAAAATGCGGCGACTCTGATTCCGACGGAAGAGAATGACCAGCGACCAGCGCCTGCTGTAAGTCTCCATCGCACCGCCAGCAGCCCATTCCTGTCTGGACCCCAACGCTGAGTCCTGCCCCCTTCCCCCGTGATACCCCCTTCTCCCCATTGCGCTTACCCCGCATTTTCTCCAAGCTCTCTCCACCCTGCCCACACACCCCATCCCCCACAACTCACTCCCCCCACCCCCCCACCCCCGCCCACACACCCCGTCCACACACCACCTGCTCCCACACCACCCTGCCCACACACCTTCAAATGCGGTTTCAATTCAGTGCAGTTTAGTTTATTGTCACGTGCACCGAGGTACAGTGAAAAGCTTTGTGGAGTGAATCAGGTACTGGATTCAACTGCTCTACAGAGGTATCTGTAGTGCAGTTTAAAACAATGGGTGGGTGACTGATTACTTCTCCATCAGGCCTGGGGTCAAGCAGGGTTGCCCATTCTCCCCTCTCTTGTCTCAAAGATCAAAGATTCCCTATACATTTACAATGGCATGTCCCCCAACCGCATTAACGTACCGAGGGATCTTGGGGTCCAAGCCCATAGACCCGAGAAAGTGACAACACAAATAATTAAAGTGGTAAAGAAGATATGTGGTATGCTTGCCTTCATTCAGATTCAGATTCAATTTTATTGTCATTGCACTTTTCAGTGCAACGAAATGGTTTAGCCTGCAGTCATAACATAGAATAAAATAACAAAACACACACTCACAGTTTAATATCCACCAAATGAGTCCACCAGGCACCTCTTCATTGTGATGGAAGGCAAAAAGTCCCAAAGTCCATGTCTCTTCCCTCCTTGCTCTCCCTCTGTGCTGAGGCGATCCAGGCCTCCCACGTTGTTTGAGTACGGATGGGGGTAACAGCCTACCCAGGGGTAGCGACAGCGGACGGGCCTTCAGCACAGAGACCGGCCCTGTTGCTTCGAAAGGTAGGGAAAAAAAGAGGGCAATAGTAATTGGGGACTCTATTGTTAGGGGGTCGGATAGGCGATTCTGTGGACGCAGTCGGGAGACCAGGATGGTGGTCTGCCTCCCTGGTGCCAAGGTCTCGGACGTGTCTCAACGTGTCCAAGATATCCTCAAATCAGAGGGAGAGGAGCCTGAGGTCGTGGTCCATATAGGTACCAATCACATAGGTAAAATAAGGGAAGAGGTCCTGAAGGGAGGATTTAAGGAGGAGAGTTGAGGAAAAGGACCAAAAAGGTACCAATCTCAGGATTACTGCCTGTGCCACGCGACAGTGAGAGTAGAAATGGAGCAAGGTGGAGGATAAATGTGTGGCTGAAAGACTGGTGCAGAAGGAAGGGATTCAAGTTTCTGGATCATTGGGACTTCTTTTGGGGAAGGTGGGACTTGTACAGAAAGGATGGGTTGCACTTGAACCCGAGGGGGACCAATATCCTGGCGAGGAAATTTGCAAAGGCCACTGGGGAGACTTTAAACTAGAATGGTTGGGGCGAGGGATGCAAATAGCAAAAGCTAGTAGACAGAATGGGAGGCAGGAAGCAGAAAAGGGAAGCACTCGGACACAAGAGGAGAAAGAACAAAAGGAAATAAACAGAGAATAAGAGATGGGGGGTTTCTTAAATGTGCATATTTTAATGCTAGGAGCATTGTAAGAAAGGTGGATGAGCTTAGAGTCTGGATAGACACCTGGAAGTATGATGTTGTGGCGATCAGTGAAACATGGTTGCAGGAGGGCTGTGATTGGAAACTAAATATTTCAGGATTTCATTGCTTCAGGTGTGATAGAATTGGAGGGGCAAGAGGTGGAGGTGTTGCATTGCTAGTCAGGGAAGATATTACAGCAGTGCTTTGGCAGGATAGATTGGAGAGCTCATCTAGAGAGGCTATTTAGAAACATAGAAAAGAAACATGGAAAAATAAGTGCAGGAGTAGGCCATTCGGCCCTTCGAGCCTGCACCGCCTTTCAATGTGATCATGGCTGATCATCCAACTCAGTATCCCGTACCTGCCTTCTCTCCATACCCCCTGATCCCTTTAGCCACAAGTGCCACATCTAACACCCTCTTAAATATAGCCAATGAACTGGCCTCAACTACCTTCTGTGGCAGAGAATTCCAGAGACTCACCACTCTCTGTGTAAAGAATGTTTTCCTCATCTCGGTCCTAAAGGAATTCCCCCTTATCCTTAGACTGTGACCCCTTGTTCAGGACTCCCCCAACATCGGGAACAATCTTCCAGCATCTAGCTTGTCCAACCCCTTAAGAATTTTGTAAGTTTCTATAAGAAATCTTCTAAATTCCCGCGAGTACAAGCCGAGTCTATCCAATCTTTCCTCATATGAAAGTCCTGACATCCCAGGAATCAGTCTGGTGAATCTTCTCTGTACCCCCTCTATGGCAAGGACGTCTTTCCTCAGATTTGGAGACCAAAACTTTGGCAGGATTTGGGTGGAACTGAGAAGTGGGAAAGGTGTAGCAACATTTATAGGGGTATATTATAGACTGCCAAATGGGGAACGAGAATTGGAAGAGCAAATATGTAAGGAGATAGCAGATATTAGTAGTAAGCACAAGGTAGTGATTGTGGGAGATTTCAACTTTCCAAAAATAGACTGGGAAAAACATTCTGTAAATGGGCTGGATGGTTTGGAGTTTGTTAAATGTGTGCAGGATAGTTTTTTGCAGCAATACATAGAAGTATCGACCAGAGAAGGGGCAGTGCTGGACCTGCTGTTAGGAAATGAGACGGGACAGGTGGCGGAGGTATGCATTGGGGAGCACTTCGGGTCCAGTGATCACAATACCATTAGTTTCAATATAATTATGGAGAAGGACAGAACTGGGCCTAGGGTTGAGATTTTTGATTGGAGAAAGGCTAACTTTAACGAGATGCGAGATGATTTAAAAGGAGTGAACTGGGACATTTTGTTTTATGGGAAAGATGTAGAGGAGAAATGGAGGACATTTAAAGGGGACATTAGCAAATCGGTAAGCTGGCAAATTCGTCAATTTATCAGCTAATATTAGCAAGGTTTTCACCAGGGGAGCAGCCTGTCAGGGGCAGCCTGATTGAGGATAATGCCTTGTGGGAAATGTGCGAGTCTTTGGCTGGCGAAAAGGCTGAGGTGAGGAGACTACACCAAAGGTTGGAAAGGGTGAGACGCAGTGAAGAAATGATAGGTAAGCGTGATGCTTGCAGGATGTGGGAGGTTAGGGACACTGATGGTGTCTCTCTCTGGCTCCTACAACTTTGGAAAATGTTTCCAGGTTCAACTGTTGAAGGACTGTGTTGGGACACTGGAGAGACAACTGAATGACCTCAGGATCATCTGGAAAAACCCACACTTTTACACTAAATAGTGTGTGTGTGTGTGTGTGGGGGGGGGGGGGGGTTAACAAATTGGGAGTATAAAGATGGAGTTGAAGGGGAAGTGACTACAGGAACAATTACACAAGATTCTCGAATGAATGGGAAGGAAAGCTCGAGGAGGGACAACAGAGTAAGATCAGGGCCAATTGCGAGGGGGGAAGTGAATACGGAGGTCAAAGTGCTCTATATGAATGCGCGAAGTATAAGGAATAAAGTGGACGAGCTTGAGGCTCAGTTAGAAATTGGCAAGTATGATGTTGTGGGAATTACTGAGACATGGCTGCAAGAGGGCCAGGGCTGGGAACTGAATATTCAAGGGTATACCTCCTATCGAAAAGACAGACAGGTGGGTAGAGGGGGTGGGGTTGCTCTGTTGGTAAGGAATGAAATTCAGTCCCTTGCAATGGGTGACATGGAAACAGGAGGTGTGGAGTCAGTATGGATAGAACTAAGGAATTGTAAGGGTAAAACGACCCTAATTGGACTAATCTACATGCCCCCAAACAATAGCGTGGACATAGGGTGCAAGTTGAATCAGGAGTTAAAATTTGCATGTAGCAAAAGTAATGTTGTGGTTGTTATGGGAGATTTCAACATGCAGGTTGGCTGGGTAAATCAGGTTGGTACTGGACCCCAAGAAAGGGACTTTGTCGAATGCCTTTGTGATGGATTCTTAGAACAGCTTGTATTGGAGTCTATCAGGGAGAAGGCAATTCTGTATTTAGTGTTATGTAATGAACCAGATTTGATAAAGGACCTCAAGGTTAATGAGCCATTAGGAGGTAGTGACCATAACATGCAGAGGGAGAAGGGTAGATCAGAGGTGTCAGTGTTACTGTTGAATAAAGGAGACTGTGGCGGCATGAGGGAGGAGCTGGCCAAAGTTGACTGGAAAGATCCACTATCAGGGATGCGAGTGGTCAAATAATGGCAGGTATTTCTAGGAATAATACAGAAGGTGCAGGATCAGTTCACTCCTAGGAGGAAGAAAGATTCCAAGGGGAGAAAGTGGCGACTGTGGCTGACAAGGGAAGTCAGGGATAGTATAAAAATTGAAGCGAAGAAGTACAACGTAGCAAAGATTAGCGGGAAGCAAGAAGATTGGGTAATGTTTAGAGAACAACAGAAGATAACCAAAAATACAATACGGGTACGTAGGTAAGCTAGCCAAGAATATAAAGCAGGACAGTAAAAGCTTCTTTAGGTATGTGAAGAGGAAAAAATTAATTGAGACCAAATTTGAAGACTGAAAAAGGTGAATTTATTATGGGGAACAAGGAAATGGCAGATGAGTTGAACAGGTACTCTGGATCTGTCTTCACTAAGGATATAGTAATGGCCAGAGGATCTGGGGTGACGGAGGAACTGAAGGAAATCCACATTAGGCAGGAAATGGTGTTGGATAGATTGATGGGACTGAAGGCTGATAAATCCCCAAGACCTGAAGGTCTGCATCCCAGGATACGTAAGGAAGTGGCTCTAGAAATCGAGGATGCATTGGTGATAATTTTCCAATGTTCTATAGACTCAGGATCAGTTCCTGTGGATTGGAGTGCAGCTAATGATATTCCACTTTTTAAGAAAGGCGGGAGAGAGAAAACAGGGAATTATAGACCAGTTAGCCTGACATCGCTGGCGGGAAAGATGCTGGAGTCAATTATAAAAGATGAGAGCCGAACATTTGGATAGCAGTAACAGGATCGGTCCGAGTCAGCATGGATTTATGAAGGGGGAAATCATGCTTGACTAATCTTCTGAAATTTTTTTGAAGATGTAACTAGGAAAATGGACAAGCGAAAGCCAGTGGATGTAGTGTACCTGGACTTTCAGGAAGCATTTGATAAGGTCCCACATAGGAGATTAGTGGAAATTAGGGCACATGGTATTGGGGGGTAGAGTGCTGACATGGATAGAGAAGTGGTTGGCAGACAGGAAACAAAGAGTAGGGATTAATGGGTCCCTTTCAGAATGGCAGGCAGTGACTAGTGGGGTACCGCAAGGCACGGTGCTGGGACCGCATCTATTTACAATTTACATCAATGATTTGGATGAAGGGATTCAAAGTAACATTAGCAAATTTGCAGATGACACAAAGCTGGGTGGCAGTGTGAACTGTGAGGAGGATGCTATGAGAATGCAGGGTGACTTGGACAGGGAGTGGGCAGATGCATGGCAGATTAAGTTTAATATGGATAAATGTGAGGTTATCCACTTTGGTAACAAAAACAGGAAGGCAGATTACTATCTAAATGGTGTCAAGTTGGGAAAAGGGGAAGTACAACAAGATCTGGTGGTCCTTGTTCATCAGTCTATGAAAGTAAGCATGCAGGTACAGCAGGCAGTGAAGAAAGCGAATGGCATGTTGGCCTTTATAACAAGAGGAATCAAATATAGGAGCAAAGAGGTCCTTCTGGAGTTGTACAGAGCCCTAGTGAGATGGTCTTCCGGCTTTAGAACTTATTATTCAAAACTGCCGGTGGGATATCAACCGCCTCAACTCCTTCACTCCCCTGTCTCACTCTAACCTCTCCCCCCCTGAACACACTGCCATCAACTCACTCCGCAACAACCCAGATTGGTTTATCAAACCCGCCGACAAGGGAGGGGCTGTGGTAGTCTGGCGCATTGATCTCTACAAAGCTGAGGCCACACGCCAACTCTTGGATACCTCCTCCTACTTACCCCTGGACCATTACCCGACTGACGAGCACCAGGCCACAATCTCAAGCACCATCACTGACTTCATCAACTCAAGCTCCCTGCCCCCCACCTCCCCCCCCCCCCCAATCTTCCAACCTCATCGGTCCCCAGCCCTGTACAGCCCGATTTTACCTTCTCTCCAAAATCCAAGAACCTGACTGTCCTTGTAGACCCATTGTCTCTGCCTGTTCGTGCCCTACCTAACTTATTTCCATGTACCTCGACTCCATCCTATGCCTCCTGGTTAAATCCCTCCCGACCTATGTTCCAGACACCTCAGACACTCTCCGTCATCTCTAGGCATCCCATTCTCTAGGCCCCCTTCCCTTCATCTTCACCATGGACGTCCAGTCACTCTACACCTCCATCCCCCACCGGGAAAGTGTCAGAGCACTCCGGTTCTTCCTCGACTGGAGAACCAACCAATACCCACCCACTGCTACTCTACTCCGCATAGCGGTGTTGGTCCTTACCCTCAATAACTTTTCGTTTTACTCCTCCCATTTCCTCAAAACACAAGGTTATGGGCATGTGTATGGGCCCCAGCTAGCCTGCCTCTTTGTAGGGTATGTCGAACAATCCTTGTTCAACTTGTACCAGGGCCCCATCTCTGATCTCTACCTCCGCTACATCAATGATTGCATTGGTGCTACCTCCTGCACCCACACACAACTCACTAACTTCATCAACTTCACCACTAACATCCATCCAGCTCTCAAATACACCTGTCGGACCACTTCCCTACCATTTCTTGACCTCACTATCTCCATCGCAGGAGATAGACTTTTGACCGACATCCACTATAAACCCACTGACTCCCATGGTTATCTAGACTACACTTCTTCCCACCCTGCTTCCTGTAATGACTCCATCCCCTACTCCCAATTCCTTCGTCTACGCCACATCTGCTCGCAGGATGAGGTGTTCCACACCAGGACGTCAGAAGTTGCCTCATTCTTCAGGGAATGGGGGTTCCCCTCTCCTACGATAGATGATGCTCTCACCAGGGTCTCTTCAATACCCCACAACACTGCTCTTTCTCCCCATCCCCCCTCGGAAAAAGGGCAGAGTCTCCCTAGTCCTCACATTCCACCCCACTAGCCGTCACACACAACAGATAGTCCTCCGTCATTTTCACCTCCTCCAATGTGACCCCAACACTTGCCACATCTGCCCATCTCCCCCCCTGTCTGCGTTCTGCAAAGACCACTCCCTCCGTAACTCCCTGGTCAATTCTTCCCTTCCCACCCGTACCACCCCCTCCCTGGGCACTTTCCCTTGCAACCACAAGAGATGCTACACTTGTCGCTTTATCTCCCCCCTCGACTCCATTCAAGGACCCAAGCAGTCATTCCAGGTGTGATGGAGGTTTACCTGCATCTCCTCCAACCTCATCTATTGCATCCACTGCTCGAGATGTCAGCTGATCTACCTCGATGAAACCAAGCGTAGGCTTGGCGATCGTTTCGCTGAACACCTCCGCATTAACCATCCTGAGGCTCCTGAACTCCCCCTCCCATTCCGAATCCGACCTTTCTGTCCTGGGCCTCCTCCATTGCCAGAGTGAGCACCACCGGAAACTGGAGGAGCAGCACCTGATATTCCGCTTGGGCAGTCTGCATCCCGGTGGCCTGAACATTGACTTCTCCAATTTCCGGTAGCCCTTGCTGTCTCCTCCCCTTCTCAACCCTCCCTCAGCCCTCTGGCTCCTCCTCTTCCTTTCTTCTAATCCCCCCCCCCCCCCCCCCCCCTTACCCTGCATTAGTCTGAAGAAGGGTTTCAGGCCGAAACATTGCCTATTTCCTTCGCTCCATAGATGCTGCCGCACCCGCTGAGTTTCTCCAGCAATTTTGTCTACCTTCGATTCTGCAGTTCCTTCTTGAACGGCCTTAAATCTGTAGTGGGGAAGATGCTGGTCAATTATTATAGAAGCAATAACGGCGGATTTGGATAGCAGTAAAAGGATTGGTCCTAGTCAGCATGGATTTTTGCAGGGGAAATCCTGCTTGACTAATCTGGGATTTTTTGAGGATTTGGAGTAAAATGGATGAAGGAGAGCCCGTGGATGTAGTGTATCTGGACTTTCACAAAACCTTTGATAAGGTCCCACACAGGAGATTAGTGGGCAAAATTAGGGCACATGGTATTGAGGGTAGGGTATTGACACGGACAGAGAATTGGTTGGCAGACAGGAAACAAAGAATGGGAATAAACGGGTCCCCAATGGTGCTGGGCCTCAACAATTTCCTATATCCATTAATGATTTCGGAAATGGGATTAAAAGTAACACAAACACATTTACAGATGAAACAAAGCTGGGTGTCAATGTGAACTGCGAAGAGGAGGCTAGAATATTGCAGGGTGACTTGTCCTGGCTGAGTGAGTGGGCAGATGCAGTATAATGTAGATACATGTGAGGTTACCAGCATTGGTGGCAGGAACAAAGGCAGATTATTTTCTCAAATGTGTCAGACTAGGAAAAGGGAAGCACAACGAGACCTGCTTGTCCTTGTACACCAGTCACTGAAAGTAATCATGCAGGTCCAACAGGCAGTGAAGAAAGCTAACGAGAGGATTTTACTATAGCAGTAAAGAGGTTCCTCTGCAGATGTAGTGCCCTTCTGAGACCACACCTGGAGTATGGGGTGCAAATTTGGTCTGCTAATTTGAGGATGGAGAGTGAGGTTGTTAATTCAGAAACAAGGGTTCTGAACTTAAAGAAAGGTAACTTTGAGGGTATGAGACGTGAATTGGCCAACATAGACTGGCAATTGATTCTTAAAGGGTTGACAGTGGATATGCGATGGAAGGCATTTAAAGACTGCATGGATGAACTACAACAATTGTTCATCCCAGTTTGGAAAAATAATAAACCAGGGAAGGTAGTGCATCCGTGGATATCAAGGGAAATCAGGGATAGTATCAAAATAAAAGATGAAGCATACAAGTTAGCCAGAAAAAGCAGCCTACCAGAGGACTGGGAGATCAGCAGAGGGGGACAAAGGGCTTAATTAGGTAAGGGAAAATAGATTATGAAAGAAAACCTGCAGGAAACATAAAAACTGACTGCAAACATTTTTAAAGATATGTGAAGAGAAAAAGATTAGTTTAAACAAATGTAGGTCCCTTGCAATCAGAAACAGGTGAATTGATCATAGGGAATAAGGACATGGCAGACCAATTGAATAACTACTTTGGGTCTGCCTTCACTAAGGAAGACATAATTAATCTGCCGGAAATAGCAGGGGACCGGGGGTCAAATGAGATGGAGGAACTGAGTAAAATCCAGGTTAGTTGGGAGGTAGTGTTGGGTAAATTGAATGGATTAAAAGCTGATAAATCCCCAGGGCCAGATAGGTTGCATCCCAGAGTACTTAAGGAAGTAGCCCCAGAAATAGTGGATGCATTAGTGATAATTTTTCAAAACTCTTTAGATTCTGGAGACGATCCTGAGGCTTGGACGATAGCTAATGTAACCCCACTTTTTAAACAGGGAGGGAGAGAGAAAACAGGGAATTACAGACCAGTTAGTCTAACATTGGTAGTGGGAAAAATGCTAGAGTCAGTTATTAAAGATGAGATAGCAGCACATTTGGAAAGTGGTGAAATCATTGGACAAAGTCAGCATGGATTTATGAAAGGTAAATCATGTCTGACGCATCTTATAGAATTTTTCAAGGATGTAACTAGTAGAGTGGATAAGGGAGAAGCAGTGGATGTGTTATATCTGGACTTTCAGAAGGCTTTCGACAAGATCCCACATAAGAGATTAGAATGTAAACTTAAAGCACATGGTATTGGGGGTTCATTATTGATTTGGGTAGAGAACTGGCTGGCAGACAGGAAGCAAAAAGTAGGAGTAAACGGCTCCTATTCAGAATGGCAGGCAGTGACTAGTGGGGTACTGCAAGGCTCAGTGCTGGGACACCAGCTATTTACAATAGCTGTTTCCTGTATCTCCCCTTTTCCTAATCTGCCATCATTCAGATAATAGTCTAGTTTCCTGTTTTTACCAGCAAAGTGAATAACCTCACATGTATCCACATTATAATGCATCTGCCATGCATTTGCCCACTCACCTAGCCTATCCAAGTCACCTTGCATCCTCCTAGCATCTTCCTCACAGCTAACACTGCCCCCCAGCTTCGTGCCATCTGCAAACTTGGAGATGTTGCATTCAATTCCCATTAATATAAATCATTAATATATATATTGTAAATAACTGGGGTCCCCTGCTATTTCCAGCTGATTATTTGTGTCTTCCTTAGTGAAGACAGAACCAAAGTAGTTATTCAATAGATTACAAATCTATTTTACAATTTTACAAGATCATTATATACAATAACCAGCACCCTTCAAATTGAAAACCCCGAATAGATCAAAACAGCTCCCAATACAATAACCAATCCTTCGATATGAAGCCCTAAATTTTGTGAAATTTGAATCGGTGAAATTTGAAATTGAGATCACTGTTCCAGATTATAGACGCGTCTCCCCCTCTCAGTGTTGACTTTAAAATATTTCTCACCCAATCTATACTCCGACGCTGAGTTCCTAGTACTGTTATCCACTAGGCATCTAACCCTTCCACCTGCTAAATACTGGTCGTCAGCATGTATCCGCATCGTGCTGATCTTCGATGCTGATTTTTAAAGTGCATATTTCCAATCTCACTCTCAGCACCGATACAGTACTTCCCCTCTTAGTACTGTTCCCGCTCAGTCCCGTCTATGAACATACCTCGAAATCTGTATCCCAGTCTGAGTGGGGTCTCAAACCCCAGGGTTTACCTAACCTCAAATCTCGGGCCAAACTAATGGATACCGAATGCAAGAGCTGTTGTTAAACAAAGTTGTGAGGCCTCTAACCCACTGGAGAAGAGCCTTGTGAGCCTAACTCCCATAATGAACGGGCCTCGAACCCTCCAGGCGGGGACTCAATACTTCTGGCGCCTCAACCCCTCGCCTTCACTGCTTGACAGACTACTATTCTTACCAACTTATTGGGAATCCAAACACAAACACGTGAATGACCGATTCGTCTAAGTTCAGTGGAGAGGAGAAACCCGATGCGAAAGTCACACCATGGCGCAGAATTCTCCTCCCGCAATCCGACACGACTCAATTCCCGGACCCTAAATTTATGTTTGGCAATCTGTTAAGATCCCGGACGAGCCCCCAATGTAATTCCGGTGCTAATCTTACCTGCCAAGTTTGGTTCAGTCAAAGACCGAATATAAAGACCAAATACCGAAGCACGGGTAATAAACTCTATTTATTATCTGGAATTTAGAAGATTGAGGGGGGATCTTATAGAAACTTACAAAATTCTTAAGGGGTTGGACAAGCTAGATGCTGGAAGATTGTTCCCGATGTTGGGGGAGTCCAGAACAAGGGGTCACAGTCTAAGGATAAGGGGGAATTCCTTTAGGACCGAGATGAGGAAAACATTCTTTACACAGAGAGTGGTGATTCTCTGGAATTCTCTGCCACAGAAGGTAGTTGAGGCCAGTTCATTGACTATATTTAAGAGGGCGTTAGATGTGGCACATGTGGCTAAAGGGATCGGGGGTATGGAGAGAAGGCAGGTATGGGATACTGAGTTGGATGATCAGCCATGATCACATTGAATGGCAGTGCAGGCTCGAAGGGCCGAATGGCCTACTCCTGCACCTATTTTCCTATGTTTCTATGTTTCTATCCAACACCAATACACCTAGTTGAATACCGTGGATCCGATCTTTGTCTCTTCTCGTGCAAGCCCATCAGCCTCGTGTGAATAGAACAACTCCAGAAGATCAGCACAGTCCAGCGAGTATAGGCGCAGTGGCATCAAATGGTATCACGATTGTAAACCTCATCTGGACCTTCTCCAGAGCCAGCACATCCTTCCTCGAATATGGTGTTCACAATTGTGCACAATATTCTAAATGGGACCTGGGCTACGCCTTGTAGAGCCTCACCATTGTATCTCTGTTTATGTATACAAGCCCTCTCGAAATACGTGCTAGCATTGCGTTTGCTTTCTTTACTCCCGATGGACTTGCACAGACTGGAGACAATTTGCAATTCAGTTCAATTTCCAAGTCAGTTAACCTGGAAACCTGGACGTTTTTGGAGTGTGTGTGTGTGTGTGTGGGGGGGGGGGGGGGGGGGGGGGTAGATCCCAAAGAATGTTTTCGGGGAAAACATACAAACTCAGTGCAGAGAAGCACCCGTTGGCAATATCGGACCCGGGTATGTGATGCCGAAAAACGGCGATTCCGCTGAACCGCAAAACGCACTAAATTCAGATGCTACGACCTGAGTTGATGGCAGCGACAAAATGGGTGGACAATGCTTCTGGTCATGCAGGCTGCCAGATGCAGCGACTCGTAAACCAACTTTAAAAAAGATGTGCGGTCCTGTTATTAAACTGATAGGGCAGACATGGATTATTTCCCGGTCTGCAGATGCTAACCTGGCTCCAGTCCCCAGCATGTCAGATTCGCCTATTAAATGGTGGGAGGTCGGCACTGTGGGCGGACCATCCACAACTTAGCAGCGACATACATGTTTCACGGAGGCCTATGATGTGTGGAGAAATACGATAAGAAATGAAAATGATGCTGGAACGAAGCAACTTTTAAGCCTGATACGTAGACTGTGTTTCAGCAGCAAGGCTCTAACATCCAGTCAATATGCAGAAGTGGTCGCACCCCATATGGTAATGGAGAAGAAGACGAGGACACTCGGGTCTAGACCTTCTCCTGGACCGTTGCCAATGGCATGGATGTTTGGCAACCGAAATGGAAGAATGACCGGAGCATTGCAGGAAAGACTAATTGGCGCAAGCGCATCTGGCAAGACACTCAGGGAAGTATCCAAAAACATGGCCATTACTGTCTATCATGTGGATGCACACATGAAAAAATGACTGACATGACTGACCCAGTACAGCCGTGGATCAAATTGTGTAAGTAAAATGCAGCAGAAACAACCGTGGAAGAACAGCGCCTTCTGTGTGCATGGGCACATGAGACTTCTAAACATTTGGGAATTCAAGGAATTGTAAAGTGGGGGTAAATAGAGAGGACTGTCATTCTCTGTTGACAAAGTTAGATAATGTGTTTCTCCTTGTGAAGTCTCCAAAGATGGAAAAACACAGTCCGCTTTTTAAACGAGTAATGTCACACTTTGTTCGAGGGAGCAGCCCTGGCAAGGTTTGGCAGATCGACTTTGTTGCCCACTTCCACTGCGAGAAATATACCAATACCTCGTGACGATGGTCCTTCTTACACCTACTCATAGTCTGCTCACCAATGCAGAGGATGAAGAATTTGAACAGCAACAGTATTCTACCTGCCCTGACTCATACTCCATCTTCCAAAATGTCGGGGGTTGGGTACGTATTGGTGCACTACTCAAAACTACCCTCCGCAAATGGCAGAAACGTGTGCGGAAGGACAATATCTGATACATGTGTATTGATAGAGGAACAGCCCGTGCCCATTTGTTTAGATTCGGGAAAACTTGCCAAGCGCGATAAGACATTTTAGTTCACGTATCACTTAGTATTTCAGATACCATGATGTCAGATCGTGGCACCTGTTTGTGATTGGCAATTGTTAGTGAATGTTCAGTTTCCGCAACTTTACCCTATGATTGTACCAAGAAGAGATTATGAAGAATATGCGGACAGATGATTGGCACACGGAAAATATGATTCTTCTTGAATGGACGTATTTTAACAGTGACCGATTATACACATTAAACTTTTTTTGTACCTTTTGTTCCTGTAAACTGGATGGGTGACGGGATCTCCCAGGGATGGAATGTAATCTAACGGTTAAACAGGCCTGCTAAATCGGTGCTGTCAGTTAATTCACGAAAACAAGCAAAAGCTTCGGAAAATGCTTTGACTAGCCGGCTGGGATTAGTATGTTGTGAGGAGATCTGCGAACTTGTTCAGATAAGACTTCCCACTAATTTCAGCTAAATCAGCAGCACCACACCTCTTAGAAAAACAAGCAAATATCTCGAATAATTGCTCAGGCTAAACTGAAGGACATGCAAACAGTGAGGCCATCTGCGAGTTTGTTAAGCTAAGACCACACACTGCAAGAGGCAATTATATGTTAGCTAAATTAACAGCATCGTACTTCATTGGAAAAGTAGCAAATGTCTCCGGACAAATGGTTAGGCTAATTCGAAGGAACTTGAAAATCATGCGGCATTCTGCGTCGGGGCAGAAGAGACTGAGGGGCCTGTCCCACTTGGGCACATTTTCGGCGACAGACTGAAAAGAGGTCGTCGCGTCGTGGTCGGTTCGTGACGCTGGGTGTTTTGCCCCCTGTCACACGCTGACGTATGGTGTCCTGCGGGTGACGCTGGTCAGGGTTAGGGACCACAGATGGGCTGTAAAATATTCTCCCTTCACTGCATGGATTTTAAACATTAATATATTAAAATTAATACATTAGCCCGCTTGCAGATCCAATCACCGTCTCTAAATTTTCACAGGAATGGATTCAGTGAGTGTAGACTGAACTCCCCTCGCCCCTCCACCACCCTCTTCCCCCTGCCGCCCCATCCCTCCTTTTCCACGCCACTCCTCCAACCTTCTCCCCTCCCCTCTTCCCCTACCCTTCTCCCCTCCGCTCCCCCACCCCCTCTTCCTCCCTTCTCCCCACACCACTCTTGTCCCCTTTCTTCACACACCCCCTCCCCTCACATCTCCTTCTCCCATTCTCCAACCCGCCCCCCACTTTTCCCGACGCTGCCCATTTGTGGACTCAGACTGTGACAGCTAGATCCCCCTAATAGTACTGCACAACAGCTCGTCTGTTTTAATAACATTGACTATGGGATAAATGCAGACTTTGGGAAAGTGTGCGGGGGATCGCTGGTCGCAGGGTGGGTCTACAAATGTGGGCCATCCGGGAAAGTGGGCGGGGTTTGGAGAATGGGAGAAGGGGCGGAGAGGGGATGTAAGCGGCAGGGGGAATGGAGAAGGGGGAAAAGAGTAGAGCGGGGAGAAGGGGGGAGAGTGGAGGGGAGAAGGGTGTGGGGTAGAGAAGGAAGGATGGGGCGGGTGGGGGAAGAGGGGGTGGAGGGAAGTCTCAACTCACTAAACCCTACACTAAGTCAACCCTAACCCTAATCCCTGTGAAAAGTTAAAGACGGTGATTGGATCTGGAAGCGGACCAATACATTTGTCTCCCTCTCTTGACACGCCTGCGAGTTCGGGTTATGGGTCAGTGCATAGGGCGGGAATAGGGTAAAATGAGCCAATGAATAGTATTAATATAATATCCAGGGGGGTGGTTAGTGTCTGTGTGTGGGTGGGCAGCGTGTGTGATGACGCAAGCCACCCACCACCCCGCAATAGCGCATTGAGGCAGGACCCCAAGGGTCACACTTGGTCTAGTAACTATGAAAAGTCTGATCTTGAATGCGTGTTTATTTGTGTGTGATGTTTGTGTGCGATTCACATCTTCTCGGAAAAACGACGCGCTAATGGTGATATTTTTAACATATTCCGACACAGACTTATGCCGTGAAGTCAAAAACGCCGTATCTGAAAATGTCATGCATTATTTCTCGAGTTATTTATGAAAATGTTATTTTCAGAATAGCAGGCAATGGCGAGTGGAGTGCCGCAAGGCCAGGTATTGGGGCAGCAACTGTTTACCATATAAATTAATGATTTGGAAGAGGGAATTAGGAGCAACACTAGCAAGTTTGCAGATTACACAAAGCCGGGTGGCAGTGTGAACTATTAAGAGGATGTTAGGAGGTTGCAGGGTGACCTGGACAGGTTGAGTGAGTGGACAGATGCATGGCTGATGCAGTATAATATAGATCAATCTGAGGTTATCCACTTTGGCGGCCAAAAAAAGGGGGCAGATTATTATCTCAATGGGGTTAGGTTAGATAAGGGGGAGGTGCAGCGAGACCTGGGCGTCCTTGTACACAGGTCACTGAAAGTTGGCTTTCAGCAGGCAGTGAAGAAAGCTAATGGAATCTTGGGCTTCATAACAAGAGGATTTCAGTGTAGGAGTAAAGAGGTTCTTATGCAGTTGTTTAGAGCTCTGGTGAGACCACATCTGGAGTATTGTGTACAGTTTTGGTCTCCTAATTTGAGGAAGGACATCCTTGTGATTGAGGCAGTGCAGCGTAGGTTCATGAGATTGATCCCTGGGATGGCGGGACTGTCATATGAGGAAAGATTGAAAAGACTAGACTTGACTTCACAGGAGTTTAGAAGGATGAGGGGGGATCTTATATAAACATATACATTTATAAAAGATCTCGACAAGCTAGATGCACTAAAAATGTTCCCAATATTGTGCTAGTCCAGAACCAGGAGCCACAGTCTTAGAATAAAGGGGAGGTCATTTAAGACTGAGGTGGGAAATAACTTTTTCTTCCAGAGAGTTGTGAATTTATGGAATTCCCTGCCAGAGAGGATGGATTTAAGAGAGAGTTAGATAGAGCTCTAGGGGCTAGTGGAGTCAAGGGATATGGGGAGAAGACAGGTACGGGTTATTGATAGTGGACGATCAGCCATGATCGCAACGAATGACGGTGCTGGCTCAAAGGGCCGAATGGCAACCCCCTGTACCTATGTTCTATGTTAAAGCTGAAATAACTGAAAATAAACTAGATGGTCTCGTTGATGACGTCACAATGGCTATGCTTCGCACGGCCTGCTGCGCTATATTCCACGCGCAGCGAGTGACGTCACAACTCCCCCCCCCCCCCCCCCCCCGTTCTTCAAAAGAAGCATGTAGGGCCCTGTACTGCAGCTGCTGAGGCTCCCGACCTCCGCCGAGCGCTTCCGAGGTACCCAGCGCTCCTATGCGCCCCCGAGCGCTCCAGAGCTTCTCCGTGCACCCCTGCTTGCTTTTCCTGAACTTTCCCAACGGTCATTATCACTCTGATGAACGATGTTTCATGCTGGCTTCCACATCTCAATGTTTTGGTTTACGTTCGAAAACGTTGCATTGAAGGAAGAATATTTTACAGCACATATGCGGTCCTTAACCCAGCCCTAACCTTAACCCTAACCGTGCGTCACCCGCAGGGCAGCATACGTCAGCGTGTATGTCGTACAACTTGACGGTTTTACGGACTTCAGTCGCCGGAAAAAACGCAAAGTGGGACAGGCCCTTAACTTGACGCCTGCTACGACAAAAAATGGACAGCTTTTGTCATTAAAGAGGATAGCCATTGATGAAAACATAGTCACCTGGTTCTCTTTGATTGGGACAGATCCAGGCTCACTTATGTGTATAAATACGATCGTGTTTCAAACGATCTGTTAGGTACCTTCACGTGCAGGTTACTTCACCAGGAGGCCACTTCGCCTTCAAGGAGGGAGAGAGAGAAAGAAGATTCTCACCTTGAAAGTCAGAAACAGCTTGGATCGTGTTATATGCCGGTGCCTTGCCGGTGCAGACAGGGAGACTCAAATGTGCAGAGGGACGTGAGACCTGTTATGTGGTTTCATTGCATTGTGAATAATTGCTTGTTAATAGTTTTTTCTCCCTTATTTTACTTGTATTTTGCTTTAATAAATACTCATGTGTCCCTTTAAAAATGCTCTTTCTCCAGTTATTGATCTATATTGCAGTATCCTGTATATATTTAGTTTCAGGTCCTTACCAATCAGTCAACGTCATGCCCCAGCTTAACTCAACGTTTCCCTTTTATATTTCAGCTGAAGAATTTCTGATATCTACAGTTAATCTTGTTTCTGTTTACATTGATTATGCCTGGCTTGCAGAGTAAAAAAAACGCGAATACGGGAGAATTTCTGCGGGCTAGGCAGAATATGTAGATACAAAATGACACTCGATGATTGGGTTCATGTCATTTTATCTGGCGTAAAGCCAGAATGTCGAGGGGAGGTATAGGACAAGAACGATAGGTGGGTCCAGGTGAGGAAGTGTTGTTTGACAGAAGGAGAAACTGCGGTACGGAAAGATGCATATAGCGACAGAGTCTGGGGGGAAATAAGTGGTGTAAAAACAGATTGCAGATTAAGCAATATGATAATAAAGGAACGTTAAACGCGAAAAAAAACAAGGATGTAAGCCCATAAATCGGGCAGTGCTGGAATGAGTGGGTGACGGAAATGTGGATGAGTAGGGGAGTGGGTATATTCTGATATGGGGCTGAGGAGTTAGCTGGGGAAAAGCATGTGAGAGAGAGCAGCGAGAAAGGGACAGAGAAGCGCCGGTATTCGGCAAAGTCGTCACCTATTCCATGCATGGTCGCCGCGGTATAGCAGCTTTATCCCGGTTTCGACCGTTTACTGTTGGCAGTTTTGGATTGGAAGGAAGGCAGGTTTTATTTTCATTGTGATTAGAAATATAGTATGAAAACTTGCCCTTCGTCCCACCAACTCTTCGCCGGACAACGATCAACGGTTCATCCGAGTGCATCCTAGATACGTTATACAATTAACTTATGTTAACTTATAAACCCGTGCGTCTTATGCAATATGTCTACGAAGATTACAATTTCGTGGTACACAAATCGATAGTTGAGCGGTAGTCACAGCACACGTGGGTTAGTGAACCACAGACTATACATTTAAATCCCGATTCTCAGAACCACTCTCTCGTTATCCAAAATGATCACGTGCCGAAACTGAAATATCAGTGTACTAATTATCGCACGTCTACGTTTGTGCATACGTGTTATATTTGCGAACACTACAAAGGTTTTAGAGTATTTATTTGAAAAGTCAACCATGTTGTATTCTGACATGTTGTCAAATACAAAGTTTCCCATTCAATGTAAACATATACATCGCCCCATTCCTCAGCTCCTCTCTGAATTTCCTTTGTGTCAGGCCATAGATACACGTGTTGGTACAGGTACTGAGCAGCCGAAACATAAATGCAAATTGCTGAGCGATATATAACGGAGAATTCAAAAATCTGTTGATGTAAAAAAAGTTTTGCACTTGCCAGTTCATAGAATGTATCACATAGACCATCCATAATAATATGAAATTGGCTGATATAGCGAACAACAAAATCATTGATTTTCTACGATTCTCCACTTCGGAATCCTTCTGATTCCCATTGTTGGCCCGGATTCCACGGCGGACTCTATTTGCTGCTATGATGTGTCTGACAGTTAAAGCATTGAACAACAGGATTAAAGCAATTGGCAATAACGGTGTTGTGATACTGTCAAACCACTCGTAGGCTTTCCACATGGATGACGTAAAGTATTCCGCTTTTAAGATGCAACGCCAAGGCACCCTGTTGATTACATCATAAGGGGCCACAACAAAGTAAAATGGAGCACACCTTGCACAGCTCACTAAAGCCACGGTTATCGAAACTGCAGTCGCTATTCTCTCCGTACAATATCGTTCCCGCAATTTCTGACAGCAGATGGCGATGTAGCGATCGGACGTGAAGGCTACTGTGAGCCACACGGAGCAGTCCATAGCTGCCATCCTCGTGACCAGCGTCAGAGCGCAGACCGGAGTTATCAGCAGGAAGTTAACACAGACATAGATGTTATTAATCTGCTCTACTATAACAGCGACGAAAACCACCACCAGATCCGCTGCCGCCATGGTCACCAGGTAGCGAGAGATGCATTTGGAGAGCCCACATTTTCCACGAGACAGGATCACAATAGCTATTAAATTAACTGCAAGAAGAGGGGGAAATGTGAGTTAAATGTAACAAGCGCTGTATATGATTTGTTTGACCTGATACCAAGCAAAGAGCGAGATCGTTCCCAACCTACAGCACCCATATGCACTTGCCGAAACTAGACGCAGATACCGATCAAACCGACCTTCCGGAACCTGCAGTTGATTAACGAGGGGAAACCAAGATTCTGTCGACCGACTGTTTCAGGGAAAGTGTAATGGAACGCTCTGAAGACGAAGGACTGATCGGAAGGCTGCGGCAAAACCTCATAATTGTAATTTGTAATATTAAAGCAAACGTGATGCCACGCCTAACTCTTATATGCTTGTACGTAATTCATATCAATCCATTCCTGCGTATCCAGATATCTATCCCAAACACTTTTAAATGCGACTATGATATCTGCCTCAAGGCACCACTCAAGGCAGCGCGTCCCACGCACTCACAAACCTTTGTGTAAAATGAACTTGCAGGCACATCTCCTTCAAGTTGCCCCTCTCTACTTAAAGCTAAGCCCTCTAGAATTTGTTTTTTTTTCCCATCCCGGCAAATAGTTCTGCCACTCGACACTATCTATATCTCTCATAATTTACCTATCTGTCCCCCAGGCAACCTCCGTCATTCCAGAGAAAACAATTCAGGCCCTGCCCAACCTTTTTGTGTAGCTAATACCGCCTCATCCAGGCAAAGCTGGCAAAACTCCATGTGCACCATTTCTAAAGATTCCACCTTCTTCCCCTCATGGGCCGACCAGAACGGCACGCAACAATCCTATAGTTCTGACTTGTCAATCTCAAGCCCCTGACTGATTAAAGCAAACACACCATATGCCTTAATTATCATTATATTTATGTGCTGCCACTTACAGAGAGCTGTGGCGTTACATTCCGGGATACACCTGTACATCAATGTTGTTTTGGATCATAAGATTAATTCCTCGATAATGCAAAAATCATTAAAAAACGATGACACAACATAAATGGTAAGCACATTAGCACACTGCTATAAACTGTTTTTTACTCGAAATGTGTGTAAAAGAAAAATAAAACAAGTGGTGATTCCAATACAATAAAGCAGTGGGACGAGGGAGAATCGGAACACAACCGAAGCGCACAACTGTCACTCAAAAGTATTTATCACAGACATACAGATAAATAAGTGATTTAATATCTGGCCAGAGTATTTTTTGTACCAAATTTGAATTATTAATAACATAAAAAGATGGTACGCAAGACATTTTGTTTCTGGATTTATGAACTATCAAATATAAAAATCTAGGGCATCGCTGGGGAAACCCGCAAAGCCGAGATTATGAAAGAAGCTAACATTGACTTCTTAGGCAGGGGAAAGGTATTCCTTGCACTCCCTGACATCGCAACTTGGGGTATTACCTTTGCTCTGGGATTTTAATTCCCGAAGTTGCGTTGAGGCAGATCGGTCCATTAATTTGGAAAGGGAGAGGATGTAGAGAGAGTACAGAGGAGATTTACTAGAATGTTGCCTGGGTTCCAGCAACTAAGTTACAGAGAAAGGTTGAACAAGTTAGGTCTTTATTCTTTGGAGTGCAGAAGGTTGATTGAGGTCTTTAAAATGATGAAAGGGATAGACAGAGTAGACGTGGATAAGCTTTTCCCATTGAGGTTAGGGAAGTTTCAAACAAGAGGGCATGACATGAGAATTAAGGGACAGAAGTTTAGGGGTAACATGAGGGGGAACTTCTTCACAGAGTGGTGGCTGTGTGGAATGATCTTCCTGCAGAAGTGGTGGAGGCAGGATCGATTTTAACATTTAAAAGTTAAGTGGATAGGTATATGGACGGGAAGGGAATGGAGGGGTATGGTCTGAGTGCAGGTAGATGGGACTAGGTGAAAATCAATGGTCGGCACGGACTGGAAGGGCCGAGAAGGTCTGTTTCCGTGCTGTACTTGTTATATGGTTATATAGGATGGATCTCATATGTGAGGAAAAGCAGTTAAGTGGAATTGGGCCTGTTCGAACTCGATTTTGTCTGCTATGAAGAAACGACCAATGCCATCGTTTCAAGCTTGAGGTAAACATCCGCGAATATATGTGTTCAATAGTCTGGTGCCTTCGTGAGGTCATCACTGCAAGCGAAGTGTAAATAAGTTGGGTGTCGACCGGTCAATGGCTGAGGATCACGTGCCGAATGCATTGAGAATGAAAGAACGCTCAGGCCTAGTCTGGTCGGCAGTCCATAGCAGTCGGCTCCGTTGATATATTGTTATTTCTGATATTCAAAAGAATTTCCAAATATTTAACGTTTTCTAACGAACAAAAACAATCAGTCTGTCCGAATAACCTAATCCTACTCCTATCACATGAGAGTAAACACTGAGGGAATTAATACATTTCATCTCATATTAAAAATAACAAACAAGCATGCACCAATGAAGAAACGATGAAGATTTTTTGGAGGCTGTGAAAACTTCAATTGACATTTTGACCAATGTGTAAAGAAGGCTTACTTGATTTTTTTCAGAAACAAATGCATAGTTATCTAAAATAACAAGAGGATCAGTTAGAAAAGCCGCAGCTAGGGAAAGACAATCTCCCACTTTCCTATAAAATATTGTCCAAAGCCATGATTGAAAACCAGGACGCAAAAAATGTTGGAAATTGTCAATGCCGCGGAAGTTGGTGTTCGGTAAATATTAGTCAAATCAGCAAAATAGCTGCTGATATAAACGACGCATTTAACCAAAATAAAGATAGCTCAAACGTAACGTATTGACAAAACTCCACAAACTGCAGCAGCTTACCAGGGATACCAATCGCTGCAAGCACAGGGTAGTAAATGCCTGCAATGTAGTAAATTGCTGGATATTCCATGGCCGTGTGCTCAATGCAAGAGATGGCCCGGCAGGATTGGCGAGTGGTTAAAATCCTTTATATACACACAAGGAAACGAGCGTTGGGGGCCAACTAATGGAAACTCCTCAGATCAGCAACAACCCGTTGAACAAACACTTATGATAAACTAATTTTACTCCGTGGGGAATTTGGAAAAAATACGTTCAGATACGTAGTTGTTTCTTCGAAGGAAAGTGTTGCAATTTTCATTGTTTTCAACCAGATTTGAGCTTCTTCAACGTTTATTTGACAGTGATATGATTGTTGTATTTTATATATGTCGAAATATATTCTCTCATTCCATTTCAAGAGATTTTTTCTTTACATTTCTGAAAGCTGCCAACTCAATTTAATTACACGCTAGTTGTATCCAGGCTGGACACAATTCTTCCTTCTATAATAGTGAATTATTATCTGTTGAAGTTTTACAAATGACCGCAGAACGGAAACTTCCCTTTTACTGGATCTCCAAATAAACATTACCCTCTAGTGTTTCGCGTTCCTCTGAGGAGCATCCTGGAGTTCTCAGCACGCTGGGGTCAGTCGGATCGGTCTGAACCATCCGCATCACCCGCTGTCGCAATCCTACTAGTATCGAATAATGAACTTGGTATCGAAGATTTTCAAAATCCAGGACGGAGAAACATATCGCCAGCGCTATTGACAAATATCTGCATGTGCACTTTAGAAACCAGATTGGTTTGTGAACGATTTCACCCCAAACCGCAAGGAAATACACATAACTGTAGACAAGGCCCTGTGTATGAAATTGACCAGATTCCACACCATTGAATCTGCCTGCACTTCACTCTGCCTCAGAAAAGCAGCCAACAAAATCAACGACACCCCAACCTAATCGGAGTGGCGGCGCTGCTTGTCAGCTGCGGCTCACCTGCAGTCCGTCTGTCTTTATTTTATTTTTGTCCTCGTCCCTGTTTTTGGCGTTTATTTTTGGTTTGTCGGGTTGTGTGTGTGTGTGGGGGGGGGGGGGGGGGGGGAGGGGGGGAGAAACGGGGTTTTAGTCTCTCCCTTCGGGGGGATGCGACTTTCCTGTCGTGTCCCCCGACACCGTCTCCGTCTGTGCTGAGGCCCTGGTGACGGCCTTCCAGCTTCCAGCGGCGGCGGCACGGCCTTCAGAGCTTCAGCGGCGACCTGGGCTTCGGGAGCTCCAGCGGCGGCCTGGCTCCCTCTGAGCTGCGGTGCTCCAGCGGCGGCCTGGATGTCGGGAGCTGCGGTGCTCCAGCGGCGGCCTGGATGTCGGGAGCTGCGGTGCTCCAGCGGCAGCCTGGATGTCGGGAGCTGCGGTGCTCCAGCGGCAGCCTGGATGTCGGGAGCTGCGGTGCTCCAGCGACGGCCTGGGTGTCGGGAGCTGCGGTGCTCCAGCGACGGCCTGGGTGTCGGGAGCTGCGGTGCTCCAGCGGCGTTCCGGCGGCGGGCCCTGTGGCGGTGTTCCGGCGTCGGCGGTGGCGACGGCCTGGATCCCCTCAGCGCAGAGGGAGAATAAGGAGGGGAGAAAATGACTGAGACCCTAAGACTTTTGCCTTCCACCACAGTGAGGAGGTGTTTGGTGAACTCACTGTGGTGGATGTTAATTTTGTGTTTATTGTATGGTATTGTATTGTTGTTTTTTTATATATGTATGACTGCAGGCACGAAATTGTTTCATCAATAGGATATGCTTTAAACATTACCTTCATTCCAGTTCTTCCTGGTCTGCTTTGTTTGATCAAGTCATAAACATAAAACATAATGTTATCTGTAGTCACATGCATGCAATCCAACCGTTACAACTGCAAAGCTTGTACTCTTTTTGAGCTGATACCAATGCCATTAACTTTACCACCTTGAATGTTAATTTCTGCAAAGACATTGAATTAATTGGAGTCCATTGTTTAAACAAAGTGAGAACAATGCTAACATCCCAAATTCCTGTATATCTGGGCTTGGGATGATTTTATTGAAATTCCTTTCATGAATCGGGATACTAATGGGTGAGACCCAACTGAATTCCGACCTGAAATTTGTCCTAAATAGGATGACAATGCACTACGAGCACAATTAATGGCACTATAACTCAAATGCTCATCAAAGTGTAACCCAGCAAGGAACTCTAATACATTTGAAATGTTTGCAGTATGATAAGATATCTTTGACTGTGTACAACTTCCCATTTCCTTATATGCGACTTATATTGTTTTAGTGCTATTCCTCCAAGCTGCAACTATAACATCCATGGTCCTGTCCCACAGTACAACTCTTGCAATGGTCTGGTCAGAACCTGCAGATTAACAAATACATATGATCATGCAATGGATGAATTCCTTTTGTTACTGGTTGTGTCAACAGATTGTCGCAACTGGGAATTGTCATACATGGTTCAATAATCATATTAGCATCAATGGGAACCATGACTGCGTGGGCCAATCTGACACCACCAAAATTGCCTTCGACAGCGTCTTGCGCTTTTTATTGAGACATTGCCCAATGAGACAGAATGGGGAAAATCATAAAAGAACAAATTCCCCAGTGTAGCGAGAAAACATCCACCGCTACTGCCCCTGGATCGTGTTCCCCAAGACACATATTTGGGCAATTGGTGATTCAATCTAGATGCAAACAGATCAATGTCCAGTACTCCATACCGACTGACAATATTTTGAAATTTTGTGGATTAACATCCATTCTGTATTGTCTTTAAATATTCGTGATCTTTTGTCTGCCACAACATTGTCTCTCCCCGAGAGATAAATAGCTGAAAGCCAAATATTTTTTGCCATACACCATTGCCACATCTGGTTTACCAGATGATCACATGATATTGATCTGACACCACCCATGTGATTGATATATGCCACAGCTGTGGTATAATCTATTTGTACTTGGACATGCAAATCCTTTAATGAAGGGCAATAAGCTTTTAATACATAAAATGTTACCAAGAGCTCCAAATAATTAATACCATATGTTTGGAACAATAAATCCTCTTGGACAGCCCATCGGCCTCTACAGCTGGTCTCATTATCCGTAGCCCCCCCCCCCCATCCGAGAGAACTTCGTCATTTTGCAAAACACTACTGGCTGATGAACTACAAAGTTCTTAGCAGCTTATGGAATATTCTCAATCCACCAATGTAATTCTGATAAAGTTCCCTTAGGCAATTGCATTGGCCTATCAAATGGCTTGCTCGCTGAATAAGCGCTTGAGTTTTTGCCCTTTGAAGATTTTGGTAATGTTGACGACCAAACTCTACTGTCTGGAAATGCTGCTGCCAATTTACCAATAACCTTGGCAACCTCTCGGATGGAGGGATAACGTTTGTAAATCAGGTCTTGACACACATTTGTCAAATCCAACACTTATCCATTGGTAAAGTTACCAACATGGTAACTGAGTTAATCTCAAACCCCAGATATTCAATGGTTTGGGATTGCTGTAACTTAGATTTGTTGGATGGATCAGGAACCCAACTTCTCAAACAACTTGTAGTTGCTGAGACTAATTTTCCACCTGGCTCCTGATTAGCATTGACAATTAATGTCATCTAGATAAGCCATAACGATGTACTTTTGTGCCTAAAGCAGTGCAAATGCTGGCTTAATCCTTTAAGGCAAAGCTTGTAGTACCACAAACTGTCTCATCCATAAACTTTAATTACCTACGAAATTATGGTGAATTGGGACCGAAATATGCATCTCTTCAATTTATTGTAGCCATATAACCACCTGTTGATACCTGCTGTATTGCAGTGTTGAATGTGTCCATTTAAAAAATTTTTACTGGACAATATATTTAATTGTGTGAGATCTAACATGATTCTACAACCCCATCTTCTACGGTCTGGGGAAATATTTGATACAATTGTTGTGGATCCTTTCCTGTTTCTCAATACCTCCTTCCTCACACAAATTCTTACGTCATTGTCAATTTGAATTATTACAAGACTATAAACATGAAGAATGATAAGGTTATTGTGTCCCAATGGATCCATACCTCTTCATCATCAACATTTGGAGTCTACCACCAATCTGAGGTTCATCCAAACATCCTTCTTTAATAGGATTAAGTTTTGTACCTCTCCAACTGTTTTACGAAATTACCTCCTTACCCAAAATATGGGTGTACATTCGTTATTTTATTTAATATATGGTCCCTAGATAAGGGACGTATCAGATTAAAACTGATAAGAACAGATACCATACTTAATCTTAGCCAAAAAGCCGAGAAGCGATTTGCTGGCTGGAAATTCTTCCTTATCATGCTCCTGCCTCGGCTCAAATCAAATCCCTTTTCCATATGACCAGCCTACTGGCCAACTGAAGGGTTTCATAAGACCAACAGTTTTTTCCCCTTCATCCATACTTAATTTGCTTAAACAGATTTCCTCCGAATCAATAACCAGGAGTTTGAACATTGCTTGTCCTGTAAATCTTTGGATGTAAAAGAGGCCGAATGGCAATCTTCCATTTACATAATTTAACTCAAATGAGTTTGCAGAATAAACCTAACATATTTTGTTTTATTCTGAACTTTAGTCATTCCACAACCTTCCAGCTTGTCTTAAAAGACAGTGATGCCAATTAGTTTGAGGATTCTTTTAATCGTAATTCCTGCGCCCGCATAATTGCTGACATTGGCACCCAAAACCCGGATTACCAGGTACCTTCTTAAAGGTGTTTTGGAATGCTTCATGCATTTGCGTCATCCTTGCGCATCCTAATGTTTCTTATATTCTGTATTATTCCAATTTTAGTATATGTGCTGCCGAAGCGAGCACATGTTTAAATGCAAATCTGCTGTTTCAACCATAACAGCTTCTTGAGGCAGGTGAGAGACCATATAATTAACATTGGCCGCCAGGTTCCTTCCATGGCCTCACCGCCTCCACCAGGTATAGTAACTTTGTGCCCCTCAGACACACCTGGATTTGCATTGTGGTGGGTACTTCTGACCACAAACACCACTTTCAGGGTCTGTCTCATACAGCCCTGGTACTCCTGAAACTCGTTCAAGGAGACTTCCTCCAGTCCATACCCAGGCACTGGGGTTTCAAATTCCCAATTCGAATTGGCACCATATTCACGATATGGAACCCCCTCAGGGGCTGCCTGGGAATATTCTGGGTACTTAGACCCTTGGTTGATATTATTTGGAGTATTTCCTCCATTAGATCCATACTTAGCCAATTTTAGGCTTACCTTACAGGATCTTTTAGAAACCTCAGGCCTTTCAAGCCTCTTTTTACTTTTTAGGCACTGGGTTTTCAAGTTTTGTTTGTGGAGCAACTAAAGGCTCCCTAACGGGTATTTCAATCGGCCACCGGTATCGGAACCGCTCCGCAATAGTCTGCTGTCCCGACTTTTTACACCCCGGGACGCACGTTTTACCCGCGATTTTTTTAAAACATTTTTATTTTTTATTTTTATTTAAACTCCTCCTGGTTTCCTACCAGCCTACGGAGTTTTAAGAAAACGCCCTGGAAGTTAAATAATTTTACTTACCTGCGGGCCGTTTCCTTACCGCTGTGCTGGAGCTGCGCTCTGCAGCTCTTCCTTTGCCGATAGCGTCGACGTAATGCCGATCCAGCGCCAGGCGGGGTCTTCTTCGCGTAGTCACTCACGTGACTCCGAAGTAAAATCAGAATTATCTGCCATATCAATATACCGACAACACGATGGGTCGTAGAATGACGAAACGATGAGATATATTCCCAATTGTAATTATAATTGTAATTAATTTATTAGCCAAGTATGTAAAACATGCAAAGACAACGATTGTATTTCCACATATCCAGCAAAATATCGGTTACCAAATTGATTAATCTACAAATAGCGTATGGGGGGGTTGAATTGCCAAAGACTTTGACCCAAGGGAGGGTAATCGTGAACCAGAGGACATAGGTTTAAGGTGAGAGGAGCAAGATTTAATATGGATCTGAGAAGCAATTGTGTTAATCAATTGTATGTAGGGATATGGCAAGACACTTTGATATTTACATGGTTAGGAAGGAATTCGTGGAATAGAGTATAGGCCATATGTCGGCAAATGGGATTACCCTATGCCAGGCACCTCGCGTGACATGTACAAGTTCAACGTTTCTTTGGGATTGTTTCGGTGCTGTGAGACTCCATGCTTCTAATAAATTAAGGAAAATACATGTTAGACATATTGGAATGGACAGAATTGTTCTGGTCATATTTAAGTGATAATTTTAAAGCAAACACTGGAATATGGAACATACGGAATAAATGGTAATCAGACAAATCTGGCTCCAGTAAACAAACGCGATCGTTTTATCATTATATTATCGCTGATGTTCTATACTAAGATATGAAGCATCAGATACAAATATTTGCACACAATCACCGAATGATAGCCTATCCAATCGGAAATAACGTGAAACGTGGTGTACGGAATATCGGGCTGTTATATCCGTCTTGCCTGTTCCGTTGTTGAAGAACTGTGAACTCTTTGCAGCATTTATGCACTGACCCGACGTCCATTCGTTCCATTACTAAGAGATCCTATCTTAAAATACTCAGGGCTGGATTTAGATGAAGAGAGGCCCTAAGTAGTTCCACTTCCGACCCAATCCCCCACGCCCACCCCCACGACGAGAGGAAGATGGTCCACCAGCTTGACACCGATTTGCAGCCGAGCTTGGCCAATGAGATAAGGGTCTGCACAGCTGCGCGTTTTATTTATTTATTTATTTATTTATTGCCAGTGCTAGTGTCGAGTTGTTGGCTTAAAACACTATTATTCTGAAATGGAGGGCAAGGAAAATGACTGAAGGGTTTTTTAAAGACTACAGTGCGTTGTGACAGCATATATGTAAGAAAGGCCTATGACAGTGTCAAAAATATTATACACCTTTTAAGGCTCTCACTTAATTTTTTTCTCTGTTGTCAGCCGGGCAACCTTGGCAGCTTTTTAAGTTGCCAAATGGCAGTTTAGGTGGTAATTTAAGACAACTTGCATTACGTGTGCGATAATGCGCTCGGACGAAGTGCATAGTTACCAGTCGGAATTATGCTCAATGAAGCATTCACATGTTATTCTATTTCAAATAAAGTCACAAACTAAATATATTCACCAATCAGGAGATTATATATACCACAATGACATGCAACAAAATTATAATACAGTATCTCAACTCTTTTTACACATTGCAATGAATGAAATTTATATTATTTCTTTCCACTCCCAAACAAAAAAGTGGTTTGATTATTCAACCTCGGTGAGACCAAGCGCAGGCTTGGCGATCGCTTTGCACAACACCTCCACTCAGTTCACAATAACCAACCTGATCTCCCGGAAGATTGGCACTTCAACTCCCCCTCACAATCCAAATTCGACCTTTCTCCCCTGGGCCTCTTCCATGGCCAGAGTGTGGTCCACTGTAAATTGGAGTAGCAGCACCTCATATTTTGCTTGGGCAGTTTACACCCCAGCGGTATGAACATTGACTTCTTCAATTTCAGGTAAGCCCTGCTTTCTCCTCCCCTTCCCAGCCCTCCCTCAGCCCACTGTCTCTGCCTCTTCCTTTCTTCTTCCCATCCCCCCCCCACCCTCACATCAGTCTGAAGAAGGGTCTCGACCTGAAACGTCGCCCATTTCCTTTGCTCCATAGATGCTGCCTCACTCGCTGAGTTTCTCCAGTATTTTTCCCTACCTATTCACACAAGTTCTGTTATCCCACTTTCCTCGCCCACTCCCTACTCATTGGGGGCAATTTTAGAGACAAGTTAACCTATAAAGCCAATGCGTCTTTGGGATGTGGGAGGAAACACACACGCTTGCAGGGAAAATGTGCAAATTCAACACAGACAGTGCCCGAGGATAGGATCGAACACAGATCTCTGGCATGTGAGGCAGCAAGTCTACCAGCTGTGCCACTATATTTTGTTTTCCAACACACAAAAAATTATACGTTGATAACTTTGGTTACGAAAATATCCATTTTCAGTTTTAAATCTCCAAGTGAAGCTATGTTCCCCTTTACAGCTGCTGTATGTTTTAATTAAGGTCAAGATTAAGGGACAGTACATTGGCCATAAAGGTGCTGCTTAAAAAAGTGCCAGAGACCCGGATTGGGAATTGATCCTGAATATGGGTGCTGTCTGTATGGAGTTTGCTCCTTTTCCCTTTGATCACTTGGGTTTTTTCCGGGTGCTCTTGTTTCCTTCCACGTTCCAAAGGTGTGCAGGAACCTATTTAAGACCCAGCCCAAAACATACTATTTTCCTTTTGTCCAGAGATTCTGTCTGACCTGTTGAGGCTTTTTGTGTCTATCTTCAGTTTAAACCATCATCTGCAGTTACTTCCTACACACACGATACTATACGACAGAACTTTATTAATCCCAGGAGGGAAATTATGTGTGTGCGTATATATATATTATACACACACAAACGCACACATATATATTCATATATAAATATACACTGTTTTGTTTTCTCGTTTATAACATTGTTTACAGAGTACTATGTTTACATATGCTGCTGTGCTGCTGCAAGTAAGGATTTCATTGTACTAACTGGGACGTGAGAGAATTAAAAACTCTTGACTTGCTCCGCTAATGTGTGGGATAGAACTAGTGTACGGATGATCGGTGGTCGGCGTGGACTCGGTGGTCCAAAGGGCCTGTTTCCATGCTGTATCTTTAAATTAAACTAAAAACACTGAAACCATAGGGAGTCTAAAGAAGGGTCTCTACCCGAAACATCACTCAATTTCTTCTTTCCAGAGATGCTGGCTGCTCCATGGAGTTTCCCTGCACAATTTAACCATATAACCATATAACAATTACAGCACGGAAACAGGCCATCTCGGCCCTTCAAGTCCGTGCCGAACAACTTTTTTCCCTTAGTCCCACCTGCCTGCACTCATACCATAACCCTCCATACCCTTCTCATCCATATGCCTATCCAATTTATTTTTAAATGATACCAACGAACCTGCCGCCACCACTTCCACTGGAAGCTCATTCCACACCGCTACCACTCTGAGTAAAGAAGTTCCCCCTCATGTTACCCCTAAACCTCTGTCCCTTAATTCTAAAGTCATGTCCTCTTGTTTGAATCTTCCCTATTCTCAAAGGGAAAAGCTTGTCCACATTAACTCTGTCTATCCCTCTCATCATTTTAAAGACCTCTATCAAGTCACCCCTTAACCTTCTGCGCTCCAGAGAATAAAGACCTAACTTATTCAACCTATCTCTGTAACTTAGCTGTTGAAACCCAGGCAACATTCTAGTAAATCTCCTCTGTACCCTCTCTATTTTGTTGACATCCTTCCTATAATTGGGCGACCAAAATTGTACACCATACTCCAGATTTGGTCTCACCAACGTCTTGTACAATTTTAACATTACATCCCAGCTTCTATACTCAATGCTCTGATTTATAAAGGCTAGCATACCAAAAGCTTTCTTTACCACCCTATCTATATGAGATTCTACCTTCAAGGAACTATGCACGGTTATTCCCAGATCCCTCTGTTCAACTGTATTCTTCAATTCCCTACCGTTTACCATGTACGTCCTATTTTGATTTGTCCTGCCAAGGTGTAGCACCTCACATTTATCAGCATTAAACTCCATCTGCCATCTTTCAGCCCATTTTTCCAACTGGCCTAAATCACTCTGTAGACTTTGGAAATCCTCTTCATTATCCACAACACCCCCTATTTAAGCATGGAATAGTCTTCACCCTACCATAGTTACCCAACCAGACACAAATAAATTTTAGGTACCTCTTTTTTCCCCCAAGAACCCTTTTTGCTTAAATCCAAGAGTCAAGAGAGTTTTATTGTCATGTGTCCCAGATAGGACAGTTTTCAGCGTTCGCGGCGAGGTGGCGACCGGACAGCAATGGCGGCTAGATCTACCACAATTCAAAGTGAGGGGGAAAGTGCCCAGCGCCGACTAGTTGCCGTGGCAGTGAACAATGTTAGAAAATTTTGAGATATTAAAAATCAAGTCTGCAATTTATCCCATCAGATAAAGCATAAAAATAAGTTTAATTTGACACCTAATTCACTTTCATATCTTCAGTATTAAAAAAGTTAGGGCCATTTTCATACTCGGAAATTAGCAACTTGCTTCCTATTGCTTTTCTATTGACTTGTCACAAACGTTGTGATCGAGCACAGTCAAAATCCTATAACCTCCTTAAAAATTAAGAGAATTTAAAGAAATTTTCAGTTATTATAGATTGAAATATTCTGAAACAAATATGAAACAATCTTACTTGGTTGACCTGAAATTAAAGCATATAATTAGTTAGTTACCCAATTGTAGCCAATTACAAAATTCAATTACTAGATCTAAACATCTATCTATTTCTTAAGAAAACAATTAAAAAAAATTAAAGCCTGAGTGTCCAATTAACAGTTACACAATAATTCACAATAAAACATGATTTTTCAATCTAATTGTCATTAATTTATAGGCCAAATTGAGGGAATTCAGTGTTTAATGCCTGTAAATTAATGGGCATTTTAAACAGCTTGCGAGTGGGATTTTCTGGAACGCGATGGATTAGAATGTTGCGGTTGCCGTGAATTTAAACCCAATATCAGCAGGAAATTTTCTGCCAGTTCATATGGGGGCTAAATCACCGTTTCGCAACATGAAATATTGATTAAAGTCCCCTAAAAAAACAAGTTTATATGTAAAAATAAACAACTTTCACTTACCTGTCCCCTACGTAAAATCGGTCCCCGTTGTCGGCGTTCACGGCATTAGGAGCTAATTTTTATTTTACTGCAGTGATTAAGTAGTCGGGCTATTTATAAAAAAAACTGACTTACCGGCAGTCGGAACGCATCTCCAAAAATAGCTCGCACTCCGAGAAAGTAAAGCTCCGGATTGCAAGGGGAAAACCGCATTTTAACCCCGCGCCCCCCCCTTAAAGGCGCCAAAGTCGCGCACACGGCCAGCGGCAAAACTCCAGCACCACTACCGCTAAGGGTCTGAAGAAGGGTCTCGACCCGAAATGTTGCCTATCTCCTTCGCTCCTTAGATGCTGCTGCACCCGCTGAGTTTCTCCAGCTTTTTGTGTAACCACCGCTAAAGGTAAGTTTTGTAACATACCTAGGCAGTGCGCATGCGCAGGGCGGCTGGCGATGTGCTGGCCAAAGATTATAGAGGAGCTCCTCTATAATGTTGTTAAAGAAGGAACTGCCGATGCTGGAGAATCGAGGGTTACACAAAAAGCTGGAGAAACTCAGCGGGTGCAGCAGCATCTAAGGAGCGAAGGAGATAGGCTACGTTCCGGGTCGAGACCCTTCTTTAGACTGGCTCCTCTGTAATCTTTGGCAAAGATTATAATCTTCTATAATCTTTGATCTTTGGTGCTGGCCGTATCAGTGCGCATGTGCAGCGGGGAGGAAGCGCTGGCCGTATCAGTGCGCATGTGCCGGCGGAGGGATACAGAGGGCGACACCGTTACCGCGAATGGTTTTCGAGGAGATGTTAATCAAATGCAAAATCACACACACAGTTGTAATATATATGATATATATATGTATATAGTTAAGAACCTTAACTATGGACAACCAAACAAAGATATACAGTATATGCCGATACCTGAAATCCGAAGTAATAACAATTCAACGTTCGATTTCAGGCCCGTTGGCAGATCCCTAATGTAGCAATGTTAGAAAATTTTGAGATTTAAAAAATCAAGTCTGCAATTTATCCCATCAGATAAAGCATAAAAAGAAGTTTAATTTGACACCTAATTTACTTTCATATCTTCAGTATTAAGAAAGTTATGGCCATTTTCATACTCGGAAATGAGCATCTTGCTTCCCATTGCCTTTCAATTGACTTAACTCAAAAGCTGTGATCTGGAAAAGTTAAATGTCCATAACATTCTTAAAAATTAAGAGAACTCAATGAAATTTTCAGTTATTATAGATTGAAGCATTCTGAAACAAATATTAAACAATCTTACTTGGATGACCTGAAATTAAAGCATATAATTAGTTAGTTATCTAATTGTAGCTAATTACAAAATTCAATGAGTAGATCTAAACATCTATCAATTTCTTAAGAAAAGATAAACTTTTTAAAAATTGCCTAAGTGTCCAAATAACATTCACACAATAATCCACAATATAACATAATTTTTAAATCTAATTTTCATGAATTTCTGGGCCAAATGGAAGGAATTTAGTGTTTTATGCCTGTAAATTAATGGCCATTTAAATCAACTAGCGAGTGGGTTTTAGCGGAATGCGGTGGATTGGAACGTTGCGGTTAGCAGTGAAGTCGGGGGGAAAAATACTGGGGGTTCATACATTTTTTGGGGACCCCATTTCGCAACATAAAAATATTATTAAAGCCTCCCGAAAAACCAACTTTTAATATAAAAATAAACTATTTACCTTTTTTTCTCCCCTACGGAAAATGCTTCCGGTTGTCTGCTCTCACGGCTTTTGAAGGTGATTTTTAAATTACTCTAGTTAATAAATAATCTAGAGTAATTTAAAAATACCTTAATTCATGAAATGTCGGAGCGATTTTTCTTCAGCAACCCAATCGCCCGACATTCATCGATTATCCAGGCCTGTGGAAAAACGGCACTTTAAGCCCGCCCCCCTCTGCAAGGCGCAAAAGTCACGCACACGGGGAGCGGCAGAAGTGCAGCGCCGTTAAAGGTAAGTTTTGTAACATACCTACCTAATGCATAAGCACCAACTTGCAACCTTCACTCAGGTTCCTTGTCCACATCTACTGCCTGGTCTGATGTGTTTTCGGAGAATGTTCTGCTTCATTTGACCCACGATTTCTGAACGTCCGCTCCTTATTTATTATTGGGTTTCACATATTTACCGTTTGAGATATTAAGCAATTTCAGCCTTTAGGTTGCTGCGCATTCTTTCTACCAGAGATCATCGAGCGCAGCAAGATGCTCCACCCCGACAGAAGCCAACGCACTGAGGTGTAGTAGTAACGCATCGTCACGGCCGCCATTTGTTAATGCAAAACGCGACTTCCGGTATGCCTCCCACTCTAGCATCTTTAGTGTGATCAGTGTTGTCGGGAACAGTGTTTGACATAGCTCATCTATCACCTCACATATTTTAGTTAATTTTATTGAAAATGTTTTCCCCCTCTTCCCCCATTTCCATCCCATCTTTCCTCCCCAGCCCTCTCCTTTGCGTAGTTTCCCTTTGTGAGAAAAGGGGTTAACAGACATGGTTGATTTAAACTAGGAATAGAAAAAATGTAGCTTAGAAAGAAATAAGGTTTCAACAAAGCCAGACTGTTAGTGGGATAGAAAGTCACGACAGATAGAACAGAGAGAACTTTGAGATAAAAAGTAGCCGATAGAAACTTCAGTATAAGCCTTTGACGTCAGGAGATGTTCCGAGGCGTTCCTGGACTTTCTCGTGGGAATGTGGGCTTTATGTTATAATTAAAAAGAGGCAAAATGGTGAGAAAAGAGGGTGTGGCTATAATGTAATGAAATGTATAAAGATAGAATACATCCCGACCCTCGGTGTGCCTCTAGGGGAGAGGAAAGGAGAGGCACCTATTCTGCAGAATATTATCTTAATAAAAGCTTCTTTGCTGACTTTGTCTCAAACAGCATTTGTGATTTTTTTATATCTCACACCTTGCATTGTATTGTGTAGTTTCCATTGTATTGCTTTAACACACACTGTGACAAAATTAAATGTAACTTATATATATATATATATTTATATAAATGTGTGTTTGTGTGTGCCTGTGTGTGAGAGATAAGTTAGAGATAAATAAATGTCCTTCTCATGGATCAGAAGCAACTTTGATTAAAGAATCACTATTACTCTCTATCTTATTTGTCAGATGTACATAAACCATAAAGGCAATTATATATATAATTATACACATATAAATATATGCATATATATTTATATTACTAAAACTAAGATCTTGAGCGCTTTCCACTTTCTGTTTTGTGATTTCCGAGAGAACGTCGCCACTTATTTTGGCCACCTCGCTCAGAGTCCCCCTGCGCCAGACTGGACCGGAGGATTTTTCCCATCGATAAAAAATCTGAGAGTTATTAATGGATTGGTTGTAAAGTGGCTGCTGCCAAATTGTTTGCCTTGCCTTTAAAAAAAAAATGTTTTCAGCTAATAGATTGGTTGTAAAGTGGGTGCTGCCAAATTGTTTGCCTTGCACATATATACAGTATATATGTACACACACACATATATATGAAATCCTAATATTGTGAATAAAATATCCATGAACACAGTGTTGAAATATTTTTCCATTCTTTCATTCTATATTAGCGTAACACAATGTAGATACCTGTATATTTAAATTCAGTCGATAAGTTGGTCAAATAACATGGGGACCTTCTCGCTTTTTTTGAGACATGGATTTTTTAAATGCGAATGTCTCATAATGACACATTTGTGGGTCTGCAGTATATTGCACCAACCCCCACAATTTCAAATAGCTCCAAATTGAACTTTAGAAACAAGGAAAATGCTATTATTTCCATCACTTATGGTAAACTTTACATAATTTTGTGCACAACATACACAGGGGGTTGCAGTGTTTTGAAAGTGATGTGAAATTCAACGTGTTTCAGCCAATGATAGCCCCACCCCTTGCTTACCTCAAAGAACAACATTTCCAACATATACAATAATAAATAAATCATCATTTGCACTAATTTGTGTGGGTAACGGGAGGTTCTCATTCTTCCTCTTGAGTAACCTGTGTTGGGAAAACAGACGTTTCGGCGTGTTCGGGGTGTCAAATAGCTTTGGAACTAACCATATAACCATATAACAATTACAGCACGGAAACAGGCCATCTCGGCCCTTCAAGTCCGTGCCGAACAACTTTTTTCCCTTAGTCCCACCTGCCTGCACACATACCATAACCCTCCATACCCTTCTCATCCATATGCCTATCCAATTTCTTTTTAAATGATACCAACGAACCTGCCGCCACCACTTCCACTGGAAGTTTATTCCACACCGCTACCACTCTTTGAGTAAAGAAGTTCCCCCTCATGTTACCCCTAAACCTCTGTCCCTTAATTCTAAAGTCATGTCCTCTTGTTTGAATCTTCCCTATTCTCAAAGGGAAAAGCTTGTCCACATCAACTCTGTCTATCCCTCTCATCATTTTAAACATAGAAACATAGAAACATAGAAAATAGGTGCAGGAGTAGGCCATTCGGCCCTTCGAGCCTGCACCGCCATTCAATGTGATCATGGCTGATCATCCAACTCAGTATCCCGTACCTGCCTTCTCTCCATACCCCCTGATCCCTTTAGCCACAAGTGCCACATCTAACGCCCTCTTAAATATAGCCAATGAACTGGCCTCAACTACCTTCTGTGGCAGAGAATTCCAGAGACTCACCACTCTACCCTAAAGACCTCTATCAAGTCCCCCCTTAACCTTCTGCGCTCCAGAGAATAAAGACCTAACTTACTCAACCTCTCTCTGTAACTTAGCTGTTGAAACCCAGGCAACATTCTAGTAAATCGCCTCTGTACCCTCTCTATTTTGTTGACATCCTTCCTATAATTGGGCAACCAAAATTGTACACCATACTCCAGATTTGGTCTCACCAATGCCTTGTACAATTTTAACATTACATCCCAGCTTCTATACTCAATGCTCTGATTTATAAAGGCTAGCATACCAAAAGCTTTCTTTACCACCCTATCTATATGAGATTCCACCTTCAAGGAACTATGCACGGTTATTCCCAGATCCCTCTGTTCAACTGTATTCTTCAATTCCCTACCATTTACAATGTACGTCCTATTTTGATTTGTCCTGCCAAGGTGTAGCACCTCACATTTATCAGCATTAAACTCCATCTGCCATCTTTCAGCCCATTTTTCCAACTGGCCTAAATCATTCTGTAGACTTTGGAAATCCTCTTCATTATCCACAACACCCCCTATCTTGGTATCATCTGCATACTTACTAATCCAATTTACCACCCCTTCATCCAGATCATTGATGTACATGACAAACAACACATAAGGACCCAACACAGATCCCTGAGGCACCCCACTAGTCACCTGCCTCCAACCCGACAAACAGCCATCCACCATTACCCTCTGGCTTCTCCCATTCAGCCACTGTTGAATCCATCTTGCTATTCCTGCATTTATACCCAACAGTTGAACCTTCTTAACCAACCTTCCATGAGGAACCTTGTCAAAGGCCTTACTGAAGTCCATATAGACAACATCCACTGCTTTACCCTCGTCAATTTCCCTAGTAACCTCTTCAAAAAATTCAAGAAGATTAAACAACCATGACCTTCCAGGCATAAATCCATGTTGACTGTTCCTAATTAGACCCTCTTTATCCAGATACTTATATATATTATCTCTAAGTATCTTTTCCATTAATTTGCCCACCACTGAAGTCAAACTAACCGGTCTATAATTGCTAGGTTTACTTTTAGAACCCTTTTTAAACAATGGAACAACATGCGCAGTACGCCAATCCTCGGGGACTATTCCCGTTTCTAATGACATTTGAAATATTTCTGTCAGAGCCCCGGCTATTTCTACACTAACTTCCCTCAATGTCCTAGGGAATATCCTGTCAGGACCTGGAGACTTATCCACTTTTATATTTTTCAAAAGTGCCAGTACTTCTTTTACTTTGAAACTCATAGTATCCATAGCTACTCTACTAGTTTCCCTTACCTCACATAATTCAATATCCTTCTCCTTGGTGAATACCGAAGAAAAGAAATTGTTCAATATCTCCCCCATCTCTTTTGGCTCTGCAGATAGCTGTCCACTCGGTCTCTCGAATGGACCAATTTTATCCCTTGTTATCCTTTTGCTATTAATATAGCTGTAGAAACCCTTTGGATTTACTTTCACCTTACTTGCCAAAGCAACCTCATATCTTCTTTTAGCTTTTCTAATTTCTTTCTTAAGATTCTTTTTACATTCCTTATACTCCTCAAGCACCTCATTTACTTCATGCTGCCTATAATTATTGTAGATCTCCCTCTTTTTCCGAACAAGATGTCCAATTTCCCTTGAAAACCAGGGCTCTTTCCAATATTTACTGGTTCCTTTCAACCGAACAGGAACATAAAGATTCTGTACTCTTAAAATTTCCCCTTTAAATGTCCTCCATTTCTCCTCTACATCTTTCCCATAAAACAAAATGTCCCAGTTCACTCCTTTTAAATCATCTCGCATCTCGTTAAAGTTAGCCTTTCTCCAATCAAAAATCTCAACCCTAGGCCCAGTTCTGTCCTTCTCCATAATTATATTGAAACTAATGGTATTGTGATCACTGGACCCGAAGTGCTCCCCTACGCATACCTCCGCCACCTGTCCCGTCTCATTTCCTAACAGGAGGTCCAGCACTGCCCCTCCTCTAGTAGGC
Organism: Raja brachyura; assembly: GCA_963514005.1. Next base: position 1,447,730 of record OY740809.1, read on the forward strand.
ACCTCTATGTATTGCTGCAAAAAACTATCCTGCACACATTTTACAAACTCCAAACCATCCAGCCCATTTACAGAATGTGTTTCCCAGTCTATGTGTGGAAAGTTGAAATCTCCCACAATCACTACCTTGTGCTTACTACTAATATCTGCTATCTCTTTACATATTTGCTCTTCCAATTCTCGTTCCCCATTTGGTGGTCTATAATATACCCCTATAAGTGTTGCTACACCTTTCCCACTTCTAAGTTCCACCCAAATAGCCTCCCTAGATGAGCCCTCCAATCTATCCTGCCAAAGCACTGCTGTAATATCTTCCCTGACTAGCAATGCAACACCTCCACCTCTTGCCCCTCCAATTCTATCACACCTGAAGCAACGAAATCCTGGAATATTTAGTTTCCAATCACAGCCCTCCTGCAACCATGTTTCACTGATCGCCACAACATCATACTTCCAGGTGTCTATCCAGACTCTAAGCTCATCCACCTTTCTTACAATGCTCCTAGCATTAAAATATGCACATTTAAGAAACCCCCCATCTCTTATTCTCTGTTTATTTCCTTTTTTTTCTTTCTCCTCTTGTGTCCGAGTGCTTCCCTTTTCTGCTTCCTGCCTCCCATTCTGTCTACTAGCTTTTGCTATTTGCATCCCTCGCCCCAACCATTCTAGTTTAAAGTCTCCCCAGTGGCCTTTGCAAATTTCCCCGCCAGGATATTGATCCCCCTCGGGTTCAAGTGCAACCCATCCTTTCTGTACAGGTCCCACCTACCCCAAAAGAAGTCCCAATGATCCAGAAACTTGAATCCCTGCCCTCTGCACCAGTCTTTCAGCCAAGCATTTATCCTCCACCTTGCTCCATTTCTACTCTCACTGTCACGTGGCACAGGCAGTAATCCTGAGATTGTTACCTTTTTGGTCCTTTTCCTCAACTCTCCTCCCAAGTCCTTAAATCCTCCCTTCAGGACCTCTTCCCTTTTTTTACCTATGTCATTGGTACCTATATGTACTATGACCTCAGGCTCCTCTCCCTCTGATTTGAGGATATCTTGGACACGTTTAGACACGTCCAAGACCTTGGCACCAGGGAGGCAGACCACCATCCTGGTCTCCCGACTGCGTCCACAGAATCGCCTATCCGACCCCCTAACAATAGAGTCCCCAATTACTATTGCCCTCTTTTTTTCCCTACCTTTCGGAGCAACAGGGCCGGTCTCTGTGCTGAAGGCCCGTCCGCTGTCGCTACCCCCGGGTAGGCTGTCACCCCCATCCGTACTCAAACAGGAGTACTTATTTGCCAGGTGTACTGACATTGGAGTACTCACTCGTTCATGCCTCTGCCCCTTGCCCTTCCTTAGTGTGACCCACATGTCTCTCTCCTGTGGTTTTGGAGTGACCACCTCCCTATAACTCTCCTCTATCACCTTTTCACTATCCCTGACCAGGCAGAGGTCATCGAGCTGCTGCTCCAGGATCCTAACACGGTCCCTTAGGAGCCCCATCTCTCTGCACCTGATGCAGATGTGGACGTCAAGAGGGCCATCCGACACCATGACCTCCCACATCTGACATGCAGTAGAGTACACTGCTCTGGCTACATTGCAATTTAGCCTGTTATTGGTCTGCCTGTTGAAAAACTGGTCAAGTTCAGTGTTCAGAATACAGATGGCAAGTAGTTGACAAGTACCACAGTTGGTTGAGTTTGGTGGAGGAGATCTTGTCGATGAGTATTCTGGACCCGCTGTCGACATCTGAAATTACAGAAAATCTCATATAGGATTAACTAAGAAGAAACAAAATGATTATAACTACATATCTGCAGAATGGATGATATATCACTTAAGTGCAATTGCTTTCAGTTGTGGGGAGAGACCTGTACATTGAAGATGAATTTGCCATTAATATGTCAATTTACCTTCAATGTAGAATAGCTTATTTTAATCTTCTTACGTAGACCATTTAAAGTTTTTTCTTTCTATCCTCTTTTGGACCTAAGACACTAGCAGGGCTGCCAACTCTCAGGCAGAGAGAGGGGAGGAAGAGAAACGCAGATAGGGCAGGGGCAGAAGGGGGGGGGGGGGGGGGGGAAGAGAGAGAGAGAGAGAGAGGTAGACAGGGCAGAGACAGAGAGAGAGAGATAGGCAGAGAGGGTAGAGAGAGAGAGAGAAAGGCAGATAGGGTAGAGACAGAGAGAGAGGGGCAGAGATGGAGACAGCGAGAGACAGGGAGAGAGAGAAGAGGCAGAGAGAGATGGGAGAGAGATAGCGGAGCGAGAGGAACGATGACACGTTATAACGCACAGCCGTCCCATTCTGACCACTGCCGAACCCCGCACCACTGCACCCTTCTTCACGGCAGCCCAGTGATGTCTTAGCTCTGACAATTCGCGGGATCCAATTGGTTAAAACACCAAGAGCAGTCCCGGGCCGCTGCATTCCCCGACTCGAATCTGAGCTTAAAATCTCGTGATGGGCCTGATGTGTCCTACGGACCATATTTTGGAGACTCCTGCCTTACAAGAACAAAAACAAAAATGTACAGAAGAACAAAAATTGCTGACTTTATTATTGTGGTAAGTAAAGATCTATTAAATAAAATCTAGTAACTTTCTAATGCACCAACAAACCTAGATTCCCCAATGAGTGTTGAGGGGAACAGAAAATAACATTTTCAGGACAGCATAATATCGACAGAAAACAATAATATTTCCTCACCTTTCTTTGTTGTTGCAGAACCTGAAGAAAGACAGATTGCATCGTCCACATAGGCGATTAGAGCAATTTATACTGGACAGTGAGCTGTAGATGTGGACGCCATGACAGTGTGGGGGCAGCCCGATAACATGGCGTTGACAATCACACATATAATACTACGCTTTTTTTCGCTGAGTGGCGCATCTTGCTCCGATCTATGTTGTCAAAGAAGGAACTGCAGATGCTGGAAAATCGAGAGTATACAAAATGCTGGAGAAACTCAGCGGGTGCAGCACCATCTATGGAGTGAGGGAGATAGGTAACGTTTCAGGCCGAAACCCTTCTTCAGACTGAAACATTACCTATCTCCTTCGCTCCATAGATGCTGCTGCACCCGCTGAGTTTCTCCAGCATTTTGTGTACCTTTGCTCCGCTCTATAATATTTGTTTTCTACCTGTCGTCCTCTACTTGAAGTGTTAAAAGAAGGGTCTCGACCCGAAACGTCGCCTATCTCCTTCGCTCCTTAGATGCTGCTGCACCCGCTGAGTTTCTCCAGCTTTTTGTGTAGTCCTCTACTTGAAGTTGTGTTACAGGCCCGTACGAAGCTTTTCAAAAAGGGGGGTGGCATGACAGGATTATAAACATTTCATGTGAAGTAATGTGCGGAAATCAGTGTTTTGCATGCAACCTCATGTATTCTCAAATATTATTATGGAATACTAAAAAACAGTACTACTGAATTGTGAAACCATTTTTGAAATGTGAATTTATAATTCTTGATTTTGATTCCATAACGTAAAAATATACATACATTTCACAATTCATCATATAGTTTACCAAACAATCAAACATGATGTTGCATAATCATTCAGGTGCTCCTGGATGTATATTGCCATTTACCCCTACTACTAATGCAAAGGCATTCGTTGGCTTTAGCCTATATGCCATTCCTGGTTCCACGAATATAGCACCTCAGACCAGTTTATCTAGCTTGGCAGTCCTCAGTTTGTTAATGCTGTCAAAGCATGTGTCGTTCCGCAGTACACTGATGTAGGTGGCCCGACTTCTACCTCTTCTTGCAGTGCCATGTTTGGTCTCCTGAAGTGTGACTTTATCTTTAATGGCAGTCCTCAATTTGTTAACACTGTCCAAGGCCTGTGTCATTCCGCAGCTAGTACACTGATGTAGGTAGCCCAACTTCTACCTCTTCTTACAGTGCCCTGTTTGGGCTCCCAAAGTGTGAGGGGATTAGAAGACAGTTCAGGATTCCTCTCACAGACTTTGACAACACTCTTGGCAGACCAGCATATATTTCCATTTAGCCATAAATCACATTTTCCAGTTCTATTTTCCGAGAATGTAACTGTGCAAACCTCGTCACCACTTTGCCCAAGTCATGGGCAAAGTCATAGTGAATGTACATTAAGGCGAGTGCAGACAGCCTGTCATTGCTCATGGAAGTCCTGGGTAGTGATGCAGGCGACGGACACGTGTGGCGCGGCTGCATATATTGCCATTTAGCCAGAATTTATGTTTTCCAGTTCCATTTTCCAAGAATGTAACTGCGCAAACCTAGTCACGACTGGGGGGGGGGGGGGGGGGGCAATGCACTGTGCTGGGAGACACCGCAGCCCCGGGCATGGAGAAGCGGGCACTCATTTTTTTCCCAATTCATCCCGCGGGTCGCATTGGACCATTCGCGGGTAGTTTAACACACCTGATATAAAACAGCTTCCCCCTCCCGCAATGCAATATTTCACGGTCCCACTCACCCAAACTAGGCCCGGGGTGTCGAGGCGATGCATTGAAAATGGCGGCGTCTAATCCTGCCCAATGCGCGCGCGGAGAGGCAGGGTCATTTTACGTCGCTACCTGGTCACCAGCTTCCCCCAACTGCGCAGGTCAAAATTTTGTTTTCAATTTTATTTTTCTTTCCCGGGATTTGTTTTTATTCTGGAAAAAAGGGGGGTGCGATCACACCCAACGCACCCCCCCCCTTCGGAAGGCCATGCTGTTATTTTTTAAACAAACTGTGCACAATCACGAACATTAGTAATCTACAACCAATATCACAAGCCAGTTTAATGTGTGTAACAAATCAAGTTGCAAACGGTACAGATGAAATAGAATATTCCGTCCCCACTTCAACCCATCCACCTATGCATCGTCACCAGAAGAGGCAAGTTAAGATATTGACCATCGCTGGTGGTCGCTGACTGCTGACAGGATCCAGGCTGCAATGCACAACGTTGTTATTCTATGTGGCACAGAATTTCTTTGGACAGAATGGGTATCTACACAGTACGTGGGAAATCTAAACATGACGGGGAACATGGTTCCCCATTAAAATATTGATTTTCAAGAATACTTTCCAACAAATCGTGAAACATCTTCACACAATATCAACATCTCCTCAAACCAGTAACACTTTCGCAACTCGGGAAATCCTTGGAAAAAAGAAACACATCTTGCCACAGGTGCCAATCTTCCCAGAACTCAAGCGGTGGCTCCTTAACATCATGTTAAATATTTGCACAATAGGCAATATACTTTACGATATAGGAGAGCTTTGTACACAAATAATGGATTTTTGTACAGAGTTGAAGCGTTAGAGTCACTGAGTCAGAGGTGGATATATCCTGGAAATAGGCTCTTCGGCCCAACCTACCCAAACGGGCCACATTCTCCACATTTTAGTCCCACCTGCCTGCGTTTGGCTCGTATCTCTCCAAACCCGTCTTATCCATGTACATTTCTAACTGTTTCTTAAATGGTGCAATAGTCCCTCTCTTATCTACCCCACCTGGCAGCTTGTTCACGCTTTGTGTGAAAATGTACCGCCTCAGATTCCTATTCAATCTTTTCCCACACTACTTGAAACAATGTCCTCTGGTCATCGATTCACCTACTCTGGGCAAGAGACTCTGTGCATCAACCCGATCTACTCATCTGATGAAATTATGCACCTCTTTAAGATCACCCCTTATCTTCTTGTGCTGTGAGGAATAGAGTCCCAACTAACTCAACCTCTCCATAAATCAGAATCTCTATCCCTGGCAAAATCCTCGTAAATGTTCTCTCTGCCCTCTCCAGCGTGACATTTTCCCATTAACATGGGGCTGAGAAGTGACCACATTACTCCATATGCGGCCTCGAGAATTCATATAACTGCAACATGACCTACCGGGGCCATTCCTTCTCTCCAGAGATGTTGCCTGTCCCGCTGAGGTACTCAAGCATTTTCTGTCTATCTTCTAAACTGAACTCTGACTGACAAAGGCCCATGTGCCAAAAATCCCTTTTTAACAACCTATCTGCCTTCAAGGTATTATGTACCTGCACTCCTAGATCCCACTGCTCTACAACACTCCCCAGGTCCTGCCAATGTTAGACTTCCCAAAATGGAACCCCTCACATTTCACAAACGCCTCACCAACGTGGCATCACCAACGTCTTATACAACTGCAAAGTGACCCCACAACTTCAACACTTAATACTCTGACTGATAAAGGCCAATGTGCCAAACACCTTTTTGACTACCCAATATACCTCCGACTGGACAGTCAAGAAGTCATGTACATGCACTTCCAGATCCCTCTGCTCCACAATGCTCCACAGAGCCCTACCATTCACTGTGTAGATTCTGCCCTTGTTAGATTTCCCAAAATGCAACACCTCACATTTATCTGTATCAAATTCCATTAACCAATCGGAAGCCCACCTGGCCAATTGATCAAGATCCTGCTGCAATTTTTCACAACATTCTGCACCATCTGCAAAACCACCCATTTTTGTATCTTCTGCAAACTTGCTAATCTTGTTGTGTATGATCTCATCCAAATCATTGATATAGATGACAAACAGCAAACGGGCCCATCAACGAATCCTGAGACGTTCTGTTATTCTACAATCAACTTAGTGCAAACTTTGACCCTCAGCTTCCAATTAAATTTCCCCCTTCTCAACTGAAACATAATTCCTCGCGTTCTTTAAGGTCAGGTCGGGGGCTCAAGCTACCTTCAGATTTCAGATTCAGATTACCTTTATTGTCATTCAGACCTTAAAATTTCGTGCCTCCAGTCATACATATATTAAAAGTAACAAAAACACACAATAAACACAAATTTAACATCCACCACAGTGAGTTCACCAAACACATCCTCACTGTGGTGGAAGGCAAAAGTCTTAGAGTCGCTGTCTTCTTCCCTCCTTGTTCTCCCTCTGTGCTGAGGAGATCCAGGCCTCCGATGTTGCCGTCCACCAGGCCTATAGAAGGAACTGCAGATGCTGGAGAATTGATACATAGCCCGGCTAGCTCAGTCGGTAGAGCATGAGACTCTTAATCTCAGGGTCGTGGGTTCGAGCCCCACGTTGGGCGTCACTCTTTGGCTCCAAAGTATGGCGACGGGTGCAAGAATTTCATTGTGCGGTGCATATGTGACATAAAGAATTGAAGCTGAAGTCGGAGGGGAACAAAATTGCTTCTCTCTGCTCTCTTTATGGGCAGTGGTCAGCACAGAATGTCCTGCAGGCACTGCAGGGAAAGAACTCGATGGACCCGGTGGCGTGGTCCCCTGAGCAGACTGCTCAGCTTGTCTGGCAAAATGCCTCATCGCCAGAACTCACCAGGCCCGCGGCCCAGCCTCCGAAACCAGGCCGCTGCCACTGCCGACTCCGAAATGCCGGAACACCGTCACAGGGCCCGCCGCTGGAACGCTGGAGCACCGCAGCTCCAAAGCCAGGTCGCCGCTGGAGCACCGCAGCTCCAAAGCCAGGTCGCCGCTGGAGCGCCGCAGCTCCAAAGCCAGGTCGCCGCTGGAGCGCCGCAGCTCCAAAGCCAGGTCGCCGCTGGAGCGCCGCAGCTCCAAAGCCAGGTCGCCGCTGGAGCGCCGCAGCTCCAAAGCCAGGTCGCCGCTGGAGCGCCGCAGCTCCAAAGCCAGGTCGCCGCTGGAGCGCCGCAGCTCCAAAGCCAGGTCGCCGCTGGAGCGCCGCAGCTCCAAAGCCAGGTCGCCGCTGGAGCGCCGCAGCTCCAAAGCCAGGTCGCCGCCGCTGGAAGCTGGAGGCCGCCAGCTCCGCCATTAGGGGCTCATCACAGACGGTGACGGGGACGCGACAAGAAAAGTCTCATCCCCCACGAAGGGAGAGACTAAAATCCCTGTTTCTCCACCCCCCCCCCCCCCCCCCAGCCTAATAAGTAAAAAAAAATCACTAAAACAGACACAAGAAGACAAAAATAAAATAAAAAACGGACTGCAGGTGAGCCGCCTCTTCCGGTTGGCGCTGCCTGGCCACTTGCGATGTGACATAAGCGAAATGCGAATAATCGGCTCTTTTTGAATCTTCCCATGGTTTCCAAATATTTACTCAGTTTCCCAGGCGTGGCACGGGAAAACAGACGGCATGGCATTTCCATACTGGCATTTCCATACGAAGTGTCCTTTCTTCGTAGCCTGATATTCAACAGCTAAACCGCGCCGGAACGGATAGTTATCAGAATGTTGAAAGCCGTTATTCCGCGGCCACGTGTTCCCGTGATCTAGATACCACAACAGGTTTATTTGATGGGGTTTAGATCCTCATCCGCAGTACTCAACATCAGAGATCCTGATAAAAACACTGAATCAAACTGCCAACCAGATAGTCAAGGAATAAATACAGTTTAACTGCTTCCGTTTATCCGAACAGAACCACCGGGTGCTGCACAACCCGGTTTCATAAGAGTACACATTTCCTCAACAGGTCCTCACACACTTTCCGGGCAGGGGCAGCGCAGTTTAGCGTACAGATTTAATGTGCTGAAAATAATAGTCTTTTGGCTGGTAAGGAAGCAACGGTGTGTGTTTCTGGGTTAGATCTACTTCCCAGCGTCTGCAGGTTCACTTGGTTCGTTCGCACCGCTGGGATTTAAACTACCCAAGCGAAATATGAGGTGTTGTTCCTCCAATTTGCGCTGGGCCTCACTCTGGCAATGGAGGAGGCCCAGGACAGTAAGGTCAGATTCACAATGAGCTTGTCCAGCCGCTTACATCCCAGTGGTGTGAATATTGACATCTCTATTTTCAGGTATTCTTTGCATTCTCCCTCCTTCCCTCCCCTTCCCAGCTCTCCCACATAGCCTACTGTCTCCGCCTCTTCCGTTCCTTTTCTCGGCCGCCCCCCACATCAGTCTGAAGAAGGGTCTCGACCCGAAACGTCGCCTACACCTTTTCTGCATAGATGCTGCCTCGCCCGCTGAGTTTCTCCAGCATTTTATGTTTACTTTCGATTTTCCAGCAACTGCAGTTCCTTCTTAAACAAATGTTCAATGTTTACACAAATGCTTAAACAAATGTTCAATGTTTACACAAATGCTTAAACAAATGTTCAACGTTTTTGAAAGAGATCTTTGACCGGAGTCCAGAACCACGACGTACTGTCCATCCACCAGCTCCGGAAGGTCAATTACCAACTAGCGCGCACAATTAACAACTGTGAACGCCTGTGAGAAACAGATATAAGAGTTAGTTCAGCAAATGGGGCGGCGTAGACGCAAGAAAACAACAATAAGAATAAGGTGCTGCTTTATAAAGTAAAGTAAAGACACAAGGCGTTAAAAACATTGAAACAGACAAATAGGTGCAGGAGTAGATCATTTGGCCCTTCGAGTCAGTACCGCCATTCAACATGATCATGGCTGATCATCTAAAATCAGTGCCCCGTTCCTGCTTTTGCCCCATATCCCTTGATTCTTACCGCCCAAAGAGCTAAATCTAACTCTCTCAGTTGGAGTAACTCGGCGGGTCAGGCCGCATCGAGGCCGAGTGTGAAGAAACGACTTGCCTTCTGGGTTGTGACATGGTGGAATGTCAACAACTCCCCAACTAAGTCTCACCTATTTTCAGGTTCTTTCCGATACCCAGTTTATTTTGCAGACCCGCAATTAAACATAAATAGCACGGTCCCATGAAAGATCGAACACCACAGCTACACGGAAGATAGACACATAGTACAGGGATCATTTAGCGGATCAGGCAGCATCTCTGGAGAAAATAGTGCGGTGACGTTTCGGGTCGGGACACTTCTTCCAGTTTGAATATGGGTTACGTCCCGATAGGTCATCCATACTTTTCTCCGGAGATGCTGCCTGGCCCGCTACGTTACTCCAGCGCTTTGTGCCTCTCTTGGGTAAAGAACGTCATCTGCAAATCCTTTCTACACATTAACAGTTACCAATATTTCTCAGAAACAGAGGGACCAGGACACATATTCTGACATCGAAGGATTCAGTTAGTGAATGACATTTCCCCACCCTCGGGATGTGCAGCGCACATTACTAAATGATACAGATTACTTAAACCTGCATAGGACACATCGGGATTTTTGAATACAGTTTTGTTGGACATACTTTAGGACGATGTTAAATGATAGAGACACGGTGCTGAAGAGACGCTGGAGGACCCCACTTTTTTCTAAATGGAGTGAGAATCCAGAAATCGGACTTGTGAGTGCTGGTGCAGGATTCCGAAAATGTTAATCTGCAAGTCGAATCGATAGTAAAGAAAGCTCACTCATTCCACAGCAATTCCACGTCTGTGTAATTCTCTGCTTCAGAGGGTGGTGGAGGATAGATGCTTTCAAGAGAGAGCTAGATAGGGTTCTTAAAAATAGCGGAGTCAGTGGATATGGGGAGAAGGCAGGAACGGGGTGCTGATTGGGGATGGTTTGAATGGCGGTGCTGGCCCGAATGGCCTGCTCCTGCATCTATTGTGTATTGTCTATTTATCTCAAGAGGGCTTGTATACAACAACAGCGGTGTAATATTGAGACTCTTTAAGGCGCTGGTAAGGCTGCATCTGGAATATTGTTAGTAATTTTGAGCACCATATCTGAGGAAGGATATGCTAGCTCTGGAGAGGGTTCAGAGGAGGTTTACCAGAGTGGTCCTTGGAATGAGTAGGTTAACCATATAACCATATAACAATTACAGCATGGAAACAGGCCTTCTCGGCAATTTTTCCAGCCTCTTATCTCATTGGCCATGCTCGGCTGCAAATCGGTGTCAATCTGGTGGACCATCTTCCTCGTGGGGCTGGGGGGATTGGGAGGGCCTCACAATTGGAGCAGCTTAGGGCCTCTCTTCATCTAAATCCAGCCCTGATTGGAGGAAAAGTAACTATTATCAGAGAGCAGGAAGATACTAGTTTTGAGAAACAACAAGCAATGATTCGAAATATGATAATGGTGGCATATATTGAGGGATAATGCAAGCTCATCCATTCTGAGATGAAGATGCAAAGTATCACATAATTAACACTACAATTCCTGTGATGAATGCGCCTGTGAATCCTGAGAAGGCCAATATGAATTTGAGAATGGTAAGGTTAATGTGTTCTTATACACATGACTTCTCCGTGGATTTCACTTTGTCGTGTGGACACTGGTGCCCATCCACTGCATCCTGCCCTATCGCCGGCTATCTTGACTATATCTTGCCACCGGATCCAAGTCGGCCAGGACAAGAGAGTGAGGCTGACGATTTGCGCAACTCTCCCTCACTTTAATCTAAGTCAAGCGCAAGTAATTACCTCAGGACCCGTACCGCCCAACTGGGCGAAGCAAGATTACCATATAACCATGTAACCATATAACAATTACAGCACGGAAACAGGCCTTCTCGGCCCTTCCAGTCCGTGCCGACCATTTATTTTTCCCTAGTCCCATCTATCTGCACTCAGACCATACCCCTCCATTCCCTTCCCGTCCACTTTACTTTTAAATGTTAAAATCGATCCTGCCTCCACCACTTCTGCTGGAAGATCATTCCACACAGCCACCACTCTCTGAGTAAAGAAGTTCCCCCTCATGTTACCCCTAAACTTCTGTCCCTTAAGCCATTACCGCAGGAGTGAGTGCAGCTGAGAAGAAGCGCACCACAGAAGCAAAAACGAGTTGCGTGCAAGGTTGCAGCCATCTCAACTTCTACTGCAGGACCCACCCAACTGTGTCCCATATGCTTTTCGGGTCCGGATCGGTCTCACCAGTCATGGTCTTCTTCGACTACGAAGGACGAACAACAACAGCAACAACAACAATATACATTAGATTCTGAATTCATTAAAATGGTGGATGCTAAAAGCATATCGCTGCGAATGGGAATGCCAAATATTGGGAGGCAGCATTTTTGTAACATGAGTAACCTACCAAAAAGGCAATTAGTTGAAATTCGTAGATGAGAGTATTGACTGATTAAAGTCTGTACAGCAAATAATGGAGAAGGAGAGATCATCCAACGTATTCCTGGCATGCTAATTGAAGCCGAGGATGACTATGCCTGTATGGAAGCAACAGCATGGGATATCAAACACATCTCGCATCAGTGGGAACCTCATGGAAAGATGGAATCGGTTTGAAAGGCCGACTGGTTCACTGCCGCTGCTCTTTAATCAGTTGTTGTGCCTGTTGTACCAGCACATACAACAATTCATGAAGGTCCAGAGGACAGTACAGCAATGAATCTTCCAATGGAAGCATATTGCTGAGACAGAATGAGAGTCACTTGTTTGTAAAGTTAAGGTAAACCTTCAACATCTCATCACTGCACGAGTTCATTTGAGGTACGAGACCTGGTGTTGTGCAACACTACTGAATGCTACTTAATGACATTGCGTACACTTTAAACTGCATCGACCATCACAACAAAGCTTTTTTAACGAGACCACCTGTGTTCTTTGAGCGGTTTGCTGTTTTTTTTCCAATTAAGCATGGTTTCCATAACTCAATTATTCACTGGCGAATGGATAGAACAATCTGTGTTATATAGCCAGAAATTCATTTTATCTCGCTGTTCGATATGCTTAATGGGGTTATATGGTTATATGGTTAACGTTGTTCCCACAGCTGAGATTTTTGGAATGGAACTGTAATCTCCCGTGTCCAGGACGAAAGCCCCTGATTTCCCTCGTTTTTTTCAGTGAGCACAGATAGAATTAATAACTTCAAGACTGACATGTGTTGCTTCCTTTTACAGTTCATGAAAATGGTGGCAAACCTGAAAATATTTTGCTTCCACACATATGGCCAGAACTGCAAACCGCGTCCAGTATTTTCTGATTTGATTCAGATTCCAGCATCTGGAGCTTGTTTTATGAACCAGACTGTACCTCTGGCCTCTGAAACCAGTAAATTGTAAAAGCAATAATTGATTTTGTACTTATTATGGAGATGAGGTCGTAATGTTTTGCCTATCCATGTACTGTCCATATACTATTTTAAATGTTGTTGTAGTACCTTCCTCAATTACCCCGTCTGGAAATTCGTTCCATATACCCACCACTCTGTGAAAACGTTGCCACTCAGAGTTTAATCAAATATTTTATCTCTCACCTCAAAGCAATGTCCCCTCATTTTTATTCACCGACTGGGCAACAGACTGAATATTTACCCCATTTACTCACCTCCTGATATTGTACACCTATATAACAAATACCCTCAACTTCCTACACTCTAACAAATAAGGTCCTACCTAGCCTCTCCAACCTCTCCTTATGGCGTAGGCCCTCACGTCCTGGCAAGACAATCGGAATACTTCCCTGCACTCTTATCAACTTAATATATTCCCTAACGCAGTGTGTCGAAAACTGAGCAAAATACACCAAATGTGGTGTCACCAACATCTTGTGCAATTGTAGCATAACATATAGGAAGCGAGTCATAGAGTGATACAGTGTGGAAATAGACCCTTCGGCCCAACTTGCCCACATCGGCCAACATGTCCCAGTTACCCTACTCCCTCCGGCCAGCATTTGGTCCATTCCCCTCCAAACCTGTCCTATCCATGTATCTGTCTAACTGTTTCTTACATGTGAGGATCGGCCCTGTCTCAACTACCTCCTCTGGCAGCTTGTACCATACATCCACCACCCTTTGTGTGAAAAACTTGTTCCTCGGATTCCAATTAAATATTTTCTCCATCACCTTAAACTGTCCTTTGGTCCTCGATTTACCTACTCTAACAAGAGATTCTGTGCATCTTCATGTTTAAGAAAGAACTGCAGATGCTAGAAAAATCGAAGGTAGACAAAAATGCTGGAGAAGTTCAGCGGGTGAGGCAGCATTTATGGTGAGAATGATTAGGGGACGTTTCAGGTCGAGACCCTTCTTCAGAAAGATGTGGGGGGAGGGGGTGGGAACGAAGAGACAGTAGGCTTGTAAGAGTGCTAGGAATGGGGAGGGGAAGGAGGGATAAAGCAAGGACTATCTGAAATTGGAGGTCAATGTTCATACCGCTGGTGTGTAAACTACCCAAGCGAAATACAAGGTGATGTTCCCAGCGCAAATTGGCGGAACAGCACCTCATATTTTGCATGAGTAGTTTACACCCCAGTGGTATGAACATTGACTTCTCCAAATTGACAACATCTTTCCTTTAACATGGTACCCAGAACTGAACACAATACTCTAAATGTGGCCTCACCAACATGACCTCCCAACCTCTATACTCAATACTCTGGCTGATGAAGGCCAATGTGCCAAACGCCTTTTTGTCCACCCGATAATCTACCTGCGACTCCACCTTCATGAAGCTATGCACTTGCACTCCTAGACCCCTCTGCTCGATAACGCTACCCAGAGCCCTACAATCCAAAATGCAACACCAGCACAATTTTCTGCATTAAATTCAGAAGCCATGGATGAATAGAGAGGTCAGGCTACTGATGAAGGCACGTGATACCGCTTTCAGGTCAGGTGATGCTCGAGCCTCCAGTTCATCCAGAACTAACCTGAAGAGGGGCATCCAGAAGGCACAGCTACAAGCTAAGGGTTGAGGAGCATTTCAAGAACACCTCTGACCCCCGATGCACGTGGCAAGGCATTCAGGCCATCACGGACTATAAACCCACCAACACCACCCCCACATCCAGCGATGCCTCCTTCCTTGAGGAGTTTAACTACTTTTATGGCCGCTTTGACAGGGACAATCAAGAGATGACCATCAAGGCTGTGCTCCCTGCTGATCACCAGCCCCTCACACTCACCCCCATCGATGTGTGTGTGGCACTGAGCAGGATTAATGAACGTCAGGCTGCTGGCCCTAACGGCATCCCCGGGCGCGTCCTCAGGACCTGTGCTGACAGACGTCTGGACTGACATCTTCAATCTGTCACTTGCCCAAGCAGCTGTCCCCACGTGCCTTAAAACCACCTCCAACGTGCCGGTGCCAAAACACTCCACTGCGGCGATCCTCAATGACTTCTGCCCATTGCACTTACTCCCATCATCGCTAAGTGTTTCGAGAGGCTGGTCCTGGCACACCTCAAAGGCTGCCTACATCCCACACTAGACCCCCATCAGTTCGCCTACTGCAAGAACAGGTGTACGGAGGATGCCATCTCCACAGCACTTCACTCCGCCCTCTACCACCTCGACAACAGGGACACCTATGTGAGAATGCTGTTCATCGACTTTAGCTCAGCATTTAACACCATTATCCCCTCCAAACTGATCACCATACTCATCGACCTGGGCATCGACCCCTCCCTCTGCAACTGGATACTGGACTTTCTAACTTACAGACCCCAGTCTGTTAGGTTAGACAACCACACCTCTTCAACCCTCACCCTGAACACCCGCGTTCCACAGGGCTGTGTGTTGAGCCCTCTCCTCTACTCCCTCTTCACCTACAACTGCACACCTGTACATGGTACTAACACCATCATCAAGTATGCAGATGACACAACAGTGATTGGCCTCATCAGCGACAATGATGAGTCGGCCTATAGGGAGGAGGTCCAGGTCCTAGCAGCATGGTGCACTGACAACAACCTGGCCCTTAACACCAAGAGGACCAAGGAGCTCATTGTGGACTATAGAAGGTCTAGGGGTGGTCCGCACACCCCCATCCATATAAACAGGACGGAGGTGGAACGTGTTTCCAGCTTCAGGTTTCTGGGGGTCAAACCTCTGAATGACCTCTCATGGACCCACAATACCTCAACACTGATCAAGAAGGCTCAGCAGCGTCTCTTCTTCCTGAGGAGATTAAAGAAGGTCCATCTGTCTCCTCAGATTCTGGTGAACTTCTACCGCTGTGCCATCGAGACCATCCTTACTAACTGTATCACAGTATGGTATGGCAACTGCTCTGTCTCTGACCAGAAAGCACTGCAGAGGGTGGTGAAAACTGCCCAACACATCACTCCCCTCCATTGAGTCTGTCCAGAGCAAACGATGTCTGCGAAGGGCACGCAGCATCGTCAAGGACTGCTCTCACCCCAACCACAGATTGTTTACCCTCCTCCCATCTGGGAGGCACTACAGGTCTCTTTGTTCCTGGACCAGCAGATTCAGGAACAGCTTCTTCCCTGTGGTTGTTACCCTACTTAACTCTTCACCTTGGTGATTGCCAGTCGTCCCCCCCCTCCCCCCCCCAAACTGGACACTCCTTTCCCCAGTGACTGCTCCCCCCCTGGAAATTACACTACTGCTACTGTATATACATAAATATATTTTACTGTTCCATTATTCTATGTTCACACTTCTGGGTGAGATGCTAACTACATTTTGTTGTCTCTGTACTTGTAAAGTAAAGTTTTAATCTGAATCTGAATCTAAATTCCATTAACCTTTCTTCAGGCCTCAAGATCCTGCTGCAATTTTTTTTACAACCAACTTTACTATCTGAAAAACCACCCACTTTTGCATCATCTGCAAACTTGCTAATCATACCGTACATATGTTTTCATCCAAATAATTTATTCAGAAGACAAAAAATAACGGTTCCAACCATGAGGCGCACCATTAGTCACAGGCCTCCAGTCCGATAATCAACCTTCCATCATCTCACTCTGCTTCCTTCCATGCAGCCAATTTTCCACCCATTCAGCTATCTCTCTTTGGATCTCATGCGATCTAACGCTCCAGAGCAGCATACCATGAGGAACCTTGTCGAATGCTTTACTGAAGTCAATATATACAACATCTACAGTTCTATCCTCACTAGAGCGAGGAATTGAAAGCAAATCAAAGATAACTATCCTGGAGGTCCGGCTTTTCAGACTTTTACCTAATTCCCGAAACTCCCGTTGTAGAACCTCATTCTTTTTCCTACCTAACATCTCAGCTTCTAAACTGAAGACAATAAATGTTGACGATTAATATGCCGAATGCCTAATGACCGCCCTATCTACTTGTGATGCAACTTTCAAGCAGCTATGTAGCTTTGGTCAACAGCACGTCGCAGAGCCCTACCGTTCACTGAGTAGATCCTGCATTAAAATGAATGCATTATAATAATCCTGCATTAAAATGAATAAAATGATCCTTACATGCGTCCACTTACGAAACTGATCAAGATTCTGTAGTAATTTTTGACAACCAACTTCGCTATCTGCAATGCCACCTACTTTACTGTCATCTGCAAAGGCACAATCATGACTTGAACATTCTCATTCAAATCGTTGATATAGGCCACAAACAGCCATGTGCCCAACACAAATCCCGAGGCCTAGTCACGGGCCTCGCCTCCGTAAAGCAACCTTCTACCATCACCCTCTGCTCCATTCCATCAAGCAAATGTTCCATCCAGTCGGCTAGCTCCTCTTGGATACCAGGCGATTAACCTCTGATAGCAGGCAGAATACAGAACCTTTTGTCAATGCCTTCCTCAACCCATATGGACAACGGCTACGGATCTGCCCTCAGCAACAGTATTCAAAAGGTTCCTGAAGTCAATCGGTGTCTCTTTCGGTTCGCTGATATTGAGGGATGCCATGTGATTGTTCATTATCATAGAAACATAGAAAATAGGTGCAGGAGTAGGCCATTCGGCCCTTCGAGCCTGCACCGCCATTCAATGTGATCATGGCTGATCATCCAACTCAGTATCCCGTACCTGCCTTCTCTCCATACCCCCTGATCCCTTTAGCCACAAGTGCCACATCTAACGCCCTCTTAAATATAGCCAATGAACTGGCCTCAACTACCTTCTGTGGCAGAGAATTCCAGAGACTCACCACTCTCTGTGTAAAGAATGTTTTCCTCATTTCGGTCCTAAAGGAATTCCCCCTTATCCTTAGACTGTGACCCCTTGTTCTGGACTCCCCCAACATCGGGAACAATCTTCCAGCATCTAGCTTGTCCAACCCCTTAAGAATTTTGTAGGTTTCTATAAGATCCCCCCTCAATCTTCTAAATTCCATCGAGTACAAACCGAGTCTATCCAATCTTTCCTCATATGAAAGTCCTGACATCCCAGGAATCAGTCTGGTGAATCTTCTCTGTACCCCCTCTATGGCAAGGATGTCTTTCCTCAGATTTGGAGACCAAAACTGTACGCAGTACTCCAGGTGTGGCCTCACCAAAACCCTGTACAACTGCAGTAGAACCTCCCTGCTCCTATACTCAAATCCTTTCGCTATGAATGCTAACATACCATTTGCTTTCTTCACTGCCTGCTGCACCTGCATGCCTACTTTCAATGACTGGTGTACCATGACACCCAGGTCTCGTTGCATCTCCCCCTTACCTAATCTGCCACCATTCAGATAATAGTCTACCCTCATGTTTTTGCCACCAAAGTGGATAACCTCACATTTATCCACATTGTACTGCATCTGCCATGCATCTGCCCATTCACTCAGCCTATCCAAATCACCCTGCAGCCTCCAAGCATCCTCCTCACACCTAACTATACCCCCCAGCTTGGTATCATCTGCAAATTTGGAGACGAAATTTTATCGCGTTCCTGTACTGCATGTTATTTATGTGATTTATTTGAAATGTGTTTTATATAGCTTAGAAAAAACAATTTATTATTTTGTGCAAAATGAAGAAACGAGAAAAAGAAACATTGTGATTTATTTTGTTTACAATTTTCGCCCATTCTGCTTTCTGGTGATCAGCGTGCGTATGGAATGTTGTTTATTCAATGCATGCATGGAAGCCCATTGAAATAATAGCAAACACGTCACTTGGGGTTTTTCACTCTCCCTTTTAAATAGCTCACTGTACCTTGTTACTTCTTAGGATATCTTCAACGCAAGTAGATACTGATGCTCACACGCCGTAAGCCATGATATCAACGGGGTATTTTGAAGCTGTTCGTGAAATGATACGAATGAGACAAATATTTTATCAAGTCCAGAAGATATTCTATCCTATTCTCGCAGCTTTCGGTGTCCCTGGTAAGCATCAACGTTACGTTACGTGTTCTGTAATTTATTTTATTTTGGATCAATTTTTACTTATCATGCGATATTCAATGAAGACGATTGTAGCAATACACATGATTATATTTCCGTATGAATCAAGGCATGTCAAGCTATTATTTGCCAATACTTTTTGTTACCCTATATTTAACATTATTCGTTCCTGCTCAGGTCGCTGCTCAGCATGCATTCTTTACGTCATTATATGTTGTTGCGATTCAGATGTGTATTTATTCGAAACATGTATTGCTCGTGTTTACTGGTTTATAAAAAGGTCCATCTGTGTCGGAGTAATGAATGTTTATGCGTGTATGGGTTTGTGAACTCTCAGTGAATATCATCGCCACGATAGATAACATTTGTATTTTTCCCTCCAGACTCTGCCCTGACTTTTGTGCATTTTTTTAAACCACCCCATTTTGTGTTCTTTCTCCATTATGGTGTTTTTGATATGCATTATGTTTTTTGTATATTTACATCTATATTCACAAAATCCTGCAGTAAAATCGATATATTTTGAAGCAGAAACTACAATTGACGATACCAACTGAGCTCCCGAAAAACCAACAGTAAAACTAAGGGTGTCGGAATCTGAAACATTAAATCCGATTATCTACTAAACTTTTCGCATTTTCCATTTTAGCTGAACAATTTTCACGATCGCCTTTCCTAAATACTGCTGCAGGCTTAACAGAATTACAAGGGCAATATGTGGTCTCAGTAAATCTTAGTCCCATAGATATGGATTCATTTCTGTTTCTATCTGCAGTCTAATATATGTGGGTATCGCCGGGGCGGCGGAGTCGGTGGGCCTATAAAGGGTCTGTTTCTGCGCTGTATCTCTAAACGAAACTTAACTAATCATAAACCAAAGTAAGCATGCAGGTACAGCAGGCAATGAAGAAAGAAAATGGCATGTTGGCCTTCATAACATGAGGAGTTTAGTATAAGAGCAAAGATGTCCTTCTGCAGTTGTACATGGCCCGAGTGAGACCAGACCTGGCGTATTGTGTGCAGTTTTGGTCTCCCAATTTGAGGAAGGACATTCTTACTATCGAGGAAGTGCAGCGTAGGTTCACCAGGTTAATTGACGGCATGAGGGACTGTCGTATGTTGATAGAATGGAGAGACTGCGCTTCTATACGTTGGAATTTAGGAGGATGAGATGGATCCTATTGAAACATATAAGATTATTAAGGGTTACACAAAAAGCTGGAGAAACTCAGCGGGTGCAGCAGCATCTAAGGAGCGAAGGAGATGGGCGACGTTTCGGGTCGTGAAGAAGGGTCCCGACCCGAAACGTCGCCCATCTCCTTCGCTCCTTAGATGCTGCTGCACCCGCTGAGTTTCTCCAGCTTTTTGTGTAACCCTCGATTCTCCAGCATCTGCAGTTCCTTCTTTAACACTAAGATTATTAAGGGGTTGGACACGCTAGAGACAGGTAACATTTTCCCGGTGTTGGGGGAGTCCAGAACCAGGGGGGCACTGTTTAAGAATAAGGGGTAAGCCATTTAGAACGGAGATATGGAAAAACAAATTTCACACAGAGAGTTGTGAGTGTGGAATACCTTGCCTCGGAGGGAGGTGGATGTCGGTTCTCTGGATGCTTTTAAGAGAGAGCTCGAGAGAGCTCTTAAAAATTGCGGAGTCAAGGAATATGGGTAGAAGGCAGGAACGGGGTACTGATTGTGGATGATCAGCCATGATCACATTGAATGGCGGTGTTGGCTCTAGGGGCCGAATGGCCTACTCCTGCACTTATTGTCTATCTGAGCTGAGCTAATGAGTGACGACATTTCCTCACAGTCCCCTTATCACATCTTCTGATTTGAAAAAATAAATCCATTCAGACTTGTTTCAGCCATGCCAGGAAAAAGCAATTCTCGGATCATTTCGCACCTGATGGAAATGTCACAACGTTTCATTCTGAAAAGCTGAATTTAATGAAACACTGTTATTTTTGAAATAAAGGTCGCAGGAAGATAAACACGTTGTTTAATAAATGTTACTGTCATGGCTCTGCCAAAAAACAACATAAATCTTTTGCCGTGTTTTGTGTTACACTCTAAAAAACGGCAATGACTTAATTCTTAAAATCCACGTCACATTTATCATGACTGTTTTGCAATTAAAGTTTTTACCGGGTGATTTGGACGTTCAAAGCTCCGACATTTCACGAAATTTGGGAACGTTATTGCAGTACATCTTCGTCTCTACCCCCTCCTCTCTTCAATCAATATTCCATGAACATCTTTAATAACGGATGGAGAGCAAACTGGTTTTCAACATCGCTCAGATGAGTGGTTGAGACCAACCTATGAAGTACTCACGCAAGCAAAGATTTGCACAAAGTCAAAGTGTTCAGAAAATAACAACTTTATTTCCTTGGATAAGTTACCGATAACCTTGACACCTATTATTATTCACAATTTGGACCTTTCACGGTGTGTTCTCGAAATGTTTTTTTGTCGATCATTGCCACTTCGAACTTGTCATCTTTACAAGAAATATGTCATTGATCCTGACAATTCACTATTTGTAGGTATGTTACAAAACGTACCTTTACCGGCGCTGCAGTTCTGCCGCTCCCCGTGTGCGTGACTTTTGCGCCTTGCAGAGGGGGGCGGGCTTAAAGTGCCGTTTTTCAACAGGCAGGAAAAATCGATGGATGTCGGGCGATTTGGTTGCTGAAGAAAAATCGCTCCGACATTTCATGAATTAAGGTATTTTTAAATTACTCTACATTATTTATTAACTAGAGTAATTTAAAAATCACCTTCAAAAGCCGTGAGCGCAGACAACCGGAAGCATTTTCCGGAGGGGAGGAAAAAAAGGTAAATACTTTATTTTTATATTAAAAGTTGGTTTTTCGGGAGGCATCAATAATATGTTTATGTTGCGAAATGGGATCTAAAAAAATGTATGAACCAACAGTATTTTTCATACTGACTTCACCGCTAACCGCAACGTTCTAATCCACCGCATTCCACTAAAACCCACTCGCTAGTTGATTTAAATGGCCATTAATTTACAGGCATAAAACACTAAATTCCTTCCATTTGGCCTATAAATTCATGAAAATGAGATTTAAAAATAGTTATATTGTGGATTATTGTGTGAATGTTATTTGGACACTTAGGCAATTTAAAAAAAGTTTATCTTTTCTTAAGAAATTGATAGATGTTTAGATCTACTCATTGAATTTTGTAATTAGCTACAATTAGATAACTAACTAATTATATGCTTTAATTTCAGGTAATCCAAGTAAGATTGTTTAATATTTGTTTCAGAATGCTTCAATCTATAATAACTGAAAATTTCATTGAGTTCTCTTAATTTTTAAGAATGTTATGGGCTTTTAACTTTTCCAGATCACAGCTTTTGAGTTAAGTCAATTGAAAGGCAATGGGGAACAAGATGCTAATTTCCGAGTATGAAAATGGCCATAACTTTCTTAATACTGAAGATATGAAAGTAAATTAGGTGTCAAATTAAACTTCTTTTTATGCTTTATCTGATAAGGGGATAAATTGCAGACTTGATTTTTAAAATCTCAAAATTTTGTAACATTGCTGCTATTTGTATAATTACGTATTCGGTCGCTCAGATTATTTCTCCCAGGCTGATTGGTATTTTTTGTTTCTTTCACTGTCCACAGTTAACTTAATGGTGATAATTATTCTGAATCGGAGAAAATGTGGCCTTTCCAGATGTGTCACTCGCTACATGGCGGCCATGGCAGCTGCGGATCTACTGGTCGTTATCATCGACCTAATTTTAAGGCACATTCCGATTGTCTACCCGAAACAGTTTTCTTTTGTGTTGCTTCTCCCCGTGTGTAATATCCATTCCTTTTTGCTTTATGCAGCGACAGACTCCTCTGTCTGGTTCACCGTCAGCTTCACATTTGATCGATTTGTCGCCATCTGTTGCCGAAAACTGAAATCTAAATATTGCACCGAAAAAACCGCGGTTGTTGTTCTCGGAACGGTGACTGCGTTTTTCTGTTTAAAGGACACGACCTGGTACTTCATAAACATGAAAACATATCGCCTCGGCAATAGGCCGTCATTTTGTGCTGTAGAACTGAGTGTTAGTTATTCGCATGTTTGGGGAACAATTGAGCTCTTTCATTATTTTCTTACCCCCTGTGTCCCATTTGTATTAATTCTGATTCTAAATGCTCTAACCGTCAGAAACATTTTAGTCGTCAGTAGAGCTCGGAAGCGACTCCGTGATCACGTGGCTGCGGTGAGTTCCAAGGACCAGGAGATGGAAAGCCGACGAAAATCGATAATTCTACTGTTTGTTATCTCTGGAAATTTCATACTGTTATGGGGGCCCTTTACTTTTAGTATAATTTTAAACCGAATGTTCTGGATGAATTCAAAGATCTATCTTCCAAATGTCGTTATACAAGAAACTGGATTTATGCTGCAGCTGCTGAATTGCTGCACAAACACGATTATTTACGCCATGACACAGAGTAAGTTCAGACAGCAGTTAAAAAATATGGCTAAATCCCCATTTTCCCGAGCTCGTCTTCTTATTCAATGATAAAACTTTCGGGAAAGTACTTAGATTCGAAAAATATTTTGGTAAATTTGCATCCTGTACCCCGCGGGTTCCTTCAGTTACATCCAGATAACTATTTGGGACCAGATGCACCGTCTCCTGGCCCCTGCTACCTCCTACACCCATGCATAACTCACTGACTTAATCAACTTCACCACTAATTTCCATCCTGCTCTCAAATTCACTTGAACCATCTCTGACATCTCCCTCCCTACCACAAACCTACTGACTCTTATAGCTATCTTGACTACACTTCTTCCCACCCTGCTTCCTGTAAAGACTATCCCCTACTCCAAATTCTTCCCTCTACGCCGCATCAGCGCCCAGCATGAGGTGTTCCTTACGAAGGCAGCGGAAATGTCCTCATTCTTTAGGAAACGGGGGTTCCATTATAGTTGAGGCTCACAATATGGTCTCCTCGATATCTCGCAGCTCCGCTCTTACTCCCCCTCCCTCCATTCGTAACGAGTACAGTCCCCCTTGTCCTCACCTTCCACCCCATCACCCATCGCATACAGCATATAATCTTCCAACATTTTCAGCACCTCCAATAGGTGGTCCTATCAGTCTGCCCAACACCATTTCCTGCCTAATGTGAATTTCCTTCAGTCCCGCCATTGCCTTAGATCCTTGGCTTCCAGTACATCAGGGAGATTGTTTGTGTATTCCTTAGTGAAAACAGATCCAAAGTACCTGTTCAACTCACCTGTCATTTCCTTGTTCCGCATAATAAATTCACCTTTTAGTCTTCAAGGGTCCAAATTTTGTCTTTTTGACTACTGTTGTAAATGGAGTCCGAATCGTTGCTCTGATCAAGGGGACATATCTTGTGGCTTCAGGGACGAGCACCCTGTTGGTGGAGAAGTAACTTGAGAGAGGAATAAGTACCTGTTAGTGGAAAAGTACCTTGAAGGGGCTCTGTTGATTGACAACAGCACGATTTGGGTAATTTAGAATATTGTGATTTCTTTAGAACTGTACAGTTAGTGAATGCTTATTAGTCGAATGCTTGTATTTTACATTGCAGTGTGTTTTTGTACGATAGTTATTAGTAGTATTATTTATTGTTTAAGTATGATTTTGCTTGCATGTTACGAACTAATTCGCCTTTGAAGTGCTTTGAGTGTAGGAGATTTGCTGCTGAACTGTGTTTGATTGTTCCGTTGCAACTTAGACTGAGATTGTTTCCCAACTTGAAATTGTTTATAGGTTTGAAAGCTTGTGTGGCTTCCGTGCGTTTGATTGGTTTGAAAGAATTTGCAGTACCGGGTCGAAAGGAGAGACTGATTGTGTGAGAGACTTACTGGCACGTTGCAGAACTTTTGACCACAGTTTGCAAACAAACTTGTCTTGTGAGTGAAGTGTGAATAGTTTGGATACTGTGTCCATTGTTTGTAACAATGAGAAACCAGATAGAGAGAGATACAATGGAAAATCCAGAAATCCCATTACAATTAGTTTGTAGTGAGTTCCCACAAAAAGTGAAAAGATTTAAATATTTTTTGGGAGCGTTGAATAAATAATTATGATATGATTTATGGCCCGAAGGAGTGTTTGGAATGCTGGAAGGCATGAAATACATTGAGAAGATTGTTTCGCAATGTAGCCAAGGTAATGTGGCAAAGGAACATATTGGGCTGTGGAGACTATTACGAAGGAGTAAAAGAACGCAGAGAGGAGGCAATGATGGCAAATTGGCAGGAGGCAGCTTTGAAGCTTGGAATAGAGTTAAAGGACGATGAAGGAACCAAACCTCTAGATATCTTAAAGAAGGAATGTGGATGTGCTTATAAAGAACAAAGGGAACAGGAGAAAAAGAGAACTCCTGAAGGGAAACTGGCATTTGTAGGCTTAGAGTTAAGGGAACCGCTGGTTGGCTTTGGTTTGGATGGGGGAGATGAAGAATATTTGGAAGATTGGGAGAGCGTTCGAATTAAAAGAAGTTTGCAGCCTCCACCTTATTCCCCTTGCTCTCCCTTTACACCTCCTTCACATCCAGCACCTGTTAATATTGACCAAATTAAAGACATCTGCATCTGTAAGACTTGCTTAACCTCTGTCTGTGGAAAATTACAGCCTGTGAATAGCACCAGCAAGTCTGAGCCGTATATTGATATGCAGGATGGTGAAAGATCCAGGTGTCCTCTGATTTTGTTACAATGTATGAGAACACTGCAGAGAAACTCCAAGATGTTGTGAATGCACTAATTGGATAGCTGCAAAGGAATTGTAAAAACTGTTAATAATGTTGCAAAGTGTTTTTACTGCTGTTTGATGATTAGCTGAAGTGTGAAGCCTTGTTTGAATTGTTTACATTACCCATGAGAATGTTGCGTTATTTGATTAATTGACTTCCTTCCAGAAGCTTCTGTAGAAACATTGTATTGGAACTCTTTGTAATTGGGTTGGGGAACTGCAAATGTAATCAATATGTGTGATTAGCTTGTAAGGGGCGCTGTGGAAATATCATAATTCTCTGCTGCATTCTGCACTCCCCCCTGGATCTGACAGCAGCTGATGGCAGGGAAAGAGCTGTACTGAGATCCAGATGAGACCCAAAGTGAGGAGTGACTGGAGCAAGAGGTGTAAAAGGAAAAGGAAGTCCCATGGGAACACCAGTAATAGACCATAGATTCAAAGGTTCAAAGGTTCATTATTAGTCACATACACCAATTGATGTAGTGAAATGCGTATTGCCGTGACAGCACATAAAAAAATAATTTAAACATAAAAAACTTTAACCCACAATGGATCCCATTATGAGGGAAGGCACAAAGTCCAGTCCCCATCCCCATATCCACCCATAGCCGGGCCTACTTTGGCCTCCGCAGTCACCTTTACGGAGGCCCCATGTTCCAGGCCCTTTTCGCTGGATGATGGTACTCCGGCGTCGGGAGAATCCTCTCAGCGGCATGGGAAACCTGGAATGGCCGTTTCCTTTCCGAAGCTGGATGGAGCTCCACCACTGGTGATCTCGGTGAGAGATCCCAAACTCCCGATGTAATGTTCAGCGCTGCTGCCCATGGCTGGCCGCTCCACAGTCCCGCAGCACCGCGATGTTTCTATCATACCGGAGTTCCAGCATGGCGACCCGGGCAAGGCATTGCCCACTCCGCGATAGCGCTCCAGCGCTGAGCCACTGCCGAAGCCAAGGTTCTGGCCGCTCCCCTCAGGAAATGCCACTCCAGGCCCGCTGGTAGGCCGCGACCATGGGTCGAAGGTGCTGCCCGGAGAAAAGCCGCCTCTCCGACCAGGTAGGGACCCTGAAAAGCAGTTTCCCCCCTTCCCCCCCAACCCCACACATAAAAAAGACTAGAGCTCCAGAAACAAAACACTAAAAATAAAAAAAAGAGGTGAAAACATGGACAGCTGCAGGCTGGGCAGCCAAACCCATACAGGATGGCACCCCATAGCCAATAGACAATAGACAATAGACAATCTCAGCTCCAGGCAAAGTGACGAAGACAGGCATGGACTGCACCTCATAAGTGTATAAGTTGTAGTAGCAGAATTAAGCCACTTGGTCCATCAAGTTTATAAATACATATGGGGGGAAAGGTTAATTAGAGAGAGAGTGGGACTCCTCAGGAATTAAAGCAGTCAATTCTGTGTGGAGCCACAGAAGATGGGCAAGGTCCTTAATGTTACCTTCAGCACCTCTTCGACCGTAACACTGACAGCTCTCAAGACACTTCCATTGTTTGCCCCAAGTTCCTCCATCTTCCTGACTTTCTCCTCTGTATTTACCAAGGAAATGTCAGGAGGCCAGAGGAACTTGGCGCAATCAATGGAAGTGTCTTTAGAGCAGTCGGTGTTATGGTCGAAGAGATGCTAAAGGTAATATCATATATGAACGGTAGACAAATCTCCAGGGCCTGATCAGATATATTCAAGGTCATTTTGGGGAACGAGAGAGGAATTGCGGGAGCCTGTTTTAAATTTACAAGTCGTCCTTAAATACAGGAGAGGTGCCGGAAGACTGGAGGATGGCAATTGTTGTGCTTCTATTCAAGAGGGTTGCAGGAAAAGTGCTGAGAACTATAGGCCAGTGAGCTTAACGTGTGTAGTCGGAAAGTTACTAGAGAGAATTCTGAGGGATAGGATTTATCTATTTATCTATCTATCTATCATCATCATATCATATATCATATCTGCCTTCGCGCCAGCCCCAGCCCCCCCCTCACCCTGATGTTCCAGCACGTTCCATTGTGTGATGTCACAATGCCATCCCTCACAGATGGCCAATCAGAACGGATCTCATTTACATCTGCCCTCACACCAGCCCCAGCCCCCCTCCCCCGCCTGATGTTCCAGCACGTTCCATTGTGTGATGTCACAATGCCATCCCTCACAGATGGCCAATTGCAATGGATCTCATTTACATCTGCCTTTGCCCCAGCCCCGGCCCCTCCCCCCGCAGCCTGTGTCAACATGTGACTGGGGGGACATTGCTGGCTCGCGTTGCCTTTGAAACCTTTTCCATAACATTCTTCCCCAACTGTCATTCGGACTTCGTTTCTCGACAGCGATCGATCCAAACACTGGATTTCTGCCGTTTTTTCTATTTGACACGTTTGTTTTGAAAATCTTATTATTTCAATTTACACTTTTTTCAAAAGGTAAACGTAGACGATGTTTCCAATATTTATTTGTATTTGAATAGTTCCCCGTTATTTGCTCCGCCAAATTAACACACATTTTACCGTTTTTTTAATATTCTCTCTTTTTGCAAAGGACTCCATTACTCCACTTTGATAAGGTCATTGCTTTTCTGTTTCTAAACTTCGCAGTTATTTTCTTTGCCGATTTCCACAGCCGTGTTTTTCAAATGTTATCTTTATTTTCAATTTTGAACAGATAATTGTGTTTAAAAACCTTGCGCTTTATTATCTGCTGTTTTAGACAAGTGATAATTTTATTTCATTTTCTGATTTTCATTGCTTATCTATAATTTACATTAGACAAGTAATTTTTTATAAATGCTTAAAAAAACCCCATTAAAAATCAATTTTTTAAAATTCGATTTATTCGATTTACAGCATTTTTAAAAACATTTTTAAGAGTTTTCTGTTATTTGCTCCGCTAAATTTACCCACATTTTTCACTGTTTTCTTTTAAATTCTTTTGTTGTGTTTGATTTAATTCTACAGGAAAGTCAACTCTCCCTCCCCTTTCTCTCTCTCCCCTTCCACTCTCTCCCTCTCCTCTCTCTCCCCCTCCACTCTCTCTCCACCTCCCCTCCCCCTCTCCTCTCCCCGCCACCTCTCCCTTTCTTCCCCTCTTCTCCACCACTCCTCTGCTCTCACCTCCCCCTCTTCCCCTCTCCCCTCCCCCACCCCTCTCTACTCCCCTCACCCCCCTCCACTTCCCACCCCTTCCCTCTCTCCCCCACCCCCCTTCCTTCTCTCCACCTTCCCCTTCCCTCTCTCCCAGCCCCCTTCCCCCCTACCCCTGTCCATTTTCCACCGCTCCCTCCCACCCCCTTTCCCCTACCCCTCTCTCCTGCTTCCACCACTCCCCCACCCCCTCCCCTCCCTCTCTCCAACTTCCACCCCTCCCCCTACCCCTCTCCCCCTCCTCCCCACTCTTCCACCTCTCTCCCTTCCCCCACCCCTCTCCCACCCCACCTCTCTCCCTCACCCACCGTCTCTCTCCCCTCCCTCCCTATCTCCCCCACCCCTTTCCCCTACTCCTCTCTCCCTCTTCCACCACTCCCCCACCCCTCACTCACCCCTTCCCTGAACCCTCTCACACCCTCCCCCACCCCCCTCTCCTCCTCCCTCTCCCCTCTCTCCATCTCCCTCTCTCCTCCCCTCTCTCTCTCCCACTTCTGCCACTCTCCCCTACACCTCTCACCCTTCCTCCCCACTTCCACTTCTCTCTCCCCCATCCCCCACCTCTCCTCCTCACTCCCCCACCCCTCTCTCCCCTCCTCCCTTCCCTCTCTCCCCACTCTTCCCCCTCTCTCTGCTCTCCCCCCTCCCTACTCTTCCCCATCCCTCTACCACTCCCCCCCTCCCTCCACTCTTCCCCCTCTCTCCCCTTCCCCTCCTCCCTCTCTCCCCCCTCCCCCACCCCTCACTCACCCCCTCCCTGAACCCTCTCACACCCTCCCCCACCCCCCTCTCCTCCTCCCTCTCCCCTCTCTCCATCTCCCTCTCTCCTCACCCCTCCCACCCCCTCTACCCCACCCCTCTTCACCCCCATCTCCCCCCACCCCCTTCCCCTCGCTCTTGCACCACTCTCTGCTACCCCTCTCCCCCTCACTCCCCACTCTGCCTCTCTCCCTCCCCTCCCCACCTCTCACCATTCCCTTTCTCTCTCTCGCCCACTCCTCTCTCACCCCCTCTCTCTCCCTTTCCTTTCTCTCTCTCTCCCCCTCCACTCTCTCTCCACCTCTCCCCTACCCCTCTATCTCCCCCTCTCCTCTCCCCTCCACCTCCCTTTCCTCCCCTCTTCTCCATAACCCCTCTCCTCTCACCTTCCTATCTCCTCTCCCTTACCCCACCCCTCTCTACCCCCTTCACCCACCCTCAGGGAAATGCTGCCCCAGCCCCTACCCCTACCCCTCCCTCACTACCACCCCACTCTTTCCCCTCTCTCCCCCCAACCCTCTCCCCCTCCCTCCACACTCTTCCCGCTCCCTCCACTACCCCATCTCCCTCCTCCCCTGCACCTCTCTCACACTTCCCCATCCCTCTCTCCTCCCCCACCCCTCCCCCCCATCTCCTCCCACCCCATCCCTCCTTCCCTCTCTTCCCCACCCCCCTTCCCTCTTTCCCCCTACCCCTCTCCCCCTCCCTCCCTACTCTTCCACTTCTCTCCCCCTTCCGCACTTAGTGTGTGTGCCTCTGGGGGCGGACACGGATAGTGTGTGTGACGACACACGCCCCTCCTCCCGAACTCCAGACGAACTTACAAAGGGCCCGCTGTGTGTGACGACACGCGCCCCCCCCCCCCCCCAACAGCTTTAGTGCGTGAGACATGCGCAGCATCTGAGCGCTCAGCTGTTTTCCGAATTCTTCACCAACCGTCATTCTGACTTGGTTTGTGAAGAGCAAAGTCCGGATTTCCATTTGTCTCCAGATAAGAATCTGCTTCCATAGTTAATTGTCATAGACAGCTCATTTTAATTTTTCAGTCGTTTGTTTGGCAGTAAGACATCATTTTGAGACAATGTATCTTTCATTTACAATATTATTTTTTTTACATTAACATTTGATTGAATTTCATTGTTAATTTCTTTATTTGTTTTTAATTGAATTGTTTCTCATTTAACTTTGCGTTATAAATATTAAAGAGTGCATGCGTCCCGGCCCCGCCCCCCCCGCCGCTGTGGATTAAAGGCGCAGAAAGATCAAGAAAGTTCTCCAGATCAAAGATTCTACAGCTGCATTCCGCTACAGCTTCTTTGTTCTACAGATCTCGGGGCAGCAACTCCTCCCAATCCCCCTCCACACCCTCCTTCCCCCTCCTCTCCCCCCACCCTTCCCCCCCTCTCCCTCCCCCCCTCTCTCTCCTCCCGTCTCTCTCTCCACCCATCTCTCTCACCTATCCTCCTCACCCTCCCACCTCACCCACCTTCCCTCTCCTCCTCCCCTCCACCCCCTCTCACTCTGTCTCTTGCCCTTCTGTCTCTGACCCTTTCTCTCTGTCCCCATTCTCTCTCTGCTCTCACTCGCTACCCCCCCCCCCCTCTCTAGACGCGCCTGCGAGTTGGGGGCTATGCGTCAGTGGATAGGGCGGTTATGGGGTAAAAGGAGCAAATTAATAATATTAATATAACATCAAGGGGGGTAGTTAGCGTGTGTGCGAGGGGTAGTTTGTGTGTCGCCGCATGCCACCCCCCGGTGTGTGTGTGTGTGTGTGTGTGTGTGTGTGTGTGTGTGTGTGTGTGTGTGTGTGTGTGTGTGTGTGTGTGTGTGTGTGTGTGTGTGTGTGTGTGTGTGTGTGTGTGTGTGTGTGTGTGTGTAACATATCTCCTAGAAAACCAGAGATTTTTACAATTTCGATTTAACATGAGTTCAGAAATCCACTCCTTGTCAATTTCCCCAGATTTTGATTAACATTTATCACAAAACTCAATTTTTTAAATATAAACGCCGCTCACCAGCTGCTGACGTCACAATGCCCACCAATCCAGGCCCACCAGCCCCCCCCCCTCCCCCCGCCGCCGTTGTGGATTAAAATGTGCAGAAAAATCGAGAAAGTTCTGCAGAACAAACGTTCTACAGCTCTGTTCCGCTATAGCTTCTTTGTTCTACCGATCTCGAGACAGCGATTGCTCACGCGCTGAATCTACTCATAAGTTCTGCAGAAGAAATATTCTATAGCTCCGTTCCGCTATTGGATCACGCGCTGAAGCTTCTCATGACTGGTAGCGCAGCTCGTGAAGCCCTGTGCGCTCATTGCAGCTGTGGGTTTCCCCAAGTCAGAAGCCGCTTCTCTCTCTCCCACACGCTCTCTATCTCTCTCTCCCCCCACCACACGCTCTCTCTCTCTCTGTCTCTCTCTCTCCAAATCCCCTGCCCTCCCCATCCTCCCTGCCCTAAACCCCCTCCACACCCTCCCCTCCACCGCCGCCACCCCCCCCCGCAAACACACATTGGGGGAACAGACCCAACGGGTCTGCACTTGGTCTAGTATAATATTAAAACTCTGTGTGTGTGTGTGTGTCTGCCGACCGACTGACCAGATTTACCCTTTGATACCATGGTTCACCAAAGCCAAAGGACAAAGGAACAAAGGACAAAGGATATTTATTGTCACATACACCAATTGGTGTAGTGAAATTTGACTTGCCATGCAGCACACAGATAAAGATAAGACCCAACACTAAAGAATTACCAATGAACATAAAAACATCCCCCCACAATGGTTCCCACTGTGGGGAAAGGCACAAAGTCCAGTCCCATCCCCATGTCCACCCATAGTCAGGCCTATTGAGGCCTCCGCAGTCGGCGCTGTGGCGGCCCGATGTTTTAGGCTGTTCTCGCCGGGTGTTGGTGTTCCGGCGTCAGGAGAGTCCTCACAGGCTTGGAACACCTGGAATTGCCGCTTCCCTACCGGAGTCCGTGGCTTCCGAAGCCGACAAGGCCGCGCTGGATGGAGCTCCACAACTGGCGATCTCGCCGAGAGATCCCAGGCTCCCGATGTTAAAGTTCAGTGCTGCCGCCCGCAGCCGGCTGCTCCACAGTCCCGCAGCTCCGCGATGTTCACCTGCGGTCTCAGCATTCTGCAGCTCCAGCGCAGCGACCCAGGCAAGGTATCACCCGCTCCGCTCCCCGATGGTGCTCCAGCGCTGAGCCGCTGCCGAAGCCGAGGTTCTGGGCGGCCCCCTCAGGAAACGCCACTCCAGGCCTGCTGGTAGGCCGCGAGGACGGGTCGATGGTGCAGCCCGGAGAAAAGCTGCCTCTCCGACCAGGTAGGGACCAGGAAAAGCAGTTTCCCCCCTCCCCCCACCACCCCCCACATAGAAAAGGCTAGGGCTCCAAAAACAAAACACTAAAACTCACTAAAAATAAAAGAAAGAAGTTAAAAAACAGACAGCTGCAAGCTGGGCAGCCATACCAACTGGACGGCCCCCTTTCAAACCACACTTTGAAACCCCGAGATATTTTCCATTTTGTCACACATTACACTTTTACATTCACAAATGCACTCCTCATTACATTTAGACATTTTTATGTACACTTTTTAACATAAAATCCTTCACCCCCCCCCCCCTCACCTCACTCAACTCAGCCATGATCATATTGAATGGCGGTGCAGGCTCGAAGGGCCGAATGGCCTACTCCTGCACCTAATTTCTATGTTTCTATGTTTAACTCACTCAACTCAATTTGGTGGCCCCCTGCTGGCCAGGCATCATAACTGCAGCTGCTACAGCTCGCTCTCCTCCAAAAACGGCGCCATTTGTTTTGCCGATTTTCCCCTTCCCTGCCCCTCCCCCCTCCAAAATATTAAGGTTGTGCAGCTGCTGACCTTACAATGCCTTTCCTCGCGGCCCCGCCCCCCTGGATAAATGCAGCTGCTGTCAACGCGCATGCGCAGTTTTCCACGAGGTACGTTAGCCCACCCAACCCCCCGTTCTTCAAAAGGCGCAGAAAGATCGAGAAAGTTCTGCAAACCATTGTGGATAACAAACAATAACGGGCCCAGCACCGAACTTTGAGGCATGCCACTAGTCACAGACCTCCAGCCCTCCCTCCCCAAAACCCCCTTCTTCCCTCCACCCCAACCCTCTCCTCTCCGCCCCCTCTCTTCCCCATCTCTCTTCCCCATCTCTCCTCCCCTCTCCCCCCCCCATCTTTCTCCCCTCCCATCTGTCTCCTCTCCCCCCCCCCTCCCCCCCTCTCCCCCCCTCTCCCCCCCTCTCCCCCCCTCTCCTCCCCCCCTCTCCTCCCCCCCTCTCCCCTCCCCCTCTCTCCTCCCCCCCTCCTCCCCCCCTCTCCTCCTACCCCCCTCCCCCCCCCTCCTCCTCCCCCCCTCCTCCCCCCCCTCCTCCTCCTCCCCCCCTCCTCCTCCTCCCCCCCCTCCCCCAAAAAGGTCGATGAGGGCAAATCTGTAGATGTTGTATATATGGACTTCAGTGGAGCATTTGATGAGGTTCTGCATGGTAGCTGCTCTGGAAAGTTAGATTGCATTGGATCCATGGAGAGATAGCTGAATGGACAGAAAATTGGCTCCATGGAAGGAAGCAGAGGGTGGAAGGTTGCTTCCAAGACTGGAGGTCTGTGACTAGTGGCTTGCCTCAGAGTTTGGTGCTGGGCCCGTTATTGTTTGTTATCTACATCAATGGTTTGGAAGAGAACATATAGGGCAAGAATAGCAAGTTTGCTGATCATACAAAAGTGAGTGGTTTTGCAAATAGTGAAGATGGTTGTGAAAGATAGCAGTAGGATCTGGGCAGAGGAATAGTTGCTGTAATTTAATACTGAGAAGTGTGAGATGTTGCATTTGGGGACGTCGAATAAGGGCAGTACCTACACAGTAAACAGTAGGCCTCTGGGTAGTGTTGTAGAGCAGAGGGATCTAGGAGTACAGGTGTATGGTTCCATGAAGGTCGAGTCGCAGGTAGATAAGGTGTTCAAAAAGGCTTTTGGCACTTTGGCCTACATCAGTCAGAGTACTGAGTATCAAGGTTGGGAGGTCATGTTGCAGTTGTATAAGACGTTGGTGAGACTGCACTTAGAGTATTGTGTTCCATGTGCGGATGTGGCATCGAAGGATGAGAAGCCGAAGCAAAGAACATGAAGCCAAATAAGTGCATGAAAACAAAGCCAAAATGCCAAATAAACGAAAGTGTACACACACGAAACGCCAATTAACCAAAAGGGTCGGATGCCTTAAAGCAAAGTAACTGAAAGTGCGGGCAGCCGAAAAGCCAACTAACCGAAAGGGTGGGACGCCTAAACGCAAACTCACCAAAAGGCCGCTCTGCCGAAACGCCAACTTGTCGAAAGGCTGCGTCGCCTACAAGCCAACTCACCGAATGTTCGCTCTGCTGAAGAGTCAAATAACGGACATAACATTGCCGGGGGACGGGCCTTGTCAGCAATTTGTCCAGACCCCTGCATCCATCACATCACTGGCTGATGGAGACGGGAGGGTGGGGATCATTTTCCCACACAAGGTGACTGGGCACTCTGAACCCGAGCACCAAGTTGTAAGTGGCTGAAGGAGCGCATCCCTCGGGACAGCCCCCCCCCCCCCCCCCCCCACAGCCACGGACGCCCTCCATCTCATCTCCCCCGTGCGGCCGCACTGTGATGGGCTGTGTGTTGTCAGCGCCGGGTTGAGCAGAGGTGTGGGACAGGCTGGTCCCTCCGCCCACCCAGAGTCACTGACTAGGATGCACCGCCATCGGACTCCAACCCCCACACCAGGGTGATTCACCCCTCGACCCCCGGACCCCAACACTCACACCAGGTGGCTCACCCCCCACACTGGTTGTGGGGACAGATGGCTCGGGGCATTGGCAGCCATATTAAATCGCTTTTAACACATGGGGACACAAACAAATTCCCTGGAAGGCCAATGACAAGTGTGCATGAAAATGAACAATTTTACTTCGGAGTCACATGAGTGACTACGTGAAGAACCCCATCCAGCCACATATGCGTCATTATGTCAGACGGCCGGTTGGAGCAGCAGAGCTCTTCCAAGCGGTAAGTTTAAAACGCAAGGTAAGTTTCAAACTTTTTCTTGTGCTCACTTTCTGCTTTAGCGGTAGCGTTTAGACTGTTAAAATGATGCAGAAAGTAAAGGAGGTGTCGGCGAGGCGATCCGGGGGAAAAAGGATTGAGGACCGTGAAAGTGCGGTTAGCGGATGCCCACCTAGGTCACCAAGTCCGTCACCAGCAATGGAGCTAGCGACACCGGACCCGCTGCCTGTGAGCAACATAGCCAACCTGGTAGGATGCAAGGCAACTTCAAAATCGAATAGGCCCGTTGACCCAGAGTCAGTCCTGGAGGTTTTACCCTCACAAGGAGAGACCGTTTGCTCACGGCTCTCCCAGGTCGAGGATCTTATTACAGAAGATGCTTTTAACACATGGGGACACAAACAAATTCCCTGGAAGGCCAATGACAAGTGTGCATGAAAATGAACAATTTTACTTCGGAGTCACATGCACGCACTCCGGGAGGAGGAGTGGTGCCCACACCACACCAGACTATCGGAGCCAGCAGCACCTACAATAGGGCTGCAAGACTATCCATCTTTTGAAGAGGAAGGTATACCGGCTCAGCAATACACTGCCGCCGAATCAGTGGCTGGGGAGAGCCACAAGGGATTGGAACTAGAAATCATTCCAAATATAGCGGAGAAACTTGCAGTCCCCAGAGAGGCAGGGGAGCCATTAGGGGAAGAATTGGCTGCAGCCATTCAATATCAAGAATTGGCTATGGAAGAGGCGGCTAAAAAATATGAAGCTCCAATTAATTGTGGTTTGCTAAATGTGCCGAAGGTGAACCATCTCATATGGACACAGTTGGGGGTTTCATCAAGGGCGCAGGAGTTGAAGTTTCAAAAAGTACTTAAATGGCTTTCAGCAGGACGTACGGAATTTGCAACTACTGTAGCAAGGGGCACATGATAGAAGCCCACCAGGATGCGCTGGGACTCCTGTGTAATGCATTCTTTGAAATTAATAATATAAGGAGGAGTGCTATACGCCCAGTCATAACCCCAAAACTGGCATCTTTATGTAAGCCTAGCAGTGCACAACCGCTTAACCTTTTGTTTGGCGGGGATCTCGCTAAGCGAGTTGAAGAACTACATGAGGACGCAAGAACCATGGGCCTCATCATGTCGAGTGGCAAACCAGGAAAAAGGATTTTCCTTATCGGCGGGGTACCATTACTGACGCCGGGGAAGGGACGAGCCACTCAGTTTCGCAAACTCAGAGCTGGCAGCCTGCCACAGGCATGAAGGGAAGGATGAATATCCCTACAAAGGGTCAGGGGCAACAAGGGCAGCCAGGACATGTGCAGGTGAGAGATTTTGCTCCTAAGGAATATAAATCAAGTGAAATAGATGTTCAAATTTGGGGAGGATTACACTTGATTCTCAAACAATGGCAGGAGATAACATCAGATTCATTTATACTGAGCAATTTTAACCCCCTCTATATTGAATTTTACCCTACTGTGTGTCCACCCAATCAGCATGTTCCAAGTCGGAAACTTATATTTTCACAAGAGAATATGCAAATACAAGCAGAACTTAACACATTACACAAAAAGGGGGTCATTGAGAAGTCAGTTTGTCAAAACTGTCAGTTTGTGTCAAAATTTTTTCCTAGGTCTAAGAAGACTGGGGAATGTAGAATCATTCTGGACCTGAGGAGCTTGAACTCCTTTGTATGCTATACGCATTTCAAAATGGAAACTTTTTCTACAGCTAAACAACTGGTTTCCAAACGGTGTTATATGGCCAGCATAGATTTGAAGGATGCATATTGCTCAGTGTCTTTTCATTGTGATGCAAGGAGGTATTTGAAATTTACCTGGATGAGTCAGTTGTGGCAATTCAAAGCAGTGCCTAATGGGTTAACGTCAGCTCCTAGATTATTTACCAAATTGTTGAAACCTGTTCTGGGACTACTCCAAACGCAGGGGCATGTTGTAATGGCCTATTTGGATGATATTTTAATTATCGGGAAGACTCGGACTGCAGCTGATTCATCTGTTTCAATGGTTAAACTCACTTTTGAACATTTGGGGTTCACCATTCATCCAGATAAATCCAAATTATCACCAGTTCAAATTATTGATTACTTGGGTTTTCCCATTAATTCAGATCACATGTTAGTGACTTTGCCCAGGGACAAAAGGTAGCAGTTAATTGAGGATTGTGTTAACCTCCTTAGTGAGCAACGACCTTCAATTAGATAGGTAGCCAGTTTAATTGGTAAATTGTTGTCTGCTTTTCCAGCTGCGCAGTTTGGACCTCTGCATTATCAACACTTACAACGAGCAAAAGAACAGGCACCGAGGACACATGCAGATCATTTTGATAGGCTTATGCAATTGTCATCAGAAGCAATTTCAGAAATTCAATGGTGGATCACAAATGTCTCAAAGTTCCAGGGAAGATTTGGTTGAACCACCTTCCATAATCTTACAGATGGATGTTAGTGCGCTTGGTTGGGGTGCTACAGATATGTCATAAGAAGACATAGAGTGGATGTTAAATCGAGACATTTTTAATCAAGTGGTTGCTCGGTATGGAATGCCGGATATTGACTTGCTTGCATCTAGATTAAACCATCAGTTGCCCAGATATGTTTCACGGGAACCAGATCCCAGTTCAGCAGCAGTGGATGCATTCTGGCTGCATTGGGGTGGAATGTTTGTATATGCATTGCCCCCCTTCTGTCTCATCAGTCGATGCCTGCAAAAAATCAAGCAGGACTCCGCTTCAGGAGTATTGGTAGTGCCAGATTGGCCTACCCAGCCATGGTTCCCTCTCGTATTGCTGATGGCTATTCAGCCTCATATGATTATTCCCAAACATAAACACCTACTGGTGAACCCGGTAACTGGTGATCAACATCCTTTACATGATCGTATTGATCTGTTAATTTGCCGATTTTAAGGAGGCCATACCTGGTGAGAGGACTGTCTGATCGTATCAGAACTGAACGAGGAGGACACAAATGTTGGCTCAGACACAGGGCAGATCCATTTTTAGAGTTTAATCGGTCCAAGTCGGTACACAGATAAGCAAAAACAGAGGCAACAGTATAATCTAGGAGCAGGTAAAAACAGTGGTCGAAAAACAGGCAATGGTCGAGATCACAAGATTTCCAGAGCTGGAATGAGGTGATACCAAGTAGCATACACAACGAACTGGCAATGAGAACTAAAACACAAACATCAGGATGTTGGCGCC
Source organism: Raja brachyura (assembly GCA_963514005.1). The sequence goes on from OY740809.1 coordinate 1,486,579, forward strand.
AATATTCCCTGATAAGTTCCGGGTCGCATATGTTGCAAGCCGGCACCCAAGACCGCTCCTCAGGTCCACAACCCTCCCAATCCACAAGATACTGACAACCACAATGACGCATCCCTAGCAACTGGCTGCTGTAAACACTGGACCCCCATCAAGGAGCCGGGGGGGTGGTGGGGGGCGGTGGGGGTGTGGAGGCAGGGACCAGAGGACTCTCCTTAAATGGCTTCAGTCGGGAGACATGGAAAGTAGGGTGGACCCTCATGGCGGGGGGGGGGGGGGGGGTTTAGACGAACCGCCACAGGATTGATGACCTTCGATATGGGGAAAGGATCCAACAAATCGAGGAGCCAGCTTCCGGGATTCCATCCTCAGAGGTAAGTCGCGAGTGGAGAGCCACACCTTTTGGCCTGGCGAGTATACTGGAGCTGGCGTTCTTCCACGATCAGCCATCCTCTTGTAATGCGCAGAACTGCGCAACAGCATCTGACGAGCCCCATTCCAAACCTTGCGACAGCGGCGGATGAGAGCCTGAGCGGAGGGCACACTGAACTCCTCCACAGCAGGGAACAATGGTGGTTGATAACCATATTCACTGGAATTGAGAGAGACCAGAAGATGAGCAAGGAAGTGTGTTGTGTGCAGACTCCACCAAAATAAGTTGTTTGCTCCAAATTGAAGGATTCTGTGCCACCAAGCACCGCAGTCCTGTCTCCAATTCCTGGTTAAGGCATTCAGTCTGTTCATTGGATTCTGGGTGATAATCAGATGTAAGGCTGACCGTGGCATCCAACAGAGAACAAAACTACTTCCAAAACCTGGACACGAACTGAGGCCCCCGGTCAGACACAATGTCTCTGGGAAATCCATGAATTCGAAAAACACGAGACACGTGACCCCTGCCGTTTTCCTGGCGGAGGGCAGCTTGCGCAAGGGAATGAAATGGACCATCTTAGAAAATCTGTCCACCACAGTCATGACTGTGGTGTTACCTTCAGAAGAAGGCAGGCCCATGACAAAGTTCATGGAGATGTCTGACCAGGGGTGTGAGGGGGCAGGCAGCGGATTCAGGAGGCCAAAGGCGGGCCGACGTGAGATCTTGTTCTGAGCACAAATACTGCAGGCGGCGACGCACTCCTTAATCCCCCTCTCGATGGAAGGCCACCAAAACCGCTGTTTGGCCACAAACAGGGTTCGGCGGACACCGGGATGACAGGAGATCCGAGACGTACGAGCCCAGTGAATCACCTGTGAACGAAGAGACTCGGGAACAAACAGACGATTAGAAGGACACCCTAGTGGAGACTGAACACCAGCAGTAGCCTCGGAAACTCTCTTCTCAATCTCTCAAGTAACCGCCCCAACAAAACAAGAAGCAGACAGAATGGGAGTTGAAACCTTAGGGGACGGGTCAGGTTCAAACTGTCTGGAGAGAGCATCAGGTTTGCCAGTCTTGGCACCAGGGCGGTAAGACAGTACAAAATCAAATCGATTAAAGAAGAGAGCCCACCTTGCTTGGCGCGAGTTGAGGCGTTTGGCTGATTTCATGTATTCCAGGTTCTTGTGGTCTATTCAAACTAGAAACGGCTGTTTGGTACCCTCCAACCAATGTCTCCATCCTGCAAGGCTGTTTTAACCGCTAACAGTTCATGGTTACCAAAATCGTAATTTCTCTCTACAGGAGAAAACTTTCTTGAGAGGAAAGTGCAGGGATGTAGTCGACCATCTGTGAAGGACTTCTGGGAGAGTACGGCCCCGATGCCCACACCCGAGGCATCCACCTCAACCACGAACTGGAGTGACGGGTCAGGGTGAACCAGGATGGGGGTTGAGGAGAAGCTCCTCTTGAGTCTCATAAATGCAGTTTCTGCTTGAGGCGACCAAGAGAAAGGCATGTGGGGTGAGATGAGAGCATGAAGTGGTGCAAGCAGTGACATTAAAGTTCCGGATAAACTTCCTATAAAAATGAGTAAACCCAAGGAACCCCTGAAGTCGCTTACGACTGGAGAGTGTAGGCCAGGTGGCCACAGCACTGACCTTGCCCGGGTCCATCTGTATACCATCAGGTGATACAACATAACCAAGGAATTGAACAGTGTTAGCATGAAATTCACATTTCTCAGCTTTCACAAACAGATCATTCAAGAGCAAACGTTTCAGCACCTGCTGTACATGCTGCACATGGGAAGTTTCGTCTGGAGAAAAAAAATCAAAATGTCATCTAGGTACACAAACACAAATTTGTTCAGTATGTCCCGTAATACATCGTTAACCATGTCTTGAAAAACGGCTGGAGCATTAGTAAGACCATCAGCATGACCCGATATTCATAATGACCACTGGGTGGGTTAAACGCAGTCTTCCATTCATCCCCCTCCCTTATCCTTACCAGATGATAAGCATTTCTAAGATCTAACTTAGTGAATACTTTAGTGTCTTCTAACAGTTCAAATACAGAGGAGATAAGAGGAAGAGGGTATCTGTTCTTAACAGTAATGTCATTGAGTCCTCTGTAGTCAATGCAGAACCAAAGTGTTCCATCCTTCTTATCCACAAAAAAGAATCCAGCTCCTGCAGGTGAAGAGGAAGGTCTGATGATCCCAGCAGCAAGGGCGTCGTCAATGTACTTCTCCATGTTGAGCTGCTCTGGTGAGGACAAGGAATAAAGATGACGCTTAAGTGGCGCTATACCTGGCAGAAGGTCAATGCAGCGGTTGTATGGTCTATGCGGTGGAAGAGAAGTGGCCTTGGCCTTGTTGAACACCCGCATTAGATCTAGATAACATGAGGGAACCTTGGTGAGATCTGGACAATCCCCCTCCCTTGAACGGGGAGGCTGCCGGAGGGTGGTCCTGGAAGATCCCAGCAAACTGCTCCTTGATGGATCCTTCATAGACTCAGGAGAAGAATCATGCAGATAGATGAGTTTAGTTATTTCCCCAAGAAATTACTTCCCCAGTACCCCAGTTCATGTGAGGATTATGGTAAGACAGCAAAGGGAGCCCCAAAACCAGAGGATGAAGAGCTCAGTTGAGGAGATGAAAACTGATGGTCTCAAGGTGATTACCAGCCACGATGAGTTGAACAGGTTGCGTTCGGTGAATCACCCTGTACAGTAGGCGCCCATCCAGTGCACTAGCCTCCTGAGGATCTTGAAGCTGTTCACGCTCCAGCTTCAATTCATCAGCCAAGCGAATGTCCATGAAGTTCTCATCTGCCCCAGAATCAACCAAAGCCTGCAGGGAGTGCCACTGGGAATGCACCAACAATTGTACAGTTGTGAGTTGACGCGAGGAACAGCTCATAGGGAGTGGTACAACTTACCAATGTCCTCTCTTTCAATGGTGAGCCTTGTCTTTTACTGAACAGCTGTTCAACAAATGTCCCAGTTCACCACAGTAAAAACACCTCCCCTCCCTTAGGCGGCGCTGCCGTTCCTCCGGGCTGAGTTTGGCTCGTCCCATCTGCATGGGCTCCTCCGAAGAGACAGGTGGCGCTGTAGGCTGACTGGACCGGCCGAGAGGGACGAAGTCCCGACCAGAAGGCGAAGGGCGATGCTGCCGCCTATCTCTCTCACTCTCTTTCTCTGAGCCTAGCGTCAATTTGGCAGCCAGGGAAATCATAGACTCGAAGTCGGAAGGCATGGTTAGTGGAGCCAACTGATCTTTGATAGCTTCAGACAATTCATTGTGAAAAGCATCCAACAAAGCAGCCTCATTCCATCCACTCTTAGCAGCAACAGTTCAAAATACAATAGCAAAATCCATAACTGAGCGATTACCTTGTTTCATGGAGACCAGATTCTGTGAAACCTCTCGGCCAGGATTGCGTGATCAAACGTGCGGGACAGAGCTTCCATGAACAGGACAGACGTCTGGCAACCAGGAGAATTCCGAGCCCATTCCGCCGTGGCCCAAGCCTCCGCTCTACCCGACAGGTGCGTGATGATAAAGGCTACCCTTGATCGTTATGATGGAAAGGAAGCCGCTTGAAGTTCAAAATGCAGCTCACACTGAATCAAAAAAGGTCTACACTTCTCCGATACCCCGAAAAGTGTTCTGGTCTTGCCAGGTGGACGGATGGTGACACCAACCGTGCCCATCGGAGCCCCTGGAGACACAGACAAGGAAACAGACTTGGCAGGCACGGGAGCCGCAGCAGGAAACAAAGAATTCAGCCAAGTAACCAGGTGTTCAAACCGAGAACTTAAAGTGTTCACCTGTGAACCGATGTCCACCTGGAACCCCTGCTGACGCTTGCCGAGATCCCGGATCCCGGCAACGATCAAGGTGAGTTGACCCTCGTAATGCGAGATGCGCTCCTCTTGCTTCTGGAGCGCTGCACTCACGTGACTCCGAAGTAAAATAGTAAGATTAAATGAGAACAAAATAGAGAGAGTACAGAGGAGATTTACTAGAATGTTGCCTGGGTTCCAACAACTAAGTTACAGAGAAAGGTTGAACAAGTTAGGTCTTTATTCTTTGGAGCGCAGAAGGTTAAGGGGGGACTTGATTGAGGTCTTTAAAATGATGAAAGGGATAGACAGAGTTGACGTGGATAAGCTGAGGGTAGGGAAGATTCAAACAAGAGGGCATGACATGAGAATTAAGGGACAGAAGTTTAAGGGTAACATGAGGGGGAACTTCTTTACTCAGAGAGTGGTGGCTGTGTGGAATGATCTTTCAGCAGAAGTGGTGAAGGCAGGATCGATTTTAACATTTAAAAGTAAAGTGGATAGGTATATGGACGGGAAGGGAATGGAGGGGTATGGTCTGAGTGCAGGTAGATGGGACTAGGGAAAAATAAATGGTCGGCACGGACTGGAAGGACCGAGGAGGCCTGTTTCGATGCTGTAATTGTTATATGGTTATATGGTGATATGAGAACTTACCATTGACAACAAGAAGCACATTTAATTTATTGTTTAAATGCAGTAATACCATCTGGTTACTTGCGCAACCCGCACAAGCTCCCACGCAAAAAACACCAGATAATCTGTAATCTGTTTTAACTGAAGATGGACACAAAAAGCTGGAGTAACACAGCGGAACAGGCAGCATCTCTGGAGAGAAGAAACGGGTGACGTTTTGGGTCAAGACCATTCTTCAGACCTGAAGACGGGAGGGTGGGGATCAATTTCCCACACAAGCCATAGGTGACTGGGCACTCTGAACCCGAGCACCAAGTTGTAAGTGGCCGAAGGAGCGCATCCCTCGGGTCCCGACCCAAAACGCCACCCATTCCTTCTATCCAGAGATGCCACCTGTCCCACTGAATCACTCCAGCATTTTGTGTCTATCTTTGGTGTGACAGTTTCATCGGCTTCATGTATTGCACGCATGGAAGAGACGCTTTACATGCCACTTGCATCTATTCAACCAAGTATGCTCTAAATAGATGTTGTCTATATGGATTTCAGTAAGGCCTTTGACAAGGTTCCCCATGGAAGGTTGGTTAAGAAGGTTCAATCTTTGGGTGTTAATGGTGGAGTAGCAAGATGGATTCACCAGTGGCTGAATGGGAGATGCCAGAGAGTAATGGTGGATGGCTGTTTGTCGGGTTGGAAGCTGGTGACCAGTGGGGTGCCTCAGGGATCTGTGTTGGGTCCACTGTTGTTTGTCATGTACATCAATGATCTAGATGTTGGGGTGGAAAATTGGAGAAGTAAGTATGCAGATGATACTAAGATAGGTGGTGCTGTGGATAATGAAGTAGATTTGGGCCATTTGGAAGATTGGGCTGATAGATGGCAGATGGAGTTTAATGCTGATAAGTTTGAGGTGCTACATCTTGGCAGGACAAATCAAAATAGGACGTACATGGTAAATGGTAGGGAATTGAGGAATGCTGTGGAACAGAGGGATCTATGAATAACTGTGCATAGTTCCCTGAAGGTGGAATCGCATGTAGATAGGGTGGTAAAGAAAGCTTTTGGTGTGCTGGCCTTTATAAATCAGAGCATTGAATATAGGAGTAGGGAAGTAATGTTATAATTGTACAAGGCGTTGGTGAGACCAATTCTGGAGTATGGTGTACAATTTTGGTCGCCTAATTATAGGAAGGATGTCAACAAAATAGAGAGAGTACAGAGGAGGTTTACTAGAATGTTGCCTGGGTTCCAGCAATTAAGTTACAGAGAAAGGTTGAACAAGTTAGGTCTTTATTCTTTGGAGTGCAGAAGGTTAAGGGGGGACTTGATTGAGGTCTTTAAAATGATGAAAGGGATAGACAGAGTTGACGTAGATAAGCTTTTCCCATTGAGGGTAGGGAAGATTCAAACAAGAGGGCATGACATGAGAATTAAGGGACAGAAGTTTAGGGGTAACATGAGGGGGAACTTCTTTACTCAGAGAGTGGTGGCTGTGTGGAATGATCTTTCAGCAGAAGTGGTGAAGGCAGGATCGATTTTAACATTTAAAAGTAAAGTGGATAGGTATATGACCGGGAAGGGAATGGAGGGGTATGGTCTGAGTGCAGGTAGATGGGACTAGGAGAAAATAAATGGTCGGCATGGACTGGAAGGGCCGGGAAGGCCTGTTTCCGTGCTGTAATTGTTATATGGTTATATGTTATATGGTTAACTGAAACCTCACACTTTGCGAGGGAGGGATGGAATGGATGTAACCCAAGGCTAAAGCATAGGCATGGTTAAGACAGGGAAATAATCCCACCACTTAATTAACCAGGTTCCTGAATGTAAGAACTATTTTTACATGTAATATTTTTGTTTTTAAATCAATAACTCTCTTTTGAGTTTTAATGCCGATCCCATTCCTGGGAAGGGCTTGCGGCAGCTGGCTTCATAGTGCCTTCATTGTTGGTAGGTGCTGATATTTTACGTGCACCGCTGTCAGTGCCAGTTTTACCAACTTCCATAGCTACTCTGCATTAGTCAGATGTGAATCCGCTCTATGATCTTTTGCAGTGACTCGTCCGTGCTACGATTGCCACAGGGGCTTTTCGACATAATTTTCGTTGCCAGTCAGATTTTAAGCCAAAAAGCAATCTGACGTCAAAAAGCGGAAAAGAAAAACAAAGATACCAGAGCAAGGTCTATGATCTTTGGAAAAAGAGATATTACATCAAAAAGAAAACAAATATCAATCTCTTTGAATCGCTGAGATCGAAAAGCTGAAAATGAACATTACATATCAAAAAGGAACGGATTACTGTGTTTAAACAATAAATAAAACATGCATCTTGCTGTCGGGGGGGGGGGGGGGTGGGAGTGGGAGGAGATAAAATTGTTTATTGTCATGCACACTTGTCATCAGCCCGCCAGGGAATTTGTGTGTCCCCCCCCCCCCCCCCCCCGATGTTTTAAAAGTGATTTACTATGGCTGCGAAAGTCTTGAGCCGTCTGTCCCCGTGGCCGGGGTGGGGGGTGAATCGCCCAGTATGGGTGTCGGGATGGCTGTGTGTCGCTGCCAACACATAGCCACTCACAGTGTGACAGCACGGGAGAGATGAGGTGGAGTTTGCCATGGCCGTGGGAGAATGGGGGCTGTCCTGAGGGATGCACCCCTTCCACCGCTTACAACTTGGTGCTCGGGATCAGAGTGCCCAGTCACCTATGGCTTGTGTGGAAAAATGATCCCCACCCTCCCGCCTCCATTGGCCAGTGATGTGATAGACTCGGGGGTCTGGAGCAATTGCTGACAAGTCCCTCCCCCCCCCTCCCCCCCCCCTCCTCCCCCCCCCCCCCCCCCCCCGCGACGTCATGTCCGTTATTTGACTTTTCGGCAGAGCGGCTATTCTGTGAGTTGGCTTGCAGGCGACACAGCCTTTCGGTTAGTTGGCGTTTCGGCTTTGTTTCCATTCCGTTATTTGGCTTCCACTTCTTTGCTTCAGCTTCTCATCCTTCGACGCCAAGTCCGGGTACCGTTGTGTTCAGTTTTGGGCACCCTGTTATAGGAAAGGTATTGTTAAGCTTGAAAGGGTTCAGAAAAGATTTATGAGCATATTGCCAAGATTAGATGGCAGTCGAGGTTGAGTAGGTTTGGTCTCTATTCCATGGAGTGCAGGAGGATGAGGATGTTACAGAGGTGTACAAAATCAATAGAGGAATAGATTGGGTAAATGCACAGTCTCTTGCCCAGAGTAGCGGAATGGAAGAACAGAGGACATAGGTTCAAGGTGAAGGGGAAAAGATTTAATAGGAATCTGAGTGGTAACTTTTTCACACAAAGGGTGGTGGGCGTATGGAACAAGCTGCCAGACGAGGCAGTAGAGGCTATCTGATCATTTAACAAACAATTAGACAGGTACATTGATAGAACAGGTTAGGAGGGATATGGAGCAGGTGCTGGCAAGTGGGAGTAATGTAACTGGGATATTGCTGGCCGGAGTGGGCAAGTTGGGCCGAAAGTCTTATTTCCACACTGTATCACCATGACTCTATGAGTCTATACATGCCAAGAATAGCTAGTTTGCAGATGATACTAAAGTGTGTGGCGGTCCCTGTGGGTTATTCCAATCCTTGGGTCATCACCCTCGACTCTTGAGGGATACGGACAATTGTCTGCCCATGCGGTTTCTGATTCCTGCTTGCGGGCGTTCTGGTTTGTTGCCATGATTCGTTAAACGACTTCTGAACCTGCCTGGCATCTGGCCTGTTCCTGACCTCATCCAGGCCACTATAACTGGTGACCCTGACGTTCATCACGCATCGTGATGAAAAACAACGCCGTTGCGCTGAAGCTCCCGACTTTCTAGACCGAAGAGTCTGATATCTGGTTCCAGCAGGCAGAGGCACAGTTTGCTCTGCGAGGTGTGACGGTGAATGAAACAAAGTATTTTTACGTGGTCAGCGCTCTTGACCAGGCGACTGCGAGGTGGGTTAAACCTTGCCTCAGCACCTCCCGGCAACGAACAAATATAGGGGTCTAAAGGTCCTGCTTCTCAGGAGATTTGTCCTTAGTGAGTCTGAGCAGGCAGCTCCAAATCTCTGAATAGATGGCCCAGGTGACTGCCGGCCATCGCTCCTCCTGGAGAACATGCTCGCTCTTATGGGCGACCACGAGCCCTGTTTTTTATTCAAATATGCCTACCTTCAGCAGCTCCCGCCCGACATCCACCTGCAGCTCATCAGCGATTCCTTTGCTGGCATGCAGGCATTGGCTGAGCACGCCGACCAGCTGTGGATGTCCCGTCAGCAGGACCTGGAAGAGATGGCCGTCCTTCCCGCGGTGTTGGGAGTCATGGAGCAAGTCGGGGCCGCTATTGACTGGGTCTCGGCTGCTCCCAAATGACCTCCGCAGCGAAGTCCGGCTGGGTGCAAGCACGTCTCTCCAGCACGGCCCATCGGCAGTTCCCTCCGATGCCAGCAGAGGTCGCTGTGGTTCAGCCCAGCCAACTTCACCTGCTGTTCCACCAGACGCCAGCAGAGGGGGATGGTGCTATTATCACCGCCACAGGTGAGCTGCAGCCAGGCAATGTTACCCCACCCCTTGACGGTGACCGGGGAGTTCATCCCGCCGGCACGGGGCCAGGTGGAGCAGCCTTCAGACGTTCTGCAATGTCTTTGGCAGACGGTGGGCAAGCTGGTGCCGGTGCCCACCATCTGCCAGTTCGTCTTCCTGCATAGTGATGCTCATCAGGCTCCCACCAGCAGCCGTCTGAGGGTCTCTGCTGGGTCCTGGAATATGGTTCTATGGTTATTGCCATGGTGGAACGGCCACAATGTAGATTTACAGGGATGTTGCCTAGACTAGTGGGTCTGAGCTATAGGGAGAGGTTGAGTATGCTGGGACACTTTTCCTTGGTGCACAGGAGGATGAGATTATTGGGGTGTATAAAGTCACGAGAGTGATAATATGTAGGAATAAGGGTACTTTGGGAAATGGCTGATGGTGCTTGTGAGAAAGGTCAGGCTGAATGAGGTGACAAGAACACCAGGTGCAAGAGGTCCATGTAACCTAGCTGCTGCCACAAAGTTGAGCTCTTTGCAGAAGCTCCAGGAATATTCTGCATGTATGACCCACTTGCTGCTACAAAGTCTGGGTTTCTGATGAAACTCCTGGTGGTTTCTGTCTTGTGGCTTCTTTGATGCCATTGAGTCTAGGTTTCTGTTGAACAAGTGCTGAACCTTAGCCTATGATTGGGTAGAGGATTATCTGTTTACACTTAGTATCTAGGTGCTAAAGGTTTTTGTATGCATAGTTTATAATTTAACAGAGTAAATCGGGGCTAGTGGAGTCAAGGGATATGGGGAGAAAGCAGGCACGGGTTATTGATAGTGGACGATCAGCCATGATCATATTCAATGGCGGTGCTGGCTCGAAGGGCCAAATGGCACCTATTTTCTATGTTTCCAAATGCTTCTTAATGTGTTTTCATACCTTTCCCCCATCGTACTTAAGTGTTCTCGCCTTCATTTAGGGGTATAAAACTGTTTGTAATTCATTTGGGTGTGTCGGTTGTCTTTCTTCTGTTCTGCTTGCACGAGGCTACTGTTGGCTTGCGCGAGTGGCCAAGACCACCATTGCAGTGTACACAAATAAAGAAGGGTTTGGACTTCAGTGTTCTACTCTATTTATTTTACTGAACCAGTCTAGGGGTATGATTAGATCCGGGCATTCACATTTGTGGGCTCGTCCGGGATCTCAACGGATTGGCAATCACAGATTGAGTCTGTGGCCAAGGTACTGAGTCATCTCGGATCGCAGGAGGAGAAATCGGCACCCCAGTGTGACTTTTCTGCATCGGTTTTCCCCGCTCTGCTGATCTGGTGATGAATTGGTCATTCGCTGACTTGTGCGTGGATTCCTGATGAGATCAATAAGGTTTGTAGTCTGGGGAACACTGGATGGATTGGATTGGGTGTATTGTTTGAGTCCTTGTAAGGTTAAAGTCCCCACCAAGGAAGGGTTGGAGTCTGTAGGGTGAGGGTTAGAGTCCCCACCTCATAGGGTTTGAGGCTCTTGGATTTGGGGTTAGATTCCCCAGAGGGGTTCGCGTCTCATCTCAGTATTGGGGTACCGATTGATTTGATTTGTTTGATTTGATTTAATTTATTGTCATTGTCTTCAATGAAGAGACAACAACATTTCCTTTACAGTCATACATAAAAAAACACAAAACACTGCACACAAACATCCCCACAGCAGCACCAACGTTCCCCACTGTGAGGGAAGGAACCAAAGTCCAGTCAACATCCTCGCCGATATTCCCCAATGTTCAACCGTGGTCGGGGCCTCCCGAGCACACCGTAGTCGCCGCTAGGGGCGGCATGATGTTCAGGCCCTCTCACCGGGAACCTCTCGTCGGCCACCTTCCACTTGAGTCCTTGGCTCCCGCTGCCCACAGGCTGCGCTGGCCGGAGATTTGCATTGGCAACCCCCAGGAAAGAGTCCCAGGACTCCGCGATGTTAAAGTCAGCTCTGCTCTAAACATAACAAAATAAAAACAGACAGCCAGACCGTGGGCGGAGGCAGCTAGCAACAGCGCCACCAGGTGTCCAGGAATGTCCAGGATTGGCGGGGTACTTTCAAAGATAATACTGTGATGGTACAGTACTAAGCGGTGTAAGTACTGTTTCTCATTGCTGAGGTGAAATTGGCAGAGACACATTAAAAATCAGTGCTGGGAGCCAGCATTAAAAGGGAGTAAGTGCTGAAGACCAGTACCTTGCAGAGAAGTGGGGTTAGAGTTAATCCACTGAGGTTGTGAAGGGTTCAAGTCCCTGGTGGTATTGGGATCAGAGTACTAAGGTAAATTGACATTATTACTGCAAAAATTAGTACTGAACCTTGATAAAAAGATGCGTCCGTAATATTCTTGGATTGCGATCTAAATTTTGATTCTACGATTTGCTAAATTGGAAATACCCATATTGATTGCTTTTGCTTAATACTGTGTAATTACTTCTGTATACAGTTGTCTTTGCTTAAACATGTGTATTGTGTAATTTGTTCTTGTATGGTGTGATTACTGAATGTTCATATTTTTTAGTTTGCTTCTGTATTATAGTAGCTCATTGTACTTGTTCTTGCATAAGTGTAATTTTACTACGGAATCACGTGAGTGATTCCATGAAGAACCCCGCCAGTCTGCATGCGCTTCATTACGTCTGATGCATGGCACAGCGACTGGCTGGGAGCAGCAGCGCTTCTCCAGCGGTAAGTTTAAAAAAGCCTCAGGTAAGTGTCAAACTTGTTGGAGGTAATTTCTGCGCTTGTTAAATCTTGTTACAGGAGGGCAAGTCCAAGCATGAAGAAATCGTTAACAGCAAGGCGAGGTGTTGCAAAGGTATCTAAAGACGGCGGGACTGCGGGTAGCGGGCGGCCGCCCAGCTCATCTACTGAGTCGCTAGTAATGAGACCAGCGACTACGGACTTGGTGTCTGAGGGCACCGTGGCTGGGCCGGAGGGGCGTAGGGCCACCAGAAATTCTTTTTTTTTTTTAAATATTTTTTTTATTTGAAGTAAATAGTTTACAATATATAGCTTACTTTATAAACTAACACCTTAATTCAGTATTACTACAAATAGCATATCAATACATAATATCTTCTATTTTTATGGAAATAAAGAAAAAGATATATAAAAGAATAAAGAAAAAAGGAAAAATAAAAGGGAATAAAAAATTTTTTTTTCGCACATATATCAATTAAAAATTAAAAAGATAATTTGAAAAACAATAATATTACATATATATATATATATATAAACAAAAACTAAAGACATTGTACGAGATACTATTTCATTCAGAAATATCTCTAATAAATACACAATATTATCAATTATAGGTAAGTTATTCGCATCGGATCCATAGGGTGCCCGTCGAAGCCGTGATTCCAAGAATAGCTACTTCTCTAAATACTGTATATATGGAGACCATATCAATTCAAAAGAATTATACTTGTCCAAAAGGACAAATCTAATTCTTTCCAAATTCAACGTCTCCAACATCTCTGCTTTCCACATTTTAATTGTTGGGGATAATGTTCCCTTCCAAAATTTAAGTATCATTTTTTTCCCAATTATTAAACAATAATCAAAAAAATTTCTTTGATTAATTGTGAGTACCAAATTTGGCTCCGGGATTCCAAATATTATTAATTTTGGGTCTGGGTCAAGTTTAACCTTAAGGACTTCCGAAATAACTTTAAAAATTTCAATCCAATAAAAATTCAACCGTGGACATGTTACAAAACTATGTATTAAATTTGCTTCAAAATTCTTACATTTATCACAAATAGAGGAAAGGTTAGGAAAAATACTTTTTAATTTGGTTTTCGAGTAGTGTAATCTATATATAACTTTAAATTGTATCAATGTATGTCTGGCATTCAAAGAACACCAATGTATTCTTTGTAAGCTTTCTTCCCAAGTTTCTTTCGTTATAGGTAATCCAATTTCATTTTCCCATGCTTGACGATATGTTTCAGTTGTTGGGTTCTCTTTATCTAAAATAATATTGTAGATATAAGCTATAAGCTTATCCGTATTTGGATGTAAATTAAACACTTCATCTAATAAGCCTGGTCCTTTATTTTTATAGTCGTATGTGTTACATTTAATAAAATCTCTAATTTGTAAATACCTAAAATGATGTTGTGAAGGTAATCCAAAAATATCTTGTAACTCTTCAAATAATAATAATTTTCCATTTCTATAAAGGTGTTCTATTCTTTTAATTCCTAAATCCTCCCACAGTCTAAACCCCGCATCTAAGATTGAGGGTTTAAACAGTGGATTATTCCTAATTGATAACCTAAAAGAAAGATTATCCAGATGTAGGGTCTTAACTATCTGTTTCCAAATACGCCTAATATTATGAATGATAATGTTGTCCCTATAAGTCTTTTTTTGTACTTCCTTTGGTGCGAAAATAATCGACTCTATAGTGGAGGGTAAACAGTCTTCCTTTTCCATTTTTAGCCACATTGGTTCAACATCCATATTTACCCACCAAAAATTCATATTCTTAATCTGGACTGCCCAATAGTAATATAAAAAATTTGGAAGTGCCAGCCCTCCATTTATCTTCGACTTACATAAGTGTTTTTTACCTATTCTATGGCTTTTGTAATCCCAGACAAAATTATTAACTATGGTATCAATTTTTTTTAGAAAACTTTTTGGAAGAAAAAAAGGAATTGCCTGAAATAAATATAACAATTGTGGTAAAAAAATCATCTTTATAGCATTAATTCTACCGATCATAGATATAGGAAGTGTTTTCCAATATAAAATGTTTTTTTTAAGTTTCTCTAATAATTGATAATAATTAGCTTTAATTAATAATTTATAGGATTTAGACACATTAATTCCTAAATATTTAAATTTATCTGTAACTATTTTTAATGGGTATTTTTGTAATATATTTACATTTATACCAGTTATAGGCATTATGTCACTTTTACTCCAATTAATCCTATATCCTGAAAATACACTAAATTCATTTATAACATTGAATAGCTTTGGAATACTACGTTCCGGCTTAGTAATATAAATCAGAATATCATCTGCATATAAAGATATCTTATTATTTGTTATGTCAGTATTGTACCCATATATTTCGGGTTCTAATCTGATTCTTTCAGCCAGAGGTTCTATCACCAAGGCAAATAATAAAGGGGATAACGGACATCCCTGTCTGCATCCCCTAAAGAGATTAAATTTAGGTGATAATATTTGATTGGTTAAAATTCTTGCAGTAGGGTTAGAATATAATATTCTTACCCATTTACAAAATCCGTCCCCCAGTTGATATTTTTCCATTATATTAAATAAATATGACCATTCCACCTGGTCGAATGCTTTTTCAGCATCCAACGATATAACTGCTAATTCTATATCTCTCCTTCTTCTCGAGTAAATAATGTTAAACAAGCGTCTAAGATTATGTGATGAGTAACGTTTTGGAATAAAACCTGTTTGATCATAATGTATTATTTTGGAAATCACTAAACTTAGCCTCCGAGAGAGTACTTTAGTTAGTATTTTTTGATCAGTATTTAAAAGGGCAATCGCTCGGTATGATCCAGGGTCTTCCAGGTCCTTATCTAATTTAGGAATTAATGTAATTGTAGATTCATTTAAAGAGTCTGGTAATTTTCCTAACTCATAGGTGTGTCTGTACACTGTTTGTAATCTAGGTGAAAGTAGATCATGAAATCTTTTATAAAATTCTGCACTCAGGCCATCGGGGCCCGCTGTTTTACCATTTTTTAACGATCCAATTGATTCTTCGATATCTATTACAGATATTTCAGCATTTAATAATTGCCTACTCTCAAAATTTAACTTATTAAAATGACATTTTTCTAGAAATGTTTCCATTTCATCTGTTTGCCCTGTTAATTTAGATGAATAAAGATTTTGATAATATTGTAAAAATGTATCATTAATGTCTTTTGGTATAGTCAACGTATTTCCCTGCGCCGATCTAATACTATGTATAGTTTTTTCATCGTCTAATCTTCTGAGTTGTCGTGCTAATAATTTTTGAGGTTTATCACCGAATTCAAAATGAACTTGTTTAGTTTGTTGATATAGTTTTATCACTTGATCAGAGTAAATTTTATTTAATCTATATTTTAATATTGCAATTTTATTACTCAACTCTTTTGAAGGGTGTATTATATTTTCACTATCTAATTGGTTTATCTCTTTTTCTAACTTTTGCTCCATCTTTCGATTTTCTTTATTAAAATGAGCTTGTGCTGATATTATTGCACCACGCATAAATGCTTTAAATGTGTCCCATAATAGTAATGAGGAAGTCTCAGGTTTATCGTTAGTTTCAAAAAATAATTTAATCTGTTTCTCCACATAGTTACAGCAGTCTTTATCCTTTAATATCTGTGTATTGAATCTCCAAATATTAGTTTTATTAACCATATCTTTTAATTTTATCTTAAATGTTAAAGGGGCATGATCTGAGATAATAATATTATGATACTTTGCATCATATGTAAAGGGGAGTAGTTTTGAGTCTACTAAGAAATAATCAATCCTCGAATATGTTCCAAATACCGGCGAGAAAAATGAATATTCCCGTCCGGTAGGATTATCCAATCTCCAAATATCTTTAACATTCAATGTCTTACTAAAGGAGTTTATAAGCTTGCTTGATTTAGAGAGAGCCTTAATTTTTGTAGAAGATCTATCCAGATAATTATCTAAAGTACAATTAAAATCACCTCCAATTATTAAATTATATTGGGTGGATATAGGAATACTATTAAATATTTTCTTAAAAAATAGTGGATTATCAAAATTAGGTGCATATATATTCATAAGAATTACTTTTTTTGAATGTAGTTCCCCTGTAATTATTAAATATCTACCCTCCTTATCCTCTATTAATGAATTAAGTTTAAAAGGTATACCTTTACGAATAATTATTGCAACTCCTCTAGATTTGTGTATAAACGAAGAGTGATATACTTTTGAAATCCATTTCGCGGTTAATCTATATTGAGCATCTTTTTTAAGATGTGTCTCTTGAAGAAACATAACTCCAGATTTCAATCTATTCAACTGAGCTAGTACCTTTCCCCTTTTAATTGGTTCATTGATTCCTTTAACATTCCAGCTACAGAAGGTGATTCCATCATCTCCATTCCTTACATTCATATCCTGCATTTTATTGTTAGGGTGGCTTTTTTTGGAGTAGCCTTCTTGGCTCCTCCAGCCCGACACTACACCCCAACTTCAGTCCGATGCGAATTTCCAATTCCGTTAAACCATATTCATTTAATCTGATTATATAAAATAGATAAAAGTCATAATTATATAATATATAATATAATATCAAGTATGTGTTATGCAAAAAATAACAAAAATAATAACAAATGTGAATATAAAAAAAGTAAAGGGTGAAAAAAAGGTGATCAGAAAAAAAAGAAACTACACTTATATAATGTGTAGTGAGTGCAAGTGAAAGCCACACTAACATGGCTACTAATCTAACGACTTCCGTATTAAAAAAAAAGATGTTAAATATTCCAGCTCTTATTTGAAATACTGTGTATATTGGGGTGGGGGTGCTAACTTTATTTTCTTAATAAATTTTTCTATTATTCATATTACTAATTTTTAGTTGTTAATCTCAGCTATAATTATTATCATAATTAGTAATACTATATAAGGGGAGTAAGGGAAATCAAACTAATTAGTAATTAATAATTAATAATTAAAAATTACAAATTAGTATTTATTAATTAATTAGTAAACATTATAAAACTACAAATCGATGTCCATTATTCCGCCTTTTTCTCAGTAAATGATTCACAGCCACAGATCCATAAAGTTCATTCATCCACTACCCAGTTGGGTCTACTCCTTCTTCCACAGCGTCTCCTTCTTCTCCTTCTTCTCTTTCTTCTGCCTCCTTCAGTATTTTCCGAGCAAATTCCAGTGCCGCTGTATGCTTGGTGAAACGAAGATCCTTATTCTCGTAGGTAACTCTAAGTATTGCCGGGTACACCAAACCATATCTGATCTCCTTTATTCCTTTTATGTCTCTCAAGATGCGTCTTGTTTCTGTAAATAGAGCTCTTCTTTTAGCCACTTCGGCCGGGTAGTCTCTGAAGATACTGATGTTATCTCCTTCGTATTTCAGATTTCTTTTTCTTATGATTATCTTCATCATATCTTCAAAGACGCTGTCATAAACCACCTTTACAATTACTTGTCTTGGTGGCGCACCCCTCCTAGGGACCGGTCTTAAAGCCCTGTGGGCACGGCCCAACAGGGGTTCTTCATCCAAATCCAAAATGTCCTTTAGGAGTTTTGCAAAGAATTTACGTGGGTCATAGTTTCCTTCGCGTCCCTCAGACAGACCTACTATGCGCAAATTCTTACGTCTTTGGCGCCCCTCCAAATCAATACATTTCTCATTAATTTTACGTAATAATTCAGAGAGGCGTTTGTTCTCTTCGTTTATCTTCTCATTCTCTCTCGCAGTTGTTAGAGCAGCATCAGTTAATTCTTTAATCGTATCATTTTGTTGATCCAGTACAGTTGACATAGGGCTTAACCTCGCCTCTATTTTCGCATCCATCATCTCTTCCATCAATCGCTCCATCCCAGCAATCTTATCAGTTGCCTCGATCAGTTGATTGTGTATGTCCTCCTCAATTTCTGTTTTCCAATCCGACATCATGGTTTTTACCATTTCTTTAACTTCTCTTGTTAATTCATCTTTGATATTTCGAATATCCATTTTTAAGGCCTTCATTTCATCCTTAGTTTCTTTATAATCTTTCTTCATTTCTGTTTGTGTTTCCTTCAGCATTTTCTTCATATCTGCCAGTAAAGACTTTTTAAAATCTTCCATTTCAGCTTTTCTTTGTGAAATCTCTTCTTGGGAGGCAGCCTGTCCCGAGCCTGAAGCTTTGGTGGGGCCTGCCTCCCTTCTGGAACTTTTCTTCGGCTGTGTGGGGGAGGAGGGATTCATTTTAAATTTCTTACCGGAGTCGCTAAAGTCGCGCGCCTGATGACGTCACGCAGCTTACAATCGCACCCGGAGCCGTTTAAAATCGATCTCCTGCGGTAAGTAGTGTTAGCAACCTCCTCTAACCCCGTTTTTTTTCCAGATTTTTTAAGAGCTGATCTGACGCTGTTCTCTCCTAGAACATGGCGCCACCGGAAGTCGCCACCAGAAATTCTGTCCGGCTGATAGACTCGGACAAGTCCGGTCGGGAGGGTTCTCCCTCGAGAATGGATACCGTAGCACGGATATCCAGGATGGAGCTCCTATTGGAGAGGATGCCCCATCAAGAACAGCCTCTCCAAGAGCCGGTGCCAGCAGTACCTACAGGCTGCCTAGTGTCTCCCTCTTGGAGGAGGAGAGCATAACGGGTCAGTACAAGTCTGATGCAAAATCTGTGGGCTTAGCATTGGCGGCTGCCCCACAGGATGACGGGCATGAGCCAGAGGTCCCATTCCTGGCAGCTAGGTTTGCCGTCCCAATAGACTGGAGAGCCATTGGGGGAAGAACTGGATGCCAGTATAAATTACTTGGCCTTGCACCAGCTTCAGGAGCTGGCCATGGATACAACGGACAACAAGTATGACATCCCAGCGAATTGTATCCTGCTTAAAGTACCGGCTGTAAACCATGCCATCTGGGGCCACATGGGCGTAGGCATCAGGGCGCAGGAGATGAAGCTGCAAAGGGTGCTGAAGCTGCTCGCATCTGGCATTACGGCTTTCGGTAGGTTCGGTGGATGGTGGGCACCTGACTGAAGTTCAGCAGGATGCCCTGGCTCTCATGTGCAATGTGCACTTTGAGATAAACTGCCTTAGAAAGAGCGCCATCCCTCCTACCATTAACCCGAGGTTCGCTGCCTTGTGTAAGCCTAGTAACATCCAGCCACCGAACCTGCCGTTCGGGGAAGACCTCGCGAAGCGGGTGAAGGAGCTAGACGATGATGCAAAAACTGTCGGGCTCATCAAGGTGCCAGTGACCAGCAGAACCCTTCGGAGGCAATACCCCCAGAAGCGGTTTGACGAGACCAGGTTTGGTCAAGGACAAAGCCGGCCTTTCAATGTGCACAGCTGGCGCACACCAGCAGGAGTATGGGCAAACATCCCTTTTCGCTCCAGAGCCAGGGGACAAAGAACTCCACCGGTAACCATGGAGGTAGGTGGGTCTGGTTCTTGTCGAAACATATTCAGTGAGAATTACCTATCAGTTGAGGGGAGGTTATACTGGTTTCTGAAAGAATGGTATGAAATAACATGAAACTTGTTTATACTGCAGACTATACATGGCTTTCAAATTGAATTTATGCCCAATTTGTGTCCACCCACCCAGCACAAGCCAGAGTGGGCATGCATTTTCTCACAAAAAGAGAATTTGGAGATTCAAGCTGAAATTGCAAAATTATATTTTAAAGGTGTAATTGAGGAGACAGTTTATCAAACTCAATTCGATACCAATTCGTATCTAATATTTTTCCTAGAAATTATGGAAATCCTAGAAATTATTTAAAAATGGAAACATTTGCTACTGCCAAGCAATTGGTTTCCAGAGGATGGCATGTATCGACCTTCGGGATGCATATTATAACCATATAATAACCATATAACAATTACAGCACGGAAACAGGCCTTCTCGGCCCTTTCAGTCCGTGACGACCATTTATTTCCCCCTAGTCCCATCTACCTGCATTCAGACCATACCCCTCCATTCCCTTCCCGTCCATATACCTATCCACTTTATTATTAAATGTTAAAATCGATCCTGCCTCCACCACTTCTGCTGGAAGCTCATTCCACACAGCCATCACTCTCTGAGTAAAGAAGTTCCCCCTCATGTTACCCCTAAACTTCTGTCCCTTAATTCTCATGTCATGCCCTCTTGTTTGAATCTTCTCTACCCTCAATGGGAAAAGCTTATCCACGTCAACTCTGTCTATCCCTTTCATCATTTTAAAGACCTCAATCAAGTCCCCCCTTAACCTTCTGCGCTCCAAAGAATAAGGACCTAACTTGCTCAACCTTTCTCTGTAACTTAGTTGCTGCGTTCTAGTAAATCTCCTCTGTACTCTCTATTTTGTTGACATCTTTCCTATAATTAGGTGATCAAAATTGCACACCATACTCCAGAATTGGTCTCACCAATGCCTTGTACAATTATAACATTACTTCCCTACTCCTATATTCAATGCTCTGATTTATAAAGGCCAGCACACAAAAAGCTTTCTTTACCACCATATCTACATGCGATTCCACCTTCAGGGAACTATACACAGTTATTCCTAGATCCCTCTGTTCCACAGCATTCCTCAATTCCCTACCATTCACCATGTACATCCTATTTCGATTTGTCCTGCCAAGATGTAGCACCTCACACTTATCGGCATTAAACTCCGTCTGCCATCTTTCAGCCCACTTTTCCAAATGGCCCAAATCTCTCTGTAGACTTTGAAAATCTACTTCATTATCCACAGCACCACCTATCTTAGCATCATCTGCATACTTACTTCTCCAATTTTCCACCCCATCATCTAGATCATTGATGTACATGACAAACAACAGTGGACCCAACACAGATCCCTGAGGCACCCCACTGGTCTCTGGCTTCAAACTGACAAACAGCCATCCACCATAACTCTCTGGCATCTCCCATTCAGCCACTGTTGAATCCATCTTGCTACTCCACCATTAACACCCAAAGATTGAACCTTCTTAACCAACCTTCCATGGGGAACCTTGTCAAAGGCCTTACTGAAATCCATATAGACAACATCCACTGCTTTACCCTCATCAATTTCCCTAGTAACCCCTTCAAAAAATTCAAGAAGGTTTGTCAAACATGACCTTCCAGGCACAAATTCATGTTGACTGTTCTTGATCAGACCCTATTTATCCAGATGCTTATATTTATTATCTCTAAGTATCCTTTCCATTAATTTGCCCACCACTGACATCAAACTAACAGGTCTATAATTGTTAGGTTTATTCTTTGAACCCTTTTTAAACAATGGAACAATATGCGCAGTATGCCAATCCTCCGGCACTATTCCAGTTTCTAATGACATTTGAAATATTTCTGTCATAGCCCCTGCTATTTCTACACTAACTTCTCTAAATGTCCTAGGGAATATCCTGTCAGGACCTGGAGACTTATCCACTTATATATTTTTCAAAAGTGTCAGTACTTCCTCCTCTTTGAATCTCATAGTTTCCATAGCTACTCTACTTTTTTCCCTTACCTCACAGAGTTCAATATCCTTCTCCTTGGTGAATACCGAAGAAAAGAAATTGTTCAATATCTCCCCCATCTCTTTTGGCTCTGCAGATAGCTGTCCATTCTGGCTCTCTAATGGTCCAATTTTATCCCTCGTTATCCTTTTGCTATTAATATAGCTGTAGAAACCCTTTGGATTTACTTTCACCTTTCTTGCCAAAGCAACCTCATATCTTCTTTTAGCTTTTTTTATTTCTTTCTTAAGATTCTTTTTACATTCTTTATACTCCTCTAGCACCTCATTTGCTCCATGCCCCCTATAATTATTGTAGATTTCTCTCTTTTTTCTGACCAAGTGTCCAATTTCCCTTGAAAACCATAGCTCTTTCTAATTTTTACTATTTCCTTTTAACCGAACAGGGACATAAAGATTCTGTACTCTTACAATTTCTCCTTTAAATGTCCTCCATTTCTCTTCTACATCCTTCCCATAAAACAAAATGTCCCAATTCACTCCTTTTAAATTATTACGCATTCCCTCAAAGTTAGCCTTTCTCCAATCAAAAATCTCAACCCTAGGTCCAGTTCTGACTCTCTCCATAATTATATTGAAACTAATGGTATTGTAATCACTGGTCCCGAAGTGCTCACCAACGCACACCTCCGTCACCTGATCTGCCTCATTTCCTAACAGGAGGTCCAGCACTGCCCCTTCTCTGGTCGATACCTCAATGTATTGCTGCAAAAAACTATCCTGCACACATTTACCAAACTCCAAACCATCCAGCCCATTTACAGAATGTGTTTCCCAGTCTATTTTTGGAAAATTGAAATCTCCCACAATCACTACCTTGTGCTTACTACTAATATCTGCTATCTCCTTACATATTAGCTCTTCCAATTCTCACTCCCCACCTTTCTTACAATGCTCCTAGCATTAAAATATACACATTTTAGATACCAACCATCCCTTATTCTCTGTGTATTATCTTTTTCCTCTTTCTCACCTATATTTTGGGTCCGAGTGCTTCCCTTCTATGCCTCTTGCCCCTCACCCTGTCCCCAAGCCCGCTCTACCCGAGTCCCTCCCCGCAGCCTTTCTAGTTTAATTATTCAGTGACTGTTCATTAAAAGTATTGGAGATATTTGAAGTTTAGCTGGATGGGACAATTATGGCAATTTAAAGCATTGCCTAATGGGTTAACCTCAGCCCCTTGATTAATTAGAAAGCTGCTAAAACCAGTACTGGGGTTACTCCGGGTACAGGGTCATATTGTAATGGCTTATTTGGATGACATCCTAATAATTGGAAAACACTTGTGGCAGCTGAATTGTCAGTTTCAGCTGTTAAACCCAAATCTCGCAACCATGATATTATCACCCATCCAACTAAATCTAAATTGGTGCCGGATAAAGTAATTGACTATTTGGGATTCACATTTAATTCAACTCACACGTCTGTGACTCTACCCAAGGGCAAGAGATTAGATTTAATTGAAGGCTGTATCAAGCTCTTGCGGGAGCAATCACCTTCAATTAAACAGGTGACCAGCTTGATTGGCAAATTGGCAGCTGCCTTTCCAGCTGTGCAACCGGGACCTTTGCATTACCAAAATCTACAGAGGGCAAAGGCACAGGCACTCAGAATACACACAATTACCATCTGAAGTCATTGCTGAAGTACAGTGGTGGACAAGAAACATTTCAAATTGTTCTAGCAAAATTCTGATGGAAGAGCCTTCAGTTGTTTTGCAAACTGATGTTAGTGCCCTAGGTTGGGGTGCTACTGATACCAGATCTAGCTGTGGTGGCAGATGGAATATTAAGAGCTTTTAGGAACATTTTACAGGCTCAAGGCTTACTGTATTATGAAGCATCACTTACATGTTCAGCTTCAGATTGACAACACCACTGCAGTGGCGTATGTTAATCACATGGGTGGAATCAAGTCAAAATCTTGTGACGGCTAACCTTATTTGGCACTTGTGCATTAAAAAAGAACATTTGGATTTCAGCTGGATTCAATATGGTGGCAGGCACCAGGTCATGCAAATTCAATGACAACACAGAGTGGATCTTGAATCATGACGTATTTAATAAAGTTGTTCTTCGGTATGGGATGCCAGATATCAATTTGTTTGCATCCAGGCACAATCACCAGGTACCGAAGTATGTTTCATGGTAACCAGATCCAGGGGCAGTAGCGGTGGACACGTTCTGGCTACACTGGGGCAGAGTGTTTTTATATGCATTTCCCCACTTCTGCCTCATCAGTCAGTGCTTGACCAAGATCAAGCAGGACTCCACTTCAGGAGTTTTGGTGGTACCCGACTGGCCTACACAGGCATGGTTCCCTCTCATTTCAGACATGATTACACAGCCTATTATGGTGGTTCCAAAACGTCATGATCTATTGGTGCACTGTGTGACTGGAGATCCACACCCGTTGTATGATCATGTTAATTTGCAGATTTTAAGAAGGGCATACCTGGGTCTGGGACTATCCAATTGTGCTGTGGATGTCATCACATTGTCCTGGAGGGATAGTATGAAAAATCAGTACATCTCTCATGTCAGGAAATGGGAGGAGTTTTGTTTACATGTGAACATTACATACACATGCACAGCTTCCATCCCAGATTGGCTTGAATTTCGGTCCAAGTTACATTTCATAGAAACATAGAAACATTTAAAATAGGTGCAGGAGTAGGTCATTCGGCCCTTCGAGCCTGCACCGCCATTCAATATGATCATGGCTGATCATCCAACTCAGTATCCTGTACCTGCCTTCTCTCCATACCCCCTGATCCCTTTAGCCACAAGGGCCACATCCAACTCCCTCTTAAATATAGCCAATGAACTGGCCTCAACTACCTTCTGTGGCAGAGAATTCCACAGACTCACCACGCTCTGTGTGAAAAATGTTTTACTCATCTCGGTCCTAAAGGAATTCTCCCTTATCCTTAGACTGTGACCCCTTGTTCGGGAACAATCTTCCTGCATCTAGCCTATCCAACCCCTTAAAAATTTTGTAAGTTTCTATAAGATCCCCCCTCAGTCTTCTAAATTCTAGCAAGTACAAGCCAAGTTTATCCAGTCTTTCCTCATATGAAAGTCTTGACATCCCAGGAATCAGTCTGGTAAACCTTCTCTGTACCCCCTCCATGGCAAGAATGTCTTTTCTCAGATTTGGACACCAAAACTGGAATACTCCAGGTGTGGTCTCACCAAAACACTGTACAACTGCAGTAGAACCTCCCCGCTCCTATACTCAAATCCTTTCGCTATGAATGCTAACATACCATTTGATTTGATTTCGATGATGGGTTGAGCTAAAGTGCCTTCAATAGCACCAGGAGTGCCCTGTCCTTGTACCTATGCTGAAGGTCGGAACTTCAGTCTGTAGGATCTCATCCGTGAATCTTCAGATTTATAAAGGGTGTTTTTAATTCCAATCCCCCCAGGCTTAGGTACTCTGAAATCTGTGATGTGAGCATGGTACTGACACTGCTTCGTCAGTGGGGTACAGCCACATCCTTGTCATTGCCAAAGATTAACCCTAAAGTTGGGTATGCTCATGGCGCTGGTGTCAGCGCAAAGAGTTCAGACTTTGCACAAACTACGTCTGGACAGGATGGTGTCAGCAGGGAATGACGTTATATTTTACATCTATGACCTAATTAAACAAAGCAGTCCAGGGGTGTCAGGGTTCAAGCTTGTACTGTCAGCATATCCCACGGATTTATGGCTGTGCGTAGTGGCGCACTTGAGGAGCTATATCAAGTCTCAGAGGCTCTGAAATAGCATTGTTTATTAGCCACAAAAAGCCACATATGCAAGTGTCCGTTCAGACCATTTCAAGATGGCTGAAGCAAGTGCTGGGTTGTGCAGGAGGTAATACTGACAAATTTTAAATCTCACTCCGCCAGGGCAGCATCAACGTCAGCAGCGAGGGCAATAGACATTCATCTAGACCACATCCTCGTGGCCGCAGGACGGTCAAATTAATTGACTTTACAGAGATTTTTTGGAGCTCCCGCAACAGCAACTTCTCCCACCCGTGTTGCGGGGTTGAAGGCGACCTGGAGCGGGGCCCTACATCGCCTGGCGCGGCTTCAAACAGCCGCGGGACTTGGCATCGCCTGCCTGGGGCTCCAACATTAAGACCCAGAGCAGGGCCTTACATCGCCCGGCGTGGCCTTAATGGCCGCGGGACTTGCCATCGCCCATCGAAGGCTTTAACATCAGGAGAGGAAATGGACCACAGGGGAGAGACAAGACTTTGCCTTCCATCACAATGAGGAGGAGATTCACTGTGATGGATGTTTGTATAAACTGTTGGCTGTGTATCTTGATTCTTTTCTTGTTGTATGACTGCAGAAACTAAGTTTTGTTTGAACTTCTTTTGAGGTTCAAATGACAATAAATTTGTATTGTATTGATTACGCAAGGACCTGATTAAACAGTGTCATGGATCCTGGGATGATTGTTTCGATTGCACATTGTTCCAGTCCAGTCTGTGATGTTTGTACCGTGTTCTTCAGACTGAAAAAGGGTTTTAGCCTAAAACGTCGCATATCTCCTTCGCTCCTTAGATGCTGCTGCACCCGCTGAGTTTCTCCAGCCTTTTGTGTACCCTTATGAATTTTGTAAGTTTCTATAAGATCCCCCCTCAATCTTCTAAATTCTAGCGAGTACAAGCCGAGTCTATCTAGTCTTTCCTCATATGAACGTCCTGACATCCCAGGAATCAGTCTGGTGAACCTTCTCTGTACCCCTTCTATGGCAAGAATGTCTTTCCTCAGATTTGGAGACCAAAACTGTACGCAATACTCCAGGTGTGGTCTCACCAAGACCTTGTACTACTGCAGTAGAACCTCCCTGCTCCTATACTCAGATCCTTTTGCTATGAATGTTAACATACCATTCGCTTTCTTCACTGCCTGCTGAACCTGCATGCCTATGTTCAATGATTGGTGTACCATGACACACATGTCTCGTTGCATCTCCCCTTTTCCTAATCGGCCACCATTCAGATCATAGTCTACTTTCCTGTTTTTGCCACCAAAGTGGATAACCTCGCATTTATCCACATTATACTGCATCTGCCATGCATTTGCCCACTCACCCAGCCTATCTCCTTGCAGCCTCCTAGCATCCTCCTCACAGCTTACACTTCCCCCCAGCTTTGTGTCATTCGTAAACTTGGAGATTTTGCATTCAATTCCCTCGTCCAAATCATTAATATTTATATTGTAAATAGCTGGGGTCCCAGCACTGTGCCTTGCGATACCCCACTCGTCACTGCCTGCCATTCTGAAAAGGATAGAGAAAGCGGGGAATTACGGACCAGTTAGTCTAACATCGGTAGTGGGGAGTCAGTTTTTAAAGATGGGATAGCAGCACATTTGGAAAGTGGTGAAATCATTGGACAAAGTCAGCATGGATTTACGAAAGGTAAATCATGTCTGACAAATCTGATAGAATTTTTCGAGGATGTAACTAGTAGAGTGGATAAGGGAGAACCAGTGGATGTGTTATATCTAGACTTTCAGAAGGCTTTCGACAAGGTCCCGCATACGAGATTAGCATACAAACTTAAAGCACACGGTATTGGGGGTTCAGTATTGATGTGGATAGAGAACTGGCTAGCAGACAGGAAGCAAAGGGTAGGAATAAACGGGTCCTTTTCAGAATGGCAGGCAGTGACTAGTGGGGTACCGCAAGGGTGG
Organism: Raja brachyura; assembly: GCA_963514005.1. The sequence goes on from OY740809.1 coordinate 1,513,956, forward strand.
TGTACCATGACCTGGGTGTCACGGTACACCAGTCATTGAAAGTAGGCATGCAGGTGCAGCAGGCAGTGAAGAAAGCAAATGGTATGTTAGCATTCATAGCGAAATGATTTGAGTATAGGAGCAGGGAGGTTCTATTGCAGTTGTACAGGGTTTTGGTGAGGCCACACCTGGAGTATTGCGTACAGTTTTGGTCTCCAAATCTGAGGAAAGACATAATAGAGAGTGGGATACGTATTTGGAAACAACTCAAGAAAACATTAAAATTGGAATGTATACCACTAGCTCTCTCCATTGTAAACAATGCCACATTTAAACTTTCAATGATGGATAAAGGTTTTTCACAATGGAAAAATTATGCAATTAATAGGATGGGTGATCTTTACAGGGAGAACTCCTTTCTTTCATTTCAAGAACTACAACAAATTTATGGATTACATACAAAAGATTATTTTAGATATTTACAAATCAGAGACTATGTAAAATCAAACACACATGAAATTAAAAATAGAAAGGAAGAAATTTTAGATGAATGTCTCAATAAACATCCAAATACAGAAAAATTGATATCATATATTTATAATATTTTATTAGAAAATGATGTACCAATGACAGAAACATATAGGCAATCATGGGAAAACGAATTAGGTCAAACAATTAGACCAGAAATATGGAATGAAAGTTTACAAAATATATATCATTGTTCATTAAATGCTAGACACATCTTGATACAATTTAAAGTACTATATAGATTACATTATTCCAAATCAAAATTACATAGAATATTTTCAAATATACCAGCCATATGTGATAAATGTCAATATTTAGAAGCTAATCTAACGCACTCATTCACAAACTGTATAAAAATTACAACCTTTTGGGTAGAAATTTTTAAGATAATCTCGAACGTTGTTAATAGGAATTTGCTTCCTGACTCAAAATTAATAATATTAGGTATATTAGAAACAGATCAATTAATAACAATAAATCAAAGAATTTTTATTGATTACAGTTTAATAATTGGGAAAAAACTTATATTGAAATTTTGGAAGGGTCCTACATCCCCCACAATTAAAATGTGGATCACTGAAATGTCGGAGACACTTCATCTTGAAAGATTAAGACTTGTCCTTCTGGGCAAGTTGGATCAATTCAGAGGGATATGGTCTCCATTTATTGAATATTTAAAGGGTCAAAGTGGTTCGGTGCGAGAACCTGACTGATGCCTGAACGAAGGACTAGATGAAGATTTACATATAATAACCCATGGATATATCTCCAATGATGTACAAACTGCTTAATACTTCATTCATCTTTCTGAATCTTTATCTTTATTTTATTTTTCTCTATTATATTTCCCATCTATATAAAAAATGAAAAATTCATAGAAGTACAAATTAGAAATAATTATAAATATTAATAATATTAAGAATGTATATGACATGTATATTCTTATCTTGATATGTACTTACTTCTAATAAAAAATATTTAACAAAAAAAAAGAATGGCAGGCAGTGACTAGTGGGGTACCGCAAGGGTGGTGTACCATGACCTGGGTGTCATGGTACACCAGTCATTGAAAGTAGGCATGCAGGTGCAGCAGGCAGTGAAGAAAGCAAATGGTATGTTAGCATTCATAGCGAAAGGATTTGAGTATAGGAGCAGGGAGGTTCTATTGCAGTTGTACAGGGTTTTGGTGAGGCCACACCTGGAGTATTGCGTACAGTTTTGGTCTCCAAATCTGAGGAAAGACATTCTTGCCATAGAGGGGGTACAAAGAATGTTCACCAGACAGATTCCTGGGATGTCAGGACTTTCTTATGAAGAAAGTGGTGCAGGTGTGGATTACACAGTGTCATCAGGTTCGGGTTTAGATAAAGAGAGGCCCTAAGCTACTTCTAAGGCCTCCCCACCGCTCCCAATTACCCATGACTAGAGGAGCATGACTACTTGACAGTGACAGTGTGACACTTTTAGATCCTACTGTATGTTGTAATTAAACAGTTGGTTTTAAAATACATATTGAATTCACCACGGAGAAGACGATGCTTTACCTGGATCGCCCTTTGAAGCTCTGGAGCGTTGGGCCTGCTGCTTCAACATCATGGAGCTGTGGTTTGTGGAGCTCCCAGCCTCGGGTCACGCTGATTTCAACATTGCGGAGCCCTGGGATCCCTTTGCTGAGGGCCTCCAGCATGAATCTCCACCCAGCTCAGCCTGTGGACTACGGGAGCCGCGGTCTACGGTAGGAAGTGGCCAATTCGGAAGTCCAAGCCGCTGAGAATGTTCTCCCGTTCTGACATCGGATGGTGACCCCCAAATTTCATTGTACCAATGGCCATGGGGGGGGGGGGGTCCAAGAGGAGAGGGTCCATTGGAGACGGGGAAAGGGATCATCAATGGGGGTGAGGACTCTTTCCCATTGAAGAATGCTGTGAGGCGGAGGCGACGGAAGAAGAGCTCCAAAATGCAGCGGGCGCAGGATTCATTGAGGTGGGGACAAAGGTGAGGCCAGGACCGGCCTTAAACCAATTGAACCGATTGCTCCCAATTGGGCCCCACGAGTAAGCGGGACCCGCTCCAGAGTAATCTACTCTCAGCTCGGGTAGATGTACCCCGGCTGGAGGGGGGAGAGAGAGGCAGCGAGAGAGTAGGGTGGAGGGGGAACAGAGGGGTGTGAGGTTGAATGGAGAAGGGGGAGAGGGGGAGAGGGGTCGTTCCCTCAAGGTCCCGGGGCAGCGCTCCCGCCCCTCCAGTCGCCGTGCTCCACCACTCTCTCTCCCAGGGGAGACGCAGTGAACAATACACGGAGGACTGGGCCGGGGGTTGGAGCAACATTTACAAACATCGGCCTCAGCTCACACCCGTCCGTGCGGACCCCGGCATCAGCTCCTGCCACCGGCCCTCTCCCTCCCTTCTCTCCTTCCCTTCGTCCCTCCCTCCCTTCTCTCCTCCCCTCCCTCCTTCCTCTCTCTTTTCCCTTCTCTCATTCCCTCCATCCTTATTTCTCTCCTTCCCTCCCTCCTTTCCCTCCTTCCCTCCCTCCCTCCCTTCTGTCCTTCCTCCCTTACCTCCTACCCTCCCTTCTCTCCCTCCCCCCCCCTCCCTTTTCTCCTTCTCTCCCACACACACATTACGCACAGACAACTAACACACAGTTAGGATGAGTTAGAGGCCCAAAGGTTAGGATGGGGCTGAAGCCCAAAATGTAATGCCTGGACTGGTTTTTCACCAATGGGTATTGGTTTTCCATAATTTATTTAATTAAATTGTTTTTTTTTAAATTTCAGTCACTAAAACAAGTGATATTGTAACTATGTACTTTTCAGAGGTGATCTACACATTTTGTTTGTTACTTGTAGGCTTATATGTATGCAATTTCATATTAAAATGTAGCTTAGATCTGTTTGGTCCATTAAGTCGCATGCAGTTTTTAAGCACACATTTTGATTACTTTCCATTCTACCATATCTATAATAGACTTTAATTATATTTCTATGAATCTACAGACCTTGGCTGGGAATCTGGGGCTCACCAGAATTGTTCCCAATTGGGCCCTGCACCTACTAAGGCCAGCCCTGGGTGAGGCCTTTGCTGAGGACAGACCATTGGGTATCTGAGATGGGGAGGTCATGAGGGATGGTGAACACACGGAAGGGATGGGGGTTGGGACCGGAGGAAGGCAGGTGAGTGGATTGAGGCCAAGGCAATAGGCAATAAACAATAGGTGCAGGAGTAGGACATTTGGCCCTTCGAGCCAGCACCACCATTCAATGTGATCATGGCTGATCATCCCCAATCAGTTCCCTGTTCCTGCCTTCTCCCCATATCCCCCGGCTCTGCTATTTTAAGTGCCCTGTCTAGCTCTCTCTTGAAAGCATCCAGAGAACCTGCCTCCACCGCCCCCTGAGGCAGAGAATTCCACACTCACCACTCCCTATGAAAAAAAGTGTTTCCTCGTCTCCGTTCTAAATGGCTTACTCCTTATTTTTAAACTGTGCCCCCTGGTTCTGGATGTCTAGTGGAGGGGTGGTGTTTGGTCAGGGAGGTAAGGGGGTATGAGGACTGTAGTGTGGGTGGGGAAGAGCTGGGGTCACATGGTTTGAGGGGAATGGGGAAGACCCAGTGGAGCAGCCACTGAGATTACCAGGGTTGGCTGTTTAGCACTAGGACCCAGCACAGTCAAACCTGGGGGAGTGGGAGTCTGCAGCGTGGAAGCTTCAGGCCCGGTGCTGACCAGGCTGCAGGTAAGGTGACGGCAATGCTGTGGGCTGCTGGAGGGCGTTGGAGTGGCCAGGGTCAGTGGGCAAAGAGTAGGAAGTCCCAGTGGGCGGATGGTCGGTGGGGCGGCGAGGTTCGACGGGTCAGTGAGCTTGTCTAGCTCATACATAAATCCAGCCCTTAGTGTCGTGGGCGGGGGATGTAGATTACACAGTGTGGTAGGCGGAGGATGTGGATTACACAGTATCCTGGGCGGGGGATGTGGATTACACAGTGTCGAGGGCAGGGGATGTGGATTACACAGTGTCGTGGGAGGAGGATGTGGATCACACAGTGTCCTGGGTGGGCGGAGGATGTGGATTACAACCCAGCTCAGACAGAAGTGGGTCTAAACCAAGCCAGAAGTAGCGCCTCAAACGCCCCTGCGGGATCCTTCCTGTGTAGCACTGGTAAATTTGGTTCACTCCTGCCCCATGACGCCAAGATGCCTTGCCTCAAACTCCCTTATAAGAATGCACCCTATTGTTCACTGCCTGCTCTAATATAAATGTAAAAAGTGAGATGTCCCTCCAAGCACTTTTAACACTGGTTTCATACTTTAATCTTTATTACTGAACTAAACCTGAGATTTACGTGACTGCGATGCGATGCAAGTTGAGGGAAAATACATGATTTAAGATAAATAGGAGCTGCTCCATCCTGCTCGCCTGTCGACACAGTCTTTGTCGTTCTATGCAGTGTCAGCTATTCCTCTTGACAGATCCCCTTTGCCATCATCTGTCCAATATTCCACAATTTCCACAATCAATATATCAAATGATGCATGGTCATATCTCAAACTAAAATTACCTCCAGATTGAATCCATCCTCATCTGCGCTGTCTCGGGTAAGCAGCTACCAGAATAAAGGACTATTTTCATTTCACCAGTTCTCACATTCATAAGTTATGTGTAGAATTAGGCCATTCGGCCCAGCGAGTGTATGCCGCCTTTCAATTGTTACTGATCTCCTAATCCCATTTTCCTGCCTCCTCTCCATACCCTTGACACCCATTCTAATCAGGAATTTGTCTATCTCTGCCTTTAAAATTCCCATTTTACTTCGGAGTCACGTGAGTGACTACGTGAAGAAGCCCCGCCTGGCGCATGATCGGCATTACGTTGACGCTGTCGGCAGAGGAAAGAGCTGCAGAGCGCAGCTCCCCCAGCAGTAAGGAACAGGCCCGCAGGTAAGTCAATTATTTTTACTTCCAGGGCATTTCAAACTCCGTTGGCTGGTGGGTAAAGACCAGGAGGAGTTTAAAAAATAAAAATGGAGAAAGCTCCTAAAAAATCGTGGGTAAAATCTGCGTCCCGGGGAGGAGAAGAGTCGGGACAGCAGATTATTGCGGAGTAGGTTCCGATACCGGTGGCCGTTGAAATACCCGTTAGTGAGCCTTTGGTTGCTCCACAAGCAGAAGTCATGGAGGAAAATCCAGTGCCTAAAAAATGTAAAAGAAAATCTGAGAGGCCCTTGGTTTCTGATGACTCTGATAATGAAAGTCCTCCAGATAGAAAAACCTTATGGCTTAGAATGGATCAAATGGAAAATGATCCAGACAAAAATCAACCAAGGGTCTAAAAAACCCAGAATATTCCCAGGCAGCCCCTGAGGGGGTTCCATATCATGAATATGGTGCCAGTTTGAATTGGGAATTTGAAACTCCAGAGCCCGGGATTGGGCTGGAAGAAGTCTCCTTTGAGCAAAGTCTCAGGAGTACCAGGGCTGCATGAGACTAATCCTGAAGGTGGTGATTTCGGTCATGAGTAGCCACCACAATACAAAAATATTGCTCCAGGTGTGCCTGATGTGGCACAAAGTTTTCTATACCTGGAGGAGGCAGTGAGGCCATGGAAGAAAACCTGGCGGCCAACATTAATTATTTGGTCTCTCACCAGCTTCAAGAAGCTGTTATGGTTGATACAGCAGAATTATATAAAATACTTGTTAATTGTATAAAATAATATGTTAATTGTACCTCACTGAAGGTAGCTACGGTAAATCCGGCTATTTGGGCGCCAATGTCAACAATGATGCAGGCGCAGGAAATACGATTTCAAAAAGTCCTCAAACTGATTTCGGCTGGGATCACTGCTTTTGGAAAGCTTTTGGAAGATTGTGGAATGACCAAAGTTCAGAAGATATGTTGGCATTGTTCTGCAACTCAATTTTGAGATTAATTGTATGAGGAACATTGCCATTCGGCCTATTTTACATCCAAGATTTGCAGGTTTGTGCAGATCAAGCAATGTTCAAGCTCCTGAATTTGTTCGGAGAAAATCTGTTTAAATAAATAAAAGAGAGTGATAAAGAGGCAAAGACTATTGTCCTCATGAAACCCTTCGTATTCGCCAAGGAAGGGCCAGTCAAACAAGAAGGGGATTTTGATTTGGAGCTGGAACAAGCCGAGGCAGGAGTATGGTAAGGATGTATTATCATCCATATACAGCCGAATGTTCACCCATATGTTGGGAGAAGGAGACCACCACGTCCGGTTGGAGAGGTACAAAAATGTTATCCTATTACAGAAGAATCTTTGGATGAACCTCAGATTGGTGGTAGACTACAAATGTTTTATGATGAATGGGACTGTATAACATCTGACCGTGTTATATTAGATACTGTCTTAGGATCTACCATTGATTTTGTAAAAGGTATTGATCCACCAGGACAGAATAAGCCTAATCGTATTTGGTGTTTTCTGTATTTGAAAAAATTCAAATTGATACAGAAGTTCAGAATTGGTGTAAAAAAGGAGTTATCGAGAAATCACGTGAGGATCCACAACAATTTGTACCAAATATTTTCCCCAGACCAAAGAAAGATGGGGGTTGTAGAATCATTTTAAACCTCACACATTTTAATACATTTGTCCAGTATAAACATTTTAAAATGGATTCCTTCAACACTGCAATGCAGCTGGTATCAACAGATTGTTACGTGGCTACAATAGATTTGAAGGATGCATATTATTCAGTACCAATTCATCGTCACTTTCGCAGGTATTGAAATTTAATTGGATGGGACAGCTGTGGTAATACAAAGCATCACCTAATGGATTAAGCTCAGCTTCTAGGTTGTTCATTAATTGTTGAAACCAGCACTTGCACTGCTAAGGGCACAAAAACACATCATTATGGCTTATCTAGATGACATTTTAATTGGCAATGCTAATCAGGAGTCAGCTGAAAAATCAATCTCGGCAACTACAAGCCTGTTTGAAAGGCTAGGTTTCCTGATTCATCCAACAAAATCTAAGTTACAGCCATCCCAAACTATTGAATATTTGGGGTTTGTGATTAATTCAGTTACCATGTTAGTAACTTTACCAATAGACAAGATTGTTGATATTACAAATGTATGTCGGTACCTTATTGACAAACCTTATCCCTCCATCCGAGAACTTGTTAAGGTTATTGGTAAGTTAGTAGCAGCATTCCCTGCAGAAGAATTTGGTCCACTGCATTACCAAAATCTCCAAAGGGCAAAAACACAAGTGCTTTTACAGCAAGCAGGCCATTTTTGATAGGCCCATGCAATTGCCAAAGGAAGCTTTATCAGAATTGCATTGGTGGATTGAGAATGTTCCACAAGCTGTTAAAAAAATTTTGATTCAGCAGCCAGCAGGGATTTTGCAAACTGATGCAAGTGCTCTCGGATGGGGTGCTACGGATAATGATACCAGCTGTGGGGCAGATGGACTGTCCAAAAGGATTTATTTCTCCAAACACATGGTAAAAATTATTTGGAGTTACTGGGAGCATTTTATGGATTAAAAGCTTATTGTTCTACTATGAAGGATTTACATGTCCAATTACAAGTAGACAATACCACAGCTGTGGCATATGTCAATCACATGGGTGGAGTAAGATCACTATCATGTGATCATCTGGTTAACCAGATGTGGCATTGGTGTATTGGTAAGAATATTTGGTTTTCAGCTATTTATCTCCCAGGGAGAGACAATATTGTGGCAGTAAAAAGATCACAAAACTTTAAGGACAGTTCAGAATGGATGTTAAATCCACAAATTTTCAAAAATATTGTCAGTCGGTTGGAGTACCGGACATTGATCTGTTTGCATCTAGATTAAATCACCAATTGCACAAATACGTGTCTTGGGAACATGATCCAGGGGCAGTAGCGGTGGATGCTTTCTCGCTATACTGGGGGAATATGTTATTTTATGCCTTTCCCCCATTCTGTCTGATTGGGCAATGTCTCAAGAAAATAGCGCAAGACGCTGCCAAGGGCATTTTGGTGGGGCCAAATTAGCCTACACACTCATGGTTCCCGTTGATGCTTAAAATGATTATTGAACCATGTATGACGATTCCTAGTTGCAACGATTTTTTGATACAACCAGTAACAAAAGAAATTCATCCATTACATGATCCTATGAATTTATTAATCTGCAGGTTCTGACCAGACCATTGCAAGAACTTGGACTGTCGGATAGGACCATGGATGTTATAGCTGCAGCTTGGAGAAATAGCACTAAAAAACAATATATGTTGCATATAAAGTAATGGGAAGTCGTCTGTAGGCAGTCAAAGATATCTTATCACACTGCGAACATATCAAATGTATTGGAGTTCCTTGCTGGGTTGCATTTTGATGAGCACTTAAGTTATAGTGCCATTAATAGTGCTCGCAGTGCTTTGTCGTCCTATTTAGGACAAATTTCTGATCGATATTCAATTCGGTCTCACCCATTAATATCCCGGTTCATGAAAGGGATTTTTAATAAAATCCTCCCAAGCCCAGATATACAGAAATTTGGGATGTTACCATTGTTCTCACTTTGCTTAGACAATTGACTCCAATTACTTCAATGTCTTTGCAAAGGTTAACATTCAAGGTAGTAATGTAATGGCATTAGTGTCCGCTCAAAGAGTACAAACTTTGCAATTGTTATGGTTAGATTGCATGCATGTGGCTTCAGAAAAAACATTGTGTTTTATGTATATGATCTGATCAAACAAAGCAGACCAGGAAAAACTGGAACCAAGGTAATATTTAAAGCATATCCTGTCGATGAAACATTGTGGGTAGTTAAGCATTTAAATAAATATATTGAAGTAACCAAAATCTCTGAGGTGTTACTGATAACGCACAAAAAAACACATACAAAAGTTTCAGTTCAAACAATTTCTAGCTGGTTAGAACAGGTTTTGGATTTAGCGGGAGTGGGCACTGATGTGTTTAAGTCTCACTCCACTAGGGCTGCAGATGCATCTGCGGCGAAGCTACAGGACATACCACTCGATCAAATTTTAGAGGCTGCAGGGTAGTGTAAAGAAGAAACTTTTTCAAATTTCTACGATAAATCTGTTGTCACGGTGCCAGGATTTGGACATGCAGTGTTGGGTTCGCTTTAAATACTTGCTTTGTTTTATATTATTGATTTATATTATCGATTTATGTTATCATTTGATATAATTATCACTTTTGTTCTAAAACTTTTCTCCTGGGATAGAGGGGTTATTATTAAAAAAATGTTCTTTTTATGATTAAAAGATTTATTACATAAATTGAAACAATGTTTAAAAAAAACTACTTACTCACTACTGTATTGACTAAACAGAGTGTCGTATGGGATGAATCTACGACATAAAAAACACAGAGCTTTAAAATCTTCACATAGTCACTCAGGTGACTCCGAAGTAAAATAGTAAGATTAAACGAGAACTTACCTGTTCGAAGTTTGATCTTTATTTTATGAGGAGTTACAATGAGGGATTACGTGCCCTCTGCTCCAAGCCCTCATAATATAAATGATCATCTGGTAGTTCTAGTGTATGTTGAGCCTTACTATCTTACACCGGCTATTGGTTCTGTGTTTTTCATGCCGCTGCTTTGAAGTATGTCGATCAAGCGCCAGGCGGGGCTTCTTCACGTAATCCCTCATCGTAACTCCTCATAAAATAAAGATCAAACGTCGAACAGCTAAATTCTCGTTTAATCTTACTATTAACTTCCTTTCCACACCCACTCAGCCTATGCCTTTCATTGTTCTGTAAGTTTCAATGAAGGTCTCCAATCAACCTTCTAAACACATATGAGTACAGGCCCAGTGCTGTCAAACGCTCACCATATGCTAACCCAATAATTCCTGGAATCATTCTTGTAAACCGCCTCTGGACCCTCTCCAGAGCCAGGACATCCTTCCTCAGATATTCTGCACTAGATTTCTCACAGTACTCCAAATGCGGGTCTGACCAGGGTCTTATGCCTGTTATTCCCTCCGCCCTTCACCCGTCGTGTAGAAGAACTCATTCGCCGCTGTTGTCAGACTGATGAACGGTCGTTTTATAAGCGAAGAGTGTAACTCAGATCTCCCAACCCACACCATCGCGGACACAACACATATGTCAGCTGCTTTTCTTCAGTAACTAACATGCATCAGCACCAGAACACAGGAATCGGCACACATTCTCGACTGGATCCACGACTTACTGACCGACAGTGAGGATAGGTGACAATACCTGCTGTGCATAAAATAAGCGGACTGTTTCGCCTGAGCGACGTGTTCTCAGTCCCGTCCAATATTCCCCATACGCTCAAGACTTTGCATATCCACATGACTATAGAAATGCCTCATAAATTCCATGATACTAACAGCCTCCACCACCAACATTGGAAGCGCGGCCAGGCATCTGCCAGGCTCTGTGTGAAGAGACATGCCCCACAATTGAACTTTGCTCTCTTACGTCAAAGCCATGCCTTCTCGCCTTTGCATTTTCATCAAGATGCCAAAACTTTAACGCCCTGTCCAAATCCTTCGTATGCTGCAGCGGAGAGTAGATCAGAACTCAGTGGGTCAGGCAGCATTTGTGGTGGGAATAGACAGGCGTTGTTTCCTGATAGGTCCTTTCCTCAGATCTCTTCGTGGTCCCGACACAAAATGTCTTCTGTTCATTCCCTGCACAGATGCAGCCCGGCCCGCGGATTTCCTCCATCAATTTGTGTTTTCCTCGCATTGTTTGCTCCGCTTCCGATTAGCTACAGCAACTATAACACAGTCATATATGGTGAGATATGCAACCGTGCAAATGACAAGCCCAAAAGAGTTTATGGCACGATCCAGTGTGAACTTTCAAATGACGGAACACGCGGCTATTTGCTTTGACTCGTTCATGAGCTCCTGATTGCCGCCCAGTTCTGTTGCCTGCGGGTCAATAACAGTAAGCAGATCACTGAGATATAGAACACCATCCGGTTTTTGATAGTTTCGCTACCTCCCATTTAATATTTAACTCCAAAATATTCGTCCGGATTGCGTGCTTCCAATTAGCTCTTAATTCCACACTTAATTCCAACACATTATGGTGTTGTAAATGTTAAAATTCGTTAGAAGACAGCAGAGCACATCAGGCAAAATATCATTAAAGGTATCAAGCTTTATTACGGTCCCGGGAGTGGGGGAGTTACAATCAGTATGGTTACATACTACTTGTCTCTCGGAGACCCACTCACTGAAAAAGTGGACAAGCAGCATAATTATATACATAAAAAGGAGAAACATTCAAACGTGATGATGTTCAATTACATAAAACGTATGATCTTACAGTTGGCCAAGAATCAACAATCAGTTGGTTAAGTTATTGTTATATTCTACCAACAGACGGACAGATGGCCATTAGGTCAGTTACTCGTTTAACCACACGTTTCCAAATACTCAGCATACTCAGCGCGAACAACCCAATTTCCAGACATGTTCACCTTCCGCACTTCTCCATTCTCCAGTTACTTCCCCTATCATCGGTGTAACTATACAGGTGTTTCCCCCCGTAACCTAACGGTACCATTCAGTTAATCCTAAATTAGCCGTGTGCATGTAGCCCGCAGTATGAAGTAAGCTTCGCTAAAGCCTTGCTAGTCTCATTTAGTTCCTCAGTTTTAATTAGGTAAATTAATTAGGTAATTAATTAGGTAAACCGCTATGCTCAGATCCTAATCTAGAGCATTGGTTAAGTAAAATATTTTAATGTTCAGCATTTAATCAAGCTTACAAGTAAGACATTTAACATTTCTCATTCACTGTGTCACCATGGAGCAAGTCGAGGGTCCGCAACCTCACACCCCAGTTCCCTTCCCCCCTTTGGACCATGTCTCCCGCTTCTCAGGTTAAGTCCCACATCCAGCAGACATGCGGCATGAAGCAGTCACGATATTTAAAAATCGATTGTACGGGTGCTTTTATAGGAAAGGTTAAAATGTTAGTTGAAGAATCGCCGGGGGGGGGGGGGGGACACTCGCGTTGACGGGGCATCTCGGTTAGCGGGGATGATTTGAGCCAAATAACTAGATTCAGTGCAGTAAGACTATGTGAATGTGACTTCGACTGGCCTTCGATTTAAATTTGGGCAGTTGAGCAAGAATATTGGGAGATCAAACTGGGATGAGATACATGGTAAATGGTAGGGAATTGAAGAATACAGTTGAACAGAGGGATCTGGGAATAACCATGCATTGTTCCTTGAAGGTGGAATCTCATATAGATAGGGTGGTAAAGAAAGCCTTTGGTATGCTAGCCTTTATAAATCAGAGCATTGAGTATAGAAGCTGGGATGTAATGTTAAACAAGGCATTGGTGAGACCAAATCTGGAGTATGGTGTACAATTTTGATCGCCCAATTATAGGAAGGATGTCAACAAAATAGAGAGGGTACAGAGGAGATTTACTAGAATGTTGCCTAGGTTTCAACAGCTAAGTTACAGAGATAGGTTGAATAGGTTAGGTCTTTACTCTCTGGAGCGCAGAAGGTTAAGGGGGGACTTGATAGAGGTCTTTAAAATGACGAGAGGGATAGACAGAGTTGACGTGGACAAGCTATTCCCTTTGAGAATAGGGGAGATTCAAACAAGAGGACATGACTTTAGAATTGTGGGACAAAAGTTTAGGGGTAACATGAGGGGGAACTTCTTTACTCAGAGAGTGGTAGCGGTGTGGAATGAGCTTCCAGTGGAAGTGGTGGCGGCAGGTTCGTTGGTATAATTTAAAAATAAATTGGATAGGCATATGGATGAGAAGGGTATGGAGGGTTATGGTATGAGCGCAGGCAGGTGGGACTAAGGGAAAAAAGTTGTTCGGCACGGACTTGAAGGGCCGAGATGGCCTGTTTCCGTGCTGTAATTGTTATATGGTTATATGGTTGGTTATATGGTTATAATGTATGTTGGACTATCGGCATGGATCGGTGGATCCAATACCCTGCTTCTGTGATGTATGGGCCCACCAACAAACAAGTGCACGAATTGCTCTCAGTGGGAATTTAATCGCGTTCATCAGCTCGTCCCTGAATTTACTCTGGGTCACCACGTAAATACACGTGTTGGTGCAGGTGCTGAGCAGCTGTAAGAACCCCGGCGTGACACTCGTGATATAGTAATAACCGGTGGGAGAGCTGTCATTTCGATCTTCCCAATTATGGTAAAGATGTCAAAGACAGCTTGTGTTGGCCACGGCAATATGAAAGTGCCCGTGAGACCAAAGAGTAATACGATGGATGTCCTGCCGTTTTCCATCTCCGGGTCCTTGTCATTCTCCCGGTTGCTGCGGCCCCGTACCCCCTGCAGACTCTGCTGGCCGCTACCGTCAGCACATCGAGCAGACGAATCAGAAAAAACGGGACACAAGGGGTTAGAACGCGGTGTGTGACATCATGTGCGATCCATGCAGACGCGGTATAGAAGGTGGGTTTTTCGTAGCAATCCCAGGGAAGATTATCAAACACGTAGCCAAGTCCTATCGTAAAACACTGGGGGACGTTCTCCAAACAGCCCAGCACGCTCACTGCCCCGATAACCACAGCCGCCGTTCTCTCAGTGCAATATCTTGTTTTCAGCTTCTCACAACAAATAGCCACAAACCGATGGAAGGTGAAGGCGACCATCAGCCAGACAGAGACCACGGCGGATGTAAAGACGAGGAAAGGTCGCGCAAACGGGAATAATGTTCAGCAAAGAATACGGGAAGTGAAATAGAACAATTCATCTAGAACAGACGTAGAAAAGGATCAGTGATGCCGACCAGGAGATGAGACGCTGCCATAGCTACCAGGTAGCTTGTGATGCATTTAGAGAGACCGCATTTTCCTCGACAGAGAATCACAATCACCAGAAAGTTCACTGTGAGGGAGAGAAGATATATTACTGATACAAGACCCGCAAAATGTATCTGAGGAACATTGTCTGATTGGAAGGCTTTCAAATTTGGATGTGTTGACCAAATGACCTTTAGCCCAGACAGAGTTCAGAGACTACAATCTTTGGACCGTGGTGTCCAGGCATCAAATACATCAACCACCAATGTATATTACGTTCACAGCTTTCATTCTCCCCACATTCTTATCAACTGTCCACCAGATCGTAGCATCCATATAACCATATAACCATATAACAATTACAGCACGGGAACAGGCCATCTCGGTCCTTCTACACATCTACACTTTCCATTGAGAGTAGGGAAGATTCAAACAAGAGGACATGGTTTGAGAATTAAGGGACAGAAGTTTAGGGGTAAACTGAGGGGGAACTTTTTCTCAGAGAGTGGTAGCTGTGTGGAATGAGCTTCCAGTGGAAGTGGTGGAGGCTGGTTCGATTTTATCATTTAAAAATAAATTGGATAGGTATATGGACGGGAAATGAATGGAGGGTTATTGTCTGAGTGCAGGAAGATGGGACTAGGGGAGAATAAGTGTTCGACACAGACTAGAAGGGCCTAGATGGCCTGTTTCCATGCTGTAATTGTTATATGGTTATATGGTTACACACAAAGTCCCATATTCAGTAGTTACAGAAACCATTAAAAGGCAGCTCAATTGCATGTGGGAGGAAGCGCGGCGTCGGAGGACATACGATGAAACATTGCACAGTGTGTGACACCGACAGTACTGACTGTGGCATGGTGGCAAGGATGTACAGATACATCTGCAGTTATGAATTCAAATTTACAGATTGTCCAAAAGAGAGGATGTCAAGATCCAATAGAAAATAGACAATAGACAGGCGCAGGAGTAGGCCATTCGGCCCTTCAATCCAGCACCGTCATTCAATGATATCATGGCTAATCATCCCCAATCAGTACCCCGCTCTTGCCTTCTCCCCACATCCCCTGACTCCGCTATTTTTAAGAGCCCTATCTTGCTCTCTCTTGAAAGTATCCCGACAACCAGCCTCCACCGCCCTCTTGAGGCAGAGAATTCCACAGACTCGCAACTCTCTGTGAGAAAAAGTGTTTTCTCATCTCCGTTCTAAATGGCTTACCCCTTATTATTAAACTGTGGCCCCTGGTTCTGCACTCCCCCAACATCGGGAACATGTTCCTGCCTCTAGCGTGTCCAAACCATTAATAATCTCATATGTTTCAATGAGAACCCCTCTCATCCTTCTAAACTCCAGAGTGTACAAGCCCAGCCGCTCCATTCTCCCAGCGTATGACAGTCCCGCGATCCCGGGAATTAACCTTGTAAACCTATGCTGCACTCCCTCAATAGCAAGAATGTCCTTCCTCAAATTAAGGGACCAAAACTGCACGCAATACGTCTCACTAGCATTTGTTTACATCTGAATTAACGCATAGTAAAATCGTGACACTTTCATAGAGTCAGAAACCAGCTCGTGACATTCACTTGATTTCTCTAATGAGCTATAAACGCCTGTCTCACGGTGCGAATTGGCCCACGAGTGACCCCGAGTTTTCACTCATGGTGATCACGTACAATCAATGTAGCGGGAACGTCGGAACTCGCGCAAGCAACTAATCGACTCGTGGCGCTAATGGCAGGTACCCATGAAACTTGTTAACTCATGAAAAAAATCAAACATGTTTGATATTTTCCACGAGTCAAATTTACTGTTCAAGTTAAAAATGGAAACATTCGTTGTAATAACGTAGTGGCCCGTGCGTTTACCTAAGTGATTCATGAGTCTACTGTGGGAACTCTTCAACTCAGCAGGCAGGCCGCATCTCTGGAGAGAAGGAATGGGTGATGGGATGACATTTACAAATTTCTGCTGCATGATTGTGCTCCTGCTCAGATGGTAAAGCTGCAACTTGAAACTGACATATGACAATCTTAACTCTTCACATTTTACAGGATTGGATGTGAAATCAGTGATATTCTCGGCCATTCGCCGTCACATATTGAGAGAGGGACGGGGAGCGGGGAACCATGGTGGATGTCTAAAGGATGTAACTCCAGGGCACTGCCCCACACACTGACCCTTGACTGAAGCCCAGGGACTGTTCAGAACAGACAAGTCCGCCCTCTTTAACCTGACTCCTCTCCTCGTCCATTCTTCTGGAGCCCTTCCTCAAATCCCACCGGGAACAGTTGGGCATCCCAGTTGAAAGGTGCAACAGTACAGAGCGGTGTCCATGGCATTTGGTGCCATCTCTCTGACACACACATGTAGACAAGAAAGGGGCACGGGGGTGGTGGTGATGGGCAGACACAGACTGTGGGAAAGTCCCTATGTGGAGGCTGATCCTGTCTTGATTTAGATTGTGCTAATTGGAATTATTACTGTCACTTTCTGTATTTAGCAATGATACAAAATTTTGAGCTTTTAAAAATCAAGTCTGCAATTTATCCCATCAAACAAAGCATAAAAAGAAGTTTAATTTGACACCTAATTCACTTTCATATCTTCAGTATTAAGAAAGGTATGACCATTTTCATACTCGGAAATTAGCATCTTGTTCCCCATTGCCTTTCAATTGACTTAACTCAAAAGCTGTGACCTAGAACCGTTAAAAGCCCATAACTTTCTTAAAAATTAAGAGAACTCAATGTAATTTTCATTTAATATACATTGAAGCATTCTGAAACAAATATGAAACCATCTTACTTGGATGACCTGAAATTAAAGCATATAATTAGTTAGTTATCTAATTGTAGCTAATTACAAAATTCAATGAGTAGATCTAAACATCTATCCATTTCTTAAGAAAAGGTAAACCTTTTTTAAATTGCCTAAGTGTCCATATAACATTCACACAATAATCCACAATATAAAATAATTTTTAAATCTAATTTTCATGAATTTCTGGGCCAAATTGAATGAATTTAGTGTTTAATGCCTGTAAATTAATGGCCATTTAAATCAACTAGTGAGTCGGTTTTAGTGGAATGTGGTGGATTGGAACGTTGTGGTTTGCTGTGAAGTCGGTATAAAAAACAGCTGGTTCATACATCTTTTTTGGACCCTATTTCCCAATATGAAAATATTATTAAAGCCTTCATAAAAACCAACTTTTAATATAAAAATAAACTGTGTACCTTTTCTTCTCCCCTACGCAATATCCTTCCCGTTGTCGGCGCTCACGGCTTTTGAAGGTGATTTTTAAATTACTCTAGATAATAAATAATCTAGCGTAATTTAGAAATACCTTCATTAATGAAATGTCGGAGCGATTTTTCTTCCGCAACAAAATCGCCCGACATGGATCGATTTGCCCAGTCTGAAGAAAAACGGCACTTTAAGCCCACCCCCTCTGAAAGGCGCCAGTCACGCACACGGGGAGCGGCAGAACTGCAGCGCTGCTCAAGGTAAGTTTTGTAACATACTTACTGTATTACCCTCTTGATTTCACATTGTTTGTTGCAGCAAGGTTTGGAAAGCTCTCAATGTGTTCTGTGCTTCCTGTGATTGTGATTGAACTGTAACATTGCAGTTTCATCAGCTCAATAAATGAGCATCAAAACAAAAAAGATCTTGATGTGAATGACTTTGTGTGTATGTCTGCCCGTGACCTGCGTGGGTTTTCTCCGAGATATTCGGCTTCCTCCCACAATCCAAAGATGTTCAGGTTTACAGGTTAATTGGCTTGTAAAAGTTGTCCCTAGTGTGGGTAGGATGGTGTTAATGTGCAGGGATCGTTGGTCGGCACAGACCTGGTGGGCTAAAGGGCCTGTTTCTGCGCTGTATTCTCTGAAGTATTTAAATAGTCAAGGCAGGGAAAGGATAAGGACCTATTTTGAGCAAATGCGATTAGTGCGGATGGGTAAAAAAGATGTGAAGGGATGGTTCTGTGCTGTTTGACTCTGTAATTCTATTATCAGGCAATGACCATCTCTAACAAAAGAGATTGGTAACACTTTTCGAACAACATTCACTAACAGTCCTAACAGTAATGATATGGGCTCCACCATGGTTCCCTGCTGCAGCCTTCTTCCACCTTCTCAGCCGCCGGCCAAACACCATCCTCGGGCAGTTCCACTGAGGTCATCTTCTTGAGCCGCGCTTTGTCAGGGACCTCCCCCTTGACCTTCCTGCCATGAGGCCAGCTTACAGGATCTAAGGCACATGCATATGTCTCCACTATAAGGTGGCGACCCTCAGAGAAGTCCCAACCTCACAAACAACTCAACAGAATAAATAATGTAAAGCAGCCTGGGGCAAGATGGTTTGCCCATGATTTAAATTTTAAACGTCATCCCATCACCCACTCCTTCTCTCCAGAGATGCTGCCTGCCCGCTGAGTGACCATACTGAGGGAATTCACACGTATATGAAGCAGAGAGAAACGCGAGTTCTACATGGCTCTGCCCGATGTTTGACCGACTCCTCCTCCCTGCTCACCCACCCAGTCAGACCCCCAAGCCAGCCTGCCGGTCCCCTCCTCGTTACAGCAGCGGTAGGGACATTTCCAAGAGAATGGGGCAGATAGCTGGGGCAGCGCTGGGATGGGAGCAGGACCGATGAGGCGCACCAAAGGAACAAACAAGTTAATGGCTGCAAGGGTCAGGTGGCAGATGTCTTGTGCCCCAGCGAGGTAGACCGCTCTTCCCCCTGCTAATGCACACACAGAAAGAGAGAGATGAGAGCAGAGAATGATCCCAGACTAGCTCTGGCACTGGACGGTGCGCATTTTCCCTTTGTAGGTCATATCAATAGACACGGCCACGCTGAATTCTATTTTTAACTCAAAGTCGCAAGATGGAGTTGTCTTCTTTTTACACTGTTGCTTCGCCACCACCGCATCCTTGCTGCACAATGGCAGCGAGTGCAGGGCTGAGATCCTGCCTAGTTTTTTTAAGTTCTGAAATTGAATAACTTTCAATACTGAATCAGAATGTACTCTGTCCAGCTCCTCCATTTGATAGTTTTAAAACAGGCTTTCATTCATGGTTGGCTCGAGTAACCCGTGAGAGGAACTTGGTAACTCGGGAGAGGAACTTGGAACATCGCATAAATGGCAAACTTAGTCTTCCCCGTGGGAACTCGGTTAAACTGTTGTTCATAAACTTGGCCCTAAACATGTTCCCGTTGTAGGGGGAGTCCAGAACCAAGGGCCACAATTTAAGAATAAGGACAAAGCCATTTAGAACTGAGACGAGGAAACACATTTTCTCACAGTTGTGAATCTGCGGAATTCTCTGCCTCAGTGGACGATTTAGGCCAGTTCTCTGAATACTTTCCAGAGAGAGCTAGATAGGACTCTTAAAGATAGCAGAGTGAGGGGATATGGGGAGAAGGCAGGAACGGGGTACTGATTGAGGATGATTGATCATGATCACATTGATTGGCAGTGGTGGCTCGAAGGGCCGAATGGCCTACTCCTGCACCTATTGTCTATTGTGATTATTTGATACCTGCTCTCTGGTCAGGGCTCTGGCCAGCGCAATCGGTAGAGTGATGCAGGCCAGGATAAACAACGGGCATGACGTACACGTTGCGGCAGTTACAGTAGGAAAACAAGTGTCTGACTAAATTAAACAAGTAAATTATGTTTAACGCCAGCAGCGCCGGAGTAGACGAACGTCCTCCAGCTAAAGGCCCTGTCTCACGGTGCGAGTCCACCCAAGAGTGACCCCAAGTGAAAGAAAAAAAACGGACTCGTGGTTATGCACGAGATTCAAAGTTTATGGTCAAGTTTTTAACCGAGTTCCCACGGGCATGTTTTTATACGATGTGCCAAGGTGCTCTCCCGTGTTACCAAGTTCCTCTCCCGTTACACTTGAGCCAACCGTGAATGAAGGTATGTTTTAATAAAGCAACAATGTTAAAGAAAACATCTCCATCCTGTGGCTTTGAGTTAAAGATAGATATCAGCGCGGCTGCATCTATTAATATGACCTACAGAGGGAAAATGCGCATCAGATTGTTGGGAGACGGAGCTCAGGGTTCGCCTCCTGAGCTGCTTTGGTCCCCAGGCGTGAGGGAGGTTGGGGAGGGTGGGGGGGGGGGGGGGGGGGCGTCATTAATCTGTCTGGGGTGACAAGTCTCTTGGGTTAGGAGTGGTGTGCAAGGGAGTGGTGTGCAAGGGAGGCATAATTCCCTCCGATCTCTCTGAAGCCCCGGACGAGAACAAAGGAAACCTAACTTGGCAGCGCGTACAAGCCCTTTGTATATTCGGGTCTCGACCCGAAACGTCACCTATCTCCTTACTCCTTCACTCCTTAGATGCTGCTGCACCCGCTGAGTTTCTCCAGCCTTTTGTGTACCCCCGTTGTATATAACTTTGCTGCTGACGTGCACACCCACTCTCTCTCCCTCTCTCTCTCTGCTCTCTCTCACTGCAGCTCAGAGCCCAACCTCGTCATCCTATAGTGGTAACATTCACATCGGGTCCCCTCCACACCCACACCCCCTCTCTCCGACACACACCCCCCACAAGGCAACAGGCAGCGTGAGAGACAGAGAGTTTGTAGGGTGTTAGTTTTGTATAAGGATTTATTATTAAATTATTAGCCAAAGTCAGATTTACTTATTTTAAACGAAGTTTGGAGCGCTTGACAATACTTTTTTTTCTCTTTACGCTCGTTTTCAGAAAGGGTTCAGACCCCGCTTAGCTCGTTGCCCCCTTTGAACCAAGCCCTGCGAGAAGGAGGGAGGGAGGGAAGGTGTGAGTGAACAAGAGCGCCGAGGAGGAGAGGGAAATAGGGGGGGGGGGGGGTGGGGGGGGGGGGGGTGGGTGGAGGAGAAATAGGGAAGAAGTTAGTTGTTCAGATCAGAAACCTGTAGGCTGGGAGCCATAATGGTGAAGAGCACACCCAGTTCTTCTGAGGAGTGCATAAGAGACATCGATCCGAAGCAATGTTCCTCTAGAACTATAACTGAAACCGTGTCCACATCACCTCCTCTTGGCCGGATCGCAGCACCAAATCTACGCGTCAGGAAAATCCATTGATTCATCTCCATGGTTTTTATAGCTAATTTTCCAATAAATAACTGCAGTAATCACCCCCAGAAAGGGTAGGATAGGGCTGAAGCCCAGTGTTTAGACGTTGGAATGTTTTTTTTTTTATCATTCTAATAGAATGATTTTCCACTCCTGTGGTAATTAAACCTTTTTTTCACTCCTAGTTTTTTTAACATATTTTTAGGATATACATTATATATAAAAGTGTACACATGGGAAAATAAGACGAAAATGACCAAAAGGCAAAGAATATTTATCTAGGGTGAATTAAATTTTGTGATTAAGACTCGAGCGTGAATGGCACTGAAATAATTTAAAGAGTTCCCACGGTAGACTCACGATTCACTAAGTTAAACGCACGGGCCCTACGTTCTTACAACGAGTCTAAATGTTTCAGTTTTAATCTTGAACACTAAATTTGACTCGTGGAAAAAGTCAAACATGTTTGACTTTTTTCACGAGTTCACAGGTTTCACGGGTACCTGCCGTTAGCGCCACGAGTGGACAAGTTGATCGCGCGAGGTCCGACGTTCCGGCTACGTTGGCTGTACGTGATCACCACGAGTGAAAACTCGGGGTCACTCGTGGGCCAACTCGCAACGTGAGACAGGGGTTTAAAGCACGTACATAAAAATCAAAGACCAAACAAATTACCGAAAACAGTGACAGTCGCTATTGCAGGGTTATATATATCTTCAATTCGATAGATCAATGGATATCCCACAGCTGGAAGACACAATTAACTCCTGGGGCTCCGTCAGTCTGCCAACGCTGCAACTTTGTGGCAATGCGTTTTGTTGGGCAACGAGATATATAAGGAGGTTTCATGGCAGTCGGGTCACGACCCATCACCCGTACTGTTGCTATGCTACGCCAAGTGGAGTAGCATACATAAGGACTCCTCTCACCCTTGTAATGGACTGTTCGAACTACTCCCTTCCGGCAGACGTTACAAGGCCTTCTACGCCCGCACAACCAGACTCAGGAACAGCTTCATTCCCAGAGCTATAGCGGCTCTGAACCAGCCCTGCTGAGTACCACCCCCCCCCCCCCCCCCACACCCATGGACTGTCTCCCCCGGCCTCGCACTTTAGCCTGTGTTGATGTTACTGGTCAAATGGGTGGCTCTGCAGCACATGATGGAGGAAAAAAGAGGGGAAGGGCTATTGTAATAGGGGATTCAATTGTCAGGGGAATAGATAGGTGTTTCTGCGGCCGCAAAAGAGACTCCAGGATGGTATGTTGCCTCCCTGGTGCAAAGGTCAGGGATGTTACTGAACGGCTGCAGAACATTCTGGAGGGGGAGGGTGAACAGCCAGTTGTCGTGGTGCATATTGGCACCAACGATATAGGGAAAAAAAGGGATGAGGTCCTACAAGGTGAATTTAGGGAGCTAGGAGATAAACTCAAAAGTAGGACCTCAAAGGTAATAATCTCTGGATTATTACCAGTACCATGGGCCAGTCAGAGTAGAAATAGGAGGATATTGCAGATGAATACGTGGCTTGAAAATGGTGCAAGGGGGAGGGATTCACATTTTTAGGGCACTGGAACCATTTCTGGGGGAGGTGGGACCAGTACAAACAGGACGGTCTGCACCTGGGCTGGACTGGAACCAATGTCCTTGGGGGAGTGTTTGCTAGTGCTGTCGGGGAGGATTTAAACTAATGTGGCAGGGGGATGGGTACAAGAGCAGAGAGGCAGGTGGGTGTAAAACGAGGGTGGAAGTAATAGGGAGCAAGGTGAAAAGTAAAAGGGGTAAGAGCGTTGTAAAAACAAGCTTACAAACAAACAGGATTACTGCCTGTGCCACGTGACAGTGAGAGTAGAAATGGAGCAAGGTGGAGGATAAATGCTTGGCTGAAAGACTGGTGCAGAGGGCAGGGATTCAAGTTTCTGGATCATTGGGACTTCTTTTGGGGTAGGTGGGACCTGTACAGAAAGGATGGGTTGCACTTGAACTCGAGGGGGACCAATATCCTGGCGGGGAAATTTGCAAAGGCCACTGGGGAGACTTTAAACTAGAATGGTTGGGGCGAGGGATGCAAATAGCAAAAGCTAGTAGACAGAATGGGAGGCAGGAAGCAGAAAAGGGAAGCACTCGGACACAAGAGGAGAAAGAAAAAAAAGGAAATAAACAGAGAACAAGAGATGGGGGTTTTTTAAATGTGCATATTTTAATGCTAGGAGCATTGTCAGAAAGGTGGATGAGCTTAGAGTCTGGATAGACACCTGGAAGTATGATGTTGTGGCGATCAGTGAAACATGGTTGCAGGAGGGCTGTGATTGGAAACTAAATATTCCAGGATTTCGTTGCTTCAGGTGTGATAGAATTGGAGGGGCAAGAGGTGGAGGTGTTGCATTGCTAGTCAGGGAAGATATTACAGCAGTGCTTTGGCAGGATAGATTGGAGGGCTCATCTAGGGAGGCTATTTGGGTGGAACTTAGAAGTGGGAAAGGTGTAGCAACACTTATAGGGGTATATTATAGACCGCCAAATGGGGAACGAGAATTGGAAGAGCAAATATGTAAAGAGATAGCAGATATTAGTAGTAAGCACAAGGTAGTGATTGTGGGAGATTTCAACTTTCCACACATAGACTGGGAAACACATTCTGTAAATGGGCTGGATGGTTTGGAGTTTGTAAAATGTGTGCAGGATAGTTTTTTGCAGCAATACATAGAGGTGCCTACTAGAGGAGGGGCAGTGCTGGACCTCCTGTTAGGAAATGAGACGGGACAGGTGGCGGAGGTATGCGTAGGGGAGCACTTCGGGTCCAGTGATCACAATACCATTAGTTTCAATATAATTATGGAGAAGGACAGAACTGGGCCTAGGGTTGAGATTTTTGATTGGAGAAAGGCTAACTTTAACGAGATGCGAGATGATTTAAAAGGAGTGAACTGGGACATTTTGTTTTATGGGAAAGATGTAGAGGAGAAATGGAGGACATTTAAAGGGGAAATTTTAAGAGTACAAAATCTTTATGTTCCTGTTCGGTTGAAAGGAACCAGTAAAAATTGGAAAGAGCCCTGGTTTTCAAGGGAAATTGGACATCTTGTTCGGAAAAAGAGGGAGATCTTCAATAATTATAAGCAGCATGAAGCAAATGAGGTGCTTGAGGAGTATAAGGAACGTAAAAAGAATCTTAAGAAAGAAATTAGAAAAGCTAAAAGAAGATATGAGGTTGCTTTGGCAAGTAAGGTGAAAGTAAATCCAAAGGGTTTCTACAGCTATATTAATAGCAAAAGGATAACAAGGGATAAAATTGGTCCATTGGAGAGACCGAGTGGACAGCTATCTGCAGAGCCAAAAGAGATGGGGGAGATATGGAACAATTTATTTTCTTCGGTATTCACCAAGGAGAAGGATATTGAATTATGTGAGGTAAGGGAAACTAGTAGAGTAGCTATGGATACTATGAGTTTCAAAGTGAAAGAAGTACTGGCACTTTTGAAAAATATAAAAGTGGATAAGTCTCCAGGTCCTGACAGGATATTCCCTAGGACATTGAGGGAAGTTAGTGTAGAAATAGCCGGGGCTATGACAGAAATATTTCAAATGTCATTAGAAACGGGAATAGTCCCCGAGGATTGGCGTACTGCGCATGTTGTTCCATTGTTTAAAAAGGGCTCTAAAAGTAAACCTAGCAATTATAGACCGGTTAGTTTGACTTCAGTGGTGGGCAAATTAATGGAAAAGATACTTAGAGATAATATATATAAGTATCTGGATAAAGAGGGTCTAATTAGGAACAGTCAACATGGATTTATGCCTGGAAGGTCATGTTTGACTAATCTTCTTGAATTTTTTGAAGAGGTTACTAGGGAAATTGACGAGGGTAAAGCAGTGGATGTTATCTATATGGACTTCAGTAAGGCCTTTGACAAGGTTCCTCATGGAAGGTTGGTTAAGAAGGTTCAACTGTTGGGTATAAATGCAGGAATAGCAAGATGGATTCAACAGTGGCTGAATGGGAGAAGCCAGAGAGTAATGGTGGATGGCTGTTTGTCGGGTTGGAGGCAGGTGACTAGTGGGGAGCCTCAGGGATCTGTGTTGGGTCCTTTGTTGTTTGTCATGTACATCAATGATCTGGATGAAGGGGTGGTAAATTGGATTAGTAAGTATGCAGATGATACCAAGATAGGGGGTGTTGTGGATAATGAAGAGGATTTCCAAAGTCTACAGAGTGATTTAGGCCAGTTGGAAAAATGGGCTGAAAGATGGCAGATGGAGTTTAATGCTGATAAATGTGAGGTGCTACACCTTGGCAGGACAAATCAAAATAGGACGTACATGGTAAACGGTAGGGAATTGAAGAATACAGTTGAACAGAGGGATCTGGGAATAACCGTGCATAGTTCCTTGAAGGTGGAATCTCATATAGATAGGGTGGTAAAGAAAGCTTTTGGTATGCTAGCCTTTATAAATCAGAGCATTGAGTATAGAAGCTGGGATGTAATGTTAAAATTGTACAAGGCGTTGGTGAGACCAAATCTGGAGTATGGTGTGCAGTTTTGGTCACCCAATTATAGGAAGGATGTCAACAAAATAGAGAGGGTACAGAGGAGATTTACTAGAATGTTGCCTGGGTTTCAACAGCTAAGTTACAGAGATAGGTTAAATAAGTTAGGTCTTTATTCTCTGGAGCGCAGAAGGTTAAGGGGGGACTTGATAGAGGTCTTTAAAATGATGAGAGGGATAGACAGAGTTAATGTGGACAAGCTTTTCCCTTTGAGAATAGGGAAGATTCAAACACGAGGACATGACTTTAGAATTAAGGGACAGAGGTTTAGGGGTAACATGAGGGGGAACTTCTTTACTCAGAGAGTGGTAGCGGTGTGGAATGAGCTTCCAGTGGAAGTGGTGGCGGCAGGTTCGTTGGTATCATTTAAAAATAAATTGGATAGGCATATGGATGAGAAGGGTATGGAGGGTTATGGTATGAGTGCAGGCAGGTGGGACTAAGAGAAAAAAGTTGTTCGGCACGGACTTGAAGGGCCGAGATGGCCTGTTTCCATGCTTTAATTGTTATATGGTTGGTTATATGGTTATAAGCCTGAAGGCCTTGTGTCTCAATGCAAGGAGTATTAGTAATAATGTGGATGAGTTGAACGTGCAGATAGCTATTAATGAGTATGATATAGGTGGGATCACGGAGACATGGCTCCAGGGTGACCAAGGCTGGGAGCTGAACATCCAGGGGTATTCAATATTCAGGAGGGATAGAGAGAAAGGAAAAGGAGGGGGGTAGCGTTGCTGGTTAGAGAGGAGATTAACGCAATGGAAAGGAAGGACATTAGCTTGGAGCATGTGGAATCGGTATGGGTAGAGCTGCGAAACACTAAGGGGCAGAAAACGCTAGTGGGAGTTGTGTACAGGCCACCTAACAGTAGTAGTGAAGTTGGGGATGGTATAAAGCAGGAAATTAGAAATGCGTGCGAGAAAGGCAAAACAGTTATAATGGGTGACTTCAATCTACATATAGATTGGGTGAATCAAATTGGCAGCGGCGCTGAGGAAGAGGATTTTTTGGAAATTATGAGGGATAGTTATCTAAATCAACATGTAGAGGAACCAACGAGAGAGCAGGCTATTTTAGACTGGGTATTGAGTAATGAGGAAGGGTTAGTTAGCAGTCTTATTGTGCGTGCCCCCTTGGGCAAGAGTGACCATAATATGGTCGAGTTCTTCATTAGGATGGAGAGTGACATTGTTAATTCAGAAACAATGGTTCTGAACTTAAGGAAAGGTAACTTTGAGGGTATGAGACGTGAATTGGCCAAGATTGACTGGCAATCAATTCTAAAAGGGTTGACGGTGGATACGCAATGGAAGACATTTAAAGACTGCATGGATGAACTACAAAAATTGTTCATCCCAATTTGGCAAAAGAATAGATCAGGGAAGGTAGTGCATCCGTGGATAACAAGGGAAATCAGGGATAGTATCAAAGCAAAGGATGATGCGTACAAAGTAGCCAGAAAAAGCAGCATACCAGAGGACTGGGAGAAATTCAGAGACCAGCAGAGGACAAAGGGCTTGATTAGGAAAGGAAAAATAGATTATGAAAGAAAACTGGCAGAGAACATAAAAACTGACTGCAAAAGTTTTTATAGATATGTGAAGAGAAAGAGATTAGTTAAAACAAATGTAGGTCCCTTGCAGTCAGAAACAGGTGAGTTGATCATGGGAAACAAGGATATGGCGGACCAATTGAATAACTACTTTGGTTCCGTCTTCACTAAGGAAGACATAAATAATCTGCCGGAAATAGCAGGGGACCACAGGTCAAAGGAGTACTTGAGTGAAATCCAGGTCAGTCGGGAAGTGGTGTTGGGTAAATTGAATGGATTAAAGGCCGATAAATCCCCAGGGCCAGATAGGCTGCATCCCAGAGTACTTAAGGAAGTAGCTCCGGAAATAGTGGATGAATTAGTGATAATCTTTCAAAACTCTTTAGATTCTGGAGTAGTTCCTGAGGATTGGCGGGTAGCAAACGTAACCCCTCTTTTTAAGAAGGGGGGAGAGAGAAAACGGGGAATTATAGACCAGTTAGTCTAACATCGGTAGTGGGGAAACTGCTAGAGTCAGTTATTAAAGATGGGATAGCAGCACATTTGGAAAGTGGTGAAATCATTGGACAAAGTCAGCATGGATTTACGAAAGGTAAATCATGTCTGACGAATCTTGTGGATTTTTTCGAGGATGTAACTAGTAGCGTGGATGGGGGAGAACCAGTGGATGTGCTGTATCTGGACTTCCAGAAGGCTTTCGACAAGGTCCCACATAAGCGATTAGTATATAAACTTAAAGCATATGGCATTGGGGGTTCAGTATTGATGTGGATAGAGAACTGGCTGGCAAACAGGAAGCAAAGAGTAGGAGTTAACGGGTCGTTTTCACAATGGCAGGCGGTGACTAGTGGGGTACCGCAAGGCTCAGTGCTGGGACCCCAGCTATTTACAATATACATAAATGATCTGGATGAGGGAATTGAAGGCAATATCTCCAAGTTTGCGGATGACACTAAGCTGGGTGGCAGTGTTAGCTGTGAGGAGGATGCTAGGAGAATGCAAGGTGACTTGGATAGGCTGGGTGAGTGGGCAAATGTTTGGCAGATGCAGTATAATGTGGATAAATGTGAGGTTATCCACTTTGGTGGCAAAAATAGGAAAACCGACTACTATCTAAATGGTGGCCGATTAGGAAAAGGGGAGATGCAGCGCGACCTGGGTGTCATGGTACACCAGTCATTGAAAGTAGGCATGCCGGTACAGCAGGCAGTGAAGAAAGCCAATGGTATGTTAGCTTTCATAACAAAAGGATTTGAGTATAGGAGCAGGGGGGTTCTACTTCAGTTGTATAGGGTCTTGGTGAGGCCACACCTGGAGTATTGCGTACAGTTCTGGTCTCCAAATCTGAGGAAGGACATTATTGCCATAGAGGGAGTGCAGCGAAGGTTCACCAGACTGAGTCCTGGGATGTCAGGACTGTCTTATGAACAAAGACTGCATAGACTCGGTTTATACTCTCTAGAATTTAGGAGATTGAGAGGGGATCTTATAGAAACTTACAAGATTCTTAAGGGGTTGGACAGGCTAGATGCAGGAAAATTGTTCCCGATGTTGGGGAGGTCCAGGACAAGGGGTCACAGCTTAAGGATAAGGGGGAAATCCTTTAGGACCAAGATGAGAAGGAATTTTTTCACACAGAGAGTGGTGGGTCTCTGGAATTCTCTGCCACAGAGGGTAGTTGAGGCCAGTTCATTGGATATATTTAAGAGGGAGTTAGATGTGGCCCTTGTGGCTAAGGGGATTAGAGGGTATGGAGAGAAGGCAGGTACGGGATACTGAGTTGGATGATCAGCCATGATCATATTGAATGGCGGTGCAGGCTCGAAGGGCCGAATGGCCTATTCCTGCACCTAATTTCTATGTTTCTATGTTTCTAAATGTTCATTTTTACAAACCTTGTTCTCGAGGGTTGCTAACAAAAATCTCGAAGTTGCAAACCAAATCTCGTTGCACTTATGTGTAATGACAATAAAAGATATTATTATTATTACGCCGATGAACTGCAGGTAAGCACTTACCATTGTTTCCAGCGTAGCGGACCCGTTAAAACCCACCAAAATCATCAATTTCTGCGCTGTAAATAATTATGGAAATCGGGATAAGCGTGAGAGACATTTAGCTTACTTCAGAATTCCAAAAGTGAGGAGAAGTGATTGTAGATAGAAGCGAGAGCTGAAGGAACAACAACAGCCAAAGTGGTTGGCGAACAGTGATAAATCTGTCTGTAAAATTTTAAAATCGCCCATGGCTCTCGTGGGTTTTTACATACAAAAAGAAAACGTGTCTGAAGCAGAATTTACAGCCAGATTTATCACTTCTGAGACTTTTTAGATACCAAAGGAATCAAGAAAAACCCCAAATAATGCCTTACTGTTGAAGAAATGCAGTGAGCAAGAACGATAATTCCCAATATTTTCAATTCCGATATCTGCACGGCCAATGTTCACCAAGCACTTTAGCTGTTGTTGCCCCTTCACCTCTCGCTTCTCTTTACCTTCATTTTGCTTCACCTTTGGAATTCTGAAGTTGGGCACATGTCTCTCACGATTGTGTAGCTCTTCCACAATCACCTTGTTCCAATGCATTGCCACATCTGGCCACACACTGCTCTCAGCTCAGCATTCAGCAGAGGCTCATTCTCCTCAACAAACTGCTGTTGTTCAGTTCTATCATATTGCAATTCCTGCAGCAATTCTGGATTGTCATCATCAAGGTGCATCCTTCCATTTCTTGGTTGTGGCAAATTAAATAATTCCATTGTTTTGTTCCAATTCTCAATCCTCTGGACTCACTGAAGAATTTGTGCAAAACATTTTTTTGAGGCGGGCGATGTCGGGGTGGGTGGAGGACAGCAATTGCCCTGCAGCCGAGGGAGTGGGGCGGCTGCAGGCGGGGGCTCTTGTGGGCTGATGAGGGAGGGACGTGTCCTGCAACGGGCGATGGGGGCGGCCTCAGGAGGGGGAGCATCCTATAGCCAGGCGGAGAGCAGTGTCTTGAGGTGGGGGCGTCAGTGGGGGGTGGGGGGGTGGCGGTGAGCGATCTACTCATGGCCTCTGGACTCACTCACTTCCTTGGGACTAACTCATGGTCTCTGCACTCACTCACTCATGGCCTCTGGACTGACAGACTGAACCATGGCTTATGGACTGCCCGACTTATGCCCGACTTCTGGAGTCACGTCCGAATTTTGTAAACTGAAAACTGTAACATCCACATTGAGGAACAGCTTCTTCCTGACGGCCATCAGGCTATTAAACACAATGAATACGCTCTGAACTACAAAAGACTATATTATTTTTACTATTTGTTATCTGTTGATCACACACACACCCTCCAGCTCACACAGACACTCACGCACAGACACACTCACACACACACACTCACACACAGACACACTCACACACTGACACACAGATTCACACACATATAGACTCCCTCACCCACACATAGACTCACACACAGTCAAGTCAAGTCAAAGTCAAAGTCAAAGTCAAACAAACTTTATTGTCATTTAGAAATACATTGATATATGCAGTTCCAAACGAAATTCCGTTGCAATTGGCTCCCTGTGCAACACGATAATTAACAGAAGGATAAACATGGATAAAATGGATGAAATGGATAAAAGGATAAATAGACAATAGTGGCAGCCCATTACATGGCATTCAGGAGCCTGATGGCTCGTGGGAAGAAGCTGTTGCAGAACCTTGATGTTCTGCTCCTTGTGCTGTGATATCTTTTGCCTGAGGGCAGCAGAGTGAACAGTCCGTGATGGAGATGTGTGGGGTCTTTTATAATACTGCTGGCCTTAGACACGCAATGTTTGGCCGCAATATCCCCGATTGAGGGGAGAGAGGTCCCGGTGATTTTTTCCACTGTCACACAGAGACTATCTCACAAACACACACACACACACTCATACACACTCAGACTCTCTCACAAACACATACACACACACCCACACAGTGGGATAGATGTCTCTCACGATTACCCTGACTTTCACAAATATTTACAGGGCAGAAATTCACCATTTTGGCGGTTTTTAACAGGTAGGAAAGTACGTGTTTTGTGTATTAACAACATATACCGGAAGCTGCAAATGTCCTCGAGATGGATTGAGTGGCTCCGTGCGTCAAGCCATTTGTCCCCGTGACCTTATGTGCAACCCCCCCTATATACACACACAGGCTCTCAGACACACTCACAGACTCACACACACTCACACACACCCACCCACACACATACAGACACACACACACACAGACTTACACTCACACACACTTGCACACACAGACTCACACACACACACACAGACTCACACACACACACACACACACCACAGACACACCCACAGACACACCCACAGACACACACACAGACACACACACACACTCGCACACACACAGACTCACACACACACACTCACAGACTCACACACACACCCACGTACCCACTCACACTCACACCAATACTAAAATGTAAATTCAGAACGTGGTAAACATAGTGTGTAAACTGAATGATTCAAATGTTTAAAGCCTCCTGCAGAGGCTGCTGCTGAAGCAAAAACGTGCTTTAAATAACGTCCAAAAAACACACTCATCATAGACAGAGTAGTAAGCTGCCTTGAATTATTCAACGGTGTCTTCACTCTGGGCCTTCTGCACTCAGCGTGATCTTGCCACGAACCAGAAATGACTCAGCGGCATCTTGCAATTAACCGGAAATGCCGTCACCAGCGCCATCTTGCCATGAACAGGAAATTACACACTCAGCGCCATCTTCCCGCCAACCAGAAATGATGTCATCAGCACAATCTTGCCACTAAGCGGAAGTCCAGGAATGAGAGCAAATTTTGCAATTAAACTCAGTCCTGATCTAATAAAATGTTTATTCACGCTTTATCCATCAGAAAACTGTTGAAAGCATTTTAAACCCAAGACAAACAATTTTGCAAACGTTTTACAACCAATGCATTTTCTGCAACCATTTTTGAAGCAAGACAAACAATTTAGCAAACATATTACAACCAATACATTTACTGAAAACATTTTTTTTGAAGCAAGACAAAACAATTTTGCAAACGTTTTACAACCATTTCAAGGGGACTCCTGTTGAGTAGACATGCGTTCAGTGTTATTCACAGCTCAGAGAGACGTGACCATCTCGCAGTGTCTTCCGGGTTTTATAGTCCCTCCCCCCTGCCACCAGCGGGGCAGCAGGGAGAATGGCAATTGGTTTTAAAACATTAATAACACTTTGTTTTTTCATCGATGGGAAATATCCTCTGGTCCAGCGTAGCGGAGGGGGACTCTGAGTAAGGTGACCAAAAATCATGACCGTAGGTAGCGGCGTTCTTTCTAAAATCATGAAAGAGAAAGACAGGAAGTGGTCATGATCTTACTTTTATGTCCTGTTGAGTTTCACTGTATGTATAATTTGTTTTCATTTACCTCACAGCCAACAATGAATCATTGTTGGTTCCATCTTTCCTTAATCATCATTGCTTTTGCATATCTTTCATTCATTTGTTCTATATACCATCAATATCTCATTTCCCTTTCCCCTAACTCTCAGTCTGCAGGGTCTCGACCCGAAACATCACCTATTCCTTTTCTCCAGAGATGCTCCCTGACCCACAGAGTTACTCCAGCAGTTTGTGTCTGTCTTCAATATCAGACTATACTGAATAATACAGCCACAAAGGAACCTTTGGTACCAGTCATTTCTTATTCATTTAAGTTGTGAAACTATGATTAAATTCTTACGGGCCAACTTGTTTGAAACTGCAGCTTGATATGTATTTGGCAATAAAAGTGGCATTTAAACATTTTATCAATCTAATACATTTTGTTTTGTAACAACATATTTCTTAGAGTGTCCAAACACACTCAGGCTCTTGGCTTTTGACAATATAATGTGACTTTTCCAGCTGTTTTGTTACAATAGCCTGAACGTCCCTTGGCTCAAGCCTCCCCCACATTCTTCTGTGATATGATAGCAATGTCTATTTTTCACCAAAGTCAAAGTTTACAATCAAAGTTGTCCTGCACCAGCAATTTAATGTAAACCAGATTAGCATAATGGTCTTGGAGTACACCATTCCATCCATTCCATTTTAAGTGATCATAACCACAAAATATGTTGATTTAATTTTTGGAATACTGTGGACTCGGTCATTTGGATTAATTGCTAGTTTCTTCTTTGGGAAGATTTTTTTTTCAAGCTGCTGATAATTTATCTTTTTTGTACCATTATTATTTCTATATTGTGTTGTAGCGGACATCTTATTCAAAAAATAAATGTTCAAAAGACAAGAAAGCTGAACAGAGTTAATACTGGATAACTGGGTGGCAGGACAAATGCCAGGTACAGTAAAGTTTCATTGCTGTTCTTGAGAGGTTCTGCACATTTCTACTGAGCCATGTCAATGCAACATCAATTGGTGTAACACATTTTCATTAAATTCTAGTGAAATTAATCACTCAGTACAGCTAAATGCTGAACACTGAATATAGTTAAAACAATTTCTAAATGTTACACAGAAGTTAAGGTTTCTTTGCTGTCCCAAAGGCCTCATTTACAGTGATTATTGTAATTGCTCATGAAATTTGACCTTCATATAATCATTACCGATGAGGCAATGTCAACATCTGGAAATGGGACCTACAAGGCGAATTATAGACAATAGACAATAGGTGCAGGAGTAGGCCATTCAGCCCTTCGAGCCATTCAATGTGATCATGGCTGATCATCCCCAATCAGTCACCCCGTTCCTGCCTTCTCCCCATATACTCTGACTCCACTATCTTTAAGAGCCCTATCTAGCTCTCTCTTAAAAGTATCCAGAGAACTGGCCTCCACAACCCTCTGAACCAGAGAATTCCACAGACTCAAAACTCTCTGTGAGCCAAAGTGTTTCCTCGTCTCCGTTCTAAATGGCTTACCCCTTATTCTTAAACTGTGGCCAGTGGTTCTGGACTCCCCCAACATCGGGAACATGTTTCCCGCCTCTAGCATGTCCAAACCTTTAACAGTCTTACATGATTCAATAAGATCCTCTCTCATCCTTTTAAACTCCAGAGTGTACAAGACCAGCTGCTTCATTCTCTCAGCATACGACAGCCCCGCCATCTTGGGAATTAACCTTGTAAACTTATGCTGCACTCCCTCAATAGCAAGAAAGTCCTTCCTCAGCACAGAATTCTAAGCACAGCCCTTACCTTGCTTCAAATTCAGAACATTTACCCTCTGACCAGCAAAGGTTGCATTAATTTTTGAACTGGTATCGTAAAGGCTCCTTTCCTGGTGTCCTCTTCCCTCTCCCAGTTTTACAATTCAAAGGCCAGAGTGATGGAGAATAGAGAATGAGCTGATAACCTGGCAGACTATGAGACAAGCCAAGCAATGAGATGGAGTTGGCCAGAGACACTTTCAGCTGTTGGAGCTGTGGATGGGTCTGTCTGCCAAGGGCAGTCAGCCACAGCAGGGAATGCAGCCACAGACAAAACAGACCCCTCTCCAGACAGGACAACTTCAAAACTGCAACATCATCGCTCGCAGATGGATTACTGCTAACATATGAGTAAAGTTAAGTTTATAAGATTCTTTCACTACATAGAAAGAAGTATTTAGACTGAAGAAGGGCGTCACAGTGGCACTATGATGGTGTTGCAGCCTTACAGTGCCATGGGCCCGGCTTCAATCATGACTAAGGGGGCTGTCTGTGCAGAGTTTGTACGTTCTCCCTGTAACTGCATGGATTTTCTGCGGGTGCTCTGTTCTCCTCCCACATTCCAAAGATGTACCAGTTTGTAGGTTAATTGGTTTCTTTAAATTGCCCCGTTAGTGTGTAAGATAGTGTTAAGGGCCTGTCCTACTTGGACCGTCACTTACACGACAGGATGGTAATGACTGTCGCGCAACGGTCCCGCAAGATTCACACGCGTCATCATGCGCCCGCACAGCTGAGTGGAGCGCGTGACGTTGTTTGAAAAACAGACACAAAATGCAGGAGTAACTCAGTGGGGTCGGCAGCTTCTCTGGAGAGAAGGAATGGATGACGTTCATAAGTTCATTCATTGTCACATACACCAATTGGTGTGGTGAAATTCACTGGCCAGGTTAGTCATACAATTTAAAAAAGCAACAGACCCTGTGCTGCAAGTGCACCAAGTTTCATAGAAACATAGAAAATAGGTGCAGAATGCGGCCATTCGGCCCTTCGAGCCAGCACCGCCATTCATTGTGATCATGGCTGATTGTCCCCAATCAATAACCCATGCCTGCCTTCTCCCCATATCCCTTGATTCCACAAGCCCCAAGAGCTCTATCTTACTCTCTCTTTAATCCATCCAGTGATTTGGCCTCCACTGCCCACTGTGGCAGGGAATTCCACAAATTCATAACTCTGAGGTGAGAAAAATATTTTTCACCAAGTCTTAAATGGCCACCCCTTTATTCTAAGTGTGGCCCCTGGTTCTGGACTCGTCCCAACATGGGCACATTTTTCCTGCATCTCACTTGTCCAGTTCTTTTATAATTGTATATGTTTCTATAAGATACCCCCTCATCCTTCTAAACTCCAGTGAATACAAGCTTAGTCTTTTAAATCTTTCCTCATATGACAGTCCCGCCATCCCAGGGAACAATCTTGTGAACCTACGTTGCACTGCCTCAATCACAAGGATGTCCTTTCCCAAATTAGGAGACCGAAACTGTACACAATACTCCAGAAGTGGTCTTACCAGAGCCCTATACAACTGCAGAACCTCTTTACTCCTATACTGAAATCCTCTTGTTATAAAGGCCAACATTCCATTAGCTTTCTTCACTGCCTGCTGTACCTGCACGCCAACTTTCAGTGACCGGTGTACAAGGACACCCAGGTCTCGCTGTACCTCCCCCTTATCTAACCTAACCCCATTGAGATAATAATCTGCCTCCTTGTTTTTGCTGCCAAAGCGGATAACCTCACGTTTATCTATATTATACTGTATCTGCCACGCATCTGCCCACTCACTCAACCTGTCCAGGTGTGAGGGATGAAGTGATTAAACCCCACTATTGTAAGGATTCAGGCGAAGATTCTAACTTGTAAACAGGATTCTAACCGATAGAGGCCAGGCAGGGAGAAGATGTTGACATAGCTGGGAGTGGGTTTATCACAACTGTCCTTGAGTGAGGATGGATAGCATAGTGTAGCGTAGAAGGAGGGTGAAAGATGGGACCCTTGTCAGTAGAGACTAGGGATGAAAGGGACCCTTGTCAGTAGAGACTAGCTTTAGTTCAGATATAAAAAAACTGAGATGGGTCAGTTGGAGGTGAGAAAACTAGGCCAGGTCAATTGCAACTGGGCATGCTTAATGATATGAATGAATATTGGTTATACGCTCCTAGTCAAGAAATTGCTCATTATCATGAACATGCTATGTATGATGTGGGAGGTACTGGGGGATGTACCCATAGACTGTGCACCTCAGTGCTCTGATTGGGGAGAGCCAGAAGGGGAGGTTATGCCAGCAGAATTGTGTGTATAAAGGGGCTTTACTTTTCTGATTTTGGTGTGTCTCAATTTGGGGAGGCACCCGATTCTGCAGATTCGCAAATAATAAAAAAACATCTCTTGTTTCGTGATTTAGTCTCTGAGCAGTGATTGTGAGCACAAGCTAGATCTCACACAGGTCACCCTGCAACCTCCTAACATCCTCTTCACAGTTTACATTACCACCCAGCTTTGTGTCATCCGTAAACTTACTAGTGGTGCTCCTAATTCCCTCTTCCAAATCATTAATATATATGGTAAACAGTTGTGGCCCCAACACCGAGCCTTGCGGCACTCCACTCGCCACTGCCTGCCATTCTGAAAAGGACCCGTCCAGCGACCAGCGCTCATTGTGAGCACCCATCGCACCACCAGTTCCAGCTCCTTCCCCGGTTAACCCTCACTGGCTCCTGCCCCACTCCCCGTGATACCCCCCCCCCCCCCTCTCCCCCACAACCCCCGTTTTTTCTCCGAGTTCTCTTCCCCCCCCCACAATACCCGGCCCACACCTATTGCTCCCCATACCCCCCCCCCCTCCACACCACCACGCCCACACCACGCGCCGTCCATACACCCCCCCGCCCACACATCCCCCCTCCCCCCACAACCCCCCCCGTCCACACCTCCCCCTCATTCCCCTCCAACCCCACATCCACCCCCCCCCACACACACACACACCCTACGACCACACATCCGCCTCCACCCGCACATACACCTCTCCCTCCACAATCCCGCACCACACACCTCCAACAACCCTCCCACCCCACACACCCCTGCCACACACCTACCCCACCCCACCCCACCCCACAGCAGTAGTCCACACCCCTGGCAGCGGCTGGCGGCAGGGGTAGGCCACAGCAGCGGTAGGCCCCGCCTGAAGCCATCCCCCCCACCCCGGCTGCAGGACGCATCCCCGCACCGGCCCCCGGCAGCAGCAGTGGTAGACCACGGCAGCACTCCCCCCTCCCCACCAGCCCCTAACAGGCCTCGTCTGAAGCCGTGCCCCTCCCACAGCTGCAGGATGCAGCAAGAGACGCAACAAGAAAGAATGGACTGAATAAATCTCATTGTAGAATACCTACATGTTCTACGTCTCAATGGGACCCAATGGGCGGGAACGGCTGAGCTGCCAGAGAGTTGCAAAGAGTGGATTTGGGGGGATTGAGGGGGGATGACATGAGTGCAGGACACTTCCCCCCCACCCTCACCGTCCCCCCCCCACCCTCACCGTCCCTCACCGTCCCCCCCCCACCCTCACCGTCCCCCCCCCACCCTCACCGTCCCCCTCCCCTGGTTGCAGGAAGCTCCCGCCCCATCAGTCCCCGCCTCAAGCCGTCCCGCCCCCAGCTGTAGGATGCTCCCTACCCGTCCCTGACTGAAGCCGGTGGGGAGCATCCTACAGCTGGGGGCGGTGGGGTGGAGCGTCCTGCAGCGGGGAAGGGGGGCAGGTTCAGGAGGGGGCTGTCGGGGGCCGGGGGGGGGGGGGGGGGGTGGGGGAGCATTCTACAGTGATATGCCATTCCAGCGCTACCCTCCCCACTTGCCTCCGACAAGCCCTGCCTGAAGTCGCCCCTCTCTCCTGGGTACAGGATGCTCCCCCATCCCCCATTGTCCCCCCGTCAGCCCACGCCTGAAGTCATGCCCCTCCCCCGGCTGCAGGTGCCCCCCCCCCCCCAGCCTCCGACAGTCCCCATCGGAAGCTGTCCCCCTCCCCCAGCTGCAGAATGCAATAAGAGACGCAACAAGAAAGAATGGACTGAATAAATCTCATCTTTAACTTTTAAATTGTTGTTATGTTTTATGAGTTATTCGCATTTAAAGCTTTAATAAATCCATTTTCCACTTGCCGTGCCCGTCAGCTGCGCCTGTGCAGTAATACCTGCGTGTTCTATGTCACAATGGGAACCCAATGGGCTGGAATGGCCGAGCCGCTAAGAGTTAATGTGGGGGGGGGGGGTTGAGGGGGGATGGAGTGAGTGAGAAAAAGTGTTTCCTCATCTCTGTTCTAAATGGCTTACTCCTTATTCTTAAACTGTGGCCCCTGGTTCTGGACATCCCCTGGTTCAGAGGGGAAATGCAAGAGTTACTTGAAGTTAGAGAAATCAAGAATCATACCACTGGGTTGCAAGTTGTCCAAGCAATAGGCGTGGAACAATTAGGGATAATCAATATGGCGTTGTGTGTGGGAACTATTAAGGGTTTGGACACGCTAAAGGCAGGAAACATGTTCCCGATGTTGGGGGGAGTCCAGAACCAGGGGCCCACAGTTTAAGAATAAGGGTAAGCCATTTAGAACGTAGATGAGGAAACACTTTTTCTCACGAAACGTGAGAATGTGGAATTCTCTGCCTCAGAGGGCGGTGGAGGCCATTTCTCTGGATACTTTCAAAAGAGAGCAAGATAGGGCATTGAAAGCGGAATCAGGGGATATGGGGAGAAGGCAGGAAGGGGGCACTGATTGGGGATGACCAGTCCTAGATTCTAGTCCTAGACTCCTACTGGTGGAAATATCCTCTCCATATCCACTCTATCTAAACCTTTCACTATTCTGTACGTTTCTGGAGTATCATTGTCAGAGTATTATAGAATTGTACAGTACAGAAGCAGGCTCTTTAGCCCTTCTTGACCAAATCGTCCAAGTTGGCATGTTGGGCTGTCCCCATTTGCCTGCATTTGGCTCGTATACCTCTAAACTCCTCCTATCCATAAATCTGTCCAGCCAGCATTTAAAATTTTAAAAGTATCTGCTTCTATAGCTTCCTCTAGCTGTTCATTTCAGATATGGACCAGGCACAATATCTCTGCAAGGATAATGGTTTTGGACAGTCCAAGTTCCATAAACACCTCCACTTTAAGGTGCACTGGCCTTGTCAGGCCCAAGCAAGCCATGCTGAAAGGATGGTGCGTGTAATTAAAATCAGGAACGAGCTGTCACCATGTCAGGGAAGGGCTGAGTCCAGCGTAACAGCCGCTCAAACATATGATGGGTGCATTGTTCACGAAGGTCACATGAGTGCCTTTTAAATAGAATGTATTTACTTGATGATACTGCGAGTGTAATTTTCTTGTCTATGCAGATATTGCATGTTCTCCCTGTGGCCACGTGGGTTTTCTCACACATTCCAATGAAATATAGGTTTGTATGTTAATTGTAAGTTTGCACAACTATCCAAAAATTGCCACTTGTGCACAGGATGAGAAAGTGGAATAACATAGAACTCGGGTGCAGTTGATGAATGGTCAGCGTGGACTAGGTGGGCTGGAGGGATGAATTTTTAAAATAAACTAGACTAAGTGGGACCCGTTGGGTCCCAGCATCACATGGGAGGGCTGGTCACCAACGCAATATTCCACCTCTCCACCAATTCCAATATTACTCGCCAGTGGGGGGGGGGGGGGCCTTTCTGTTGTGTTAGTATGTGTGTTGAGGGCCGAAGGTACTGGTTTCCAGAGGGCTAGTATAAGCGTTGTGGGCTGAATGGATTCTTGGGCTGGAAGCGAAATGTTGCAATGATTTTAAAAGCCAAGCAATGTGACTCCAGCCACCCCACAACCAAAATTCATTTTGTGAACACAAACTCTTTAAAAAGGCAAGGCAAACAATTGGGCTGCAGCCACACGACAACCAAAATCCATTTTGTGAACACAAACTCTTTAAAAAGGCAAGGCAAACAATTGGGCTGCAGCCACACGACAACCAAAATCCATTTTGTGAACACAAACTCTTTAAAAAGGCAAGGCAAACAATTGGGCTGCAGCCACACAACAACCAACATTGATTTTGTGAACACAAACTCTTTAAAAAAGTTTAAACAATTGGGCTGCAGCCACCCAACAACCAAAATTAATTTTGTGATCACAATCTCTTTAAATAGGCGAGGCAAACAATTGGGCTACTGCCAACCCACAACCAATATTCATTTTGTGAACACAAACTCTTTAAAAAGGCGAGGCAAACAATTGGGCTGCAGCCACCCCACAACCAAAATTGATTTTGTGAACTCAAACTTTAAAAAAAGAAGGTAAACAATTGGGCAGCTGCCACATCAAGGGGACTCACAGTGGAGTAGATGTACGTTCAGTGTTATTCACAGCTCAGAGAGCCGTGACCATCTCGTTTCCTGGGTCTGGCAGAGACTGAGTGAGGCACGACACTTCTGGGTTTTATAGTCCCTCCCCCCTGCCACCAGCGGGGGCAGCAGAGAGAACAGAGGGAATGGGGATTTAAAAAAAAACATTAATATCTCTCTAATTTTTAGTCGATTGGAAAAGTCCTCTGGTCCTGGAAGGCGGAGGGGGGTTCTGAGCGAGGTGGCCAAAAATGACGGCCATAGGTGGCGGCGTTCGCTCGGAAATCGCAGCACAGTGGGCCAAAAGCGGTCAAGATCAGACTTTTAGTAATATATAGATGGGTCGCTTTACCTGCACTAGTTCATAAATTCATAAGTTTTAGCAGGATTAGGCCTTTCGGTCCATCATCTACTCTGCCATTCA
This sequence comes from Raja brachyura, assembly GCA_963514005.1. Next base: position 1,555,481 of record OY740809.1, read on the forward strand.
ATTGTGGCGGATCTATTTTTTGCTCTCAATCCCATCCTCCTGCCTTCTCCCCATAACCCCTGACACCTGTCCTAATCAATAATCTGTCAATCTCGGCCTTAAAAATAAACTTGAAGGATAAATCAGGAGAGCAAGCTGAGTGAGAAGATTATAGCATAAGTTAGTTAATACAGGCAGCCCCCTCACAAGGCAGGCCTGAAGACCAAGTCACTCATGGTCATACATTCATGGTTGTATTGGCACCAGCTCAGAGTATAATGACGGTATATCTGAGAGGAGATGCAAAGATTGCCTGCAAAAAAAAGGCCATGGGGTTAAACAAGAGAAAACATAAATTACCAGATCAACTCAACGGGTTCAGCAGCATCTGAGGAGGCAAAGGAGCAGGTTGACATACCCACATCCTATAGGCATGTGGGTTGGTAGATGAATTGGCCACTGTAAGTTACCTCTAGTGTGCTGGTAAATGGCAGAAACTGAAAGGAATTGATGAGGAAGAGAGGAAAATTAACAATGGGATTAAGGTGCAATGGTGGAACTGGGTTTGAGGGGTAGTGTGGACTCGGTGAACACAGTGGTCTGATTCCATGCTGTATCTCTCCATGACTCATGACGACAGGTGATTTGTCGTTCACCTTGTGACCGTATGGGGTTTTTCCAGGTGCTCTGGTTTCCTCCCACATTTCATAGAATTTATTAAAGTTGGGGTCCATTGCAGGTGAGGGTGAGTGAGGCCCGGATCTGCGGGAGAGTCAGAGCGAGGTTCCGCTGGTGCCATTGCATTACAGCCAGTGTGGAACGCAAGTCACTGAAGGAGAACTGTAGCAAAAAGCGGCAAATCAATTGTCGTACATGTAATCTGGGTTGGGTCCGAACAGGGATGGAATCCCTGAGGTAGAAGATGGTGGAACAGGCAGGTGATGGTGGAACAGGCAGGCAATGAGAAAACACACCTGCCGATGGTAGCGTCTGGTTAAAAACATGGTTGTAGAGCTGGGGAGCAGGGGGAATCATAGAGGGGGAGCAGCGAGAGAGGATAGAAACATAGAAACATAGAAAAGAGGTGCAGGAGGAGGCCATTCGGCCCTTCGAGCCAACACCGCCATTCATTGTGATCATGGCTGATCTTCTCCCCATATCCTTTGATTCCACTAGCCCCTAGAGCTCTAACTCTCTCTTAAATCCATCCAGTGATTTGGCCTTCACTGCCCTCTGTGCAGGGAATTCCACAAATTTACAACTCTCTGGTTGAAAAGGTGTGGCCGCTGGTTCTGGACTCTCCCAACATTGGAACATTTTTCCTGCATCTAGCTCATTCAGTCCTTTTATAATTTTATATGTTTCTATAAGATCGCCCTCATCCTTCTAAACTCCTGTGAATACAAGCCTATTCTATTCAATCTTTCCTGATATGACAGTCCCGCCATCCTAGGGATCAATTTCGTGAACCTACTACCTCAATCACAAGGATGTCCTTCTTCAAATTAGGAGACCAAAACTGTACACAATACTCCGGATGTGGTCTTACCAGAGCCCTATACAACTGCAGAAGAACCTCTTTACTCATGTACAGAAATCCTCTTGTTATGAAGGCCAACATTCCATTAGCTTTCTTCATTGCCTGCTTTACCTGCACACCAACTTTCAGTGACTGGTGTACAAGGACACCCAGGTCTCGCTGCACCACCCCCTTACCTAACCTTACCCCATTGAGATAATAATATGCCCCCCTTATTTTTGTCACCAAAATAATGTGTGGATAACCTCACATTTATCTATATTATACTGCATCTGCCACACATCTGCCACTCACTCAACCTGTCTAGGTCATTCTGCTACCTCCTAACATCCTCTTCACAGTTCACACTGCCACCCAGCTATGTGTCATCCACAAATTTGCTAGTGTTGCTCCTAATTCCCTCTTCCAAATCATTAATATATATGGTAAACAGTTGCGGCCCCAACACTGAGCCTTGTGGTACTCCACTCGCCATTGCCTGCCATTCTGAAAAGGACCCGTTCACTCCTACTCTTTGCTTCCGGTCTGTCAACCAATTTTCTATCCATGTCAGTACCCTACCCACAATACCATGTGCTCTAATTTTAGTCGCCAGTCTCCCGTGCGGGACCTTATCAAAGGCTTTCTGAAAGTCTAGATACACTACATCCACTGGCACCCCTTCATCCATTTTACTTGCCACATCCTCAAAAAATTCCAGAAGATTAGTCAAGCATGATTTCTCTTTCATAAATCCATGTTGACTTGGACTAATCCTTTTTCTGCTATCCAAATGCCCCGTAATTACCTCTTTAATAATTGACTCCAGCATCTTTCCCACCACCGGTCAGGCTAATTGGTCTGTAATTCCCTGTTTTCTCTCTCGCTGCTTTCTTGAAAAGTGGGATAACATTAGCTATCCTCCAATCCACAGGAACTGATCCTGAATCTATTGAACAATGGAAAATGATCACCAATGCGCCCACTATATCACCACCTCCCTGAGGACCCTGGGATGCAGACCATCTGGCCCAGGGGACCATTAGCCTACCCAATACTATTTCTCTCCTAATGAAAATTTATTTCAGTTCCTCAACCCCCTTAGATCCTCTGTCATCTGGGAGATTGTTTGTGTCTTCCTTAGTCAAGACAGATCCGAAGTGCCTGTTCAACTCTTCTGCCATTTCCTTGTTAACCGTAATCATTTCACCCGTGGCAGGATGTTGCAGAACTCTCGTCGGAGAGATAAGAACTTCTTCAAAGCAGACACACCTTGAGGAGATTTTGCAGTGGAGCAGATGAAATGTAAAAACAAAGAACTGCAGATGCTGGTTAATACACATAGGGTCACAATGTTCTGGAGTGGGTCAGGCAGCATCTCTGGAGAACATGGATAGTGATGTTTCGGGTCAGGACGCTTCTTCAAACTGATTGTAAGGGAGGGAGAAGAAAGCTGGAAAAGGGGATGAGCAGGACAGAGCGTGGCAGATAATAGGTCGACATAGGCGAGGGAAGTGTCTGATAGACTAATGGTTGGAACAAAGGCCAGTGATAAGAAAGGAAAGTGTGAGACAGGTTTGAAGAGTTGTGGATTGTTAAATCAGTGGAAGGAAAGTAATGATGGTAGGGGGGAGGCAGAGGCTAGGTGGGTAGAGGGGAGAAATAGGTGGGAGTTCTGGTGGGGCAGAGGGGAGGGAACGGAGGGAGTGGGAAGAGGGGGGAGGCAAGGTTGTGTGGGAGGGGGAAGTGGGGGGGGGGGGGGTGGCTAGTGACAGTTTACCTAAACATGGGTAATTCAATGTTCATACTGATGCGGTGTAAGCTGCCGAAGCATATATGAGGTGCTGTTCCTCCAGTTTGCATCAGGACTCACCCTGGCAATAGAGGAGGGCCAGAAGAGAAAGGCCAGTATAGGAACGTAAAGGGCGGTTAAAGTGCTTAGCAGTGTTTAAGAAGGAACTGCAGATGCTGGAATATCGAAGGTAGACAAACGTGCTGGAGAACCGTAGTGGGTGCAACCGGGAGATCCTGCAGGCCTAGGCGGAACAAGCACAATGTAGATTATAGGGTTGCCAAGTCTATGCTTGGTCATGCTGATGTACAGGAGGCTACATCGGGAACACCAGATGCAGTAGATGAAGTTAGCGATAGTACATGCAAACATCTGTCTCACCCGGTTATTTAATGACTAACCTAATTGTAATTGCATATCCCCACTGACCTCAGCATACACATTCTGAGCATTCCATCTTAAATATTATTCTCAGATATATTTTTAAAATCTTTTGACAGCTGCCATGTTGTGTTTCAGAACAGGAGATGGACGATGATGGATGATGGAGATAATAGATGATGAAAGAATAGGTCGACTGGGCTTGGATTCACTGGAATTTAGAAGGATGAGAGGGTATCGCACAGAAACATATAAAATTCTTAAAGGATTGGACAGGCTAGATGCAGGAAAAATGTTCCCGATGTTGGGGGAGTCCAGAACCATGGGCCACAGTTTAAGAATAAGGGGCAGGCAATTTAGGACTGAGATGAGAAAAAAACTTCTGCACCCAGAGAGTTGTGAATCTGTGGAATTCTCTGCCACAAAGGCAGTGGAGGCAATTCATTGGATATTTTCGAGAGAGTTAGATCTAGCTCTTAGGGCGAAAGGAATCAAGGGATATGAGGAAAAAGCAGGAAGGACTGAAGGACTGAATGGCCTACTGCTGCGCCTGTTTTTCTCTATGGTGGAAGCATTGAGAATGGACAACATTATACTCCAATATATCAAGTTTAAATAACCTGCTATATAACCATATAACAATTACAGCACGAAAACAGGCCCTCTCGGCCCTTCCAGTCCATGCCGAACATTTATTTTCCCCTAGTCCCATCTACCTGAACTCAGACCATATCCCTCCATTCCCTTCCCGTCCATATGCCTAACCACTTTACTTTTAAATGTTAAAATCGATCCTGCCTCCACCACGTCTGTTGGAAGCTCATTCCACACAGCCACCACTCTCTGAGTAAAGAAGTTCCCCCTCATGTTACCCCTAAACTTCTGTCCCTTAATTCTCATGTCATGCCCTCTTGTTTGAATCTTCCCTACCCTCAATGGGAAAAGCTTATCCACGTCAACTCTGTCTATCCCTTTCATCATTTTAAAGACCTCAATCAAGTCCCTCCTGAATCTTCTGCGCTCCAAAGAATAAAGACCTAACTTGTTCAACCTGTCTCTGTAACTTAGTCACTGGAACCCAGGCAACATTCTAGTAAATCTCCTCTGTACGCTCTCTATTTTGTTGACATCCTTCCTATAATTAGGCGACCAAAATTGTACACCATACTCCAGAATTGGTCTTACCGATGCCTTGTACAATTTTAACATTACTTCCCTACTCCTATATTCAATGCTCTGATTTATAAAGGCCAACACAGTAAAAGATTTCTTTACCACCTTATCTACATACGATTCCACCTTCAGGGAACTATGCACAGTTATTCCTAGATCCCTCTGATCCACAGCATTCCTCAATTCCCTACCATTTAACATGTACGTCCTATTTTGATTTGTCCTGCCAAGATGTAGCACCTCACACTTATCAGCATTAAACTCCATCTGCCATCTTTCAGCCCACTCTTCCAAATGGCCCAAATCTCTCTGTAGACTTTGAAAATCTACTTCATTATCCACAGCACCCCCTATCTTAGTATCATCTGCATACTTACTTATCCAATTTTCCACCCCATCATCCAGATCATTGACAAACAACAGTGGACCCAACACAGATCCCTGAGGCACCCCATTGGTCACTGGCTTCCAACCTGACAAACAGCCATCCACCATTACTCTCTGGCATCTCCCATTCAGCCACTGTTGAATCCATCTTGCTACACCGCCATTAACACCCAAAGATTGAACCTTCTTAACCAACCTTCCATGGGGAACCTTGTCAAAGGCCTTACTGAAATCCATGTAGACAACATCCACTGCTTTACCCTCATCAATTTCCCTAGTAACCTCTTCAAAAAATTCAAGAAAGTTTGTCAAACATGACCTTCCAGGCACAAATCAATGTTGACTGTTCCTGATCAGACCCTGTTTATCCAGATGCTTATATATATTATCTCTAGGTATCCTTTCCATTAATTTGCCCACCACTGACGTCAAACTAACAGGTGTATAATAGCTAGGTTTATACTTTGAACCCTTTTTAAACAATGGAACAACATGCGCAATACGCCAATCCTCCGGCACTATTCCCGTTTCTAATGACATTTGAAATATTTCTGTCATAGCTCCTGCTTTCAGGACCTCTTCCCTTTTTCTGCCTATGTCGTTGGTACCAATGTGTACCACAACATCAGGCTCCTCTCCCTCCCTTTTCAAAATCTTTTCGACACGTTCCGACACATCCGAGACCCTGGCACCAGGGAGGCAAACTACCATCCGGGTCTCTCGACTGCGTCCACAGAATCGCCCATCCGACCCCCTAACTATAGAGTCCCCTATTACAATTGCCCTCCTCTTTTTGCTACCCTTCTGAGCATCAGGGCCGTTCTCTGTGCCGGAGGCCCGGCCGCTGTTGCAGCCCCCAGGAAGGCTGTCCCCTCCAATCGTACTCAAACATGAGTACCTATTTTCCAGGTGTACAGCCACTGGGGTACTCTCTAGTCCCTGCCTCTGCCCCTTGCCCTTCCTAACAGTGACCCACTTGTCTGCCTCCCATGGTCTGGGAGTGACCACCTCCCTGTAGCTCCTCTCTATGACCTCCTCATTCTCCCTGACCAGACGGAGGTCCTCGAGCTGTTGCTCCAGGTTCCTAACACTGTCCTTTAGGAGCCCCATCTTAACACACCTGGCGCAGATGTGGACGTCTGGAGGGCTGTCAGCTTCCCTGACCTCCCACATCTGACATTCGCAACAGTACATTGCCCTGGCCTTCATACTCCCCCCTTACACAGGATACAATATCAACACAATGCAAAGTACACAACAAATTGCTGGAATCTGACTGCCAATCAGCTGCTTACCCTAGTTCACTTCCCACCAATCAGCGGCTTCGTCAAAACCCCCCCAAAAAAAACACTTCTCCGAATGGAACGTTATGGATTTCGGTAAACAAGCCCCGTGCTGGATTTTAAACCTTACCGGTCTGGTGTCGTTCCTGCCCCTCCTTCTCTTCCAACGGCTCCTGTGGGCCTCTCACTGTATCATTCACTGTACCACACAAGGAGAATTGACATTCAGTGCAGTTCCGGGTGTGGGGGCAGGGGAAGGGTAGGCGGGAGCGGAATGCATTCTCCATGGAAATGCATTCCAGCAGACTAGTGCTGGAAGATATAAATATAATGATCTGACAAATTAATAGTGTTAAATATCTGTAACGTTCCTCGGCAACAGGAATGGAATGTTAACGTCAATCTGCTGAAGTAATTTTATTCATTCAGCTTTACTCGCACGAGTCATAGAGTTACACAGCATGGAAACAGGCCATTCAGCCCAATCTGCCCACACCCATCAACATGCCCCATCTACACTCGTCCTTTGGAGACATAGAGTCATAGAATGATTCAGTGTAGAAATGGGTCCATTCGCCCAACTTACCCACACCAGCCAACTAGTTCCACTTGCCCAGGTTCGGCCCATTTCCCTCCAAACCTGTCCTATGCATGTACATGTCTAACAGTATCTTAAACATTGAGAAAGTCCCTGCCCCAACTACCTCCTCTGGCAGCTTGTCCCATACACCCACCACCCTTTGTGTGAAGAAGTTACCCCTCATATTCCTATCACAGTAAATGTTTTCCTCTTCATAAATCTACGCCCTCTGGTCCACGATTCACCTACTCTAGGCAAGAGGCTTTGTACATCCACCCGATCTATTTGTCTCATGATTTTATATACCTCCATAAGATCATCCTTCATCCTTCTGCGCTCCAAGGAATAGAGTCCCAGCCTACTCAACATCACTATCGCTCGCACCCTCTAGTCCTGACAAAATCCTCGTAAATCTTCTCAGTACCCTTTTTATCTTTTCTATAACAAGGTGCCCAGAATTGAACACAATACTCTATATGTGGCTCACCAACATCTTATTCAACTGCAACTTCTACACTCAATACTCTGGCTGATGAAGGCCAATGTGTCAAAAGCCTTTTTAAAAAGAGAAAATAGGTGCAGGAGGAGGGCATTCGGCCCTTCGAGCCAGCACCGCCATTCATTGTGATCATGGCTGATTGTCCCCAATCAACAACCCGTGCCTGCCTTCTCCCCTTGATTCCACTAGCCCCTAGAACGCTATATAATACACTATTAATTCGGCCTTCACTGCCTTCTGTGTCAGGGAATTCCACAAATTCACAACTCTCTGGGTGAAAAAGTTATTTCTCACCTCAGTCTTAAATGGCCTCCCCTTTATTCTAAGACTGTGGCCCCTGGTTCTGGACTCGCACAACATTGGGAACATTTTTCCAGCATCTAGCTTATCCAGTCCTTTTATAATTTTATATGTTTCTATAAGATCTCCCCTCATCCTTCTAAACTCCAGTGACTACAAGCCTAGTCTTTTCAACCGTTCCTAACAGTCCCACCATAGAAACATAGCAAATAGGTGCAGGAGGAGGCCATTCGGCCCTTTGAGCCAGTACCGCCATTCATTGTGATCATTGCTGATCATCCCGTATCAATAACCCGTGCCTGCCTTCTCCCCATATCCCTTGACTCCACTAGCCCCTAGAGCTCTATCTAACTCTCTCTTAAATCCGTCCAGTGACTTGGCCTCCACCGCCCTCTGTGGCAGGGAATTCCATAAATTCACAACTCTCTGGGTGAAAAAGTTTCTTCTCACCTCAGTCTTAAACGACCTCCCCTTTATTTTAAGATGGTGCCCCTGGTTCTGGACTCACCCAATATTGGGAACATATTTCCTGCATCTAGCTTGTCCAGTCCATTTATAATTTTCTATGTTTTTATAAGATCCACCATCATCCTTCTAAACTCCAGTGAATACAAGCCTAGTCTTTTCAATCTTTCCTCATATGACAGTCCCGCCATCCCAGGGATCAATCTCAAGAACCTACGTTGCACTGCCTCAACACAAGGGTGTCCTTCCTCAAATTAGGAGACCAAAACTGTACACAATACTCCAGATGTGGTCTCACCAGAGCCGTACACAACTGCAGAAGAACCTCTTTACTCCTATACTGAAATCCTCTTGTTATGAAGGCCAACATTCCATGAGCTTTCTTCACTGCCTGCTGTACCTGTAAGCCAACTTTCAGTCACTGGCGTACAAGGACGCCCACGTCCCGCTGCACCTCCCCCTTACCTAACCTAACACCTACTCTTTGCTTCCTGTCTGCCAACCAATTTTCTATCCATGTCAACACCCCAATGCCATGAGTTCTAATTTTAGTCTCCAGTCTCCCATGTGGGACCTTATCAAAGGCTTTCTGAAGGTTTTTGACCACCCAGTCTACCTGTGACTCCACCTTCAAGGAACCATGCACCTGCACTCCTAGATCCCTCTGCTCTACATCACCCCCCAAATCCTTACCATTCACTGTGTAGGTGCTGCCCATGTTAGATTTCAACACCTCACATTTCTCTGTATTAATTTCCATGTTCATGGAACTTACATTCTTGTACGTTTGCAGGATTTTATGAGTGAGTCCAGCAGAATATTTAATATGATATCTTGTCATGTTTTGCGGTGTGGATGAGAATAGCCTGGTTTATTTTTAGTGCCATCATTTATAACAGTGATATGATTTGCTCTGTCACTGCAGTAAACTATTCTTATCCTTCTTGCCTACCATTGGAATCAAAATATATCGCTAAATGTACATGATATGGGAACTATTTAAAATATTTGATCGGTTCTCTTTAATTTATGGCCAAGTATTTATTGTGCACCAGACTAAGTGGGACGCATTGGGATGCATTTAGCATTGGGTCCCAGTCACACGGGAGGCCTGGTCACCCAACGCAACACATTTCCCAACACAATATTCCACCACTCACCCATAGCCCCTAACTGCGCAGGTGCGGCTCATTTCCCCTCATCCCCCAGACTCCCTCCCCCTCATCGTCATGTGTGGAAGAGGTGTGTGGGCGGGGGGGAAGGGTGTGGGATGGGGGGGGGGTGTGAGGGCGGGGGGGGGGTGTGTGCTGGGGAAGAGGGTGGTGTGGGTGGGGGGTTGTGGGGGGAAGGGGGGGTTGGGGGTGTATGTTATGGGTGGTGCGGTTTGTCGGCGGGGTTGTGGGCAGGAGGGCGTGTGGGAGGGGGGTGTGCTTGGTGGGGGGTTGTGGGCAGTGGGGGTATGTGGCAGTGTGGGTGTGGGTGGGGGTGTTGTGGGGCGAGGGGTGTGTGGGCGGGGGCGGGGTGTGTGGGCAGGGGGGTTATGGGCAAGAGGGCATGTGGGCGTATGGGCAAGAGGGCGTGTGGCGGGGTGTGTGGGCAGGGGGTTGCGGGGGGAGGGGTGTATGGGTAGGGGGAGGGGTGAATGTGGGCAGGGGCTGTGGGGGGGGGGGCCTGTGGGGGCAGGGGTTTGTGGGGGAGGGGCATGGGAGCAGGAGGGGGATTGTGGGGGTGTGTGGTTGGGGAGCAGGGTGGGATTGTGTGGGGGAGGGGTGTCAGGTGGGGATGGTGTTGTGGGCGGGGAAGGGTGTGGAGGGGAGGTGTATGGGGGCAGGGGGAGATTGTGGGGGGTTAGATAGAAAATAGGTGCAGGAGGAGGCCATTCAGCCCTTCGAGCCAGCACCGCCATTCGTGTGATCATGGCTGATTGTCCCCTATCTATAACCCGTGCCTGCCTTCTTCCTATATCCCTTGACTCCACTAGCCCCGAGAGCTCTATCTAACTCTGTCTTAAATCCATCCAGTTACTTGGCCTCCACTGCCCTCTGTGGCAGGGAATTCCATAAATTCACAACTCTCTCTGTGAAAAAGATTTTTCTCACCTCAGTCTTAAATGACCTCCCCTTTATTCTAAGACTGTGGCCCCTGGTTCTGGACTCAACAAACATTGGGAACATTTTTCCTGCATCTAGCTTGTCCAGTCATAGATACATAGAAATTAGATGCAGGAGTAGGCCATTCGGCCCTTCGAGCCTGCACCGCCATTCAATATGATCATGGCTGATCATCTAACTCAGTATCCCGTACCTGCCTTCTCTCCATACCCTCTGATCCCCTTAGCCACAAGGGCCACATCTAACTCCCTCTTAAATATAGCCAATGAACTGGCCTCAACTACCCTCTGTGGCAGAGAGTTCCAGAGATCCACCACTCTCTGTGTGAAAAAATTCCTTCTCATCTCGGTCCTAAAGGATTTCCCCCTTATCCTTAAGCTGTGACCCCTTGTCCTGGACCTCCCCAACATTGGGAACAATCTTCCTGCATCTAGCCTGTCCAACCCCTTAAGAATTTTGTAAGTTTCTATAAGATCCCCTCTTAATCTCCTAAATTCTAGAGAGTATAAACCGAGTCTATGCAGTCTTTGTTCATAAGACAGTCCTGACATCCCAGGAATCAGTCTGGTGAACCTTCTCTGCACTCCCTCTATGGCAATAATGTCCTTCCTCAGATTTGGAGACCAGAACTGTACGCAATACTCCAGGTGTGGCCTCACCAAGACCCTATACAACTGAAGTAGAACCTCCCTGCTCCTATACTGAAATCCTCTTGTTATGAAGGCCAACATTCCATGAGCTTTCTTCACTGCCTGCTGTACCTGTAAGCCAACTTTCAGTCACTGGCGTACAAGGACGCCCACGTCCCGCTGCACCTCCCCCTTACCTAACCTAACACCTACTCTTTGCTTCCTGTCTGCCAACCAATTTTCTATCCATGTCAACACCCCAATGCCATGAGTTCTAATTTTAGTCTCCAGTCTCCCATGTGGGACCTTATCAAAGGCTTTCTGAAGGTTTTTGACCACCCAGTCTACCTGTGACTCCACCTTCAAGGAACCATGCACCTGCACTCCTAGATCCCTCTGCTCTACATCACCCCCCAAATCCTTACCATTCACTGTGTAGGTGCTGCCCATGTTAGATTTCAACACCTCACATTTCTCTGTATTAATTTCCATGTTCATGGAACTTACATTCTTGTACGTTTGCAGGATTTTATGAGTGAGTCCAGCAGAATATTTAATATGATATCTTGTCATGTTTTGCGGTGTGGATGAGAATAGCCTGGTTTATTTTTAGTGCCATCATTTATAACAGTGATATGATTTGCTCTGTCACTGCAGTAAACTATTCTTATCCTTCTTGCCTACCATTGGAATCAAAATATATCGCTAAATGTACATGATATGGGAACTATTTAAAATATTTGATCGGTTCTCTTTAATTTATGGCCAAGTATTTATTGTGCACCAGACTAAGTGGGACGCATTGGGATGCATTTAGCATTGGGTCCCAGTCACACGGGAGGCCTGGTCACCCAACGCAACACATTTCCCAACACAATATTCCACCACTCACCCATAGCCCCTAACTGCGCAGGTGCGGCTCATTTCCCCTCATCCCCCAGACTCCCTCCCCCTCATCGTCATGTGTGGAAGAGGTGTGTGGGCGGGGGGGAAGGGTGTGGGATGGGGGGGGGGTGTGAGGGCGGGGGGGGGGTGTGTGCTGGGGAAGAGGGTGGTGTGGGTGGGGGGTTGTGGGGGGAAGGGGGGGTTGGGGGTGTATGTTATGGGTGGTGCGGTTTGTCGGCGGGGTTGTGGGCAGGAGGGCGTGTGGGAGGGGGGTGTGCTTGGTGGGGGGTTGTGGGCAGTGGGGGTATGTGGCAGTGTGGGTGTGGGTGGGGGTGTTGTGGGGCGAGGGGTGTGTGGGCGGGGGCGGGGTGTGTGGGCAGGGGGGTTATGGGCAAGAGGGCATGTGGGCGTATGGGCAAGAGGGCGTGTGGCGGGGTGTGTGGGCAGGGGGTTGCGGGGGGAGGGGTGTATGGGTAGGGGGAGGGGTGAATGTGGGCAGGGGCTGTGGGGGGGGGGGCCTGTGGGGGCAGGGGTTTGTGGGGGAGGGGCATGGGAGCAGGAGGGGGATTGTGGGGGTGTGTGGTTGGGGAGCAGGGTGGGATTGTGTGGGGGAGGGGTGTCAGGTGGGGATGGTGTTGTGGGCGGGGAAGGGTGTGGAGGGGAGGTGTATGGGGGCAGGGGGAGATTGTGGGGGGTTAGATAGAAAATAGGTGCAGGAGGAGGCCATTCAGCCCTTCGAGCCAGCACCGCCATTCGTGTGATCATGGCTGATTGTCCCCTATCTATAACCCGTGCCTGCCTTCTTCCTATATCCCTTGACTCCACTAGCCCCGAGAGCTCTATCTAACTCTGTCTTAAATCCATCCAGTTACTTGGCCTCCACTGCCCTCTGTGGCAGGGAATTCCATAAATTCACAACTCTCTCTGTGAAAAAGATTTTTCTCACCTCAGTCTTAAATGACCTCCCCTTTATTCTAAGACTGTGGCCCCTGGTTCTGGACTCAACAAACATTGGGAACATTTTTCCTGCATCTAGCTTGTCCAGTCATAGATACATAGAAATTAGATGCAGGAGTAGGCCATTCGGCCCTTCGAGCCTGCACCGCCATTCAATATGATCATGGCTGATCATCTAACTCAGTATCCCGTACCTGCCTTCTCTCCATACCCTCTGATCCCCTTAGCCACAAGGGCCACATCTAACTCCCTCTTAAATATAGCCAATGAACTGGCCTCAACTACCCTCTGTGGCAGAGAGTTCCAGAGATCCACCACTCTCTGTGTGAAAAAATTCCTTCTCATCTCGGTCCTAAAGGATTTCCCCCTTATCCTTAAGCTGTGACCCCTTGTCCTGGACCTCCCCAACATTGGGAACAATCTTCCTGCATCTAGCCTGTCCAACCCCTTAAGAATTTTGTAAGTTTCTATAAGATCCCCTCTTAATCTCCTAAATTCTAGAGAGTATAAACCGAGTCTATGCAGTCTTTGTTCATAAGACAGTCCTGACATCCCAGGAATCAGTCTGGTGAACCTTCTCTGCACTCCCTCTATGGCAATAATGTCCTTCCTCAGATTTGGAGACCAGAACTGTACGCAATACTCCAGGTGTGGCCTCACCAAGACCCTATACAACTGAAGTAGAACCTCCCTGCTCCTATACTCAAATCCTTTTGCTATGAAAGCTAACATACCATTCGCTTTCTTCACTGCCTGCTGTACCTGCATGCCTACTTTCAATGACTGGTGTACCATGACACCCAGGTCGCGCTTTATCTCCCCTTTTCCTAATCGGCCTCCATTTAGATAATAGTCTGTTTTCCTATTTTTGCCACCAAAGTGGATAACCTCACATTTATCCACATTATCCAAACATTTGCCCACTCACCCAGCCTATCCAAGTCACCTTGCAGTCTCCTAGCATCCTCCTCACAGCTAACACTGCCCCCCAGCTTAGTGTCATCCGCAAACTTGGAGATATTGCCTTCAATTCCCTCATCCAGATCATTTATGTATATTGTAAATAGCTGGGGTCCCAGCACTGAGCCTTGCGGTACCCCACTAGTCACTGCCTGCCATTGTGAAAACGACCCGTTTACTCCTACTCTTTGCTTCCTGTTTGCCAGCCAGTTCTCTATCCACATCAATACTGAACCCCCAATGCCATATGCTTTAAGTTTATATACTAATCTCTTATGTGGGACCTTGCCGAAAGCCTTCTGGAAGTCCAGATACACCACATCCACTGGTTCTCCCCTATCCACGCAACTAGTTACATCCTCGAAAAATTCCACAAGATTCGTCAGACATGATTTACCTTTCGTAAATCCATGCTGACTTTGTCCAATGATTTCACCACTTTCCAAATGTGCTGCTATCCCATCTTTAATAACTGACTCTAGCAGTTTCCCCACTACCGATGTTAGACTAATTGGTCTGTAATCCCCCGTTTTCTCTCTTCCCCCCTTCTTAAAAAGAGGGGTTACGTTTGCTACCCGTCAATCCTCAGGAACTACTCCAGAATCTAAAGAGTTTTGAAAGATTATCACTAATTCATCCACTATTTCCGGAGCTACTTCCTTAAGTACTCTGGGATGCAGCCTATCTGGCCCTGGGGATTTATCGGCCTTTAATCCATTCAATTTACCCAACACCACTTCCGGACTAACCTGGATTTCACTCAAGTCCTCCTTTGACCGGCGGTCCCCTGCTATTTCCGGCAGATTATTTATGTCTTCCTTAGTGAAGACGGAACCAAAGTAGTTATTCAATTGGTCCGCCATATCCTTGTTCCCCATGATCAACTCACCTGTTTCTGACTGCAAGGGACCTACATTTGTTTTAACTAATCTCTTTCTCTTCACATATTTATAAAAACTTTTGCAGTCAGTTTTTATGTTCCCTGCCAGTTTTCTTTCATAATCTATTTTTCCTTTCCTAATCAAGCCCTTTGTCCTTCTCTGCTGGTCTCTGAATTTCTCCCAGTCCTCTGGTATGCTGCTTTTTCTGGCTACTTTGTACGCATCATCCTTTGCTTTGATACTATCCCTGATTTCCCTTGTTATCCACGGATGCACTACCTTCCCTGATCTATTCTTTTGCCAAATTGGGATGAACAATTTTTGTAGTTCATCCATGCAGTCTTTAAATGTCTTCCATTGCGTATCCACCGTCAACCCTTTTAGAATTGATTGCCAGTCAATCTTGGCCAATTCACGTCTCATACCCTCAAAGTTACCTTTCCTTAAGTTCAGAACCATTGTTTCTGAATTAACAATGTCACTCTTCATCCTAATGAAGAACTCGACCATATTATGGTCACTCTTGCCCAAGGGGGCAAGCACGCACAGTCGTTTTATAATGTTATATTTTTCTATAAGATTCCCCCTCAACCTTCTAAACTCAAGTGAATACAAGCCTAGTCTTTTCAATCTTTCCTCATATGACAGTCCCACCATCCCAGGGATTAATCTTGTGAACCTATGCTGCACTGCCTCAATCACAAGGATGTCCTTCCTCAAATTAGGAGACCAAAACTGTACACCTGATGTGGCCTTGCCAGAGCCCTATACAACTGGAGAAGAACCTCTTTACTCCTATACTGAAATCCTCTTGGTAAACAGTTGCGGCCCCAACACCGAGCCTTGCGGCACTCCACCTGCCGCAGCCTGCCATTCTGAAAAGGACCCGTTCACTCCCACTCTTTGCTTCCGGTCTGCCAACCAATTTTCTATCCATGTCAACACCCTACCCCCAATACCATGTGCTCTAATTGTAGTCACCAGTCACCCATGTAGGACCGTATCAAATGCTTTCTGAAAGTCTAGATACACTACATCCACTGACTCCCCTTCATCCATTTTACTTGTCACATCCTCAAGATCCTCAAGACATTCCAGAAGATTAGTCAAGCATGATTTATCTTTCATAAATCCATGTTGACTTGGACTAACCCTTTTACTGCTATCCAAATGCCCCATTATTGCCTCTTTAATAATTGATTCCAGTATCTTTCCCACCAATGAAGTCAGTCTGTAATTCCCCGTTTTCTCTCTCGCTCCTTTCTTGAAAAGTGGGATAACATTAGCTATCCTCCAATTCGCAGGAAGTAATCCTGAATCTATTGAACGTGGATGTGGGGGGGGGGGGGGGTTGTTGGGAGGAGGGCTGTGGGGGCAGGGATTTGTGGGGGAGGGGCATGGGGGCAGGAGGGGGATTGTGGGGGTGTGCGGTTGGGGAGCAGGGTGGGATTGTGGGGGGGAGGGGTGTGGTAGGGATGGTGTTGTGGGGGGGGGGAAGGGTGTGGAGGGGAGGTGTATGGGTAGCAATGTTACAAAATATTGAGATTTAAAAAATCAAGTCTGCAATTTATCCCATCAGATAAAGCATAAAAATAAGATTAATTTGACACCTAATTCACTTTCATATCTTCAGTATTAAAAAAGTTAGGGCCATTTTCATACTCAGAAATTAGCAACTTGCTTCCTATTGCTTTTCTATTGACTTGTCACAAAAGTTGTGATCGAGAACAGTCAAAAGCCCATAACCTCCTTAAAATTTAAGAGAACAAAGAAATTTTCAGTTATTATAGATTGAAGTATTCTGAAACAAATATGAAACAATCTTACTTGGATGACCTGAAATTAAAGCATATAATTAGTTAGTTACCCAATTGTAGCCAATTACAAAATTCAATTACTTGATCTAAACATTTATCAATTTCTTAAGAAAAAATTTAAAACAATTTAAAGCCTGAGTGTCCAATTAACAGTCACACAATAATTCACAATAAAACATGATTTTTAAATCTAATTGTCATTAATTTATAGGCCAAATTGAAGGAATTCAGTGTTTAATGCCTGTAAATTAATTGGCATTTTAAACAGCTTGCGAGTGGGATTTTCTGGAACGCCCTGCATTAGAACGTTACGGTTGCGGTGAATTTAAACCCCATATCTGCAGGAAAAATTCTGACAGTTCATATGGGGGCTAAATCACCGTTTCGCAACATGAAATATTGATTAAAGTCCCCTAAATAAGCAAGTTTATATGAAAAAATAAACAGCGTTCACTTACCTGTCTCCTACATAAAATCGGTCCCCGTTGTCGGCGTTCACGGCATTGGGAGCTCATTTTTATTTTACTGCAGCAATTAAATAGTCAGATGATTTATTTTAAAAAACAGACTTACCGGCAGTCGGAACGAATCTCCAAAAATAGATCGCACTCCGAGAAAATAAAGCTGCGGATTGCAAGGGGAAAACCGCATTTCAACCCCGCCCCCCCCCCCCCCCTTAAAGGCGCCAAAGTCGTGCACACGGTCAGCAGCAGAACTCCAGCACCGCTAAAGGTAAGTTTTATAACATACCTAGTATGGGGGCAGTGGGAGATTGTGGGGGGGGGGGGGAGGAGGGATGCGGGGGGCAGCGGAGTGTGGGGGGAGGGAGGTGTGTGGGTGGGGGGTAGTAGGGGGAGGGGCGGTGAGGGCAGGGATGATGAGTGAGGGGGGTGTGTGTGTGCGGTGGCGGTTATGGGGGGAAAGGTGTTTGTGGGCGGGGGGGCATGAGGGGAGAGGGGTGTGGGGCGGGTGGGTTGTGGGGGGAGTGAGGTGTGTGGGCGTGGTAGGGTAGTGATGGGAGGGGTGTGTGGACAGGGGGAAGGGGGGAGAGAGCTCGGAAAAAAGACGGATAAGAGCCATGGGGAGAGGAGGGTATCACGGGGGAGAGGGGCAGGAGCCAGGGAGGGGGAGCAGAGGGGAAGGGGCTGGAGCTGCCGGTGCGCTGGGGACTCACAGTGAGCGATGGTGAGTCTTGCAGCAGTGGAACCAGTCAAAAATAAGAACAAACTGCCCTGTTGAACTCAGCCACAGAAGCCAATACAAGTCTTGAACTACAGACGCTGGTTTGAACTGAAGACAGTCAAAAAAAACTCAGTGAGCCAGGCAGCATCTCTGGAGAAAATGAATAGGTGACATTTTGGGATGAGACCCATTCTTCAGACTGGGTCTCAACCCAAAACGTAACCTATTCAAACGTCTTGACCAAAAATGTCACATAATCCTATTCTCCAGAGATACTGCTTGACCCGCTGAGTTACTCCAGCATTTTGCGTCTTATATTCAGCCTTGAATATGCTTTTGTTGCCGTTTTGCAGTGTTGCAGGTACTACATCGAGGTTTATTACCTGTCGTATGAAGACTGTGTCTTTCCTTCACATAGCCATAGATGTCAAAGGTTATACACAGTTACACCTTTACATGGTCATAAGGCTCCAAACATTAGTGTTCCTGCACTATGGTTTCTTCAGAATATCTAAGAATTAGACACAGTGGCATCTCTTTTTATCCACAGATGCAATCCCAGTTAGATCGTCGTACCACAATCACTTCTTGACACAAAATCATGTTCATTCCAACTGAGGATTTCAATCAGACTGACATCCAGAGTGTGCTACCAAAATACTATCAGCACACCTCCCTTACCCATAACAGACACACACTGATCCATTCCCAGACCACATTGTGGTGAATCTGACTACCTGACTATGCTCCTCTATGCTATGCTGGTCAGATGAGTGTGCTTCTGCTTTCACAGACTTCTTCGGCAAGTCTGTAGAGGACTGTGCACCAAAGAAGACGATACGTGTGCTCCAATCAGAAACCATGCATAAACCACGAGCTCCACTCGCGGTGAAAGCCAAGGATGCAGCATTCAAGTCAAACAACCCTGAGCGATACAAGGATTCGATCTATGACCTTCACAGAGCCATTAAGATGCCAATATGGAATCATGGATCAAGCTGGAATACCAAGGCAATAACATGCTTACCTGTAGAGTGTGGCAACGAGTGTAAGTTGTAACAGCCTGTGAAGAGGAGCCAGGCAGCATTGCTGGCAACAATGCCTCCCTCCCCAATGCACTCAATGCATTCTACACCTCCTGTGAACAGAAGATTGCTGGAGGAACATCTTCTTTTCTGCCAGGCAATGCCTGTACGAACAGTTCATAGAAACATTGAAACATAGAAAATAGGTGCAGGAGTAGGCCATTTGGCCCTTCGAGCCTGCACCGCCATTCAATATGACCATCCAACTCAGTATCCTGTACCTGCCTTCTCTCCATCCCCCTGATCCCTTTAGCCGCAAGGGCCACATCTAACTCCCTCTTATATATAGCCAATGAACTGGCCTCAACTACTTTCTGTGGCAGAGAATTCCACAGATTTACCACTCTCTGTGTGATTTTTTTTATCATCTCGGTCCTAAAAAACTTCCCCCTTATCCTTAAACTGTGATCCCTTGTTCTGGACTTCCCCAACATCTTGCATCTAGCCTGTCCAACCCCTTAAGAATGTTGTAAGTTTCTATAAGATCCCCCCTCAATCTTCTAAATTCCAGCGAGTGCAAGCCGAGTCTATCCAGTCTTTCTTCATATGAAAGCCCTGACATCCCAGGAATCGGTCTGGTGAACCTTCTCTGTATTCCCTCTATGGCAAGAATGTCTTCCCTCAGATTAGACCAAAACTGTACGCAATACTCCAGGTGTGGTCTCACCAAGGCCCTGTACAACTGCAATAGAACCTCCCTGCTCCTATACTCCAATCATTTTGCTAAATGCGAACATACCATTCGCTTTCTTCACTGCCTGCTGCACCTGCATGCCTACTTTCAATGGTTACACAAAAAGCTGGAGAAACTCAGCGGGTGCAGCAGCATCTAAGGAGTGAAGGAGATAGGCGACGTTTCGGGTTGAGACCCTTCTTCAGACCCTTTCAATGACTGGTGTACCTTGACACCCGGGTCCCGTTACATCTCTCCTTTTCCTAATCGTCCACCATTCAGATAATAGTCTACTTTCCTGTTATTGCCACCAAAGTGGATAACCTCACATTTATCCACATTATACTGCATCTGCCATGCATTTCCCACTCACCCAACCTTCAAGTCACCTTGAAGCCTCCTAGCATCCTCCTCACAGCTAATACTGCCCCCCAGCTTTGTGTCATCCGCAAACATGGAGATGTTGCATTCAATAAGATTCGTCAAACATGATTTACCTTTCCTAAATCCATGCTGACTTTGTCCAATGATTTCACCACTTTCCAAATGTGCTGCTATCCCATCTTTAATAACTGACTCTAGCATTTTCCCCACTACCGATGTTAGACTAACTGGTCTGTAATTCCCTGTTTTCTCCCTCCCTCCCTTTTTAAAAAGTGGGATTACATTAGCTACCCTCCAATCCTCAGGTACTACTCCAGAACATGAAGGGATTTGAAAAATTATCACTAATGCATCCACTATTTCTGGGGTTACTTCCTTAAGCACTCTGGGATGCAGCGTATCTGGCCCTGGGAATTTATCGGCCTTTAATCCATTCAATTTACCTACCACTTCCCGACTTACCTGGATTTCACTCAGTTCCTCCATCTCATTTGATGTGTTCCTGTTGTAGACATTAGATTTGCCTTCTTGTGAATGAACCCATGGAAAGCAACTGGCCCAGATGGAGGATCTGGCCGAGTCCTCAGGATCCATGTAGATCTGCTGGCAAAGATATTCACAGATGTCTTTCACCTCTCACTACTCCATCCTGAGGCCCCACATGCCTCAAGAAGACAAGTATCCACCCAGTTCCAGAGAAAAATAAGGTAACGTGCCTTAGTAACTGCCGTCCAGTGACTCTGACATCCACCATCATAAAGTGATTCAAGAGACGTGATGGCGAACTAACTCCAGCCTCCCAGCCAGCCTTGATCCACTGCAGTTTGCTTACTGTTGCAACAGGTGTACAGCAAATGCGATCTCCCTCACCCTAAACTCATTCCTGGAACACCTGGACAAGGACTCCTATGTAAGGCTCCTGGTTAGAAACAAGGAAAATAGGTGCAGGAGGAGGCCATTCCGCCCTTCGAGCCAGCTCCGCCATTCATTGTGATCATGGCTGATCATCCTCAATCAATAACCCGTGCCTGCCTTCTCCCCTTATAGATAGATAGATAAATACTTTATTAATTCCCTTTTCAGGGATATTCAGATGTCCTTGCAGCACAGTAATAAAAATAAAACATAACATTAAAGAAGAAATTAAAACATAAAAACATGCCCCCACAAAGGTTTCCACTGTTGGGGAAGGCACAAAGTCCAGTCGTCTTCCACTTGCCCACCCATGGTCGGGCCTATTGAGGCCTCCGCAGCCGCCGCTTGTTTTAGGCCCTCTCGCCAGACGATGGTGCTCCGGTGTCGGCAGAACCCTCTCAGCAGCTTGGGATACCTGGAATGGCCGCTTCATTACCGGAGACCGTGGCTCCAACACTGACGATCTCAGCGAGCGATCCCAGGCTCCCAATGTTAAGGTCAGCACCGCCGCCCATGGCTGGCCGCTCCACAGATCCGCAGCTCCGTGATGTTCCATCGGCGGTCTCAGCATTCTGGAGCTCCGTTCCGTGAAGGTGTTCCAGCGTGCGCCGCCGCCAAAGCCGTGGTTCTGGCCGGTCCCCTCAGGAAACACCGCTCCAGTCCAAGCGCATCAGCGCCTCTACTTCCTGAGAAGATTTCGGAGAGTCGGTTTGTCAAGGAGGACTCTCGCTAACTTCAACAGGGGCACAGTAGAGAGCATGCTGACCGGTTGATTTGAGGCTTGGTTTGGCAACTTGAGCGCCCCGGAGAGGAAAAGACTTCAAAAAGTAGTAAACACTGCCCAGTCCATCATCGGCTCTGACCTTGCTTCCATCGAGGGGATTTATCGCAGTCGCTGCCTCAAAAAGGCTGGCAGCATCATCAAGGACTCACACCATCCTGGTCCCACACTCATCTCCCTGCTACCTTCAGGTAGAAGGTAAAGGAGCCTGAAGACTGCAACGACCAGGTTCAGAAATATCTACTTCCCCACAGCCATCAGGCTATTAAACTTGACTGGGACAAAACTCTAATCATAAATAACCCATTATCTGTTATTTGCACTTTATTCGATTAGACTAGATTAGATTAGATTCCTTTATTGTCATTCAGACCTTACGGTCTGAACGAAATTGTTACCATTCAGTCATACATGTAATAAAACCAAAACACACAATAAACACATATCCAACATCCACCACACTAGGTTCACCAGGCACCTCCTCACTGTGGTGGAAGGCAAAAGTCTTAAGTCCCTGTCTGCCTCCCTCCTAGTTCTCCCTCTGCGCTGAGGCGATCCAGGCCACCGCCGCCGCCGCTGCCGCTGGAGCACCGCAGCTCTGCGGGCCACCGCCGCCGCCGCTACAGCACCGCAGCTCTAAGCTAGGCCACCGCCGCTGGAGCACCGCAGCTTTGAGCTGGGCCGCCGCCGCTGGACCACCGCAGCTTTGAGCTGGGCCGCTGCCGCTGGAGCACCGCAGCTCTGCGGGCCGCCGCCGCCGCCTCTGGAGAACCACAGCTCCAAACCAGGCCGCCGCCGCTGCTGGAGCACCGCAGCTCTAAGCGGAATGCCACCGCCGCCGCCGCTGGAGCACCACAGCTCCAAACCAGGCTGCCGCTGCTGGAGCGCCACAGCTCTGCGGGCCACCGACGCCGCTGCTGGAGCACCACAGCTCTGCGGGCCACCGACGCCGCCGCTGGAGCGCCACAGCTCTGCGGGCCACCGCCGCCGCCGCTGGAGCACCACAGCTCTGCGGGCCACCGACGCCGCCGCTGGAGCGCCACAGCTCTGCGGGCCACCGACGCCGCCGCTGGAGCTCCACTGCTCTGCGGGCCACCGCCGCTGCTGCTGGAGCACCACAGCTCCAAACCAGGCCACCGCCGCTGGAGCGCCACAGCTCTGCGGGCCACCGCCGCCGCCGCTGGAGCGCCACAGCTCTGCGGGCCACCGACGCCGGCGCTGGAGCACCGCTGCTCTGCGGGCCACCGCCGCTGCTGCTGGAGCGCCACAGCTCCAAACCAGGCCGCCGCCACTGGAGCACCACTGCTCTGCGGGCCACCGCCGCTGCTGCTGGAGCGCCACAGCTCTGCGGGCCACCACCGCCACCGCTGGAGCACCAAAGCTCCAAACCAGGCCGCTGCCGCTGCTGGAGCACTGCAGCTCTGAGCTGGGCCACCGCCGCTGGAGCACCGCAGCTCTGCGGGCCACCGCCGCCGTCACTGGAGCACCACAGCTCTAAGCAGAACGCCACCAGCCAGCGCAGCCACTTCCAGAGAGATCTAAAAACAAGTTGGTTGGGGTTGGATAAAAATCAGTTTATTTATTTATGTATGTATGTATTTATATAATGATATATGGGCACACTGATCTGTTTTGTAGTAAATGCCTACTATGTTCTGTGTGCTGAAGCAAAGCAAGAATTTCATTGTCCTATCAAGGACACATGACAATAAACTCACTTGGATTTGAACTTGAACTTGCTGGTAGGCGGCGAGGACGGAGCGAAGATGCGGCTTGGAGGAAAGCTGCCTCTCCGCCAGGTAGGGACTACGAAAAGCAGTTTCCCCCCCCCCCCCACCCCCCCACATAAAAAGAATAGATCCCCAACAACACACTTTAACGTAAAAATAAAAAAAAGAAGTGAAAAAAAGATAATAAACAGAGAATCATCTTGTTACTCCGCCATTAACACCCAAAGATTGAACCTTCTTAACCAACCTTCCGTGGAGAATCTTGTCAAAGGCCTTACTGAAATCCATATAGACAACATCCACTGCTTTACCCTCATCAATTTCCCTAGTAACCGCTTCAGAAAATTCAAGAAGGTTGGTCAAACATGACCTTCCAGCCACAAATCCATGTTGACTGTTCATGATCAGACCCTGTTTATCCAGATGCTTATATATATTATCTCTAAGTATCCATTCCATTAATTTACCCACCACTGACGTCAAATTAACAGGTAGAAAATTGCTAGGTTTATTCTTTGAACCCTTTTTAAACAATGGAACAACATGCGCAGTACACCAATCCTCCGGCACTATTCAAGTTTCTAATGACATTTTAAATATTTCTGTCATAGCCCCTGCTATTTCTTCACTAACTTCCCTCAATGTCCTGGGAATATCCTGTCAGGACCTGGAGACTTATCCACTTTTATGTTTTTCAAAAGTGTCAGTACTTCCTCCTCTTTGAATTTCATAGTTTCCATAACTACTATACTTTTTTCCCTTACCTCACAGAGTTCAATATCCTTCTCCTTGGTGAATACCGAAGAAAATAAATTGTTCAATATCTCCCCCATCTCTTTTGGTTCTGCAGATAGCTGTCCATTCTGGCTCTCTAATGGTCCAATTTTATCCCTTGTTATCCTGTTGCTATTAATATAGCTGTAGAAACCCTTTGGATTTACTTTCACCTTTCTTGTGTGTGTTGGGGAGGTATGTGTTGTGGAGCACTTCGGATCCAGTGATCACAATGCAATTCGTTTCAATATAATTATGGAGAAGGTCAGAACTGGACCAAGGGTTGAGATTTTTATTGGAGAAAGGCTAACTTTGAGGAGATGCAAAAGGATTTAAAATTAGTGAAATGGAACATTTTGTTTTATGGGAAGAATTTAGTAGAGAAATGGAGGACATTTAAAGGTGACATTTTAAGTACAGACTCTTTATGTCCCTGTTCGGTTGAAAGGAAAGAGTAATAATTGGAACGAACCACGGTTTGCAATGGAAATTGGACACTTGGTTCGGAAAAAGAGAGATATCTACGATAATTATAGGCAGCATGGAGTAAATTAGGTGCTTGAGGAGTATAAAGAATGTAAAAAGAAACTTAAGAAATAAATTAGAAAAGCTAAAAGAAGAGATGAGGTTGCTTTGGCAAGAAAGGTGAAAGTAAATCCAAAGGGTTTCCACAGCTATATTAATAGCAAAAGGATAACGAGGGATAATTTTGGTTCATTAGAGAGTCAGAATGGACAGCTAGCTGTAGAGCCAAAAGAGATGGGGAAAATATTGAACAATTTATTTATTCGGCATTCACCAAGGAGAACGATATTGAATTATGTGAGGTAAGGGAAAGTAGGGTAGCTACGGAAACTATGAGGATCAAACAATTATAAAAGTGGATAAGTCTCCAGGTCCCTTGGACATTGAGGGAAGTCTGTATAGAAATAGCAGGGGCTATGACAGAAATATTTCAAATGTCATTAGAAATGGGAATAGTGCCGGAGGATCGGTGTACTGCGCATGTTGTTCCTTTGTTTAAAAAGGGTTCCAAGAGTAAACCTAGCAATTATAGACCTGTTAGTTTGACGTCAGTGGTGGGTAAATTAATGGAAAGGATACTTAGAGATAATATATATAATCATCTGGATAAACAGGGTCTGATTAGGAACAGTCAACATGTGCCTGGAACGTCATGTTTGACTAATCTCCTTGAATTTTTTGAAGAGGTTACTAGGGAAATTGATGAGGGTAAATTGGTGGATGTTGTCTATATGGACTTCAGTAAGGTCATTGACAAGGTTCCACATGGAAGGTTGGTTATGAAGGTTCAATTGTTGGGTATTAATAGTGGAGTAGCAAGATGGATTCAACAGTGGCTGAATGGGAGATACCAGAGAGTAATGGTGGATGGCTGTTTGTCAGGGTGGAGGCAAGGGACTAGTGGGGTGCCTCAGGGATCTGTGTGGGGTCCACTGTTTGTCATAAAACATCTATGATCTAGATGATGGTGTGGTAAATTAGATTAGTAAGTATGCAGATGATACTATGATAGGTGGTGTTGTGGATAATGAAGTAGATTTTCAAAGTCTACAGAGAGATTTAGGCCATTTGGAAGAGTGGACTGAAAGATGGCAGATGGAGTTTAATGCTGATAAGTGTGAGGTGCTACATCTTGGCAGGACAAATCAAAATAGGATGTACATGGTAAATGGTAGTGAATTGAGGAATGCAGTTGAACAGAGGGATCTAGGAATAACTGTGCATAGTTCCTTGAAGGTGGAATCCCATGTAGATAGGGTGGTAAAGAAAGCTTTTGGTGTGCTGGCCTTTATAAATCAGAGCATTGAGTATAGAAGTTGGGATGTAATGTTAAAATTGTACAAGGCATTGGCGAGACCAATTCTGGAGTATGGTGTACAATTTTGGTCGCCAAATTATAGGAAAGTTGTCAACAAAATAAAGAGATAACTGAGACGATTTACTAGAATGTTGCCTGGGTTTCAGTACATAAGTTACAGAGAAAGGGTGAACAAGTTAGATCTTTATTCTTAGGAGAATGTTAAGGGGGGACTTGATAAAGGTCTTTAAAATGATGAGAGGGTTACACAGAGTTGATGTGGATAAGTTTTTTCCCATTGAGAGTAGGGAAGATTCAAACAAGAGGACATGATTTGAGAATTAAGGGACAAAAGTTTAGGGGCAACGTGAGGGGGAACTGATTTACTCAGAGAGTGGTGGCTGTGTGGAATGAGTTTCCAGTGGAAGTGGTGAAGGCAGGTTTGTTTTTATCATTTAAAAATAAATTGGATAGGCATATGGATGGGAAAGGAATGGAGGGTTATGGTCATGTAGATGGGACTAGGCGAGAGTAAGTGTTCGGCACGGACTAGAAGGGCCGAGATGGCCTGTTTCCGTGCTGTAATTGTTATATGATTATATAGGACAGCTGCAGGACGGGCAGCCATACAGGACGGCGTCCCCTAGATGATGTGTCCCTTGACTCCCGATATCCCTTGACTCCACTAGCCCCTAGAGCTCTATCTAACTCATCTGCCCTCTGTGGCAGGGAATTCCACAAATTCACAGCTCTCTGGGTGAAAATGTTTGTTCTCACCTCAGTCCTAAATGGCCTCCCCTTTATTCTAAGACTGTGGCCCCTGGTTCTGGACTCGCCCAACATTGGGAACATTTTTCCTGCATCTAGCCTGTCCAGCTCTTTTATAATTGTAAATGTTTCTATAAGATCCCTCCTATCACCTATAACTCCATCTTCAACACCATAATCCCATCCTAACTCATCTGCAATATCCTGGACCTAGGAATCCTAGCACCAGTAGTCAGGATTGAACCCGGGTCTCTGATGCTGTAAGGCAGCAGCTCTTCTGCTGTGCCACTGAGCTGCCTCTCGATTGTGACAAAGAGACCCTTACACGAACTGTAAGGAAAACCCTTGGAACTATAGACCATTGAGCCTAACATCTGTGGTGGGCAAATTACTGGGAGAAATATAGATCAATGTGGAATCTTCAAGTGCTCAGGAAGAATAAAAAGTTTAGACAAACCAATTTTCAGCATTGTTGATGGAATGGATTGACACCAAAATGGTAGCAGTGGAGCGAGGTAGGAATTGATATAGAAAAAAAATTGCTTCAGAAATCATTCTTGCATCAGATTCAAGAATATGCAAAATGTAGCAAAATATATATCAAATGTATGGAAATCCTGTTACCATCAATGGGACGATGGTGGAGAGGGTCAAAAACTTCAAATTCCTGGGCGTGCATATTTCCGAAGATCTTTCCTGGACCCAGCACACCGATGCAATTATAAAGAATTCAGCGTCTTTACTTCCTGAGAAGATTGCGGAGATTTGGCATGTCGAAGAGGATTCTCCTAAACTTATACAGGTGCACGGTAGAAAGCATTCTGACTGGTTGCATCGTGGCCTGGTTCGGCAACTTGAACGTCCAGGAGCAAAAAAGACTACAAAAAGTTGTGACCACTGCCCAGTCCATCACCGGCTTTGACCTCCCCACCGTCAAAGGGATCTATCGTAGTCGCTGCCTCAAAAAGGCAGCCAACATCATCATCATCTCCAGCATCTGCAGTTCCTTCTTTAACACAATCATCAATGACCCACTCCATCCTGGTTACACACTCATTTCACCATTGCCATTGGGAAGAAGGTACAGGAGCCTGAAAACTGTAATGTCCAGGTTCAGGACCAGCTTCTTTCCTACAGCCATCAGGCTATTAAAAGATACAACAAATAAGCTCTGAGCTCTGAGCCGCAAAAGACTATATTATTACTGCACTATATTTGTTATTTATTTAACTGTTTCTCTCTTCCCCCGTAATGTACCATGTTTACATATTCACATATTCTGTTGTGCTGCAGCAAGGAAGAATTCCATTGTCCCATCCGGGACATATGACAATAAAACACTCTTGACTTGAGTTAAGAGTAATTGAGTATATTTTAAAACATGTCTTTGGCACAAAAGAAGCACCTAAGTTTTTTATGAATTATTATTGCAATGAAGGGGATGTGGGTGTCCCACTTAGGGATTGGATAATTAAAAACATTAGTGAACAAAGAACGATTAGAGTTAAGTTTTCAGAAGTATGATGTGTCAGTTGCTGATGCTTGGGAGACATGAGAAGACAATAGTCCTGATTGGAAAGTCTTGTAAAAGTCTGGGCTTGGATTAACATTATCAAATTATTTTCAGTCTGTTGCCTGTTGCCCAGAAAGCATCATGATTAAAAAAATGTATGGGATCCAGGAGCAAGACATTATTTTTAAAGGGCAATCAAAAAGCAATCAATCTGAAGCATTGACATGGCTCTCCTTTCCACACATGCAACCTGACCTGTTAAGTAATTCCAGCAGTCTCTGTTTTACCTCTTAAAGGGCAGCTGTTTTCCATTAAAGGATGGGTTATATTTCTGAATGTATTAAAATATTTATTTCCACTGCAGTAAATGGTAAATTTTGTGCTAAACATTTGCAGACAATTACAGTATGAAATCATGTTTGGAAGCAAAGTTGTAGGAAAAGTTTCATCCTCAGTTATTATTTTCCCCAGTTTAATGAATGTCCATGTTTAATCAATTATTGAGAACCATCGAAAAGATAATATTCTCAGATAAACTCTGCAAAAACAATCTAAGAAGCAATAAAACGTGCTCAATATCATCTCTCCGCTGGGAAGTAAACTACCATGGACCTTCAATACACAAAACCTAATGCTTTCAATTATCACCTTCAAATTACATTATTTCCAGGAAGATCTTCTGCAAGTTACAAATTTTTACCATTGTCTTACAACTGCCATCAGCACCAAAGGGGTAACCGTTTCACACATAAGGCGATGGGTATATTGGTTGAGCTGCCAGAGGAAGGTACTGTTGGTGAGGCAGGTACTATAACAGCATTTACAAAACATTATTATTTATTCAAATCATTTGCTGTGTCGCTCTTCCAGGGAGATGCTAAATGCATTTCGTTGTCTCTGTACTGTACACTGACAATGACAATTAAAATTGAATCTGAATCTGAATCTGAATCTGATTTGGAAAGGTACATGCATAGGATAAGTTTCGAGGGATATGGGCAAATGGGACTAGCTAAGATTGGGCATCTTGGTCGGCAAGGCCGGGGGCGGGGGGGGGGCAAAGGGTCAGTTTCTGTCCTGTATAACATTAAAGGGTGATTGTGTTATAAGTCTGGGGCAATTGAAGTGATGGGAAATAAGGGCTTGGGACCCGGGTGCCAGACAAGGGCCAACATGGATCTGTGAACACCTCGCAATGGACGAGTTTTATAATTGGGTTTGGCACCAATGTCTTGTTTTTGCACAGTCTTCTTTCTTTACACTCTTTTGTATGATTTGTTTAATTTATGTTTTGTATTGTACAAATCCATGTGCATATCTGTGATGCTGAAACGTCACCTATTACTTCTCTCCAGAGATGCTGCCTGTCCCGCTGAGTTACTCCAGCTTTTTGTGTCTGCTTGACTACTCAACATCTCTCTCAGGAGCACTGCTTGCCCATCTGATGCCTAAATCCCATTTTTTTGCAAAATGCCATTCATCACAGGAAGTCCCCATTCAAGTCTGCAAAGCAAAACAAAATGTTCTGAATGTTATGATATATCTTTCTGCTGGCATTGAAATAAGACGTACAATATGATCTAATTTCTCAGCAATTGTTTTTAATAAAATAATTCATCAATTAGGCTTACAAAAGATAAGCGAGAACCAGTTTGTATGGTAACTACACCATCAAGTGTTTGCAGGCAGCAACTCTTCTCACTTTTGTAAAGTTAGGAATACTAATTGTTTTAAAATCCATTGCATTCTCATTGGTTTCTGTGTTGATACGCATGATTGGTTGTGTTACTTCTGTAATTAAACATCTTTCCATCCTTTCTTTGATGCAAAGTAAACTGTATCATTCGTCATGGTCTATCCCCCCTCCCCCCCGAAGCCCCCCCATGCCATCATCAACTCTCCTGGAGAGTTAAGGATGGGGAACACATCAAAGGGCAGCACAGTGAGGCAGCAGTCGAGTTGTTGCCTTACGCCGGAACCCTGGGTTCAATCCAGACTACAGGTGCTTGTCTATATGGAATTCCTATGTTCTCCCCATGACCTATGTGGGTTTTCTCCAGGATCTCCTGTTTCCTCCCACCCTCCAAAGTGGTACGGGTTTGTAGGTTAATAGGCTTTGGTAAAAAAATTGTAAATGGTCCCTAGTGTGTAGGATAGTATTAGTGTGTAGGGATCGCTGGTCGGCTAGAACTCTGTGGGCCAAAGGACCAGTTTCCATGCTATATCTCCAAACTCTAAATTCTAAACTAACTTATGAATCAAACCACAGTTGTTTCGATTGATAATATCTTACTAGCAAACCAAGCCACTCCTGTTAACATACTTATTTTTGATAGTTTAAAATGTCTCCACAGATGGGTTCTCCCAAAGATTCCTCTTCTTGCGAAGGGAAGAATGAGATCGAGCAAAGGAACCCCATTACCACCAGGGGCGCTGCACGAATGGCAGCCTCGCCAACTGTCTGTCTGTTTATTCATCTTGTTTGGTTATTTTTAGTGTTTTTAAAGTTTGTGTCAATGTTCTCTGTTTTTTTTTATGTGGGGGGAGGGGGAGGGGGTCAGGGGAAACTTTTCTTTCAATCTCTTACCCTGCCAGAGATGCGATTGTTTTCCGGGTCGTATCTCCGGTTGCTCTGCGGCCTAACATCACGGAGCTGGAGGCCTGCTCGGGACTGACTTTGAGCCCCACCGCGGGGACGTGGGCTTACAATCGGAGCCGACCATTGCCTGGGATCGCTCCAACCACGGCTTACAGACTTCACAATCGCGAGCTTGCAGTCTCGGGAGAGGCCGAGTCGGGAACTCCAATGATGCAAAAGGTTTTGACCAGCCCCGTCCTGGCGTCCGATCGCTCGGTGTGGGGAGCTGAGATTCCCTCCGATGCGGAGCTAGATTATCCCTGACGCGAAGGCCCAAACGCCGCCGGCTACGGGAGTCAATATTGCCCCGTCAACGGAAGGCTCGAGGGACAAATAAGAGAGGAGATTGAACATTCTTTCACCAGTGAGCGATGTGGAGGAGTCGCTGTGAAGGATGTTTATGTTAAAATGAATTTTGTGTGTTCTGTTGCTTTTTATTTGTATGACTGACTTGGCAAATGAAATTCCTCATACGTTACAAAACATACTTGGCTAATGAAGTATTATTGTATAGTATTATAAAGGACACAACATGCTGAAGTAACTCAGCTGAGCAGGCAGCGTCAATGGAGACACGGATAGGTAATGATTTGGGTTGGGACTCTTCTTCAGACATTGTAGGTGGGGGGGGGAGAAAAAGTTTAGAAGAGGGTAGAGGCAGAACAACACATACAAGTTATAGGTGGAGACAGGCAAGGGGATGTTTGATAGGCAGATGATAGGCAGACGGTAGGGAATTGAAGAATACAGTTGAACAGAGGGATCTGGGAATAACCGTGCATAGTTCCTTGAAGGTGGAATCTCATATAGATAGGGTGGTAAAGAAAGCTTTTGGTATGCTAGCCTTTATAAATCAGAGCATTGAGTATAGAAGCTGGGATGTAATGTTAAAATTGTACAAGGCGTTGGTGAGACCAAATCTGGAGTATGGTGTACAATTTTGGTCGCCCAATTATAGGAAGGATGTCAACAAAATAGAGAGGGTACAGAGGAGATTTACTAGAATGTTGCCTGGGTTTCAACAGCTAAGTTACAGAGATAGGTTAAATAGGTTAGGTCTTTATTCTCTGGAGCGCAGAAGGTTAAGGGGGGACTTGATAGAGGTCTTTAAAATGATGAGAGGGATAGACAGAGTTAATGTGGACAAGCTTTTCCCTTTGAGAATAGGGAAGATTCAAACACGAGGACATAACTTTAGAATTAAGGGACAGAGGTTTAGGGGTAACATGAGGGGGAACTTCTTTACTCAGAGAGTGGTAGCGGTGTGGAATGAGCTTCCAGTGGAAGTGGTGGCGGCAGGTTCGTTGGTATCATTTAAAAATAAATTGGATAGGCATATGGATGAGAAGGGTATGGAGGGTTATGGTATGAGTGCAGGCAGGTGGGTCTAAGGGAAAAAAGTTGTTCGGCACGGACTTGAAGGGCCGAGATGGCCTGTTTCCGTGCTGTAATTGTTATATGGTTATATGGTTATATGATTGGAACAAAGACCAATGGTAAAAGATGTGAGATTGGATTAGAGTTGTGAATTGTGAAGCCAGAGGGAGGAATGGAGTGAGGAAGGGGAGTGGAAAAGTTGAGGCAGTTGATGTCTCACCAGCAGTTTAAAATAAAAAGGTCTAAAGCAGGTAGATGGCCATGAGGGGGATTCGAAGAGGAGGGGGTCAGTTGGTGACAGGAGAAGGGGTCATCACTAGGGGTCGAGGACTTCTTCCCATGGAAAAACGCTTGGATGCGGAGGCAACAGAAGAAGAGTTCCACATTAGGAACTCATTGAGGTGGGGACGGAGGGGAACAAAGGTGAGGCCTCTGTTGAGGACAGACCATTCGGTATCAGAGCGGGGGATGGTGAACACGTGGCAAGGATGGGGATTAGTGCTGGAGGAAGGCAGGTGAGTGGATGGAGGCCGAGGCGATGTCTCGTAGGGGGGTGGTGGGTGGTCAGGGAGGAGGGGGGTTTAAGGACTATAGTGTGGGTGGGGAGGAGCTGGGGCCGCATGGTACTTTAGAGATACAGCAAGGAAACAAGGCCGCCAACCAGCGATCTCCGTATATTAACACTACCTTACACAGACTAAGCACGATTTACATTTATACCATTTATACCAAGCCAATTAACCTACAAACCTGTATGTCTTTGGAGTGTGGGAGGAATCCGAAGATCTCTGAGGAAGTCCATGGTCATAGGGAGAATGTAAAAGCTCTGTACTGGCAGGGATTGAACCCGGGTCTCTGGTACTGTTAGGTCCGTAAGGCAGCAACTTCACCGCTGCGCCACCGTGCCATACTTGGGTTCATTGGTTCAAAATATTTACATGTAACAGTTCTCAGTTACTAGTGCATGTTGGTATAAGTGCAAAACACCAACCTGAGGACAATTCTGCCTCTGTTTTGTACCCTGACTTGACATGATTTATTAGATCTTCAGCAGGTTGCCAGTTTACTGATTCAACCTCACGCCCTGCAACATAAAAATGTGTATGGGTTCATGTTTTGGTGAAACCTCTATGTGGGGTTGCACCTTTATGAACTGAACAAGTTACCTCCTGCTTTTTGGCTGAACATTTGTTACTCCTTAACTGACACTTTAGTTTTTTTGTTCCTTTTAACCTGTATTCGCTCCTTGGAAATGTACTATGTCTCGTGGTAGATTCCACATCACTGCTGTATGTTGCGTTTTGTACACTGGTTCAAAGTCACCCAGCTTAAGCACAACTCCACAGAAGACTGAAGGAAACAAACCAAAATAACATGTGTCTTCAATATATTGAGCAGTGTGAGTAGATCTACATTCAATTTAAAAGTATTTCTTGTTGCCATTCAACGTTATGCTTTCTTGCTGTATATTTACCGCATTTGGATAAGTTTACAATCAGCTGCTTCTGTCCCAGTTGCAGTGGAAACAGATGTAATATGTGTTTCAGTAATTGAATATCCAGACATTTGACACAAAAATATAAATGCTACTTGGTCTATTGTAACTTTAGGTGAAAATGATGTCCTTTGCAACACGGCAGATGCATGAGTAAAAATGAGAAAAATTAAATCCTGTTTTCGTAAAAATTAATAAATCCCATGTGTAGGTATGGTTAAAGACTTTTACTTTTTGAATGCGTTTTCCAATGTTTGCAGGGGAATTGGAGCAATGTAGTTTTTAAAGTGTTATTCGATACAAAATTGATGTAACCTGAAGCAAATGGTATTAAAGTTTATTTTCAAATAAAACTGCACCATGGAAAATCGGACCAGATACTCTCAGTTATTCAATTCAATTCAATTCAATTCAATTCAATTCAATTCAATTCAATTCAAGTTTAATGTCATTGCACAAATACAAGTATAGGTACAACAAAATGCAGTTTAGCGTCATTCTTAGTGATAGCGATATAAAAAAAATAAATACAGAGTGCAGTGGTAGCAGTACGGAAATAAATAAATACAGGGTACAGACAAGTCTATCAGCTGGGCTCCGAGTTCAGCAGTCTGATGGTGTAGTTGAAGAAGCTGTTCTTCGTCCTACTGGTGCGGGACCTGAGGCTCCTGTACCGCCTCCCTGATGGGAGGAGGGCAAACAGTCCATGATTAGGGTGTGAGGGGTCCTTGATGATCTTCCCGGCCCGCTTCAGGCACCGTTTTCGGTGGAGGGCATCCATGGCAGGGAGCGGGGCACCGATGATGTGACCCACACAATCCTGCTTACCAGTTTGCTAAATTGGTTTCTAATTAGCTAATGCTCATCAAAATACGATTTGACTTCAGAATCACAAGAGAGATTCCGTGAAGAAGACCCGTCAGGCCGCATGCACGTCAGTACGTCAGTACGTCAGCCGCACTGGCGCAAGCACCAGACTGGCAGGACAGCGCTCCTGCCGGCGGTAAGTTAAACCTAGAAGGTAAGTTTGTTTTTACTTACCAGGGTTTTTCAGGCAGGAGCCTCTTTTCACAGAGGTTTTCCTGCCAGTTTTGCAGCCCGACGAGTGTGCTGGCTATGGACTGTAGGGAAACCCCAGTCCGACCGCGGAAGCGGATAACCGGCAAATAGATCGGGTTGCGAGATAAAGAGCCGCTAACAAGGCAGTAAGCGGCTCCCAGCCTGCGGGGATGCTGTGAAACGGCAAGGAATTCAAGCCAGAGTCGCTGACAGTGTAGTCATATACATATTCTACATACTCAAATTCAAGTTGCTGCTCTACGATGGTGACATATGTTAGTCACATGGTAACCAAGTAAAAGTATCCTGTAATAATTACCTTAATCTCCTTTTCCACTGGTGTATCATCCATTTCAGATCGATGATAACGCAGAATAAGTGTTGGATTTCAAAGTATGATGTAAGTATGGTTCAATACTACATCAAATATCAACATGTTGGGGCATGTTTATTCACTGATTGCAAAAATATGTGGCACAACAGTGCGGAGAAATACATTCGCGCTTCAATAGGAGGAATGGTCTTTTATGTCTTCCTCATTTTTGCCTCATTAGCCAGGCCTTAAAACAGTCAGCAAGACCTCGCTTGGGTTTGTACGGTCAGACTGGCCAAGCGTCACAAACAAGTATTCACATACAAGGAATTCGCATTGGTGCTCCGCCCGCAAATGAAAACGACATACAGTGACAGTTCGGAATGACACATAAAACATTAAACATTAATAATAAAATATTATAGATGAAACATGTGATTTAATTAAAATACAAGAGCAAAAGGAGGCTAAGGTTTTTGGTTATTGAGTAGAGCTGCTACTCGTGGAAAAAAGCTGTTTTTATGTCTGGCTGTGGCAGCTTAGACAGTCAAGAGTTGCCTTCCGGGGGAAGTGATTCAAAATGTTTGCGGCCAAGGAGAGAGGGGTCAGAGATGATCTGGCACCGCTCGGTTCCTGGCCCTTGCAGTGTAGTTAATGGAGGGAAGGTTTACATGGTAAATGGTAGGGAATTGAGGAATGCTGTGGAACAGAGGGATTTAGGAATAACTGTGCATAGTTCCCTGAAGGTGGAATCGCATATAGAT
Source organism: Raja brachyura (assembly GCA_963514005.1). The sequence goes on from OY740809.1 coordinate 1,591,352, forward strand.
GATGGTAAATAAAGCTTTTGGTGTGCTGGCCTTTATAAATCAGGGCATTGAATATAGGAGTAGGGTAGTAATGTTAAAATTGTACAAGGCATTGGTGAGACCAATTCTGGAGTATGGTGTACAATTTTGGTCACCTAATTATTGGAAGGATGTCAACAAAATAGAGAGAATACAGAGGAGATTTACTAGAATGTTGCCTGGGTTCCAGCAACTAAGTTACAGAGAAAGGTTGAACAAGTTAGGTATTTATTCTTTGGAGCGCAGAAGGTTAAGGGGGGACTTGATTGAGGTCTTTAAAATGATGAAAGGGATAGACAGAGTTGACGTGGGTAAGCTTTTCCCATTGAGGGTAGGGAAGATTTAAACAAGAGGGCATGACATGAGAATTAAGGGACAGAAGTTTAGGGGTAACATGAGGGGGGGCTTCTTTACTCAGAGAGTGGTGGCTGTGTGGAATGATCTTCCAGCAGAAGTGGTGGAAGCAGGTTCGATTTTAACATTTAAAAGTAAAGTGGATAGGTATATAGATGGGAAGAGAATTGAGGGGTATGGTCTGAGTGCAGGTAGATGGGACTAGGGGAAAATAAATGGTCGGCACAGACTGGAAGGGCCGAGAAGGCCTGTTTCCGTGCTGTAATTGTTATATGGTTATATGGTTATATGGTTATATTCATCACCCTTAACTATTCTGTTTTCACAGTATTTGGTTTCACATATTTGGACAACAAAACTTCCAGTTGTAGGACTGGTGGCTATTGTTTTATACAATCATCGTGTATAATCATGTTTGTGAACTTTGTGCCAGTTTGCAAGTGTAGTATTTTGTTCATTGCAAAGTGTAAATAATACGTAACAATAGTTCTTGTAAGACAGACAGATCCAGTAGCTTTTGAACAACTGAGTGACTTATAGATCTTTGTTCCTCTTACTTTTACACCATTTCTGGCAGCTCCTAAAGAAAATAATTTGTTGGCAACGTTTCAGGAAGTGCTGCTTGAAGTTATGTATGGAAATCTGTGCAATTTACTGTGATTTCTTGCTTCAGAGCAAACTAATTTCAACTGGCCTCCCCGTGCTGAGCACAAGACACTGTTTTGTAAAATACCGATCCTTATTCCGTTTATAGAGTAATGTTTACACATTACTCTATAAACGGTAAGGGACACCTGAAAATCTACAGACCTCTATCAGCCAGAGGAAGAACTCAAGCCACCAATAGCACTGCTCACTGCTCATCGTGAACTACAGGCAGAGTCTTCCACTGTGAAGGACATTTGAAACTCAGTAAGGTTGGTGTTCTGTTGAGATATCTCTGATGAGTGTTTTTGTCTATATCATACGTCTTTAGAAACATAGAAACATAGAAAAATAGGTGCAGGAGTAGGCCATTCGGCCCTTCGAGCCTGCACCGCCATTCAATGTGATCATCCAACTCAGTATCCCGTACCTGCCTTCTCTCCATACCCCCTGATCCCTTTAGCCACAAGTTCCACATCGAACGCCCTCTTAAATATAGCCAATGAACTGGCCTCAACTACCTTCTGTGGCAGAGAATTCCAGAGACTCACCACTCTCTGTGTAAAGAATGTTTTCCTCATTTCGGTCCTAAAGGAATTCCCCCTTATCCTTAGACTGTGACCCCTTGTTCTGGACTCCCCCAACATCGGGAACAATCTTCCAGCATCTAGCTTGTCCAACCCCTTAAGAATTTTGTAAGTTTCTATAAGATCCCCCCTCAATCTTCTAAATTTCAGCGAGTACAAGCCGAGTCTATCCAATCTTTCCTCATATGAAAGTCCTGACATCCCAGGAATCAGTCTGGTGAATCTTGTACCCCCTCTATGGCAAGGATGTCTTTCCTCAGATTTGGAGACCAAAACTGTACGCAATACTCCAGGTGTGGCCTCACCAAAACCCTGTACAACTGCAGTAGAACCTCCCTGCTCCTATACTCAAATCCTTTCGCTATGAATGCTAACATACCATTTGCTTTCTTCACTGCCTGCTGCACCTGCATGCCTACTTTCAATGACTGGTGTACCATGACACCCAGGTCTCGTTGCATCTCCCCCTTTCCTAATCTGCCACTTTCTGATTGAATGTTTCTGGTTAAACTTAAAGGACAGCAGAACATGTACAAAACAAGCTTGCTAATTGCCGTTGATGAACAGTGTAGGAAGGAACTGCAGATGCCGGTTTAAACCAAAGATAGACACAAAATGCTTAAGTAACTCAGTGGGAAAGGCAGTATCTCTGGAATGAAAGAATGGGTCACCCATTTATTCTCTCCAGAAATGCTGCCTGTCCTGCTGAGTTACTCCAGCATTTTGTGTCTATCTGCCGTTGATGAACTATTAGGAATCAGGTTCATAAGAAAGAATAAACATCATTGCCAGGTGTCTGCACACTGAACCATTTATTTTGCTTTTAATCAATCGTTGAGTGACATGAAATGCTGACCAATACTTTTTGTCAAATTCCTTTGTGGATTTTTGTTGCTGTTTAACATTTTTGCTAAAACCCAGAATAATTGTATGGAGGAAAAAATTATGTTCAATTTAACTTTTGATGTGGTGTTTATAAAAAAGTTATTTATTTGTTCTTTTGCGTGTATCTCTAAACTAAACTCAACTAAATAACTAGATTAACTGGTTCCTGCCACATTGCTCTTTTTCGGGGTTTGTTGAGGACAAATTTGCAAGTGTGTTTCCTGCAGTACAATGAACGGTCACAGTTTAAAAATATTGCATTGGCTGCAAAGTGCTTCGAGATTTCCTGAGGTTGCGAAAAGTGTAAGTCTTTCAATTTGTATATTAGAATTATTGAGGTTGTGGAAGTTCCTAGGGAGTAGGCCCGTGGGCGTCCCCGCTCCATATGGTCGCCAAGGCGGATGATGGCTGGCGCCCTTGCGGAGACTATCGTCACCTTAAAGATGCCACCATCACTGACGGGTACCCGGTCCCCCACATTCACGATTTCAATGCGCACCTGGCGAGGGCTGCGGTGTTCTTGAAGGTTGACCTGGTGCGTGGCTACAATCAGTTTCCCATTCACCCCGACGACGCGCCCAAGACGGCCATCATAACCCCATTCGGCATTTTCGAGTTCCTGCGCGTGCCATTCAGGCTTAAGAATGCTGCATAGGTCTTTACCTCAATGACATCTTGGTGGCCATGCGCTCATGGCAGGAGCATTGTACCCATATCCGTTAGCTATGGCAGTGTCTCAGCGATCATGGGCTGGCCGTCAATATAGCCAAATGCCGTTTCAGGGTGACTTCCGATTCAGATCAGATTCAGATTCAATTTTAATTGTCATTGTCAGTGTACAGTACAGAGACAACGAAATGCATTGATTCCATTGATTTCCTGGGCCACCACGTAACTCCGCAGGGTGCGGTGCTGCTCCCGGCCAAGGTAGACTCTGTGCGCCAGTATCCACGGCCGCCCACCATGAGGGGCCTCCAGGAATTCATCGGGTGGCCTTCTACCACCTTTTTGTACTGTCCGTGGCCAGGATCATGCGCTCACTGTTTCACCTCGTGGCGGGCAAACGAAAGGAGGTCAAATGGACTGATGAAGCGGTGGTGGCGGCATTCTACCAGGCCAAGGAGACCCTGCCTAGGGCCACGATGCTCATGCACCCACGGGCGGATGCACCAATCGGGCTGACGGTTGACACTTCTGATGTACCGGTTGGAGCAGAGCTTGAGCAGCTGTTGGACGGGTGTTGGCGGCCTCTGGCCTTCTTCAGCAGGCACCTCAGCGGTGCACAGCAGCACTACAGTGCCTTTGACCGCAAGCTCCTCGCCCTTGCCTTTGACCGCAAGCTCCTCAGCGTGCACCACTTCCGTTACTTTTTGGAGGGGCGGACATATACCGCTTACACGGACCACAAGCCCCTCACCTTTGCATTCGCCAAAGTTTCCATCGTGGTCCGCTCACCAACAGTGGCAGTTGGCGTCCGTCTCTCAATACACGACCTCCATTTGTTTCATCAAGGGCAAAGACAACAGAGCAGCCGACACCTTGTTTCGTCCTGCAGTCAATGCCGTTTTCCAGGTGTCCAATGGCATTGACTACTCAGCCCCGGCTGCTGCCCAGCTGACGGATGATGAGATGTCCGCCTATTGTACCGCAGTTTCGAGCCTGTGGTTGGAGGACGTTCCATGTGGCCCCGGGGGTGCAAGGCTGCTGTGCAACGTCTCGACGTCAGCAACGGCCCATCATCTCAACGTCATCAACGGCCCATCGATGCGCAGAGTGTTCGAGGTGCTCCACGGGCTGACGCACCCTTCCATTCAGGCGATGATGGCCCTCGTGGCTTCCCGTTTCATGTGGCATGGGTTGCGCAAACAGGTTGGGCATTGGGCATGCACCTGCATCCCGTGCCAAACTGCCAAGGTACAGCGGCATGTGTGGGCACCGCTCCAGGAGTTCCGCGACCCTCGGCAGCGGTTTTACCACATCCGCATGGACATCGTGGGGCCGCTACTGCCTTCTCAGAGTTTCACGCACCTCCTGACCGTGGTCAACCGTTTCACACGATGGCCGGAAGCGGTTCCATTGGCAGACACCTCTGCAGCCACGTGTGCCCGTGCTTTGGCAGCAGACTGGATTGCCCGATTCGGAGTTCCGCTGGACATTACGTCCGACCGGGGGCCTCAGTTTACATCTGAACTGTGGTTGGCCATTAGCACATTACACAGGGTCACGCGGAGCAACCATCAGCCGCCCTGCAATGGCTTTGGGAGACGGTGGGCGTGCCGACGTCTCGCCACGGTTCATTCAGGCTGCACGTTCCTTCCGCTCTCCAGGACTGCCCGTTCGTTTCCTGTGTCGGGATTCGCACCGGACGCCCCGTCAGTGGCTGAACGAAACGAAGGACCATTCAAGGTCCTTGACTATGGCCCTTCCACTTTCGTTTTGGACATTGTGAGACAGTCTCTGTTACGCGGCTGAAGCCGACACACGCGGACATCAGCCAGCCGGTGCTGCTTACATGACCTCGCCCTTGGGGTCGGCCTCCATTCCGGTCCTTTCCCTAAGCGCCCATGCCGCCACCTTCGCCTGGCAGTGAGTCTCCGGTTCCTGTGCCCGCCGTGGTGCGCACATGGGCTGGTCGTCCCGTACATCCCCCTGTCCATTTTGTGCCTCTGGTTGTTGGGGTGGGTCCTGTGGTGGTTCCTGGGGAGTAGGCCACTCCCAGGTTCATCCCCCTCAGCAACTCATCGACAGGTACTGGGGCGGCTCCCAGCTGCGAACATATGAGCAGGGATTTCTGGCGCGAGAACAGTCTTGCTGTGCTCATTAAAGCCTCTACAGAATTTGCCTGGCTCCTTGCCTTCATTCCTGGCTCTCTCACGCACCCGCTACAAGGTGTCAATTAGTACCATTTCATCTCCCATAAGTTGAAGCTGGACATGGTAATATAATTTAGCTCATAGCAGGGATTTAATTGCACATTAAGTAAGGTAAACTTATTCAGAAAACAAACTCTGTATAAAAAATGAAATATGCCTAAAGCATAGCAACTTTTTTACACGGAAGCAAGATCATTTTATCTCTAGAAATGCAATGCGTGAAGGATAATTATATAAAAATTACACGCACAAACCCATTCTCAGTTGCCTATAACGTTGTGGTGGCACGCTTGTTTGTCGGTGGAAAAGCAACCTTGCACATGCTTCTGTAAGATTCCTAGAATCTTATAGCATGTAAACAGGCCCCTACACCCAACTTGCCCACATCAGCCAACATGCCCCATCTATACGAGTCCCACTTGCATGCGTTTGGCCCATATCCCTCAAAACCTGTCCTACCCATGCACCTGTCTAAATGTTTCTTAAATATTGCGACACTTCCTGGCTCAACTACGTCCTCCTCTAATTTGCAATATTTTTTTTGCAATTTACAATCAAGTAAATGGTTCCAATGGATTGAACTTCATGAGATACATCAGAAATGTTAGTTTACAACACATTCTTACTTTAATGTTAATGGCCATCGAGTAAAAAACTACCTCTACTGCTTTAGAAACTCTTCCAATGTTCCTTCTTTTGTCTGTCAGTGCAATACCATACAATATCAAGGGATATGGGGAGAAAGCTGAATTGAATTACCTTCATTGTCATTCAGATCTTTCGATCTGAACGAAATTTCGTGCCTGCAGTCAAACAAATATTAAAAGTAACAAAACCACACAATAAACACAAATTTAACATCTGTCACAGTGAGTTCACCAAACACTTCATCACTGTGGTGGAAGGCAAAAGTCTTAAAGTCTCTGTCCTCTTCCCTCCTTGTTCTCCCTCTGCGCTGAGGAGATCCAGGCCTTCGATGTTGCCGTCCACCAGGCCCGCGACCGAGCCTCCAAAACCGGGTCCACTGCCGTCTCCGGAATGCCGGAACACCGTCACAGGGCCCGCCGCTGGAACGCTGGAGCACCGCAGTTCCTAAGGCAGGTCGCCGCTGGAATGTCGCTGGAGCGCCGCAGCCCCGAAAGCCAGGTCGCCGCTGGAACACCGCATCCCCGAAGCCAGGTCGCCGCTGGAACACCGCATCCCCGAAGCCAGGTCACCGCTGGAGCATCGCAGCCCCGAAAGCCAGGTCGCCGCTGGAACGCCACTGGAGCACTGCAGCTCCGAAAGCCAGGTCGCCGCTGAAGCTCCAAAGCCGTGCCGCCCCTGCTGGAAGCTGGAGGCCGCCAACTCTGCCATTAGGGCCTCACCACAGACGGAGATGGTGACGGGGGACACGACAAGAAAAGTGTCATCCCCCCGAAAGGAGAGACTAAAACCCTGTTTCTCCCACCCTCCTCCCCCCAAAAAAAACCACATAAACAGCCTAATAAACCAAAATAATCACTAAAAACAGGCACAAAGACAAAAATTAAATAAAAACAGGTGGACTGCAGGTGAGCCGCAGCTGCCAAGCAGCGCCGCCACTTCCGGACGGAACGGGGTACTGATTTTGGATGATTACCTATGATCATATTGAATGGCAGTGCTGGCTCGAAGGGCCGAATGGCCTACTCTTGCGCTTATTTTCTAAGTATCTATGTTTCTAATATAAAGCCAAAAGAAAGGAAGCAACTCATATTGATTTTAGATTATTTTTTTCTTTAGAGCGACATGTATGTGTGACTCATTTTAGTAAGATTAAATGAGAACTTACCAGTTTGAAGTTTTATCCTTATTTTATGAAGAGTTACGATGATGGATTACGTGAAGAAGTCCCGCCAGGCACATGCACGTCATACTTCAAAGCAGCGGCGTGAAAACACAGAAACCAATAGCTGAAGTAACATAGTAAGGCTTTTAGATGACTAGAACTACCAGATGATCCTTTAGATTATGAGGGTGGGAGCGGAGGGCATGTAATCCCTCATCGCAACTCCTCATAAAATAAGGATCAAACTTCAAACTGGTAAGTTCTCATTTAATCTTACTATTCTACTTCAGAGTCACGTGAGTGACTACATGAAGATTTCAAAGCTCTGTGATTTCAAGCCATAGATGCAATCCATACGACACTCTGCTTCGGTTGACACAGTAGTGAATAAATAATATATTGAACATTGCTTTGAATTATTCAATAACTATTTTTAATAATAACAATAACGAAACAGTAATAACCCCTCTATCCCAGGGGGAAATTACAAAGAATAATATGAAACAAAGCAAATGAAATTAAATGGAACCCAAAACAGCATGCCCAAACCGGCATTGTCTGTACAGGTTTATCATAGAATTGTGAAAATGTTGACTCTTTAGACCATCTTGCGGCCTCAAGGATTTGATCTAGCGGCACGTCCTGCCCCTTCGCTGTGGATGTTGCTGCCGCCCTGGTGGAGTGAGATTTAAACACATGAGTGTCTACTCCAGCATAATGCAGAACCTGTTTCAACCATCTAGAAATAGTTTGTACTGACACTCTTTTATATGTTTTTTTATGACTAATGAGCAGTCCTGTCTCAGAACCTCTGAGACTGTTAGTTACCTCAATATATCGGTGTAAATGTTTGACTACACATAATGTTTGGTCAACAGGATATGCTTTAAAGATCACTTTGGTTCCAGCCATTCCTGGCCTGCTTTGTTTGATTAAATCGTAGACACAAAGTGTATTGGTATCTTCAGACAATTGCATGCAATTTAATCGTAACAATTGTAATGTTTGTACCCCTTATGCTGAGACAAGCGCTATTAGCATAACCATTTTAAATGTTAACTTCTGAAAAGATAATGACATAATTGGAGCCCATTGCCGAAGCAGTGTGAGAACTACACACATCCCAGATTTCTGTATATCTGGGCTTAGGAGGATTTTTGTTAAAAATTCTTCTCATGAATCAGGGTGCTAACGGATGAGACCCAATAGATTGGTGTTCTGAAAAATGCCCTAAATAAGAGGATAAAGCACTGCAAACACTGTTTATGGCACTATAACTCAAGTACTCATCAAAATGCATCATAGCAAGGAACTCCAACACATCAGTTATGCTTGTAGTATGATAAGATATGTCTGATTTTACACAAAACATCTCCCATTTGTTTATATGAGATACATATTGTTTCTTAGTGCTATCTCTCCAAGCTGCAGTCATAATATCCATGGTCCTGTTCGACAATCCAAGGCCTTGGAATGGTCTGGTCAGAACCTGCAGACCAACAAATTTATATGGTCATGTAACAGGTGACTTTCTCCAGAAACTGGATGCACCAGCAAAGTACTGCAGTCATCATTCTGAGAACTAATGGGAATCATGGTTGTGTTGGCCAGTTTGAAACCACCAAACTGCCTGAGGCAGAGTAACGCTCTATTTTGGTAAAGTATTGCCTGATCAGACAAAATGGGGGAAAAGCGTAAAAGAATGAATGCCCCCAATGTAGCGAGAATGCATCCACCGCTACTGCTCCTGGATCAGATTCCCATGAAACATATTTAGGCAACTGGTGATTCAACCTGGATGCAAACAGATCGATATCTGGCAACCCAAATTGGTTGACAATCATTTGAAAAATTTCAGGATTTAACATCCATTCTATATTGTCATTGAACTTTCATGATCTATTGTCTGCCATCACATTGTCTCTACCCGGTAGATAGCTGGCTGAAACCCAGATGTTCCTTGAAATACACCAGTGCCACATGAGGTTGACCAATTTATCACATGACCCTGATCTTATTCCTCCATGTGATTAATATATCCCACGGCTGTAGTGTTATTGATCTGGAGTTGAACATGTACATTAGTCATTGTGGAACAATATGCTTTTAATCCATAAAATGCCGCCAATAAATTTAAATAATTAATCCCATGCTTGTGGCGAATCGAATTTTCTTGTACACTCCATCGTCCACCACAGCTAGACTTGCTGTCTGTAGCTCCCCATCCCAGAGCACTCACATCGGTCTGTAAAACCACTGAAGGTTCCTGCACCACAATGTTTTTGGTAGTTTGGCTAACATTAACAATCCACCATTGCAATACCATACCATTGCAGGCAGTGACTAGTGGGGTACTGCAAGGCTCAGTGCTGGGACCCCAGCTATTTACAATATACATTAATGATCTGGATGAGGGAATTGAAGGCAATATCTCCAAGTTTGCGGATGACACTACGCTGGGGGGCAGTGTTAGCTGTGAGGAGGATGCTAGGAGACTGCAAGGTGACTTGGATAGGCTGGGTGAGTGGGCAAATGTTTGGCAGATGCAGTATAATGTGGATAAATGTGAGGTTATCCACTTTGGTGGCAAAAATAGGAAAACAGACTATTATCTAAATGGAGGCCGATTAGGAAAAGGGGAGATGCAGCGTGACCTGGGTGTCATGGTACACCAGTCGTTGAAAGTAGGCATGCAGGTACAGCAGGCAGTGAAGAAAGCGAATGGTATGTTAGCTTTCATTGCAAAATAATTTGAGTATAGGTGCAGGGAGGTTCTACTTCAGTTGTATAGGGTCTTGGTGAGGCCACAACTGGAGTATTGCATACAGTTCTGGTCTCGAAATCTGAGGAAGGACATTATTGCCATAGAGGGAGTGCAGAGAAAGTTCACCAGACTGATTCCTGGGATGTCAGGACTGTCTTATGAAGAAAGACTGGATAGACTCGGTTTATACTCTCTAGAATTTAGGAGATTGAGAGGGGATCTTATAGAAACTTACAAAATTCTTAAGGGGTTGGACAGGCTAGATGCAGGAAGATTGTTCCCGATGTTGGGGAGGTCCAGGACAAGGGGTCACAGCTTAAGGATAAGGGGGAAATCCTTTAGGACCGAGATGAGAAGGACTTTTTTCACACAGAGAGTGGTGGATCTCTGGAACTCTCTGCCACAGAGGGTAGTTGAGGCCAGTTCATTGGCTATATTTAAGAGGGAGTTTGATGTGGCCCTTGTGGCTAAGGGGATCAGGGGGTATGGAGAGAAGGCAGGTATGGGATACTGAGTTGGATGATCAGCCATGATCATATTGAATGGCGGTGCAGGCTCGAAGGGCCGAATGGCCTACTCCTGCACCTAATTTCTATGTTTCTATGTTTCTAATTCAGCCAGAGCTGTAGTTGGTAATTGAATAAATCGATCAAAATGACCTGCATGCTCCTTCAGTACTTGTTCTCTGGTTCTTTGCAGACTTTGATAATGCAAAGGTCCAAACTCTACTACAGGAAAAGCTGCTACCTATTTACCAATCACCTTAGCTATTTCTCGGATGGAGGGATAAAGCTTTTGTGCAAGACAAGTACAGACATTTGTAATATCCACAACCTTGGCTGTTGGTGAAGTTACTGTCATGTTAACTGAATCAATGACAAAGCCCAAGTACTCAATTGTTTGGGATGGCTGTAACTTGGACTTGATTGGATGGACCAAAACTCTAATCTTTCAAACAGATTCTTGGTTGCTGAAACCGACTCTTCTGCTGACTCTTGAGTGACCTGACAATTAAGATATCATCTAAATAAGCCATTAGAATGTGATTATGGGCTCTTAATAGGCCCAGCACAGGTTTCACCAAGTTGGTAAACAGCCTAGGAGCTGAACTCAACACATTAGGCAATGCTCTGTATTGCCACAGCTGTCCCATCCAATTAAATTTCAAGTATCTGCAATAATGATCATGAATTGGTACTGAATAATATGCATCTTTTAGAGCTATAGTCGCCATAGAACAGCCTTGTGATAACAGCTGTTTAGCAGTAATGAAGTTGTCCATTATAAAATGCCTATATTGAACATAGGAATTTAAGTGAATAAGGTACAGAATAACTCTACAGCCCCCATCTTTTTTAGGTCTGAGGAACATATTAGACACAAATTGTTGAGGATGGTTAACCGTCCTCTCAATCACCCCTCTTTTACATAAATTATTCATCTCTTCGTGTACCTGCTGAGTCTCTGGAGCAGAAAACACCAACACTCTTTTAGGCTTGTGTTGTTCAGGTGCATCTATTCCTGAAACAAACTCAATTGTAGAACCTGACACAGTATCTAATATAAAACGATCAGATGTTATGCAGCACCATTCATGATAAAACAACTGTAACCTACCTCCAATGGGAGGTGGTACATCAGAAACCTCATCCACAGAATTTTCCTGTACCTCCATCATCGGCTTGTAAGTTCTCCATTTACTGATATTGGGGTTGTTGCTGGTCTGGACCAGTGAATAAAACCGTTGGACTGGTTCCCTCTGCTTGGCCCAGCACCTAAACCGACCTTCTGTACCTCATAGTAGGCTTCCTAAATGGTGTTCTTGGTACGGCTGGTTTCATTAATCTGATGGTTTTGGCTTCATCATCAATGTCACAAATTTGTTTTATGAGGTCTGCTCCAAATAGATAGTCAGGCGGTTGAATGTTAGTAGCCCTGCATAAAGCCGCAAACTTTGGATTCAATGTCGGCCAGATTGCGATCTTTCTGATGCAGTTTACTTCAAAGAAAGCATTAATGAAGAGGGCCAACATGTCTTTTTGAGTTGTTGTCATCAGTTTTCTTTGAACTGACCTGCCGAATGCAGTAATGCCTGCCGCCACGAGCTGGAGGACGCACTGAAAGCAAACTTCCTGGCCTCTCATAGATGCACTCATGGGTGCCCAAATTGCTGGGTTTACAGTGGGCACCCTGAGTGATGCACAATTAACTGCCGTTTTGTATTTACCCGTGGTTTACTCCATCACGGATTGTTGGAGCTGGTGAGACACTAGATAATTCATGTTGTTGGCTAAGTATTCATCCATTGTTTCACCAGTCCCTTCCGGAATAGCAAAACTGCTTGCTAAGACCGGGACACCCGGAGCGTGGCTCTTGTGCTCTGGTGTATGCCCATGAGCAGTGACACCAGACTCAGGCTCAGCTTCCTCCTGCCCCGCATCTCCTGAGTCATACTCCAGGGAAGCATCTTCGAGACCTAAACAAGGCGCTGGAAGGAAATCCCCTTGTACATAAGCACCATATTCTTCTCCATATGGGCCTAGAGCTGCCTGGGGCCCCATTAATGGAGCCTTTGACCCCTGGTTAATTATAGTGTGGAGCATTTGTTTCATTTTCTGAAATCTCCCCCACATTCTTTTTGTATCTGGAGGGGAGTCGTCCTCTTCTTCGGACCCGTCTGATAAAATGGGTCTGCTAGACTTTCGTTTAGCTTTCCTAGGTGCAGTGGCCTCAGTGTGCTGAGACTCTTGAGCTGATACAGCTAGTTCCGTAGTCGGTGTAATGGCAGCCGGTAGCGGAACCGGCGTTACAAGTCTTATCTCTACACCCGATCGAATGCATGAATCCGTATCCCCGCTGGATCCTCGCTTGGTACGGACTTTTCTACCTGAACGCTCCATCTCTACATCAACTCCTACTGACTCCACGAGCCAGATTGACGGAACTTAAATAGAGCAGGAAAAGTTGTTTAAAACCACTTACCTGCAATTTTCTACTTACCGCTGGTGGAGCTGCGCTCTCCAGCCCGTTCAAAGCGACATACACGGACGTAATGACGCGCATGCGCCTGGCGGGGCTTCTTCACGTAGTCACTCACGTGAGTCCGAAGTAAAATCCTTATTCACAGCAAAGACACATTTAGTTTAAAAATATATATTTTTGTACATTTTGCTGTAATCTGGTTTTCAAATAAAAGCAGCTGCCACAAAGATCATTGGTTACATTGTGTTAGTTAGTACACTGGAACATAAAATATGACCTCGGCGGCTGTCGCTATTATTTACAAACCAGATTATCTACAGAGCTTAAATGTAATCATGATTTTTCACAGAATGTAGGGCCAATTATGCCAATTTGATAGGACTGGTGCAGCTGCAACTGATAGCCGTAATAATTTACATCTTAAATTATCATTTTATCACATCTTTAATGAAGGAGAACAGAAGATAAATGCACTTCAAACTGACATTTCAGGCAAATATAGTGCTTTGCAATTTAGTTTAGAAACTCAGCATTGAATCAAAGAACCGTTATTGATTATAGTATAATCATTGGGAAAAAATTAATATTAAAATTTTGGAAAGGTTCTAGAGGCCCATAGGAGCCGTCGGAAGAGTAGGAGGGGAGGAGCAGCACCCGACCGGTAAGGATAAAAATCCAGCGCGGGACTTGCCAAAATCCATAAAGTTCCATTCGGAGAAGTTTTTTTTGGGAGTTTTTTTGAGGAAGATGCTGATTGGTGGGAAGTGGACTAGGGTAAGCAGCTGATTGGCAGTCAGATTCCAGCAGTTTGTTGTGTACTTTGTATTGTGTTGATATTGCATCCTGTGTAAGGGGGGAGTATGAAGGCCAGGGCAATGTACTGTTGTGGATGTCAGATGTAGGTTGAACAAGTTAGGTCTTTATTCTTTGGAGCGCAGAAGGTTGAGGGGGACTTGATTGAGGTCTTTAAAATGGTGAAAGGGATAGACAGAGTTGACGTGGATAAGTTTTTCCCATTGAGGGTAGGGAAGATTCAAACAAGAGGGCATGACATGAGAATTAAGGGACAGAAGTTTAGGGGTAACATGAGGGGGAACTTCTTCACTCAGAGAGTGGCGCCTGTGTGGAATGATCTTCCAGCAGAAGTGGTGGAGGCAGGATCGATTTTAACATTTAAAAGTAAAGTGGATAGGTATATGGACGGGAAGGGAATGGAGGGGTATGGTCTGAGTGCAGATAGATGGGACTAGGGGAAAATAAATGTTCGGCACGGACTGGAAGGGCCGAGAGGGCCTGTTTCCATGCTGTAATTGTTATATGGTTATATGGTTAAATGGTTATGTGGGAGGTCAAGGAAGCTGATAGCCCTCCAGACGTCCACATCTGCGCCAGGTGTGTCGAGATGGGGCTCCAAAAGGACTGTGTTAGGAACCTGGAGCAGCAGCTCGAGGACCTCCGTCTGGTCAGGGAGAGTGAGGAGGTCGTAGACAGGAGTTACAGGGAGGTGGTCACTCCCAGACCATGGGAGGCAGACAGGTGGGTCATTGTTAGGAAGGGCAAGGGGCAGAGGCAGGGACTAGAGAGTACCCCGGTGGGTGTACACCTGGAAAATAGGCACTCGTGTTTGAGTACGATTGGAGCGGACAGCCTACCTGGGGGCAGCAACAGCGGGCGGGCCTCCGGCACAGAGAATGGCCCTGATGCTCAGAAGGGTAGCAAAAAGAGGAGGGCAATTGTAATAGGGGACTCCATAGTTAGGGGGTAAGATTGGCGATTCTGTGGACGCAGTTGGGAGACCCGGATGGTAGTTTGCCTCCCTGGTGCCAGGGTCTCGGATATGTTGGAACGTGTTGGAAAGATTCTGAAAAGGGAGGGAGAGGAGCCTGATGTTGTGGTACACATTGGTACCAATGACACAGGCAGAAAAAGAGAAGAGGTCCTGAAAGGAGAATTTAGGGAGTTGGGAGGAAAGTTAAGGAGAAGGACCAAAAGAGTAACAATTTCAGGATTACTGCCTGTGCCACGCGACAGTGAGAATAGAAATGGAATGAGGTGGAGGATAAATGCGTGGCTGAGGGACTGGTGCAGTGGGCAGGGATTCAAGTTTCTTGATCACTGGGACCTCTTTTGGGGAAGGCATGATCTGTATAAAAAGGATGGGTTGCACTTCAACCCGAGGGGAACCAATATCCTAGCGGGGAGGTTTGCAAAGGAGACTTTAAACTAGAAAGGCTTGGGGGAGGGACTCGGGTAGAGGGGACTAGAGGACAGGGTGAGGGGCAAGAGGCAGAGAAGGGAAGCACTCGGACCCAAAATGTAAGCGAGAAAGGGGAAAAAGATAATAAACTGAGAATAAGGGATGGTGGTCTCCAAATCTGAGGAAAGACATCCTTGCCATAGAGGGGGTACAGAGAAGATTCACCAGACTGATTCCTGGGATGTCAGGACTTTCATATGAGGAAAGATTGGATAGGCTTGGCTTGTACTTGCTGGAATTTAGAAGATTGAGGGGGGATCTTATAGAAACTTACAAAATTCTTAAGGGGTTGGACAAGCTAGATGCTGGAAGATTGTTCCCGATGTTGGGGGAGTCCAGAACAAGGGGTCACAGTCTAAGGATAAGGGGGAATTCCTTTAGGACCGAGATGAGGAAAACATTCTTTACACAGAGAGTGGTGAGTCTCTGGAATTCTCTGCCATAGAAGGTAGTTGAGGCCAGTTCATTGGCTATATTTAAGAGGGCGTTAGATGTGGCACTTGTGGCTAAAGGGATCAGGGGGTATGGAGAGAAGGCAGGTACGTGATACTGAGTTGGATGATCAGCCATGATCACATTGAATGGCGGTGCAGGCTCGAAGGGCCGAATGGCCTACTCCTGCACCTATTTCTCTATGTTTCTATGTTTCTATGTTTCTAAAATGTTTATATTTTAATGCTAGGAGCATTGTAAGAAACATGGATGAACTTAGAGTCTGAATTGACACCTTGAAATATGATGTTGTGACAATCAGTGAAACATAGTTGCGGGAGGGTTGTGATTGGAAACTAAATATTCCAGGGTTTCGTTGCTTCAGGTGTGATAGAATTGGACGGACCAGAGGTGGAGGGGTTGCATTGCTTGTCAGAGAAGATATTACAGTAGTGCTTTGACAGGATAGATTAGAGGGCTCGTCTAGGGAGGCTATTTGGGTGGAACTGAGAAGTGGGAACGGGGTAGCATTATAGACCGTAGGGGTGTATTATAGACCGCCAAATGGGGAGCAAGAATTGGAAGAGCTAATATGTAAGGAGATAGCAGATATTAGTAGTAAGCACAAGGTAGTGATTGTGGGAGATTTCAATTTTCCAAAAATAGACTGGGAAACACATTCTGTAAATGGGCTGGATGGTTTGGAGTTTGTTAAATGTGTGCAGGATAGTTTTTTGCAGCAGTACATAGAGGCATCGACCAGAGAAGGGGCAGTGCTGGACCTCCTGTTAGGAAATGAGGCAGGTCAGGTGACGAAGGTATGCGTTGGTGAGCACTTCGGGACCAGTGATCACAATACCATTAGTTTCAATATAATTATGGAGAGAGTCAGAACTGGACCTAGGGTCGAGATTTTTGATTGGAGAAAAGTAACTTTGAGGGAATGCGTAATGATTTAAAAGGAGTGAATTGGGACATTTTATTTTATGGGAAGGATGTAGAAGAGAAATGGAGGACATTAAAAGGGGAAATTAAAAGTACTCTTATGTCGCTGTTCGGTTGAAAGGAAATGGTAAAAATCGGAAAAAGCCATGGTTTTCAAGGGAAATTGGACACGGTTCGAAAAAAGAGAGATATCTACAATAATTATAGGAGGCATGGAGTAAATGAGGTGTTAGATGAGTATAAAGAATGTAAAAAGAATCTTAAGAAAGAAATAAGAAAAGCCAAAAGAAAATATTCAAATGTTTAGGGGTAAAATGAGGGGGAACTTCTTTACTCAGAGAGTGGTGGCTGTGTGGAATGATCTTCCAGCAGAAGTGGTGGAGGCAGGATCGATTGTTACATTTAAAAGTAAAGTGGATAGGTATATGGACGGGAAGGGAATTGAGGGGTATGGTCTGAGTGCAGGTAGATGAGACTAGGGGAAAATAAATGGACGGCACGGATTGGAAGGGCCGAGAGGGCCTGTTTCCATGCTGTAATTGTTATATGGTTATATGGTTATATGGTTATATGAGGTTGCTTTGGCAAGAAATGTGAAAATAAATCCAAAGGGTTTCTACAGCTATATTTATAGCAAAAGAATAACGAGGGATAAAATTGGACCATTAGAGAGGCAGAATGGACAGCTATCTGCAGAGCCAAAAGAGATGGGGGAGATATTGAACAATTTCTTTTCTTCGGTATTCACCAAGGAGAAGGATATTGAACTCTGTGTGGTAAGGGAAAAAAGTAGAGTAGCTATGGAAACTGTGAGATTCAAAGAGGAGGAAGTACTGACACTTCTGAAAAATATAAAAGTGGATAAGTCTCCAGGTCCTGACAGGATATTCCCTAGGACATCGAGGGAAGTTAGTGTAGAAATAGCAGGGGCTATGACAGAAATATTTCAAATGTCATTAGAAACGGGAATAGTGCCGGAGGATTGGCGTACTGCGCATGTTGTTCCATTGTTTAAAAAGGGTTCAAAGAATAAACCTAGCAATTATAGACCTGTTAGTTTGACGTCAGTGGTGGGCAAATTAATGGAAAGGATACTTAGAAATAATATATATAAGCTTCTGGATAAACAGGGTCTGATCAAGAACAGTCAACATGGATTTGTGCCTGGAATGTCATGTTTGACAAACCTTCGTGAATTTTTTGAAGAGGTTACTAGGGAAATTGATGAGGGTAAAGCAGTGGATGTTGTCTATATGGATTTCAGTAAGGCCTTTGACAAGGTTCCCCATGGAAGGTTGGTTAAGAAGGTTCAATCTTTGGGTGTTAATGGCGGAGTAGCAAGATGGATTAAACAGTGGCTGAATGGGAGATGCCAGAGAGTAATGGTGGATGGCTGTTTGTCAGGTTGGAAGCCGGTGACCAGTGGGGTGCCTCAGGGATCTGTGTAGGGTCCACTGTTGTTTGTCATGTACATCAATGATCTAGATGATGGGGTGGAAAATTGGATAAGTAAGTATGCAGATAATACTAAGATAGGTGGTGCTGTGGATAATGAAGTAGATTTTCAAAGTCTACAGAGAGGTTTGGGCCATTTGGAAGAGTGGGATGAAAGATGGCAGATGGAGTTTAATGCTGATAAGTGTGAGGTGCTACATCTTGGCAGGACAAATCAAAATAGGACGTACATGGTAAATTGTGGGGAATTGAGGAATGCTGTGGAACAGAGGGATCTAGGAATAACTGTGCATAGTTCCCTGAGGGTGGAATTGCATGTAGATATGGTGGTAAAGAAAGCTTTTGGTGTGCTGGCCTTTATAAATCAGGGCATTGAATATAGGAGTAGGGAAGTAATGTTAAAATTGTACAAGGCATTGGTGAGACCAATTCTGGAGTATGGTGTACAATTTTGGTCGCCTAATTATAGGAAGGATGTCAACAAAATAGAGAGAGTACAGAGGAGATTTACTAGAATGTTGCCTGGGTTCCAGCAACTAAGTTACAGAGAAAGGTTGAACAAGTTAGGTCTTTATTCTTTGGAGCGCAGAAGGTTCAGGGGGGACTTGATTGTGGTCTTTAAAATGAAGAAAGGGATATACAAAGTTGACGTGGATAAGCTTTTCCCATTGAGGGTAGGGAAGATTCAAACAAGAGGGCATGACATGAGAATTAAGGGACAGAAGTTTAGGGGTAACATGAGGGGGATCTTCTTTACTCAGAGAGTGGTAGCCGTGTGGAATGATCTTCCAGCAGAAGTGGTGGAGGCAGGATCGATTTTAACACTTAAAAGTAAAGTGGATAGGTATATGGATGGGAAGGGAATGGAGGGATATGGTCTGAGTGCAGGTAGATGGGACTAGGGGAAAATAAATGGTCAGCACGGATTGGAAGGGCCGAGAAGGCTTGTTTCCGTGCTGTAATTGTTATATGGTTATATGGGTTATATGGTTAAATGGTCCTATAAACCCCATAATAAAAATGTGGATTACGAAAATGTCGGAGACCCTATATTTGGAAAGATTAAGATTTGTCTTAATGGACAAACAAGAACTATTTAAAATGATATGGTCCCCATTCATTGGATATTTTTAGGGGCAAACCGGTTCGGCACGAGAACCCGACTGAAACCTGAAATAAAGAATGGATGGAAAATTACATTTCATAAAATGCGGATATATCTCCAACGATGCATAATCTACTGAACACTCCATTCTTTCTCAACTTTTCCTCCTTTTCTTTGCTTACTCTTTCTCTATTAATTTCTATCTTTATAAAAATTGTACAAAAGATATAGAAGTTCAGTTACTATGCAATTGTGAATATAAACAATATTGATTATGTATGTCTACAATGAACAAAATGTTTTTTATTATGTAGTTACTTCTAATTAAATAATATTTAACAGAAATACAGGATGGAAACAGGCCCTTCGGCCCATTGGGCCCATGTCGACCAGTGATCCCCGCACGTTAACACCATTCCACACACACCAGGGGCAATTTACATTTATACCAAGCCAATTAACCTACAAACCTGCACGTCTTTGGAGTGTGGGAGTAATATAGACAATAGACAATAGACAATAGGTGCAGGAGTAGGCCATTCAGCCCTTTGAGCCAGCACCGCCATTCAATGTGATCATGGCTGACCATTCACAATCAGTACCATGTTCCTGCCTTCTCGCCGTATCCCCTGACTCCTCCATTTTTAAGAGCCCTATCTAGCTCTCTCTTGAAAGCATCCAGAGAACCTGCCTTCACTGCCCTCTGAGGCAGAGAATTCCACAAGACTAAACACTCTCTGTGAGAAAAAGTGTTTCCTCGTCTCAGTTCGAAATGGCTTACTCCTTATTCTTAAACTGTGGCCCCTGGTTCTGGACTCCCCCAACATCAGGAACATGTTTCCTGCCTCTAGCGGTCCAAGCCCTTAACAATCTTATATGTTTTAATGAGATCTCATCTAATCCTTCTAAACTCCAGTGTACAAGCCCAGCTGCTCCATTCTCTCAGCATATGACAGTCCCACCATCCCGGGAATTAACCTTGTAAACCTACGCTGCACTCCCTGAATAGCAAGAATGTCCTTCCTCAAATTAGGGGACCAATACTGCCCACAATACTCCAGGTGTGGTCTCACTAGGGCTCTATACAACTGCAGAAAGACCTCTTTGCTCCTATATTCGATTCCTCTTGTTATAAAGGCCAACCTGCCATTTGCTTTCTTCACTGCCTGCTGTACCTGCATGCTTACTTTCATAGACTGATGTACAAGGACCCCCAGATCCTGTTGTACTTCCCCTTTTCCCAACTTGATGCCATTTAGATAGTAATCTGCCTTCCTGTTTTTGCTACCAAAGTGGATAACCTCACATTTATCCACATTAAACTTAATCTGCCATGCATCTGCCCACTCCCCCAACCTGTCCAAGTCACCCTGCATTCTCATAGCATCCTCCTCACAATTCACACAAATTACAGCTTTGTGTCATCTGCAAATTGGCTAATGTTACTTTGAATCCCTTTATCCAAATCATTGATGTATATTGTACCGAGCCTTGCCGTACCCCACTAGTCACTGCCTGCCATTCTGAAAGGGACCCGTCAATCCCTATTCTTTGTTTCATGTCCGCCAACCAATTCTCTATCCATGTCAGCACTCTACCCCCAATACCATGTTTACCATGCCCACTTATCTCCTATGTGGGACCTTATCAAATGCTTTCTGAAAGTCTAGGTACACCACATCCACTGGCTCCCCCCTGTCCATTTTCCTAGTTACATCTTCAAAAAATTCCAGAAGATTAGTCAAGCATGATTTCCCCTTCGTAAGTCCATGCTGACTCGTACAGATCCTGTTACTGCTATCCAAATGTTCGGCTATCTCATCTTTTATAATTGACTCCAGCATCTTCCACACCACCGATGTCAGGCTAGCTGGTCTACAATTCCCTGTTTTCTCTCTCCCGCCTTTCTTAAAAAGTGGGCTAACATTAACTACCCTCCAATCCACAGAAACTGATCCTGAGTCCATAGAACATTGGAAAATTATCACCAATGCATCCACGATTTCCAGAGCCACTTCCTTAAATACCCTGGGATGCAGACAGGCACATGCCGTCAGGGTAGGCAAGGTAGGCACTGCCTACCCTGACTAAAATTATAACATAGTAATTACTATATATAAATAATAAAGGCATGGGAGAATTATGCCTATCTAAGAGATCATAGAAACATAGAAAAATAGGTGCAGGAGTAGGCCATTTGGCCCTTCGAGCCTGCACCGCCACTTAATATGATAATGGCTAATCATCCAACTCAGTATCCTGTACCTGCCTTCTCTCCATACCCCCCGATCCCTTTAGCCACAAGAGCCATATCCAACTCCCTCTTGAATGGTGGCTCCACGCCTGAAGTACCGCGGCAGCGGTGAGTGAGTGAGTTACTGGCATTATCCCCGACCCCCTCATTCCCAACAGTCCTGCTCTCCCCACAACTTTACCCCTGGCACAGACTCCCCATGCACTGTCCCCCGAATTGGTCCCTTGTACAAGTGTTGTCATTCAATAAGATGACAACTGATTCAACTTTTCCCTGTGTGCTCCCGTTTTTCCCACCATCTCTCCACTTGCCATCACCCTTCACCCAAGGTGACAAACACCCCCAAAACCCACTACCAGCAGCGGCAGCACCCCTACACATCCACCAGACAACGGTACAATGAAAGACCATCTGCTGGTGAAAGCTCGAAGGCCGGCCCACCTGCACAACGGTCTTTTTTAGACCATGGCCCAGCCCGGCCTTCTTGGAAAATGTGCCAACCCCACAACGCAGCAACATAATATCAGAAGAAACAAGGGCAGAGACAACCCACACAACACCGACAGTAACCATGGAGGTAGGTGGGTCTGGTTGCCTCAAAAACATTGCATGTCTTGATTAACCAAAAGTTGGTGGATGGTTGCACTTGTTTCATCATGTGTGGAACACTTTTACCTCTGATCCTTACATACTCGGAAGTATTCAGGGTACTAATTGAATTTGTATAAGAACTCCCCATCCCAGTTCAGCATACGCCTAGCCGGAAGTTCATACTTTTACAAAAAGAGAGAACAGCAGGCTATGCTGAACTGTTAAGACTAAACCCAAAAGGGGTAATTGAGAAGACAATCAGAGAATCTCAAGAGTTCAAATATATTTACAAAAAACAAAAAAGATGGCGGTTGCCGCATCATTATAGATTTGACCGAACTAAATACTTCCGTTCAGTATGCCCATTTCAAAATGGACACGTTTGTCACAGCCAAACAGCTAATTTCTGATAGGTACTACATGGCTTGCATCGATCTAAAAGAAGCATACTATTCAGTGCCAATACACAAGGATCATCATAAATACCTGAAATTTGTCTGGATGGGACAGCTATGGCAGTATAAGGCCTTACCCAATGGGTTGTCATCAGCACCCAGGCTGTTTACAAAATTATTAAAACCAGCTTTAGGTTACTTAAGGAAACATAACCATATCGTTATGGCCTACCTTGATGATATCCTCATTGTAGGTGAGAATTTGGAGATGGCTACATTGGCAGTATCAGCCACAAAACATCTTTTACAAAAGCTGGGATTTATCATACATCCAAATAAATCAAAATTGAAACCCTCCACTACCATGGATTATTTGGGGTTCACTATTGACTGTTCAAATGTTCATCACCTTGCCACCAAACAAAGTGACAGACTTCAAGGAAGCATGCAGAAGCCTCACTGGCATCAGGGAACAATCCATTCGGCAAGTAGCCAGAGTGATTGGGAAACTAGTGGTTGCGTTCCCAGCAGCACAATTTGGACCACTCCATTATCAAAACCTGCAAAGAGCAAAAATTTTAGCGCTCAAAAATCATGCAGGCCATTTCGATAGTCCTATGAAACTACCGGGGAAAGCAAAATCAGAATTAAACTGGTGGATAGAAAATGCTCAGCATTGTTCTAACCCCATCACTATCATGAATCCCTCGGTTACATTACAGACTGATGCCAGTGCTAAAGGTTGGCGAGCAACTAATACCACCACAAGTTGTGGTGGTAGATGGAGTCCACATGAATTAACCCTGTTTAAAGCACTAGGGATTAATTACCTAGAAATGCTGGGAGCATTTCATGGACTCAGGGCCTACTGCTCAGATATGCATCAGTTGCATGTACGGTTACAAATTGATAATACCACAGTGGTGGCCTATATTAATCATATGGGTGGAAAAGTCGATATCATGTGATGAATTGGCTAATAATATCTGGCACTGGTGTCTGGATAAAGAGATTTGGATCTCAGCCACTTACCTTCCAGGTAAGCTAAATACAGTGGCAGACACCAGGTCACGTAAACTCATCGACAACATTGAATGGAAGTTGGATTGGAAAGTGTTTACAGATATTATAGAATGGTATGGGACACCAGATATCGACCTTTTTGCATCCAGACTAAATCACCAACTACCAACATATGTTGCTTGGGAACCAGACCCAGGGGCAGCAGCGATGGACGCTTTCTTGCTGCATTGGGGGGATTTGTTTTGCTATGCATTTCCCCCCTTCTGCCTCATCAGTCGGGTCTTACAAAAAATTAAACAAGACTCCGCAATGGGTATTTTGGTTGTTCCCGACTGGCCTACCCAACCATGCTTCCCAGCAGTGCGAAAGATGGCCACAGAACCCTACATTCGGATCAACAAATGGCCGAGTTTGTTGGTACACCCCGTTACAGGGGAAAGTCATCTGTGCCATGACCGAATTAACTTTATTGTCTACGGACACTCCGACAGGACGATCAATGCCATCTCAGCATCGTGCAGGGAGTCCACCAGAAGACAGTACCTGACATATGTCAGGAAATGGGAAGTGTTGTGCACCAGGACGAACACTACATATGACTCAGCCACTATCACTGAAGTGCTGGAGTTTCTGGCCACCCTTCATTTCGATGAAGGATTGAGTTACAGTGCCATTAATTGTGCACGGAGTGCCCTATCTAATTATCTGGGCAGAGGGAGCGATCACCTGGCTATAGGATCACACACACTAGTATCTAAACTAATGAGTGGTATATTTAACTCCAACCCCCCAGGCCCAGATACACCCACACATGGGACATAGGCATAGTATTAACTATGTTACTAGGATGGACACCCATATCGGGGCTCACTCTGGACAAACTAACATACAAAATGGTCATGATTATGGCACTTGTATCAGCACAACGGGTCCAGTCCTTACACAAACTAAGTATGGATGCCATGTATCTCACAAATGGCAAGATAACCTTTCTAATACAGGGGTTACTCGAACAAGACCGACCCGGTTACTCTGGCCAAAAATTAGAGTTTCTGGCCTATCCTGCAGATAGTCGGCTCTGCATTGTGACATATTTTGCGATAGAAGTCACCAAGACTCTTAGGGGCACGGAGAGAGCTTTACTCATAAGCCACAAATGCCCTCATCATAAGGTCACAGTGCAAACCACATCCAGATGATTAAGGGTGGTCTTAGGTGCAGCGGGGGTGGTACTAATGTTTTCAAATCTCACTCCACCTTGGCTGCATCTACATTGGCGGCTAGGATGATGGAAGTTCCAATGGGCCACATCCTTGCAACAGTGGGTTGGAGCAATGAACAAATTTTCAACGCTTTTATAATAAACCCGTGGCCGCTCCTGAGACGTTTGCAGGAAAAGTTTTAAGTTCTGTAAAATAAATTACCCAATGTGGGGCATATTATTTTAGGTATGAATAAATACCTTCTTTGTTTTTCATCACAGTGTAATGTCTGAAATACATTAATCCTCCTTTCCTAGCATGGCAGTGTGTGAGCATGGACTCGTTCCAGGGCATGAAATCCCAGGGATTTGAAATCTTCACGTAGTCACTCACGTGACCGAAGTAAAATAGTAAGATTAAATGCAAACTTACCAGTTTGAAGTTTGATCTTTATTTTATGGGGAGATACCATATAACCATATAGCAATTACAGCACGGAAACAGTCCAGTCCGTGCCGACCATTTATTTTCCCCTCGTCCCATCTACCTGCACTCAGACCATACCCCTCAATTCCCTTCCCGTTCATATACCTATCCACTTTACTTTTAAATGTTAAAATCGATCCTGCCTCCACCACTTCTGCTGGAAGATCATTCCGCACAGCCACCACTCTCTGAGTAAAGAAGTTCCCCCTCATGTTACCACTAAACTTCTGTCCCTTAATTCTCATGTCATGCCCTCTTGTTTGAATCTTCCCTACACTCAATGAGAAAAGCTTATCCAAGTCAACTCTGCCTATCCCTTTCATCATTTTGAAGACCTCAATCAAGTCCCCCCTTATCCTTCTGCGCTCCAAAGAAGACCCAACTTGTTCAACCTTTCTCTGTAACTTAGTTGCTGGAACCCAGGCAACATTCTAGTAAACCTCCTCTGTACTCTCTCTATTTTGTTGACATCCTTCATGTAATTAGGTACCAAAATTGTACACCATACTCCAGAATTGGTCTCACCAATGCCTTGTACAATTTTAACATTACTTCCCTACTCCTAAATTCAATGCTCTGATTTATAAAGGCCAGCACACCAAAAGCTTTCTTTACCACCCTATCTACATGCGATTCCACCTTCAGGGAACTATGCACATTTATTCCTAGATCCCTCTGTTCCACAGCATTCCTCAATTCCCTACCATTTACCATGTACGTCCTATTTTGATTTGTCCTGCCAAGATGTAGCACCTCACACTTATCAGCATTAAACTCCATCTGCCATCTTTCAGCCCACTCTTCCAAATGGCCCAAATCTCTCTGTAGACTTTGAAAATCTACTTCATTATCCACAGCACCACCTATCTTAGTATCATCTGCATACTTACTCGTCCAATTTTCCACCCCATCATCTAGATCATTGATGTGCATGACAAACAACAGTGGACCCAACACAGATCCCTGAGGCACCCCACTGGTCACCGGCTTCCAACCTGACAAACAGCCATCCACCATTACTCCCTGGAATCGCCCATTCAGCCACTTGAATCCATCTTGCTACTCCGCCATTAACACCCAAAGATTGAACCTTCTTAACCAACCTTCCATGGGGAACCTTGTCAAAGGCCTTACTGAAATCCATATAGACAACCTCCACTGCTTTACCCTCATCAATTTCCCTAGTAACCTCTTCAAAAAATTCAAGAAAGTTTGTCAAACATGACATTCCAGGCACAAATCCATGTTGACTGTTCTTGATCAGGCCCTGTTTATCCAGATGCTTATATATATTATCTCTAAGTATCATTTCAATTAATTTGCCCACCACTGACGTCAAACTAACAGGTCTATAATTGCTAGGTTTATTCTTTGAACCCTTTTTAAACAATGGAACAACATGTGTAGTACGCCAATCCTCTGGCACTATTCCCATTTCTAATGACATTTGAAATATTTCTGTCATAGCCCCTGCTATTTCTACACTAACTTCCCTCAATGTCCTAGGGAATATCCTGTCAGGACCTGGAGACTTATCCACTTTTATATTTTTCAAAAGTGTCAGTACTTCCTCCTCTTTGAAACTCATAGTTTCCATAGCTACTCTACTTTTTTCCCTTACCTCACAATGTTCAATATCCTTCTCCTTGGTGAATACCGAAGAAAATAAATTGTTCAATATCTCCTCCATCTCTTTTGGCTCTGCAGATAGCTGTTCATACTGGCTCTCTGATGGTCCAATTTTATCCCTCATTATCCTTTTGCTATTAATATAGCTGTAGAAACCCTTTGGATTTACCAGTTACGATGAGGGATTACGTGCCCTCCGTTCCCAAAACCCTCTATTATAAAGTTCAACTGGTATGAAAGTTCTCTCTTATCTTACTATATTAGTCTACTCTGGTATCTGTGATTTCACACCACTGCTTTGAAGAATGCGCGCATGCTTGCTGGCGGGATCTTCACGTAATCCCTCACCGTAACTCCTCATAAAATAAAAATCAAACTTCAAACTGGTGACTTCTCATTTAATCTTACTATTATGGTTGGTTTAGCTAGGATGAATAAAGGGAATAGAAATGTGTAATGCCATGAGCAAAAATACAAGAAGCATTGTTAGTTTATTTTAAGGGGGGGGGGGGGAGATTTATATTTAGTTTAGCAACTCTACCGCTGTGCCACTCATTTTTGTCAAAAGATATAAAGGAGATGTCAGGAATAGTTCCTTTATGCAGAGAGTATTTTTTTCTGGTGAGTTTATGGAAAAAGAGCAATGAGACAGGCTGCTCACCAAGGAGATGGCATTGGATGGCTTTGTCTACACTCTAATAATTTAATGATTATCTAATTTTGCAGTGGGCTCAACGGCACTTAACATTGTTGGATGAAATATACTCAATTGCTTGTTTGTAAAACCTGGGTCCATGTCATTGATCATTACCCAAAAACCCTCAATGTGTAACTATGTGTCTCAATCTTGAGTAGTGGTGAATAGTGTGGTTAAACTGTGGTTGAATAGGTTTCTATTACACACTGGAGTGGCTCAGTACCTCAACTTCTGCACTCGGAGGATAAAACATTGCTTTCAAATTGGGAGTAAGCTGAGAAGAAGACATACACAAAATTGACAACCCAGAAGTAGGTCATTGCAACCATGACCTACGAAGAAGTAGCTGTCACTATTTCTTGATATATTGTCTACATACCTGCCCTCAGATTTTTTTCAAATAGTGACCTTTCCCTCCCCTCCCCTCTCTTTTAGTTTAGTTTAGTTTTGTTTGGTGATACAGCGTGGAAACAGGTCCTTTGTCCCACTGAGTCCACGTCAACCAGCGATCCCTGTACTCTAGCATTATCCTATGGACTAGGGACAGTTTACAATTTTTACCAAAGCCAATTAACCTGCAAACCTTTACGTCTTTGGAAAGTGGGAGAAAACTGGAGCACCTGGGGAAAACCCACACAGGTCACAGGGAGAACGTACAAACTCTGTCCAGGCAGCATCCGTAGTCAAGATCAAACCCAAGTCTCTGGCACTGCAGGACAGCAACTCTTCCGCTGCGCTACTGTGCCGCCTCCCTGATTTGTAACTGGATGTCATTTACTTCCAAAAGCTAGTTGGTGCTTTTTCATTCTCAGATTTGTTCCGCCATTCATGTTTTCTTTTATTAAAAGGCATATTTAATTCTCAATTTTATGTGGTTTAATAAAATTTGTTCACATCAATAAAAAAACTGTTTTCAAAGCAGAGTCAAATTAAATTAATCAATTTTGTTGTAATTTTGCAATTAATTCCTGAACATGGGAACTACACCATTCTCTGCAAGTTAGCATAGTTAAGTTAGAATTTGACACAAAAAACGAATTTGTCTATTTGAAACAGATTTTTTAAGATCAGATTACTATTATTCCATTCACCAAAACAATACTTGCAGTAAAGGAAAACATATTTTCTTAATTTTCATGTCCATAATATTTTAGTAGTAATCCAGCTATATTTGTCTACATATTTGGCTGAAGAAGGATCTCGACCCAAAACGTCACCTTTGCCACCTTTGCTGCTGCTGGCGCCGATGATGGCTGCCATGGTGTACTGCTCCTTGCTGTTTTGTGCGTGTTTGTTTATTTGTGTCATCTGTAAAAATCCTACAAAGATTACTTTCACGAGAGAGGTACTGCTGCTGCCACCGTGATCTCCTCCACTGCCCCCCCCCCCCCCCCCCCCCCCCCCCCCCACTGGGCCCGTCCCGGCTCTGTCACGCTAAAGATCGGCTGTTCCCCCGCTGCTTTTCGCCATCCTCGCTGCCGGCCCACACACTGGCACTGTCCCAAAATCCCACGCGTCAACGGCTTATCCGCCCGCAGGCGCATTGAGGGCATACGCAGCGTCTGCACAGGCGTAAGCAGCATCTTAACGGTGTATGCCTGGTCCGCAGGCTCACTCGGCATCACGCCCGCCCGCCCGCCCATTCCACCCTCCCCTCCCGTACTCGGGGCCTCCACTCTCAAGCTCTGTGCTGAACAACTGGCCACACAGACATTGTGAACCAATCGCTGCAAACCTGTACTGTCCTTGCCTGCTTCATAGCCTCCACTATTGTCCCTGTACCCAAAAAGGCAAGGATTACTTCTCTTAATGACTACAGGCCTGTCGCACAGACCTCTGTAGTCACGAAGACACCCTTGAAAGGCTTATGCTGGCCAAGCATGAAAAATCTCATAAACCCCCTGCTGGACCCTCTGCAGTTTGCATATCGGGCCAATAGATCTGTGAATGACCCAGTGAACCTGGGCCTGCACTTCATCCTCCAGAACCTAGACTGCCAGGGGACCGATGCGAGGATTTTGTTTGTTGATTTTAGCTCTGCATGCAACACCATTGTGTCAGAGCTACTACAATCCAAACTTTCCAAGTTGACCATGCCTGAACCCCTCTGTTGGTGCATCACCAGCTTCAGGACAGACAGAAAGCAGCATGTAAGGCTGGGAAAGTACATCTCGGACCTGCAGACACTCAGCAATGGAGCACCTCAAGGCTGCACACTCTCCCCTCTCCTCTACTCTCTCTACAACAATGACTGCATCTCCAAGGACTCCCCTCTCAAGCTTCTCAAGTTTGCAGATGACACAACCCTGGACTGATCCAGGATGGGGAGGAATCTGCCTACAGACAGGAAGTAACACAGCTGGCATCCTGGTGCCATCGCAACAACCTGGAGCTTAATGCTCTTAAGACAGTGGAATTGATTGTAGACTTTAGGAGAGCTCCCCCTCCCCTCACCCCACTCACCATCAACAACACCACAGTCACATCTGTAGAATCTTTTAAGTTCCTGGAAACCATCCTGGAGACCTTAAATGGGGGGCCACCATCGACTTCACAGTCAAAAAGGCACAACAGAGGATGTACTTCCATCTGAGGAAACACAATCTGCCACAGGCAATGATGGTCCAATTCTATACGGCGTTTGTCCTCACCTTCTCCATCATGGTATGGTTTGGCTCAGCCACAAAGCACCACATCCGGACGCTGCTGCAAATCGTCCGATCAGCTGAAATCATTCAACTCAGTATCCCGTACCTGCCTTCTCTCCATACCCCCTGCTCCCTTTAGCCACAAGTGCCACATCTAACGCCCTCTTAAATATAGTGAATTAACTGGTCTCAACTACCTTCTGTGGCAGAGAATTCCAGAGACTCACCACTCTCTGTGTAAAGAATGTTTTCCTCATCTCGGTCCTAAAGGAATTCCCCCTTATCCTTAGACTGTGACCCCTTGCTCTGGACTCCCCCAACATCAGGAACAATCTTCCAGCATCTAGTTTGTCCAACCCATTAAGAATTTTGTAAGTTTCTATAAGATCCCCCCCTCAATCTTCTAAATTCCAGTGAGTACAAGCCGAGTCTATCCAGTCTTTCCTCATATGAAAGTCCTGACATCCCAGGAATCAGTCTGGTGAATCTACTCTGTACTCCCTGTATGGCAAGAATGTCTTTCCTCAGATTTGGAGACCAAAACTGTACGCAATACTCCAGGTGTGGCCTCACCAAAACCCTGTACAACTGCAGTAGAACCTCCCTGCTCCTATACTCAAATCCTTTCGCTATGAATGCTAACATACCATTTGCTTTCTTCACTGCCTGCTGCACCTGCATGCCTACTTTCAATGACTGGTGTACCATGACACCCAGGTCTCGTTGCATCTCCCCTTTTCCTAATCTGCCACCATTCAGATAATATTCTACCCTTATGTTTTTGCCACCAAAGTGGATAACTTCACATTTATCCACATTATACTGCATCTGCCATGCATCTGCCCATTCACTCAGCCTATCCAAGTCACCCTGCAGCCTCCTATTGGCTGCAACCTTCCCTCCATTGATGAACTGTACACTGCAAGGGCCTGGAAGCGAGCAGGCAAGATCATCTCTGACCCCTCTTACCCTGGCCACAAACTCTTTGAATCACTTCCCCCTGGAAGGTGACTCCAGACTGTCAAAGCTGCCACGGACAGACATAAAAACAACTTTTTTTTCACGAGTAGTAGCTCCACGCAATAACCAAAAATCTGTAGCTTCCTTTTGCTCTGGGATTTTATTTAATTCAGATGTTTAATCAGTAATGTTTTATTAATAAAGTTTTATGTGTCATTCCTATATGAGGACAGACTCTACGATGGCCGTATAGAATTGGACCATCATTGCCTGTGGCAGATTGTGTTTCCTCAGCTACCGCAGGAAGTACATCCTCTGTCATATCGTTACGTGCAGGCAGAGCACCAAGGCAAATTCCTTGTATGTGAATACTTGGCCAATAAATGTATTCATTCATTCATTCAATCATTCATTCATTTATTTATGCATCTTATACAATTTTGATATTTTGTCTTTAAAGGAAAATGGTTGCAAATTAATGTCATGTGCAAATTCACTCTCATTTATATGATTAACAATGGTAATTAATTCATGTTGTTTCAGCAACAATAATATGTGACAGAATGTAACGACGAGGAGCTGCAGATACTGGGGTACAAAAAAACGATGCAGAGTTCTGGAGTAACTCAGCAGGCCTGACCCACTGAGTTACTCCAGCACATTGTGACAGAATGTTTTTTAGTTGAAATGTTAATGAGTCATAAGATTAAATTTCCTGCGTGCTGAGTTATCAGAGTCGTGTTGGGGGGGATGGAGACCAGACATCACACACATCCATGGGGTGAGAAGGGAGGTTGGAACAGCTGGTTGTACAATGGCCAGGCCAGCATTTGCAGGCTTTAAACAGGATCTCATGTTAGAGGATTGTGTTAGGGAGGCAACTTGACAGAGAAATAGAAATGTGTAAAAGGGCCTGTCCCACTTAGGCAGCTTCTTTTGCGAGTGAAGGCGACAGTCACGGTCTTGGTGAATCGCCGAAAAGTGAATGTGTCGAAGACATCCTACAGCTATGTAGAAGACAAGCTACAACTATCTACGACTTAATCGCCGATGCACTCGTGACAATTGGCGACCCAATGGTGGGGACTGAAGACGACCACCTTCGACTTACAAACAACTACACCCACGATCACAGAAAGCAAGCTACAACAAGCTACAACAAGCTACAACAAGCTACAACAAGCTACAAGCTACAACAAGCTACGACTGTCTACGACTGGCTACGACTCAACAAACAGATTACATTAGATTTTTCAAACATGTTCTTTTAAATTTAGTATTGCTTGTTTTAGTGTTAGATTTATCGAGATGTATAAAAATAAAATCCTTTTAAATGCAATGCATTTGAAGTGCTTGTGTCTGTTTTCTTCATCAAAATAAAAGTCAAACTTTAAAGACAGTGCATTCCTTCCTTGCGTTTGTGTGTGTTTCAATGATCTAAATATATGAGAAATTAAATATGAGATATAAGTGATGACATGAGGGACTACTATCAAAAATAATGATATTCATACATCAATTTGAGGTTAAAAAGTCAGGGATTTCCTTTATTGGTAATGAAACATACAAAAGTCTTATAAACAAACAAATGTTGATACCAGCTTGGTGGGTGGTGTTGAGGGTTGTGCCCTGCCCCTGCGCTGAAGCCTTCTCCTCGGAGCCATGTCTCACACCATCTGATCCACTGAAAGCAAAATTGCGCAATGACCGGGCACTGGAATGACAGCACAGCAGGTGCTGCTGTTTACATACCTTTTTTTTCCACAATGAACCAATGAAAATGACCGGTTGGCAAAGGCGATTAACTAAGACTACCTACGACTACTATCCCACTATGACTAGACCAACAACTACAAAAGTATCAATTTGCTCCTTGGTGACCAATTTTTCAACATGTTGAAGATTTTTCGGTGACCATACTGAGTGCCCAGAATGCGGGATCTTGAAGGAGACCACCTGCAACCAGGTGGCGCTCTTGTGGTGAGCGCAGAGTCTCCTGCACACGGCAAAGAGGTTGCCTAAGTGGGACAGGTCCTTAATGCCTTGAGTAATAATGCAAATGATATTGTATTCTTTCAGAAGGCTTTGGACAAGGTCCCACAATAGAGATTAGTAGGCAAATGTAAAGCACAATGTATTGTGGCTTCAGTATTGATGCGGATAGAGAACTGGCTGGCAGACTGGAAGCAAAAAGTAGGAGTAAACAGGTCCTTTTCAGTATGACAGGCAGTGACTAGTGGGGTACCGCAAGGCTCGGAGCAGGGACCCCAGCTATTTACAATATATATTAATGATTTGGACGAAGGAATTGAATGCAACATCTTCAAGTTTGCAGATGACACGAAGCTGGGGGGCAGTGCTAGCTGTGAGGTGGATGCTAGGAGGCTGCAAGGTGACTTGGATAGGTTGGGTGAGTGGGCAAATGCATGGCAGATGCAGTATAATGTGGATAAATATGAGGTTATCCACTTTGGTGACAAAAACAGGAAAGTAGACATATCTGAATGGTGGCCGATTAGGAAAAGGGGAGATGCAACGAGACGTGGGTATCATAGTACACCCTTCATTGAAAGTAGGCATGCAGGTGAAGCAGGCTGTGAAGAAAGCGAATGGTATGTTAGCATTCATAGCAAAAGGATTTGAGTATAGGATCAGGGAGATTCTACTGCAGTTGTACAGGGTCTTGTTGAGACCACACCTGGAATATTGCATACAGTTTTGGGCTCCTAATCTGAGGAAATACATTCTTGCCATAGAGGGAGTACAGAGAAGGTTCACCAGACTGATTCCTGGGATGTCAGGACTTTCATATGAAGAAAGGCTGGATAGACTTGGCTTGTACTCGCTAGAATTTAGAAGATTGGGGGGGGATCTTATAGAAACTTACACAATTCTTAAGAGGCTGGATGCAGGAAGATAAATCCCGATGTTTGGGAAGTCCAGAACAAGGAGTCACAGTCTAAGGACAAGGGGGAAGTATTTTAGGACCTTGCGGCTAAGGGGATCAGGGAGTATGGAGAAAAGTCAGGTACGGGATACTGAGTTGGATGATCAGCCATGATCATATTGAATGGCAGTACAGGCCAAATGGCCTACTCTTGCACCTGTTTTCTATGGTTCTCTGTTCCTATGTTAATTCTTTGTAAGGTGAGGGTGGCAAGATATATAGTGAAGGGGATTTTGGGAAGTTATAGTAGGAACCTGAGAGGTAACATTTTCATACAAAGGGTTGTAGGTGTGTGGAACTAGCTGCCAGAGGCGGTAGTTGAGGCAGGTACTATCGTAACGTTTAAGAAACATTTAGGCATTACATGGATAGGACAGATTTAGAGGGATATTGGCCAAACACAGGCTGGTGTGCCTGGTGTGGCTGGGACATGTTGGCCAGTGTGAATAAGTTGGGCCGAAGGGCCTGTTTCCACACTTTAAGACCATGACTCTATGACTCTAAAGTACAAAATAAATAAATAATTGATGGAATATTGTGGTCATCTGATTTTGTTCAGGCAAAAGTCTTATCCACAATCACATTTTTATGCAAAATAGCAGCAAGTCTATGCTGTACAGTTCATTCAACATTCTGCTCCATAGATGTGATGACAGGACAACATGAGTCCCTGCTTTGTAAAATACTTAAAGATAAATATATCCTTCCATGGAAAATTGATAAGAATTTGATGAAAGTTCCGTTAATGTTCATCTTGCAAAGTGATGGATTACAACATATATCATTGGGAAACTGTTTTGTGTCAACCCTTTGGTATCAAATGAATGCAGAGCCCAGGAATTTCCAAGAGTCGGAATAAAGACTAACGAGCAGCTGTTTGCTGATTGAGGTTTTTTTTAGATAGTTTATGAAAGGGGAAAGAAAGTAAAATCTGTGAAGAACAGTGAGTAGTAATTCAGCTCAGTTACCGGCAGCACAGGCTTACCATCAGAGTGATCAAAAGTTCATTGGTGAAGAATGTTGTGGCTATTGGGTCTGATCAAGAACAGTCAACATGGATTTGTGCCTGGAAGGTCATGTTTGAATTTTTCTCGAATTTTTTGAAGAGGTTACTCGGGAAATTGATGAGGGTAATGCAGTGGATGTTGTCTATATGGATTTCAGTAAGGCCTTTCACAAGGTTCCCCATGGAAGGTTGGTTAAGAAGGTTCAATCTTTGGGTGTTAATGGCGGAGTAGCAAGATGGATTCAACAGTGGCT
Organism: Raja brachyura; assembly: GCA_963514005.1. Next base: position 1,626,556 of record OY740809.1, read on the forward strand.
GAATGGGAGATGCCAGAGAGTAATGGTGGATGGCTATTTGTCAGGATGGAAGCCGGTGACCAGTGGGGTGCCTCAGGGATCTGTGTAGGGTCCACTGTTGTTTGTCATGTACATCAATGATCTAGATGATGGGGTGGAAAATTGGATAAGTAAGTATGCAGATGATACTAAGATAGGTGCTGCTGTGGATAATGAGGTAGATTTTCAAAGTCTACAGAGAGATTTGGGCCATTTGGAAGAGTGGGCTGAAAGATGGCAGATGGAGTTTAATGCTGATAAGTGTGAGGTGCTACATCTTGGCAGGACAAATCAAAATAGGACATACATGGTAAATGGTAGGGAATTGAGGAATGCTGTGGAACAGAGGGTTCTAGGAATAACTGTGTATAGTTCCCTGAAGGTGGAATCGCATGTACATAGGGTGGTAAAGAAAGTTTTTGGTGTGCTGGCCTTTATAAATCAGAGCATTGAATATAGGAGTAGGGAAGTAATGTTAAAATTGTACAAGGCATTGGTGAGACCAATTCTGGAGTATGGTGTACAATTTTGGTCGCCTAATTATAGGAAGGATGTTAACAAAATAGAGAGAGTACAGAGGAGATTTACTAGAATGTTGCCTGGGTTCCAGCAACTAAGTTACAGAGAAAGGTTGAACAAGTTCTATTATCTGAATGGTGGCAGATTAGGAAAGGGGGAGATGCAACGAGACCTGGGTGTCATGGTACACCAGTCATTGAAAGTAGGCATGCAGGTGCAGCAGGCAGTGAAGAAAGCAAATGGTATGTTAGCATTCATAGCAAAAGGATTTGAGTATAAGAGCAGGGAGGTTCTACTGCAGTTGTACAGGGTTTTGGTGAGGCCACACCTGGAGTATTGCGTACAGTTTTGGTTTCCAAATCTGAGGAAAGACATCCTTGCCATAGAGGGGGTACAGAGAAGATTCACCAGACTGATTCCTGGGATGTCAGGACTTTCATATGAGGAAAGATTGGATAGACTCGGCTTGTACTCGCTGGAATTTAGAAGATTGAGGGGGGATCTTATAGAAACTTACAAAATTCTTAAGGGTTTGGACAAGCTAGATGCTGGAAGATTGTTCCCGATGTTGGGGGAGTCCAGAACAAGGGGTCACAGTCTAAGGATAAGGGGGAATTCCTTTAGGACCGAAATGAGGAAAACATTCTTTACACAGAGAGTCGTGAGTCTCTGGAATTCTCTGCCACAGAAGGTAGTTGAGGCCAGTTCATTGGCTATATTTAAGAGGGCGTTAGATGTGGCACTTGTGGCTAAAGGGATCAGGGGGTATGGAGAGAAGGCAGGTACGGGATACTGAGTTGGATGATCAGCCATGATCACATTGAATGGCGGTGCAGGCTCGAAGGGCCGAATGGCCTACTCCTGCACCTATTTTCTATGTTTCTATGTTTCTAAGTTAGGTCTTTATTCTTTGGAGCGCAGAAGGTTAAGGGGGGACTTGATTGAGATCTTTAAAATGATGAAAGGGATAGACAGAATTGACGTGGATAAGCTTTTCCCATTGAGGGTAGGGAAGATTCAAACAAGAGGGCATGACATGAGAATTAAGGGACAGATGTTTAGGGGTAACATGAGGGGTAACTTCTTTATTCAGAGAGTGGTGGCTGTGTGGAATGATCTTCCAGCAGAAGTGGTGGAGGCAGGATCGATTTTAACATTTAAAAGTAAAGTGGATAGGTATATGGACGGGAAGGGAATGGAGGGGTATGGTCTGAGTGCAGGTAGATGGGACTAGGGGAAAATAAATGGTCAGCATGGACTGGAAGGGCCGAGAAGGCCTGTTTCCGTGCTGTAATTGTTATATGGTTATATATGGTTATATGGTTATTGCCATAAGACCAACAAAATTAATCCGAGGTATGAAGGGTATCAGGAATCTGGTGTATATGGGTCCGCAGAAGACTTAGGAGGGAGCATAACCTTCAATTGTCCATTTTACACCAGTCTCCTCTGTAAATTATTTTTAGTTATGTTCATATGATGGATTTCCCCTCAAATTATAGATGACAAAATGATTGCAATTTTCAACTGAAGAGTACAAAAAAGTCTCTTAAATTGAAGTTCATGTTAATAAGAATGAGCCATTCGACACATCAAGTCTAGTCTATCATTCAATCATGGCTCATCTATCTTTCCCTCTCAACCTCATTCTCTTGCCTTTTCCCCCATAACCCCTGACACCCGTGCTACTCAAGAATCTATCGATCTCTACCTTAAGAATATCAATTGATCCGTCCTATCCATGTACCTGTCGAACTGTTTCTTAAATTTTGGGAAAGTTCCAGCATAAACTACCTCCTATGGCAGCTTGTTCCATACACCCACCACCCTTTGTGTGAAAATATTACCCCCTCAGATTCCTATTTATTCCCCTCTATAATTCCGGTCCAAATCTACCCCCCCTAGTCTGGATCAGTCAAACACCGAATACAAAACACTGTAATCCAACTCTCTTTATTGTACAACACCAATACAATACCTAGTCCAACACCACAGGTCTGATCCTTGTCTCATTGGAGCACATCAGCCTCATGGTGGGGGGGGGGGGGGGGGATTACAAAATACTTTAACTTACAGTTCTCTAACCCAATCACAAAACATCACATATCATAGTTTAGATATAAAGCACTTAGTGGGAAACTAAGCAAAGAAACATTATTCCAGGTAAAGTAATCAGTGTGGGTAAGGCTCCTCTCCTTGACCAATCACAAGCATGTAGACCATTCAGCATAATGCACAATATTATTGTAACCCATCATTTCCCAACAAATCCCAAGCATGCATTTGCAACGGCTCCTAGCTCCTTCAGCAAAACATCATACATATTAACAATTAAAGGTCATTTGGACATCAACCTCCATTCAACCCCTTCCCAGGCCACAGGCTTTCTGGAGCCATGATCCTCATGGTCTTTGCAGCTTTTGCAAAAAATGACAAGCAGGTTTTAAAGAAGCAGAAATCCTCCATTTTGTCAAGCACCCAAAATGCCTGATATTATCAACTGTACCTTAATGGGTGCATGTGACAATAAATGTGAACTTTAACTTGATAGGGAAGTACATTATTTAGCGGAAAATACCTATGGTATCTCAAATTGAACTTTCCTGATGTTAAAGAATTTAAATGCCTATGACTATATGGCACAATTTGTGTGTGATCTCTTTTTATTCCCCGACCGGAATGCCTTTAATGAATATAATCCTTGTCACAACTCATTTAATTCTCAACTACAATCCCATAACCAAGACAAAAAGCCCATTCTGCATTACATTAAATAAAGGTCATGCATGAGATCAGCAAAATACGTACATAAATGTTTAAATATAGTTGAATAACAAGATGCAGTTTTATCAAATGCCCCATGATCAGCTTGAAAGAGCAAGTTTTTTTTATATATAAGATGCACCATTGTACTTGACTTCTTTGCTGTTGCCACAGAGGGTGGGCAACCACCATTGAGAAGTATGATTGGCAGATGTGAAATATATTGCACAAAATAAAATGAAACACAATATACTGAATTACAGGACCTTCACAGTGAATGGCTGGGCTCTGGAGAGCGCTGTAGAGCACAGAGATCTAGGAGTGACTGTATATTGTTCCTTGAAAGTGCAGTCACAAGAAGATAGGGAGGTCAAGAAGGCTTCTGGCACATTGGTCTTCATTAGTCAGGGTATTGAATATAGAAGTTGGAGTGTTATGTTACAGATGCACAAGGTCAGGTGCATGACGCCACATTCGGAGAATTGTGTTCAGTTTTCAAAAGATCATAAGATCATGTGATAGGAGTAGAAATAGGCCATCAAGTTACTACGCCATTCAATCATGTGGCAAAGAATCACACAGATTCACCACCCTCTGACAAATTTGTGAGATATAGTTTGTGCTCACAATCACTACTCAGAGACTAAATTGTGGAAACAAAAAATGCTTTATTTGTGAGTCTGCAGAATTGGGTGCCTCTCCAAGTGGAGACACACCAAAGTCAGGAAAGTAAAGCCCCTTTATACACACAATTCTGCTGGCTTAACCTCCCCTTCTGGCTCTTCCCAATCAGGGCACTGAGGTGCACAGTTTATAGGTACGTCCCCCAGTACCTTCCTCATCATACATATAATGTTCATACATGTGCATGGTAATGAGCAGCTTCTCGACCAGGGGTGTGTAAATAATATTCATTTATTTAATTAAGCATGCTCAGTTGCAATTGACCTGGCCTAGTTTCTTGTATTTTAATTGCAAAGCTAGTATCTGGCAATTTATGGCCGACTCCTCATCTCTGTCTGCCACTATACCCGGCTATCAATGCTGCTCAAGGACGATGCTGGTTACCTCAGTCATAACGATGTCAGACTCCTTGTCCGGACCTTCACAATAGTGGGGGTTTAATCACACTATTTCTCACAATCCTCCCTTTTTCTTTTGCTACGCATTTATTGACTAAACCCCAATTTCACGCTCCCTTGGTTCCAATTGAAGTAACATTCTCCTAATCTCCTCTTCCTGTGGATCCTGGACCTTCCCTGGTCACATTATCATTATTCTCTGTGCTACCCCTTTTTCTCCCATAGGCACTACTGCAGCCTGCATCTGATTTACACTCGTCATAATAAGTTCCCTAAAACAAGGGATACATCAGGGGATAAAGATCAGCCCAGCCAATGCACATAGAAACACGAGTCCCGCTGTTCTCCACCATGTTCCTCCGAGGATGGAATCTCACCATTGGGTACCCATAATTGAATTCCACTTTTGTATTGAAACATGTGCCAATTTCCGGATTCCTTCTGATATGTCCATTACTGCCTGTCCATTGTCATCGATACATAGGCAGCAGTTAGAGAGGTTGAATTTTCCACATACCCCTCCTTCTTCGGCCAGGAGGTAACCTAGGGCCAACCGGTTCTGGTATATCGCTGCTCTCATCTGTGTCTGCTGCTTCACCAGCATCTCTACTGCCACTGTAGTTTGTTTGGTAATTACTTCTAGTACTGCCTGGAGTCTTATGATCCGGTTTAACATGTATACCGGGGTTAGGTAGCCCCAGGATCCGTCCTGTGCCCACGTGGCTGGTCCATAGTATGAGATGATTCTTGCGGGTGGCCATTCATCATCTTCCCATTCTCCGATGTCCATTTTCCTCTTCTTCTGATATAGGTCATCAAATACGGGTGTTCCGAGAGACCGCCACTCCTCGGTGTTTAGCAGGAAAAATCCCGGTTGTACCAGTCCAATGAGGCAAGTTCCGCTCCAATTATCTGGCAACACCGAATATGCCTTGTGTCCGCATATCCAGGGGCCGGTCCACTAGAGGATAACATTGTTTCATATGTCTCGCAACACCGGGATTCCTTCATAAGGGTTGTTCCCAGTGCAGTTCCATAGTCCAGTTGATTCCATTCCGTGAGTCTTCATTCAGATAGTGCAGTATCTCCCCTCTTTCTTAGTCGGATACCATCTAGGCTCCTCTGGCCACCACACTCTGGACTGATTAGGCCACTGGGTGATGATACGCTGGCAGGCGCTGCTGCCTACTAGGACGGCATCCCTCACCCAGGGCCTAGAGATACACTCAGTCCCAACCGGAGTGTCTGTTAGGACCCATTCCTGGGGACCTCGGTCTTCCCCTACTGTCAGGTTCCACTTCATCAGGTCCTATACCTCAACAATGGATCCTCTCCATGGTCAACATGAGCTCATCAGTGGTCCTCCGCAGACCCAACAGTTAGTCACATTCAGAGTTCCAGCTATCCGGAGGGCCAAGTCCACAAACAGGTTTTTCCCTACTTCGGGGATCTCAATCTGCCTCTTTATTTCTTCATTCATTGTTTGGTGCAGTTGGGGCTGAGTGGGTGGGGGAGGGGAAGTCTCGGTGATTAACCTCTTTATTACTTATTCCTTAATTTTATCTAATGTTTCTCTCAAGGCATGGGAAGGGAGACCTAACTGTCCTGTCCTAGTCATGCAGACCCATTTGTCCCCTTTTGGGCAGCTAACATACCTAAACCTCCCTACATATCCCTTATTCTCTACCACATAATACTCTTTTCCAGCGTTCTTACAAATAGTTCTGGTCCTTAGGTTATAGCAAGCATTGTTCACATGGGAATGATAGGTAAATGATCTGGTTGTCCGCCCTCCATATCTGATAGGACGGTAGCATTTATCACAGTTATTAACACTTTTTACAACGATTGCATGCAGAGTAAGCAATACCATGACTGCTCCGTTCATACTGTTAGTCATACACTTATTTCTTACTAAACATTGACGCTAGGGGCTTACTCCCCGGCTTCACCATCCACTGTTCCTCTTTATCAGGGGCGGGTGGGTCAACGGGCCCTCTAACTCGGGTCGCGTGGGTCCATCCTTTTTCTTTTGTTCGTACTGCTGTCTCGGTTGTCAGTAATACTAGGTATGGGCCGGTCCACCGGGGCTGGAGTTTCTCCTCCTTCCAATTCTTGACCAGTACCCAGTCGCCGGCCTTTACAGCATGTATTGGAAAGTCGAGTGGTGGGCTTTGAGCCAATAATCCTTTAGCTTTTAATTCTGTAAGAGAACGAGATACTGCCAGTAAATAGTTCCTTAAGAATACATCACTGTCTCTATGGTGAGTATTCCTTCTATCTTTCCCAAATAAGGTAACCCAAACAACATTTCATAGAGGGATACTGCTAACTTTGCATGGAGTCTCCGTTGCTTTTCTCAAAGCCTTTCTGTTTCCCTGTTGCTCCAAACATGTGCCAGACTCCATGTACATATGCTGCTCTTAAAACCTTAATTTCTGCCAACTGAGCTAAGCAAGATTGCAGGCAAGCTTCCAATTTGATTACCTTAAAATCTAATTCATCCTGATGCATCACTTCAAACCCTGCATACTTGCTATTATGATCCCTTTAACAAGAAACATCCACAAGCAAAACTTTTTTGTCCCCTTCATTCAAAGGCTCTGACTGTAAAACATTTCTCAGACTTGTGTGTCCTTCTTCCTTCATTATTTTCCTTAATGGCATCACAATTTCAACATACTTTCCAATCTAGTCTGAACTATATTCTGCCATTCCCAAGATCATCATCATCATTGTCCTACTGTTGGAGGTTTGGGAACTTCAATTATCGCTTCAATTTGATCCTGCTCTGTACCTTTTACTTCTTTATATATTACTCGTCCAAAATATTCTACCTGCTGCTGACAAAACAACAACTTCTTCCTTGATGACCTCCTGTGCCATCTTTGCCAAGATAATTACAATGTCTCTCTCACATTGCTTCTCACTTGTGGAACAAACCAACAAATCATCCACATACTATATCAACAAATCTGCCTTTAACATCTGATTAAAAACATGGGGCTAGTATTTAAAACCCTGCCGCATCCTAGCCTAGGTGTATTTAATACCTCTTCTTTATGTTCACCATTATCTTAATTATTATAATTATTATTTCCTGATTACCATACCTGTCCACATCCCCAACACATCTTATCCATTACCTGTTTCCTTACTAGTCTCTCTTGACCTCTTCCCTGAGATCCCTCCCTCCCTCCCTTGGGGACCCCTGTCCTGTCTGGGCTTATATCCAGATTTATTTCACTCCTAATAGGGCATTTGAGGAAACACTCTCCCAAATACATTTATTATTGGCATGGAATTCTCTGGCCCCTGTTTGGAACCCTGAATAGCTGGAACCCTGTCATAGGACTCTCTGTGTGTCGGTGCATCACTTATTTCAGACTTTTCAACCAGGTCTGTTGTTACTGACAACATTGTCTTTCCTTTTTCACGCTCTTTCTTTTTGAGCTCTTCAAGTTACATTTGCATCATTTTTCTCTGCACCTCTTCCTGCTGGTCTGGAAGTCTTTTTCCTATCTTTGCGATATTTCTCATTGACCAAATGATCATTGAATCAGGGGTGGGAAATAGATGACAATCCCACCACCTCCTCCAATCTAGACTTGACTTTAGGAGGAATGACATCCACCACAGTGGTTCAGAATATAGTGTTCATTAACTGGTTGCCTTCTATTTCTTGTTCAGTTTCCAGTCTCCACATTTTCAGCTTGTTCTCCAGATAGGCTGCTGGATTGTTGTCTGAGGGCCTGCCATACCCTCTGCCTGACTGTGCCAAACAGCATGCTATTGTTTATTGCATTGTTCACAGCATTTTTATACCAGCCATCTTCAGGAGTTCTGTCAGTTTAGTGGTTCCTATCACTTTCACCAACAGTGCCTTCAAATCTCCCATAGCCAATAATCGTCCCACGTTCTCCTCCTCCAAAGCCATAATCAATTTCCTGCCCCATCAGGAATATTGGGTAAGGTATTTTTCAGCCCTCTCAGTTTATGAGTGCCCCAAAGGATAATCTGTGTCTGGCCTGCTCTTATCGTTTTAAAACAGTCTCATCAATTTATCCCTCTGCTTCCCACTTTAATCCTTTCTGATATGCCTTCTTTCTCATTCTAACCTCAATTTGTTCACATATGTTCACATACACCTTTTTCCTCCACAAAAGCTGTTTGACCCATATAACCATATAACCATATAACAATTACACCACGGAAACAGGCCCTCCTGGCCCTTCCAGTCTATGCCGACCATTTATTTTCCCCTAGTCCCATCTACCTGCACTCAGACCATACCCCTCCATTCCCTTCCCATCCATATACCTATCCACTTTACTTTTAAATGTTAAAATTGATCCTGCCTCCACCACTTCTGCTGGAAGCTCATTCCACACAGCCACCACTCTCTGAGTAAAGAAGTTCCCCCTCATGTCACCCCTAAATGTCTGTCCCTTAATTCTCATGTCATGCCCTTGTTTGAATCTTCCCTACCCTCAATGGGAAAAACTTATCCACGTCAACTCTGTCTATCCCTTTCATCATTTTAAAGACCTCAATCAAGTCCCCCCTTAACCTTCTGCGCTCCAAAGGATAAAGACCTAACTTGTTCAACCTTTCTCTGTAACTTAGTTGCTGGAACCCAGGCAACATTCTAGTAAATCTCCTCTGTACTCTCTCTATTTTGTTGACATCCTTCCTATAATTAGGCGACCAAAATTGTACACCATACTCCAGAATTGGAGTACAGAATTTCTTACTTCTCAGATAGTTTATCCTACTTTGCAAATGTATTCACCTTTCTTTTAAAATCTTCCACTGACTCCTCCTGATTTATTACTTTCACACCTGTCGTTACCTCCTCACTGCCTCTCTCTCCTTTCTCTCTAAACTGCCTAAGTACTTCTAATTCCTTTGCTCTCCCCTTTCCCACCTTTCCACCTTATCTATGACATATAATTCATAACTAGCACTTCCATCTTGTCACACATTTATCTTGAAAGTGCCTTCTTTGGGCCACTTCCTCACAACTGTTTCTGAAAATCTCAGCAAACAATCATTACCCTTCTCCAACCAGAATGTTTATCTCAACAAACCACAAAAGGACGGTCATGTTTCAGCAATTAACTTATTTCCAATTATTTCAATCCATTCCCACCACTATTTAGTACTAGTAACAATTTTCCAAATTAACTTTACTGAAAAGAAATCTATAGAAACATCAGCAAAACCAAGCCACCTACATTTTCCAACTTTCCCCTTTTAAGTTGCGATGATACAAAGCGTTGTTCGTTACCTTACAGCTGTTCGTAACCTCCCCCATTGCTTAGCATTTCTTAAAGGAACACACACGCCTACCCTTTCAGCATGTGGCCTACAACAAACAAAATTATCACATATATGAACTTCCTCATTCATTCAAAACCGGCTTTTACACACAAATCACATTAGTTCCATTCTTACTTCAATGAAAATATGCAATTTCCTACACAGATTAAAGTTTCAAAATTAACATTTATATAATTCTTATTGGTACTCTACCTTCTGCTATTCTATAATATTTTGCACTAACTCCTCATGTACCTGACCAATCTGTATATGAGTTTCTTCTATTTCCTGAAATTTCTTTGAGGTTTCTGTCAATTTTTGTTCAAAATCTGTTTTTCCACATATAATTTATAGGTTTCTGTAGCTTTTAAAAAAAAAAAGATTTGACTGTTGCCTCTTCTATTTCTTTCTGTGTTGCTCCTTCCTTTTTTTAACTTTTCGTACTCAAAACATTTGGCACTGTGATTTTCCTTAAAGCCCTGTCTCACGGTGCGAGTTGGCCCACGAGTGACCCCAAGTTTACACTCGTGGTGATCACACCAGCAACTTATCGACTCGTGGCGCTAACGGCAGGTACTCAGGAAACTTGTTAACTCGTGGAAAAAATCAAACATGTTTGATTTTATCCACGAGTCAAATTAACGCTTTAAGTTAAAAATGGAAACATTTAAACTCGTTGTAGTAACGTAGTGGCCCGTGCATTTACCTTAGTGACTCGTAAGTCTACCGTGGGAACTTTCTTATAATCTGTTCGTTCGCTCGAGTAAAGACTGACCCAAAGATAGAAACTCAGCGGACCAGGCAGCATAGAAACATAGAAACATATAAATTAGGTGCAGGAGTAGGCCATTCGGCCCTTCGAGCTTGCACCGCAATTCAATATGATCATGGCTGATCATCCTACTCAGTATCCTGTACCTGCCTTCTCTCTGTACCCTCTGATCCCCTTAGCCAAAAGGGCCACATCTAACTCCCTCTTAAATATAGCCAATAAACTGGCCTCAACTACCCTCTGTGGCAGAGAGTTCCAGAGATCCACCACCCTCTGTGTGAAAACTGGAGAGAAGGAATGGAGTCGAGACCCTTCTTCAGACTTACCCGAAACGCCACCCATTCCTTCTCTCCAGAGATGCGGCCTGTCCCACTCCAGCATTTTGTGTCTATCTTCGGCCTTTCTGCGATGATCTGCAACTTGTCCTTTATTACTGAGCCACCCGCCCCGTGGCTTCGTATTCGTCACTGTCTCAATTAGGCTTTAAAATTACACAAAAAGCTGGAGAAACTCAGCGGGTGCAGCAGCATCTAAGGAGCGCAAAAGATAGGTGACGTTTCGGGTCGAGACCCTTCTTCAGACCTGCTGACCTTCTTCATGCTGCTGCACCCGCTGAGTTTCTCCAGCTTTTTGTGTAACCCTCGATTCTCCAGCATCTGCAGTTCCTTCTGTAACACGAACGGCTTTAGGACACGGTTAAAGACCTGCCGGAGGGGCAAGACTGGGGCGGTGGGTGGGTTGTGTCCACGTGTGATGCTCCATCCACCCCCCCGGGGCCGAGAGTGTGGGATTGGGAAGGAACTGCAGATGCTGGTTTACATCGAAGATAGACACACACAATGCTGGAGTAACTCCGAGGGACAGGCAGCATCTCTGGAGAGATGGGATGGGTGAGATTTCGGGTCGAGACCCTACTTCTCCAGAGATCCCGCTGAGTTTACTCCAGTAGTTGGTGTCTATCACGGTGGTGGGGAGCCGGGCTTGGCCGACCCGCCGCCTCTACTTGCCGGTCAGTCCGATGATCATCGCCCTCCGCCCGGGACGCAGCGGAGTTTTGCACCCCGTGAGTTGTCCAGCGCTCACGGTGGACGAGGAAAGACAGCAACAGGCCAGGTAAATGAATAGCAGCACATAAATGAGTCAACCTTTAGCATTTCTTGATTTTATGTTTTAATTTACAAGCCGCTTCACGCGAGGCAAGTTTTATTTTCAGTCCGAAGAAGGGTCTCGACCCGAAACGTCACCCATTCAACGATAGACACAAACGAGCTGGAGTAACTCAGCGGGACAGGCCGCATCTCTGGAGGGAAGGAATGGGTGATGTTTAGATCCAAATGCTGGAGAATTTCAGCAGGTCGAGACCCTTCTGTCACCCATCCCTTCGCTCTATAGATGCTGCTGCACCGCTGAGTTTCTCCAGAATTTTGTGTACTCTCGATTTTCCTGCATCTGCAGTTCCTTCTTTAACACTACTGGAGTAATTCAGCGGGTCGAGATCCTTCTTCAGAAGACGAGCCCTTATCCGAAACGTCACCTATCCACGTAATCCAGAGATGTTACCTGGCCCGCGTTGTTACTCCAGCTTGTTGCGTCTGCCTTCCGTCTGAGCCTTGGGATAGTCGCCGACATGAAGACGGTGTGAAGCTGGAGTTTAATGCTGACAAGTGGGATCGTTGCCTTTTGTGTTGGCGTGGAGGGGGACGTGGAGTGAGACACAGCGGCTTTTGAGACTGGTGGGCAATCACTACCAAAGTGTCTGCTGCAGTCAGCACACCTCTCCTACACATGTCTCCCGCACAAAGACCATCCCGCAGAGAATGATCCCAGCACCCGAGAGCCTTGTCTGTCAGCCCCCCCCACCCCAAACCACCTTCCACCTCAACTTACGCCTGGGCACCAAAGCAGCTCAAGAGGCGAACCCTGAGCTCCGTCTCCCAACAATTTGAACAGCGGCTGCGGACGGCCGGCTGCCACCCGGCATGGACTTCTCACACCCTCACACACTTGCCTTCATTCACGGTTGGCTCAAGAGTAATGGGAGTGAAACTCGTTAACTCGGGAGAGTAAGTTGGAACATCGCAGCAATGACATACCCGTGGGAACTCGGTTAAACACTTGATCATAAACGTGAAATCTCGTACACAACCACGAGTCTGTTTTTTTTCTTTCACTTGGGGTCACTCGTGGGATGACTCGCACCGTGAGACAGGGCCTTTAGATTTTTGCAATGTTTGAGTGATACTCTGAATATTCTGTACAGCATCCAAAGTGCCCAATCCTCATCGGAGCCCAGCTGTGGCCACCAGACTGAACTCCCCCTTATTGGTTCCTTTGGTTAATCAAAAATACAGAACTTAATTATAGTTTCCTTATCTTTACCACCCGGGGCTTCCTTCTCCCCAAGATCGCCACATTCGCCCCAATGGACTATCAGGCGGAATGTGCGGCTCTTCACAATTGAGCCTTTTTCTTTTCCACCCGGACTCTTACTTTTCCCATTCCGGTTATCCATTGTCTTATTCCCGTCCGACAGACCCTCGGTCGCCCGGGCAATACTTAATAGTCAGTTTTCTTACCCGGGTCCTGTGCACAAGAATTGCTCGACCGTCCATTCCTTACTCCGGATTCCCTATTGTTTCCCGAGTCTCTTGCCCGGATATCACTCGCTCAAACCGCTGATGGCAAGCAAGGAGATCAGAGACTGCTGAAATCAGCAGGGTGCACATTCCCTTCCCGAGCGGCCGAAGTCGCGATCGTGGACGAGTCCCCACTTTGTGAGATATAGGTTCTGCTCACAATCACTTCTCAGAGACTAAATCGTGGAAACAAGAGATGCTTTATTTGCGAGTCTGCAGAATCGGGTGCCTCTCCAAGTTGAGACACACCAAAGTCAGGAAAATAAAGCCCCTTTATACACACAATTCTACTGGCTTAACCTCCCCTTCTGGCTCTTCCCAATCAGAGCACTGAGGTGCACAGTCTATACGTACGTCCCCCAGTACCTCCCTCATCATACATATCATGTTCATACATGTGCATGGTAATGACCAGTTTCTTGACCAGGGGTGTGTAAATAATATTCATTTATTTCATTAAGCATGCTCAGTTGCAATTGACCTGGCCTAGTTTCTTGTATTTGAATTGAAAAGCTAGTATCTGGTGATTTATGGCCGACTCCCCATCTCTGTCTGCCACTATACCCGGCTATCAATGGTGCTCAAGGACGATGCTGGTTACCTCATTCATAACGATGTCAGACTCCTTGTCCGGACCTTCACAATAGTGGGGGTTTAACCACTCTATTTCTCACAAATTCATTCCTCCTCATCTTCCTAAAAGAATGTATTCTGAAGCCATGACTTCTAGTCCTAGACTCACCCACTCATGGAAACCTCCTCTCCACATCCACTCTACCCAAGCCTTTCAGTAATATGTATGTTTTATTCTTCTAAACTCCAGTGAATATAGGCCCAGTGCCGTCAACCTCATGTAGCTTTGGTCATCCTGCTACAGGAAAGATGTTGTTAAGCTGGAAAGGGTGTAAAATAGATATACAAAGATATTGCCGGGCATGAGGGCCTAAGCAGTAGGGAGAGCTATGTTACATAGACACATAGAAACATAGAAAATAGGTGCAGGAGTAGGCCATTTGGCCCTTCGAGTCTGCACCGCCATTCAATATGATCATGGCTGATCATTCAACTCAGTATCCTGTACTTGCCTTCTCTCCATACACCCTGATCCCTTTAGCCACAAGGGCTATTATCCCTTAAACATAGCCAATGAACTGGCCTCAACTACCTTCTGTGGCAGAGAATTCCAGAGACTCACCACTCTCTATGTGAAAAATGTTTTCCTCATCTCGGTCCTAAAGGATTTCCCCCTTATCCTTAAACTGTGACCCCTTGTTCTGGACCTCCCCAACATTGGGAACAATGTTCCTACAGCTGTCCAACCCCTTAAGAATTTTGTACGTTTCTATAAGATCCCCCCTCAATCTTCTAAATTCTAGCGAGTATAAGCCGAGTTTATCCTGTCTTTCCTCATATGAAAGTCCTGACATCCCAGGAATCAGTCTGGTGAACCTGTGAAGGAAGTTACATGTGAAGGAACAAACTGCAATTGCTGGTTTAAACAGACAAGTGACACAAAAAGCTGGAGTAACTCAGCGGAGCAGGCAGCATCTCTGGAGGGAAGCAATAGGAGATGTTTCAGGCCAAAACTATTCTCCAGACTGAAGAAAGGTCTCAGCCCAAAACATCACCCATTCCTTCTCTCCAGAAATGCTGCATGTCCCACTGGGTTACTCCAACATTTTATGTCTATGTTATGTTTCATGTTTTTGTGAGTCAGTTTGCAGTACAGTTGATGAGTGCATTTGGTGATGACACTAACATTGGAGGAGTTACAGACAGTGAGGACGGCTGTAAGATAATACAGCGGGATATAGAACCGCTACAGTAATGGGCAGAGAAATGGCAGATGGAGTTTAAGCCGAGTGTGACGGGTTGCACTTTGGGAGAAAAAGAACATTAACAGCAATGATGTACAGAGGGATTATGAAGTCCAAATTCATAGCTCACTGAAGATGGCAGCACAGGCAGATAGTGTGGTTAAGAAGACGTATGTTATGCCTGCCGTCATTGCTTGGGGTATTCAGTATGAGTCAGGAAGTCTTGATGCAAGCCTTGTTTGAGGTATTGCGTGCAATTCTGCTTGCCCCATTACAGTAAAGATGTGGAGGCTTTGGAGAAGGTGCATGTGAGGTTTACCAGAATGCTGCCCGGATTAGAGGTTTTCAACAACATGGAGAGTTTCGGTAAACTTGAATTCTTTTCTCTGAAACACCGGAGGTTGACAGGAGTATTGATAGAACTATATCAAATTATCAGAGACATAGATAGGGTAGACAGTCAGAAACATTTGTGGATGACCAATACTAAAGGGCATAGCTCTAAGGTGAGAGTGAGAACATTTAATAGAGATGTGTGGGGCAAGAATTTTCCAAAGAGATTGGTGGGGGCCTGGAATACATTACCAGAGGTGGTGGTGGAGGCAGATATGATAGTGGTGTTTAAGAGGCTTTTAGATCGGGCCCTGAAAATACAAAGAATAGAGGGATATGGATCATGTACAGGCAGATGAGATCAGTTTAACTAGGCATCATGTTCACCACAAACATTGTGGGTGAAGGGCCCGTTCCTGTGCTGTACTGTTCTATTCATGCTCTACGGGACATGCTGCTGCATCACTGCCGCTGCATCACTGCTTCACATTACGTGATGGGCAAATACATTATTTAACTGAAATCACCCATGGTATTCCGAATTGAACATTCCTGATGTTGAAGAAATTAAATGCCTATGAGTATGCAGATTATACTAAGATAGGTGGTGCTGTGGATATGAGGTAGATGTTCAAAGTCTACAGAGAGATTTGGGCCATTTGGAAGAGTGGACTGAAAGATGGCAGATGGAGTTTAATGCTGATAAGTGTGAGGTGCTACATCTTGGCAGAACAAATCAAAATAGGACGTACCTGCTAAATGGTAGGGAATTGAAGAATGCTGTGGAACAGAGGGATCTAGGAATAACTGTGCATGGTTCCCTGAAGGTGGAATCGCATGTAGATAGGGTGGTAAAGAAAGCTTTTGGTGTGCTGGCCTTTATATATCAGAGCATTGAATATAGGAGTAGGGAAGTAATGTTAAAATTGTACAAGGCATTGGTGAGACCAATTCTGGAGTATGGTGTACAATTTTGGTCGCCTAATTATAGGAAGGATGTCAAAAAAAAAAGAGAGTACAGAGGAGGTTTACTAGAATATTGCCTGGGTTCCAGCAACTAAGTTACAGAGAAAGGTTGAACAAGTTGGTTCTTTATTCTTTGGAGCGCAGAAGGTTAAGGGGGGACTTGATTGAGGTCTTTAAAATGATGAAAGGGATAGACAGAGTTCCAATGAGTAACATGAGGGGGAACTTCTTTACTCAGAGAGTGGTGGCTGTGTGGAATGATCTTCCAGCAGAAGTGGTGGAGGCAGGATTGATTGTAACATTTATAAGTAAAGTGGATATGTATATGGACGGGAAGGGAATTGAGGGGTATGGTCTGAGTGCAGGTAGATGGGACTAGGGGAAAATAAATGGTCGGCACGGACTGGAAGGGCCGAGAAGGCCTGTTTCCGTGCTGTAATTGTTATATGGTTATATGGTTATATGCCATGCCATGATCATATTGAATGGCGGTGCAGGCTCGAAGGGCCGAATGGCCTACTCCTGCACCTAATTTCTATGTTTCTATGTATATGGCACAATTTGTGTGCAATCTATTTTTATTCCCCGACCGGAATGCCTTTGATGAAAATAATCCTTGTAACAACTCATTTATTTCTCAACTACAATCCCAGAACCAAGACAAAAAGCCCATTCTGCATTACATTAAATGAAGGTCACGCATGAGAACAACAAAACACATACATAAATGTTTAAATATAGTTGAATAACAAGATGCAGTTTTATCAAATGCCCCATGATCAGCTTGAAGGAGCAAGTTTTTTTATATATAAGATGCACCATTGTACTTGACTTCTTTGCTGTTGCCACAGAGGGTGGGCAACCACCATTGAGAAGTATGATTGGCAGATGTGAAATATATTGCACAAAATAAAATGAAACACAATATACTGAATTACAGGACCTTCACAGTGAATGGCAGGGCTCTGGGGAGTACTGTAGAGCACAGACATCTAGGAGTAACTGTATATTGTTCCTTGAAAGTGCAGTCACAAGTAGATAGGGAGGTGAAGAAGGCTTCTGGCACTTTGGTCTTCATTAGTCAGGGTATTGAATATAGAAGTTGGGGTGTTATGTTACAGATGCACAAGGTCAGGTGCATGACACCACATTTGGAGTATTGTGTTCAGTTTTCAAAAGATCATCAGATCATGTGAGAGTAGAATTAGGCCATCAAGTCTACTACGCCATTCAACCATGCGGCAAAGAATCCCACAGATTCACCACCCTCTGACAAAAGAAATTCCTCCTTATCTTGCTAAAGGAATGTCCTTTTTATTCTGAGGCCATGACCTCTAGTCCTAGACTCCCCCACTCACTCTCTCCTCATCCACTCATTCCAAGCCGTTCACTATTCTGTACATTTCAATGAGGTCCCCCTCCATTCGTCTAAACTCCAGTGCATACAAGCCCAGTGTCGGCAAACACATAGTTTTGTTTCATGTGTAGGAAGGAACTGCAAATGCTGGTTTACCGAGAGTAGACACAAAAAGCTGGAGTAATGGGCCTGTCCCACTTAGGCGATATTTTAGGCAACTACCTGCAGCTGAGCTGTCACCACATGGTCGCCGGGGTGCCGCCTGTACGGTCTTCTCAGTCGCCCAAAGAGTCGTACCTTTTATCTGGTCGCCGCTGGATATTCAAAATATTTTGCCAACTGTCGACGCCGGTGGGCTAGACACCAACGATTGTAGCCTGACGTAGGTGCTGTCACCAGGATGACGTAGGTTGTCACCCGGATAATGCCGGTGCTGACTTTGGTGAATTTCATTGACGACTACCTACGTCAACCTACGGCAACTGGCGCCAGGTTTCATCAACTTGTCTTATGTTGTCTTCAGTTGTTGCCGACAGGGTCGTACCTTGTCATAGCTTGTGAATGTAGGTTGTCGTAGGTGTGGTCATAGATGGCTGACCTAATGGGTCACCGGTTGTCGGTAGCTTGCCGTAGCTTGATGTCGACTAGGTGGTAGGTTGGTGTAGACATTGTCGTAGTCATTATTGTAGGGGGGTCCAGTCGCCGGTTTTTTGGCGACCTGCCACGACTATGACAGTCGCTGGCAATCTCCGAAAAGAATCGCCTAAGTGGGACAGGCCTGTAACTCAACGGAACAGGCCGCATCTCTGGAGGGAAGCAACGGGTGACGTTTCAGGCCAAAATCTTCTCCAGTCTGGAGAAAGGTCTCGGCCGGAAACATCACCCATTCCTTCACTCCAGAAATGCTGCCTGTCCTACTGGATTACTCCAACATTTTGTGCCCATGTTATGTTACATTTCTTTGTGAGTAAGTTTGCAGTAGGGTTGGGGAATAAATTTGGTGATTACATTAAAATTGGAGGAGTTACAGACAGGAACAAGGACATGGCAGACCAATTGAATAACTACTTTGGTTCTGTCTTCACTAAGGAAGACATAAATAATCTGCCGGAAATAGCAGTGGAACGGGGGTCAAATAAGATGGAGGAACTGAGTGAAATCCAGGTTAGCCGGGAGGTGGTGTTGGGTAAATTGAACGGATTGAAGGCCGATAAATCCCCAGGGCCAGATAGTCTGCATCCCAGAGTACTCAAGGAGGTAGCCACAGAAATAGTGGATGCATTAGTGATAATTTTTCAAAATTCCTTAGATTCTGGAGTAGTTCCTGAGGATTGGAGGGTAGCTAATGTAACCCCACTTTTTAAAAAAGGAGGGAGAGAGAAAGCGGGGAATTACAGACCAGTTAGTCTAACATCGGTAGTGGGGAAACTGCTAGAGTCAGTTATTAAAGATGAGATAGCAGCGCATTTGGAAAGTGGTGAAATAATTGGACAAAGTCAGCATGGATTTACGAAAGGTAAATCATGTCTGACAAATCTGATAGAATTTTTTGAGGATGTAACTAGTAGAGTGGATAAGGGAGAACCAGTGGATGTGTTATATCTAGACTTTCAGAAGGCTTTCGACAAGGTCCCACATAAGAGATTAGCATACAAACTTAAAGCACATGGTATTGGGGGTTCAGTATTGATGTGGATAGAGAACTGGCTGGCAGACAGGAGGCAAAGGGTAGGAGTAAACGGGTCCTTTTCAGAATGGCAGGCAGTGACTAGTGGGGTGCCGCAAGGCTCAGTGCTGGGACCCCAGCTATTTACAATATATATTAATGATTTGGACGAGGGAATTCAATGCAATATCTCCAAATTTGCAGATGATACCAAGCTGGGGGGTATAGTTAGGTGTGAGGAGGATGCTTGGAGGCTGCAGGGTGATTTGGATAGGCTGAGTGAATGGGCAGATGCATGGCAGATGCAGTATAATGTGGATAAATGTGAGGTTATCCACTTTGGTGGCAAAAACATGAGGGTAGACTATTATCTGAATGGTGGCAGATTAGGAAAGGGGGAGATGCAACGAGACCTGGGTGTCATGGTACACCAGTCATTGAAAGTAGGCATGCAGGTGCAGCAGGCAGTGAAGAAATCAAATGGTATGTTAGCATTCATAGCGAAAGGATTTGAGTATAGGAGCAGGGAGGTTCTACTGCAGTTGTACAGGGTTTTGGTGAGGCCACACCTGGAGTATTGCGTACAGTTTTGGTCTCCAAGTCTGAGGAAAGACATCCTTGCCATAGAGGGGGTACAGAGAAGATTCACCAGACTGATTCCTGGGATGTCAGGACTTTCATATGAGGAAAGATTGGATAGACTCGGCTTGTACTCGCTGGAATTTAGAAGATTGAGGGGGGATCTTATAGAAACTTACAAAATTCTTAAGGGGTTGGACAAGCTAGATGCTGGAAGATTGTTCCCGATGTTGGGGGAGTCCAGAACAAGGGGTCACAGTCTAAGGATAAGGGGGAATTCCTTTAGGACCAAAATGAGGAAAACATACTTTACACAGAGAGTCGTGAGTCTCTGGAATTCTCTGCCACAGAAGGTAGTTGAGGCCAGTTCATTTGCTATATTTAAGAGGGCGTTAGATGTGGCACTTGTGGCAAAAGGGATCAGGGGGTATGGAGAGAAGGCAGGTACGGGATACTGAGTTGGATGATCAGCCATGATCACATTGAATGGTGGTGCAGGCTCGAAGGGCCGAATGGCCTACTCCTGCACCTATTTTCTATGTTCTATGTTTCTATGTGAGGACGGCTGTAAGAAGATACAGCAAGATAAAGAAAGCTACAGGAATGGGCAGAGAAATGGCAGATGGAGTTTATCCCGAGTGTGAGGTGTTGCACTTTGGGAGGTTGAATGTAAGGGAAGTCTACACAACTAATGACAATGCCATTAACAGCATTGATGTGCAGAGGGTTTATGGAGTCCAAATTCATAGCTCATTGAAGGTGGCAGCACAGGTAGATAGCGTGGTTAAGAAGACATATGTTATGCCTGCCTTCATTGCTAGGGGTATTTAGTAAGTCATGATGCAGGTCTATCAGATTTTGGTTGGGACATGTTTGAGATATTGCATGCAGTTCTGCTTACCCCATTACAGGAAGGATTTGGAGGCTTTGGAAAAGCATAGGAGGCTTACCAGAATGCTGCCTGGATTAGAGGTTTTCAACATCAAGGAGAGTTTGGATAAACATAGAAACATAGAAACATAGAAAATAGGTGCAGGAGTAGGCCATTCGGCCCTTCGAGCCTGCACCGCCATTCAATGTGATCATGGCTGATCATCCAACTCAGTATCCCGTACCTGCCTTCTCTCCATACCCCCTGATCCCTTTAGCCACAAGTGCCACATCTAACGCCCTCTTAAATATAGCCAATGAACTGGCCTCAACTACCTTCTGTGGCAGAGAATTCCAGAGACTCACCACTCTCTGTGTAAAGAATGTTTTCCTCATTTCGGTCCTAAAGGAATTCCCCCTTATCCTTAGACTGTGACCCCTTGTTCTGGACTCCCCCAACATCGGGAACAATCTTCCAGCATCTAGCTTGTCCAACCCCTTAAGAATTTTGTAGGTTTCTATAAGATCCCCCCTCAATCTTCTAAATTCCATCGAGTACAAACCGAGTCTATCCAATCTTTCCTCATATGAAAGTCCTGACATCCCAGGAATCAGTCTGGTGAATCTTCTCTGTACCCCCTAACATAGATTATTTTCTCTGAAATGTCAGATGTTGACTGCAGTATTGATAAAACTATATCAAATTATGAGAGACATAATTAATGTCCTGGAATACATTACCAGAGGTGGAGGTGGAGGCAGATATGATAGTGGTGTTTAAGAGGCTTTTAGATCAGGACATGGAAATACAAGGAATAGAGGGATATGGATCACGTACAGGTAAATGAGATAAGTTTAATTGGGCATCATGTTCACCACAAACATTGTGGGTGAAGGGCCCTTTCCCGTGTTGCACTATTCTATCCATGATCTATGGGAGGTTTGCCTTACTATGATTTTATTCCTTGGAGCATATGATTTGAGGGATCTTAAAGAGGTGTATAAGACCATGAACTGAATAGATTGACCAGATGCATAGGGTATTTTACCCACAGTAGAGTAATCAGGGGAAGAACCAGGGGACAAAAATTTGAGTCGGTAAGTGGGGAAAAAAGTAACAGGAACCTGAGGGGTAACTTTTTCACACAGAGGGTGGTGGAACATAGAACGAGCTGCTGGAGGAAGTAGTTGAGGTAAGTACTCTAACAACATTTAAAATACATGTGGACATACATGGATAAAAAAGGGATATGGGTCAAACACAGGCAGGTGGAACTAATGTAGACGGGGCATTTTGGTCGGCATGTGCCTGTTTCTATGCTGTATGGCTTTGTGACTCACGTTAAACATTACTTAAACCCTATTTAGAACACAGTGCCACCTTCATTTTATCATGAGGCAGATTTAATAATAATTGAATAATAAATCCGAGAAGGTGGACTTCCGGTGGCGCTATGGAGTAGGGTGGAACTCGCGCCAACCAGCTCCTTAAAAATTGAATGAAAAACGGGGAAAAACGGGTTGATTTAAGGTTACTTACTGGAGGAGAACGGGTGAGAACGGCACCGGCAGCTTTACAAAGGTGCGTGACGCCATCAGGCGCGCGACTTTACCGAGCATGTCGATTCAACGAACCCCCCCCCCCCCCCGAGAGAAAAAAACTGCACTGAAAAAAGAAGTAGGCCCGATTGGAGCCTTGGGCTCAAGTTTGACCGCCCCTCAGGAAGACATTTCAAGGAGGAAATCCGAGATGGAAGATCTTAAACTACTATTATGGGTGAGCTGAAAAAAATGAAAAAAGAGTAAAAAGAAGATTTAAAGATCCTTAGAGCAGACATCCAATTGTTTAAAGAACAAATAAAAGATGAATTTAAAAAAAAGTCATAATCACAGTAAAGACTATGATTGATGACTGGAAAACAAGGGCGGATGCTGCTCTGCAACAGCAGATGGATGATGTAAATCTTAAAGTTGATGGGATGGAGTCGGTGGTTGATTCCAAGCTGGAACCTATTTTAAGGTCATTTGATCAACAACACGAGGCAATAAAGGAACTGACTAGTATTGCCGATTCAAGTGCCAAGGCGAATGAGAAACTTCTCTCCGAGAACAAACGTTTATCAGAATTATTAAACAAAATAACTGAGAAATGTATTGACTTGGAGGGACGTCAAAGGCGCCAGAACTTGCGTATTGTTGGAGTGTGTGAAGGCAGAGAGGGAGATCAGGATCCTCGAGAATTTGCTGCAAAACATTTAAAAACAGTTTTGAATTTGGATCAAGCACCCCTGCTTGGTCGAGCGCACTGTGCCCTGAGACGACTCCCGAAGAAGGCCTTACCCCCAAGACAATTGATTGTGAAAGTGGTTTATGATCACTTCTTGGAAGATATGATGAAGATAATAATTCATAAGAAAAACCTTAACTATGATGGAGATCAGCATATTCAGAGATTACCCTGCAGAAGTGGCCAAGAGAAGAGCTTTATTTACAGAAACAGGAGGCATCCTGAAGAATGTAAGGGGTCTGAGATACGGCCTGATGTATCGTGCTACACTAAGAGTGACCTACGATAACAAGGAGCATCACTTCATCAAGCATACAGAAGCACTTGAATTTGCCCGTAACATCGAGAAGAAACTGGAAGAGGAAGAAGCAGTGGAAGAAGAAGATGCTACAGATGAAGAATAGTGAACTTGAACTATTTCTAATACCTACCTGATGGTATTGATTATCCATAGAGAAGGAGGAAAAATAACGGACTTTTAAATTCACTGGTTAAGGATGGTTTGATGGATTACTAATAAAAAAAATAATATAAAATAGAAATAGTTTAGTATTAACTATCACTTAAACCACATGTCATCCCTCCTAAAATAGTAAAAACTGACAGTAGTAGTCAAAATAATGAAGCAATATCAAGCATTTAAATTAACACCCCACCCCTTTATATATAGCCCTTAAGGCAAATATGGAGCTGGAACCATTAACATCTTTTTTTTTAACAAAGGAAGTCAGTAGATTAATAGCCACGCTAGTGTGGCTTACACTAACTACAATAAATGTAGTTGTAGTCACCCTTTTTTTTTTGCACACCACTAACACCACTAACTTTTTTTATTTCTATTTCATATTATATTATTTTTATAACGTATTATATTATTATAGTTATGAATGGTATTATACAGTTGATTTGAAGAGATATGCATGTAAGATAAAGTTACAAGTATTAAACTTCATCGATCTGAAGCATGGGTATGAGATTGGGATATATATGCTGAGACATCTACTCCATTATAATACACCTTAATAACAAAATGCAAGACATTAATATGAAAACTGGGGGTGATGGAATCACCTTCTGCAGTTGGAACGTAAAGGGAATTAATGAATCAATTAAAAGTGGTAAGGTTTTGGCTCAGTTAAATAGACTTAAAACATATATTTTAAGTCTATCAACCCCCAGTAATATCAAAAAATATTAACTAAAATTTTATCTCAAAGATTAAGTGTAGTGATTAATAAATTAATACATCATGATCAAACAGGCTTTATTCCCAAACATTATTCCACATAACTTGAGACATCTATTCAATATCATATATTCAAAAAGAGTTAATGATATTGAATTAGCTGTTATATCTCTTGATGTGGAAAAAGCATTCGATCAGGTTGAATGGCCTTACTTATTTAAGATAATGCAGAAATTTCAACTAGGGAATAGATTTTGTAAATGGGCTAAAAGTTTATATTCTAACCCAACAGCAAGAATATTAACAAATCAAATGTTATCAGCTAAATGTAATCTCTTTAGGGGTTGTAGACAAGGATGTCCGTGATCACCTTTATTATTTGTTCTTGCAATAGAACCATTAGCCGAAAAGATTAGATCAGACCCAGAAATATATGGATATAATACCAATACCACAACGAATAAAATATATTTATATGCAGATGATGTCTTAATATATATTACGAAACCGGAGATTAGTATTCCTAATCTACTTAATGTTATAACTAAATTTGGTACATTTTCAGGATATAGAATTAATTGGAATAAAAGTGAAATTATGCCTATAACTGGAATAAAATCACATATATTACAACAATTCCCAATGAAAATAGTTACGGACAAAATTAAATATCTTGGAATTCATGTATCTAAATCTTATAATTCTTTATTCAAATCAAATTATCCACAATTATTGAACAAACTAAAAAAGAATATCCTATATTGGAAAACACTGCCAATATCAATGATCGGCAGAATAAATGCTATAAAAATGATTTTTCTACCACAATTATTATATTTATTTCAATATATCCCTTTATACCTCTCTAAAACCTTTTTTAAACAAATTGATTCTATTGTTAATAGCTTTATTTGGGATTATAAAAGTCATAGAATAAGTAAAAAACATTTATGTAAATCTAAGATAAATGGAGGATTAGCATTTGCTAATTTCTTATATTAATTTTGGGCGGTTCAGATTAATAATATGAATTTTTGGTTGGTAAATATGGATCAGGAACCAGCTTGGTTGGCTAAAGATGGAAAAGGAAGACTGTTTACCTTTTGATATAAGTTCGATTCTCTTTGCTCCAAGGGAAGTACAAAAACAAATTTATAGAGAAAACCCTATAATTTATAGCAATAGATATATTGGGAAACAAATAGTTAAGACTCTACATTTGGATAATATGTCGCTTTGCTAACCAATTATGAGTAATCCTTTATTTAAACCCTCTATATTGGATAGGGGGTTTAGGCAATGGAAAAATTTAGGAATTATAAGGATAGAACACCTTTACAGGAAAGGAACATTTCTCTCATTTCAAGAGTTAAAAGATATCTATGGATTGCATCAAAATAACTTGTTTAGGTATTTACAAATCAGAGACTATATTAAGTCAAACATGCAAGACTATAAAAATAGAGAACCAGGATTACTGGATAAATTGCTTAACAAGCACCCAAATGCAGAAAAACTAATAGCGTATATATATAATACTCTTTTGGATAGGGCAATTCCAACAACAGAATCATACCGCCAATTATGGGAAAATGAAACAGGCTTATCTATAATGAAAGATATTTGTGAAGAAAGTCTACAACATATACATCGTTGTTCGTTAAATGCCAGACATACAATGATACAATTCAAAGTATTACATAGATTTCATTATTCAAAAACAAAATTAAATAGAATTTTTCCTAACATCTCCTCTATTTGTGATAAATGTCAGAATTCAGAAGCTAATTTAACGCATAGTTTTGTAACATGTATAAAATTTAATAGTTATTGGACCGATATTTTTAAAATCATTTCTGTAGTTCTTAAAATCAAATTGGATCCCAACCCAAAACTAATAATATTAGGAGTTTCAGATTCAAACCTAATATTAACAGTAAATCAAAGAAATTTCCTTGATCACTGTTTGATAATTGGAAAAAAATGAATCTTAAAATTCTGGGAACATTATCCCCCATAATTAAAATGTGGACAGTGGAAATGTCGGAGACGTTGCATTTGGAGAGAATCAGGTTTGTCCTAATGGACAAATATGAACTTTTTGAACAAATATGGTCTCCATTCACTGACCACTTGAAGGGGTAGCTGAGCTCGGCATTATAATTCAACAATTACCCAGTTGTAGGATTAGATGAAATGATCTATTTTGAGATTTGTATACACGTCTCTATAGATATTGTTATGTGAAATTGTTCCATTCATTGTTAAGATGTATACTTTAATCTTTTTTTATTATATAATAATTGTTTGCTTGTATTATTATTTTTTTAATTTTTATTGTTTTGTTTTTCTTTTTCTTTTTTTTTTGTGTTTTTTTAAATTTTATTTTTCTTATCTAATCATAATCAATATTATTTAATCTTCATCTACCTTGATTATACACCTTTTCTTTTACTTCTTTACTAAAAAAAAAGAAGCTTACATAAATCATTTTGTTATATTTGTATAACTCTTGAAACAAGTTAAATGTGTATTTAAAAAACTGTTATATCATTGGCAATATGTACTGCTTCTAATAAAAATATTAAAAAAAAATAAAAAATCCGAGAAGGCTGTTTGAAAGACCATGCTTGGGCCACAAGAGAGTTGAGTCTTTTACTCTGGAAACATGTTGGGATCAGTGAGTGTAAGAAAGAACTGCAGTTGCTGGTTTAAATCGAAGGTAGACTCAAAATGCTGGAGTAAATCAGAGAGACTGGAGAGAAGGAATGGGCGACGTTTCGAGTGGAGACCCTTCTTCAGACTGGGATCAGTGAGATCTGATTGAGGTCTTCAACTAAATTAACTGCTTTAATAAATTGCATTCACGTGGTGGACATCTGGAGTGAGATGTTTTGAGAAGAACCAGTAGTCATCAGCATTACACACTTGAGATCAAATCTCACATTTCGTGTCAGCTGCTTTATAAATTATAGAATTGCAGCAAGCAATGTAAGGGATTTGGATGAAATCCCAACTGTAGCTAAAATTGCTGTATACAAAAGACTAATTGTTCTAGAATATGTAAGCATGACATCACTGTGTAGTATATTTGATCATGTGCATATCATTCTGTGCATGTATGTCATCTGAGAGGAATCTAAAATAAGTCAGAGCATCTTATCTTTTCCTACTCTTTATTCCGCATCATTTTTCACTACAGACTGGCAACCCACATATACTCTGACATGACATTGACCATGAGGAAGGAGTGGAACAGATGTGAAGCTGGCCAATGTACTCAAGTCATTGACTACATGGAGTGATTGTGATACTCTGATAGTCAGATATGAAAATTCAATTCATACAGTAACATACATGCAGGCTTGATGGGACGGAACCCCAAGCGCACTATTTTACAGACAATGGATGTTGGTTGAGTATAATAGTAAGATTAAATGGGAATTTACCAATTTGAAGTTTGATCTTTATTTTATGAGTTACGATGACCGATTACATGAAGAAGGCTGTCCCCACGCATGCGCGTCAATCTTCAAAGTAGCGGTGTGAAATCACAGAAAAAGAGTTGTTGAACTAAAATAGTAAGATTAGAGTTGACTAGAACTTACAGAAAGATCATTATGTTACGAGGGTAGGGAGCGGAGGGCACGTAATCCCTCATTGTAACTCCTCATAGAATAACTATCAAACTTCAAACTGGTAAGTTCTCGTTTAATCTTACTATTTTACTTCGGACTCACGTGAGTGACTACGTGAAGATTTTGAAGCTCTGTGATTTAATGCTGTGGAAAAACGAGTCCACACAAGCACAACTGCATCAGTTGACCATAGATAAGGAAAACATTCATAATGCATACATACATCACATAGATTTAAAAACATGCTGATGCTGATAAATGAATAAACAATAATAACAGTAACCCCTCTCATCTGAGGAGAACTATAAAATTCAATCTAAATAGAGTTGGCAAATACCCCTGGTCAGGCAATGGGTTAAAATAAAATGTTGGATACCTCGTTCGTTAGACCATCCTGCAGGTGACAGGATGTGGTCCAGAGGACTGCACTTACCCCTTGTTGCTGGTATTGTAGCAGCCCTGGTGGAGTAAGATTAGAAATCAGTATCTACTCTTGTATAAGCCAAAACCTCACATAACCACCTATAGATGGTCTGAACTAGTATCAGAGCCTCTAAGGCTCTAGATGACCTTGACATAATGATGTAAATATGTGACCACATGTAACCGAAGGTGCATGGGGTATGTAAACATGAATTATGATATTGCAGGTGTAACGATCCTGTCCATTCACAATTTATGTAATGACTGGACCCTTGCGCTGAGGGCAGCGCCAGGGAATAACCTACCCATGAGAGCCGAATCAAAGATAGAGATATAGCTGGAGCCCCATGGTGAATAAATGTTAACACAATGTCAATATCCCATACTTCCGTGTACTTGGGTCTGGAAGAACTTGTGTTAATGATATCCTAAATACTGGACACCAGAGGGTGAAACCCGAGAGAGCGGGGCCCATTTGTTGCAACAACTATGATGAGAAGCACGTTGGGAACAGTTAATGGGACTATAACTTAATTTATTGTCAAACACCCATAGAAAATGAACTCTAAGACGTCAGCGTCCGTGCTGTATTATATGTAACATAACATTTAACAGAAAAAGATGCTTCCCATCTAAAGAGTCAAAGTACTGCTTTTTTTGGTGCTACCCCTGCAGTGAGACACACATGGTTCAGTCTGACAGCCCGAGCCGCAGGAGCGGTCTTGCCAGATTCTGTAAAGCAATGAATTGATTAATCATGTAGAGGCTGGTTCCCCTAATCCCAGGCTGAACCAGCAAAGTTTTATGTTTAGAACCCCATATAAGGTTCTATATTATTCCCACCATTTGCGAGAAACCATGGCTGTGTAGGCCAGTCAGACTGTACGAGAACCCTAAATGCAGGATCTTGCTGAATTATTGCAAAATGGAGAAATCACATAAAAGAACATTCCTCCCCCATGTAGCGAGAATGAGCCTGCATGCAAACATATCGATATTGGGTGCCATCGAACCATAGATCTTAAAATGCATTGTGATCCAACATCCATACTATGTTGTCAACTATGGTGTATCATCACTTTGCATGAAACATAGAACATAGAAAAATAGGTGCATGAGGAGGGCATTCGGCCCTTCGAGCCCGCCATTCAATGTGATCATGGCTGATCATCCAACTCAGTATCCCGTACCTGCCTTCTCTCCATACCCCCTGATCCCTTTAGCCGCAAGTGCCACATCTAACGCCCTCTTAAATATAGCCAATGAACTGGCCTCAACTACCTTCCGTGGCAGAGAATTCCAGAGACTCACCACTCTCTGTGTAAAGAATGTTTTCCTCATCTCGGTCCTAAAGGAATTCCCCCTTATCCTTAGACTGTGACCCCTTGTTCTGGACTCCCACAACATCGGGAACAATCTTCCAGCATCTAGCTTGTCCAACCCCTTAAGAATTTTTTAAGTTTCTATAAGATCCCCCCTCAATCTTCTAAATTCCAGCGAGTACAAGCCGAGTCTATCCAGTCTTTCCTCATATGAAAGTCCTGACATCCCAGGAATCAGTCTGGTGAATCTTCTTTGTACCCCCTCTATGGCAAGAATGTCTTTCCTCAGATTTGGAGACCAAAACTGTACGCAATACTCCAGGTGTGGCCTCACCAAAATCCTGTACAACTGCAGTAGAACCTTCCTGTTCCTATACTCAAATCCTTTTGCTATGAACATACCATTTGCTTTCTTCACTGCCTGCTGCACCTGTATGCCTACTTTCAATGACTGGTGTACCATGATACCCAGGTCTCGTTGCATCTCCCCTTTTCCTAATCTGCCACCATTCAGATAATAGTCTACCCTCATGTTTTTTGCCACCAAAGTGGATAACCTCACATTTATCCACATTATACTGCATCTGCCATGCATCTGCCCATTCACTCAGCATATCCAAATCACCCTGCAGCCTCCAAGCATCCTCCTCACACCTAACTATACCCCCCAGCTTGGTGTCATCTGCAAATTTGGAAATGTTGCATTGAATTCCCTCGTCCAAATCATTAATATATATTGTACATAGCTGGGGTCCCAGCACTGAGCCTTGCGGTACCCCACTAGTCACTGCCTGCCATTCTGAAAAGGACCCGTTTACTCCTACCCTTTGCTACCCTTTGCTTCCTGTCTGTTAGCCAGTTCTCTATCCACATCAATACTGAACCCCCAATACCGTGTGCTTTAAGTTTGTATGCTAATCTCTTATGCGGGACCTTGTCGAAAGCCTTCTGAAAGTCCAGGTATAACACGTCCACTGGTTCTCCCTTACCCACTCTACTAGTTACATCCTCGAAAAATTCTATCAGATTTGTCAGACATGATTTACCTTTCGTAAATCCATGCTGACTTTGTCCAATGATTTTACCACTTTCCAACTGCGCTGCTATCCCATCTTTAATAACTGACTCTAGCAGTTTCCCCACTACCGATGTTAGATGAACTGGTCTTTAATTCCCCGCTTTCTCCCTCCCTCCTTTTTTAAAAAGTGGGATTACTTTAGCTACCCTCCAATCCTCAGGAACTACTCCAGAATCTAAGGAATTTTGAAAAATTATCACTAATGCATCCACTATTTCTGTGGCTACCTCCTTGAGTACTCTGGGATGCAGACTATCTGGCCCTGGGCCTTCAATCCGTTCAGTTTATCCAACACCAACTCCCGGCTAACCTGGATTTCACTCAGTTCTTCCATCTTATTTGACCCCCGTTCCACTGCTATTTCTGGCAGATTATTTATGTCTTCCTTCGTGAAGACAGAACCAAAGTAGTTATTCATTTGGTCTGCCATGTCCTTGTTCCCCATGATCAATTCACCTGTTTCTGACTGCAAGGGACCAACATTTGTTTTAACTAGTCCCTTTCTCTTCACATATCTAGGCAAGGCAAGGCAAGGCAAGTTTATTTATATAGCAC
Source organism: Raja brachyura (assembly GCA_963514005.1). Next base: position 1,657,745 of record OY740809.1, read on the forward strand.
CATTCATACAAGCTGCAATTCATAGTGCTTTACAAAAGAAACAAGAGAATAACATAGTTTAAAAAGATTGCAGAACCACAATACAACACAGGACAACAGAATAGCCAATAAGCCAATTGCATGAATAGTAAAACAAAATCACTAAAATATTAAGGCGATTTTAAAAGCACATAAAAGGGTTAAAACTAGAAGATTAAAATTACCCGCATGTTGGGTCATGAAAAAGCTACATCAAACAACAGTGTCTTTAGGCCTGACTTAAATGTGGTTACAGACTGTGCACACCTCAGGGAGCCTGTTCCACAGGTGTGGAGCATAGAAACTGAATGCTGCTTCAGCCCGTTTTGTTCTCACCCTGGGAACATGGAGTAAACCTGTCCCCGAAGACCTGAGGAGTCTAGGTGCCTCATAAACAACAAGTAGGTCAGAGATGTATTTTGGACCCAGACCATTCAGAGCCTTGTATGCCAGTAACAGAATTTTAAAATCTATCCTTTTACACACAGGGAGCCAGTGCAAAGATTTAAGGACAGGTGTAATGTGGTCCATTTTCTTGGTGTTGGTCAAGACTCTGGCAGCGGCATTCTGGATAAGCTGCAGTTGTTTAATTGTTTTTTTAATGAGACCTATAAAGATGCCATTACAATAATCTAACCTACTGAAGATATATGCATGAACAAGTTTTTCAGTGTCTTCTTTGGACAGAAATCCCTTGATTCTTGCAATGTTTTTTAGATGGTAGTAGGCAGATTTGGTAATGGTCTTTATATGGCTGTTAAAATTCAAATCCGAGTCTATAACTACACCAAGGTTTCTGGCTTTGTCTGTGGTTTTCAATGCAATTGAGTCAAGTTGAGCACTTATCTCTAGCCTTATTTTTTTGGGGTCAAGGACAATAATTTCTGTCTTATTTGCATTGAGCTTGAGGAAATTCTGGTTCATCCACTCATTAATTCGTTTGACACACTGACTCAGTGAGTGTAGGGGACTATGGTCATGCGGTGACACTGTGATATAAAGTTGTGTGTCATTGGCATAAGTATGGTAGGATATGTTAAAATACTCTTTGATCTGAGCTAGGGGGAGCATGTAAATATTAAACAAGATGGGTCCTAGAATGGAGCCCTGGGGAACCCCGCATGTGAGTTTTGTATATTCTGATTCATAATTACCAAGGGAAACAAAATAATCCCGATCTTTCAAGTAGGATTTGAACCAGTCCAGCACAGAACCAGAGAGTCCTACCCACTTCTCCAGTCTGTCAAGTAGTATGTTATGGTCCACCGTATCAAAAGCAGCACTGAGATCTAGAAGTACCAAAACTGAAGCTTTTGATGCATCACTGTTTAGATGTATGTCGTTTAGGACCTTAGTAAGTGCAGTCTCAGTGCTGTGATGTGGCCGAAATCCCGACTGGAAAACATTAAAAATATTGTTTTGGATCATAAAGCTGTAAATTTGTTTATAAACTACCCTTTCAATGATTTTTGCCAGAAATGCTAAATTAGATATGGGCCTGTAGCTGCTCATAGCTGAGGCATCCAGATTAGGCTTCTTCAATAGGGGCTTGATCACTGCAGTTTTTAAGGCTTTGGGAAAATGCCCCAATCGAAGGGAAGAGTTTACTATGTTCAGCACTTCTGGTGCAACACTGTTAAAAATATTTTTAAAGAAGCTTGTGGGCATCAGATCAAGACAGCAGGTAGTGGACTTTAGCTGTTGAACAGTTTCAGTCAGGGATGCACAGTCTAAAAGTTCAAAATGTTGTAGATTCATTAGTGAATCTGGAGGCATAAGTGACAAAGCCATGTTCCCTGGGGTGGTGCTACACATTGTTTGTCTTATCTTCAGAATGTTATCAGTGAAGAAATCTGCAAAGTCATTACACGACTTGCTGGACTGGAGCTCAGGAGGGAGTGATGACGAGGGGTTTGTCAGTCTATCGACAACGGCAAATAATGTGCGGGGAATTATTATTTTTGTTGATAACCTCTGAGAAAAAGGACTGCCTTGCCCCTTTCAATTCCTGATTATAGATACGGAGGCTGTCCTTGTAGATGTCGTAGTGGACCTGTAGTTTGGTTTTTCGCCACCTACGTTCAGCCTGTCTACACTTTGATCTTTGGGATCTCACTGCTGTAGCATTTCTCCATGGTGACTTTTTCCTTCCAGATAAAACCTTGGTCGTTAGTGGTGCAATAGCATCAATAAGAGTCGTAACATTGGAGCTGAAACCATTCACAAGGTCATCGACAGAGGCCGAGGGCAGAGTTGGTGTAAAGGCCTGAGTGAACAATGCGCCGGTGTTTTCATTGATACAACGCCTTTTGATCACCTCTGGTTCTTTTCTGATACTGCTAGCACAGGTTGTCGTTTTAAAAAATACACAGTGGTGATCAGAAAGAGCAACATCAGTCACCATAACATCAGAAATGTCGAGACCCTTTGAAATAATCAGATCCAATGAATGCCCCCTATTGTGAGTCGGCTCTGTTACGTGCTGATACAGTCCAAAATTGTCCAGAATGTTCAGGATCTCTTTTGCACCTCCATCCTCAGCATTATCTATGTGAATATTGAAATCACCCGTTAAGACCACACAATCAAAATCAATGCATATGATGGACAGTAATTTGGCAATCTCATCAAAAAACCGTGCATCATGTTTTGGTGGCCTGTAAATAGTTAAAAGTATTGTTCGCTGGGGAGAACTCAGCTGACCAGCGACATATTCAAAGGAGTTGAAATTTCCACAAGACATTTTCTTGCATTGTAAAGTCTCCTTATATAAAATGGCAACTCTGCCTCCTTTTCTGTGCATTCTGACTTCATTCATAAAAATAAAACCAGGAGGTGCTGATTCAATCAAAACTGTGTCATTATCTATAAAAACTTTTGGCATCAGTTTTTATGTTCCCTGCCAGTTTCCTTTCATAATCTAACCATATAACCATATAACCATAATCTATTTTCCCTTTCCTAATTAAGCCCTTTGTCCTCCTCTGCTGGATTCTGAATTTCTCCCAGTCCTCCGGTAGGCTGCTTTTTCTGGCCAATTTGTATGCCACATCTTTTGTTTTTATACTATCCCTGATTTTCCTTGTTATTCATGGATGCACCACCTTCCCTGATTTATTCTTTTGCCAAACTGGTATGAACAATTTTTGTACTTCATCCATGCACTCTTTAAATACCTTCCATTGCACATCCACTGTCAACCCTTTAAGAATCACCTGCCAGTCTATCTTGGCCAATTCACATCTCATACCTTCAAAGTTATCTTTGTTCAAGTTCAGAACCCTTGTTTCTGACTTAATTTTGTCACTCTCCATCCTAATGAAGAACTCAACCATATTATGGTCACTCTTGCCCAAGGGGCCACGCACAACAAGACTGCTAACTAACCCTTCCTCATTACTCAATACCCAGTCTAGAATAGCCTGCTCTCTCGTTGGTTCCTCCACATGTTGGTTGAGAAAACTATCCCACATACATTCCAAGAAATCCTCTAATGCCAATTTGATTCACCCAATCTACATGCAGATTGAAGTCACCCATTACAACTGTGTTACCCTTGTTGCACGCATTTCTAATTTCCTGTTTGATGCCATCCCCAACTCCAATACTAGTGTTAGGTGGCCTATACACAACTCCCACTAGCGTTTTCTGCCCCTTAGTGTTTTGCAACTCTTCCCATATCGATTCCACATCCTCCACGCTAATGTCCTTCCTTTCTATTGCATTAATCTCCTCTCTCACCAGCAACGCTACCCCACCTCCTTTTCCTTTTTGTCTATCCCTCCTAAATATTGAATATCCCCGGATGTTCAGCTCCCAGCCTTGGTCACCCTGGAGCCATGTCTCCGTGATCTCAACTATAGCATAGTCATTAATCGCTATCTGCACCTTCAACTCATCCACCTTATTACGAATGCTCCTCGCATTCAGACACAAAGCCTTCAGGCTTGTTTTTACAACACTCTTACTCCTTATACAATTATGTTGACAAGTGGCCCCTTTCACATCGATCCCTATTACACTTGGCCATACTCTCCTATCCCTTTGTGAGCTTTCTTTCCCGTTAATTCTGGGGTCATTAACCATCCCTTTACTCTCTTTCCCTTTAACTCCATCCTCGACTATCCCATTTGACACACCACCCCCCTTATTCAGTTTAAAACCATCCGTCTAGCCTTTGACTTTATTGCATCCATGTGACTAACATATGCCACCACCACAGTGTATCAACTTGGAACTGAGCATGCAGGTTTTGCATATTCGCACAATAACCCTTTAACCCATAGTATGCATCTAGTGTCTATAGGTAGTTGATACCAATAACTGAAGAATTGGTGTTTCATGCAAATCCCATCCGCCTATGTTATTAGAGATGGCATTCGTGATTTTCCATCTGTGAGCTCTAGAAACATAGAAACATAGAAACATAGAAAATAGGTGCAGGAGGAGGCCATTCTGCCCTTCGAGCCAGCAACGCCATTCATTGTGATCATGGTGGTGCTGGCTTGAAGGGCTGAATGGCCTTCTCCTGCACCTATTTTCTATGTTTCTATGTTTCTAGAGCTCAAAGATGGAGAAACACATGCTCTAGCATCTGTAAGTAATATAACTGAAGATTATGTGACCAAAACTACTGGAGCAATGCTGAGTATACTTCGACCACCATTGTGACTTTGGTAGCTTCAGCTGATAATAGCATAGGTCTGTTAACAATGACCTATATGGCACTAGAGAGGTTACTACTTGCACGTTGAAAGTTCTAATAATGCAAGGCCCAATTGCACAGCTGAAACACAGCTGCTATAGCCAATTAAACTTGATAAATAGAAGACTGCTAGTTAACAAGTTTGTTACAGGCTTCAATTGATTACCCCGGGGCGTAATCACAGGTAATTAATAGTTAAAGGTAAATCCGATAAACAATAACTTCCAGTTGGTATCAACTTAAATTTGACTGGACGGCTGAAAATAGGTGATTTAAGCAAAACACAGTGTAAGAAATATCTTCCAGATCAATTTCAAATGTCTCCGGTGATCACCTGTGAATAGGTCCTGAATAGTATGCATCTATGAGATTGATGCATGCCATAAAGATCCTACGGAAATTAGTAATTAGACAATAGAGAAATTCCATATATTGAAAAGCTATGTTGCACATTGGAGTAAATGAAATATGAACCGACATCCTCCATCTTTTACAAGGAACAGGCCACGCCTGCTATAACTCCGTGCCTGCCTCGAAAGACAACTCTGGCCATATTACCGATGTTGTCGTGGAATGCAATGCTGGCCGTAATCCTGAGTCTGCCTCAAAAGGCAACTCTGGCCCCAATTCCAAGCCATGTTTGGTGCCCTTGTATACTGTGTAATAATTACCCATCACATGTTATCATTTTCATTTGTACAAAAAAAGTGTAAATATTACCAACTTGTAAATGGTACACTTACCCCATGTTTCGAAAGAACCAGACCCACCTACCTCCATGGTTACCGGTGGTCTTATGGTAAGCCCAAAGGCACCCGATGTGAGCTCCATTCCCATCCTTGATTTGCATGTTCCTGAGACCGGCTTGGCCCAGCTTTCGAGCGCCCATCAACTTCAGTGAACTGCTTACTGCCGTTGAGGCATAGTGGTGTCATTGCCGATACGATGGTTTCATTTGATAGCTCTGTTCACTGCCGGCACTTGTTGCGTGAGGAAATCTGGCCTCTTCTGGGTTTTTTGCCTCTTCCTTGCGAGTATGTCCTCGCACTCCCCTCCACCGAGAGGGAGACTCGTAGACACCCCTGAGACAGGTGCTACCGCAGGCCCCTGAGGATACCTGCGATGACATGGCCCCTCGGACCTATGTCAGAATATGACTCTGGGCCAGAGCGAAAACTAACCCCTGATGCTCCCCTCCTCAGAGAGGGAGACATTGTGCAGCCCTGACACAGGTGCCGCTGCCAGCGGGTTTTTCATAATACCCGGGCTCAGATCGCTCTCTTCTGGAGCATATCTCTCTGGAGCAACCTCCATCAGGTGCTCCAGGTCTGTTTTAGGTGTTCACAGACGCTACCCATAGGGGGGGGGGGGGGACCTCCTGGCCCGACTCAACCGAGTCCCAAGGCCAAACCGGCTTCCTCGTGGTTTAACCCCTTTCCTGGGGAACCATAGCGGTCTGTGAGTTGCTGACCCCATAGTTAGTGACTGGGTCTCGAGACCAGCTTACTGCCAGTTTTCCCCTTATTTGGGGAGACCTTAGTGGTCTGGGAGCTGCTGACCCCATTGTCTGCGACTGGGGGAGCGAGACCGGTTTACTGCCAGTCTAACCCCTGTCTGGGAAGCCCTAAACGGTCTGGGAGCTGCTGATCCCATTGACAGAGATTGGGGTAGTAGGACCGGCTGACTGCCACTCTAACCCTTTTCTCTGGGGGGACCATTGCGGTCTGGGAGCCCATTCTGGGAGAACCCCCACTCGCACACCCCTCCAGGGTGTCGCTGACCTCCTTGTCAGCAACTTGGGAGCGAACCCGTCGGTCGCCGGCTACCCGCGGTCCGGGCCGGGATTTCCTCACGGTCCATAACCGGTTTTCCGCGGCCCGTCCAACTTCGCCCCGAATCCAGCAGGCAAACTCTGTCCTGCAAAACAAAAAACATCCCTAGAAATAAGTTAAAACTTACCTTCCAGGTTTAAAAACTTACCGCTGGCAGGAGCCGCACACCTGCCAGTTAGTCGGTGCACAACGCGTCAGACGTAATGACCCACATGCGTGACTCCGAAGTAAAATTATATATTCTTAAATCTGTAATCGTAAAAATGTCATATGTCCGAAACTGCTGATGATACTTAAACCAGGTGGGATCGTGCATAGGTGGAGGATGCAAATGGGCTTCAGAGTAATATTGTTGGTGACGTTGGGTGAATGGGCAAGAACATGGCCGATGGAATGTAAGGTGGAAAAATGTGAACCTGCACATTCAGAGAATGCAAATGTTCAAAATTCTCTGTGTAATAAAAAGGAACAGCAGATGCTGGTTTATACCAAAGGTAGACGCAAAATGCTGGAGTAACTCAGTGGGTCAGGCAGCATCTCTGGAGAAAATGAATAGGTGACGTTTCTCGTCGGGACTTTTCTTCAGACAGATTGCCTGAGATAAGGGAGGGAGGGGGGTGAACGTGGTAGCAAAAAAAGACCAGGACAAATTGGGATGGCAATTGGGATGGCACTGATGCAGCTGTACTGGAAACCAAGAGTCATAGGGACACACAGCTTGGAAATGGGGCCTTTGGCCCAACCTGCCCACACCAGCCAAAGTGCACCATCTACACTAGACCCACCTGCCTGAGTTTGGCCCATATTCCTCAAAATCTGGCCTATCCATATCCAAATGTTTATTAGATCACTAACAGTCTGACCTGGTCAAATAACATCTCATCAACAGTTAAGAGAGCGCAGCAGCGGTTGCACTTTCTGCGCCGGATGAGAAGAGCTCACCTCCCCCATCCCATCCTCACCACTTTCTACAGGGGCACCATAGAGAGTAGTTTGACCAGCTGTATCTCTGTCTGGTTTGGGGACTGTAAAGCCTCTGACTGGAAGTCCGTGCAGAGAGTGGTGAGGACAGCGGAAAAATCATCGGGACCTCTCTCCCCACAATCGGGGATATTGCGACCAAACTTTGCGTGTCTAAGGCCAGCAGTATTATAAAAGACGCCACACATCTCCATCACGGACTGTTCACTCTGCTGCCCTCGGGCAAAAGATATTGTAGCATAAGGAGCAGAACATCAAAGTTCTGCAACAGCTTCTTCCCACGAGCCATCAGACTCCTGAATGCCATGTAATGGGCTGCCACCATTGTCTATTTATCCTTTTATCCTTTTTATCCATTTTATCCATGTTTATCCTTCTGTTAATTATCGTGTTGCACAGGGAGCCAAATGCAACGGAATTTTGTTTGGAACTGCATATATCAATGTATTTCTAAATGACAATAAAGTTTGTTTGACTTTGTTTGACTTGACTTGACTAGATGGTGGGATCTAATTCCTGCCTTAACTACCTCCTCCGGCAACTCGTTCCATACACACACCATCCTTTGTGTGAAGAAGATTTCCCTCAGGTTTTTATTTCATCTTTCCCCTCTCACTTGAAACCTATGTCCTCTGGTTCTGTGAGTTTACGCGATCTACTCCTCTTATGATTTTATACATCTCTATTAGATCACCCCACATCCTCCTGCGCTCCAAGGAGTAGATTCCTATCCTGCTTAATCTCTCCTTGTAGCTCAGACACTTTAATTCCGGCAACGTCATTGTAAATCTTCTTTGCACCATTGAGCTTGAGGCCAGCTTTCCTATAATATGGTGTCTAGAAATGAACACAATACTCTATATATGGCCTCACCAACATCTGATACAACTGCAACATGACATACCCCCCTCCCAACTCAGAACCCTTTAATTCTTATAGTTCTTATAGATGAGAGGCAGAAAACTGCAAGGGTCGAGCAACATCATTTGTGATTACATAGTTGTTTTGAAAGATCTTTGCCAACATGAAGTTTGTGCCTTCTGGAACTGAGTATTGCAGCAGAGGTGGATGTGCTATTTAGCAGCCAATGTTGAAATGAGTTATTAAATGTACATGTTTTAACCTTTAAACTCGCAAGTTAAATTGCCATGTAAGTGACTGATGAAAATGTTGAACTGGTTCCTGATCTGTGCACAACGTCAGTGGACAAATGGTTAATACAAGTGAATCCTGTGAGTGCATTTGGCATGAGAAGTTAGATCAGCAGGATGTTTTGCCATTGATATAGTGGAGATCTTCCCTAGCAAGTTTACCACCTCAATGCAGTGTAATGCTTCAAATGCAGAAAAAAAGCAACTTTGCCTGAGTTTGTCAGGCTGGAGTCAGGAGGGCAAGCTGAAGTAGCACCAATCAAGTACCAGCGGAATGTAAGAGTAATACTGATAACACAAAGCCACAGGGAGAGCCCACTACAAGCTGAGGAGCAAAACAAAGCTTGAAACCAAATGTCTGCTGCTGGTGTCCATGGTGGGTAATGTAGCGAAACAAACATTCGACTGATAGTTAGTGATCATTCTATTGATATGTCCATCGGTATAGTTCCCAATGACCAATAGGCGCAGTTATGACCAACAAGATGATCAGCAAAGTGGAATCACATGGAATTTGCAGACATATTCTGGCAAGGCACTAAAAGCCTTGGGTCAGAAAGTGAAGTCACCAGTTATGGTGGAGACTGCACACACAGACCAATCCCCTCAGGGAAGTATTGATTAATGACATAAAGGTGGACTGGAAGAACAGGGAACATAAAACTAGAGGAATGAGCCCTTCGACCCACGATGTTTGTGCCAAACACGATGCCAAGTTAAACTGATCTCATCTGTCTGTAGATGATCCATTTATTTATCTATATATCTTATCTTCCGGTATGCGCGGTAATTCTATTTGCGCAAAAAAAGGTACACGATAGCGCTACAATTTTTCAGCAGCTTACTCACCGTTCTCCTGTGCTGCGATTGCACCAGGTTTCTGATTGGTGGTCTAATGTAAAAGTTAGTGAGGTTTAAAAAATCTTAAAAACCGCGCGTGCGCTGATCGATCGCCTCTCCTGCCATTCAGCGCTGTATGGATTGGTCTTTTCTCTTGTCACTCCGCGGGATGGTCCGCCCCTTCCTGTACCATCACGTCTTTACTGGACCTGAGGGACGGTCTGGATGGCTGGTGGAGGTTTCCTACCAGACACAATTTTAAGGAGGGACAGGAAACGGCCCAGCACGGCATGGGAAATGTTGCCAAATGGAAAGTGGAGAATCTGAGCCCGGTGGAGAAAAATGACCAGTGACCACAACCAGCCGCCGCTGTGAGTTCACATCACATCGTCAGCTCCACCCCCTTCCCCTCACTCTCTGGTCCCCCTCGCTGACTCCTGCCCACCTCCCCCATGATAACCCCCTCTCCCCCACAACCCCTGTCATTATCTGAGCTCTCTTCCCCCCGCCCACACGCCCCCCTCCCCACCACCGCACCACCCCACCCACAAATCGCCCCCACCCTCACACCAGGCCCCTGCCCCCACACCCTGTAAGCCCCCACGCCCCTTCGCCCCAACACACACCCCCTCCCACATAACAACGGGAACCCATCAGCCGCGCCTGCGCAGTTAGGAGCTATGGGTGAGTGGTGGAATATTGCTCTGGGGGAACAGGTTGCATTGGGGGATGGGTGAGTGGTGGATTATTTTGTTGGGGAATGGGTTGCGTTGGGGGTCCAGGCCTCCCGTGTGAATGGGACCCTTTGCAACAGCTCCTGGGGAGACTTTAAACTGGAACGGTTGGGGGGAGGGACTCAAATAAAGAAAGCTGGTAGACAGTGTGTGAGGTAGGAGGCAGAGAAGGGAAACACTCAGATCCAGCATGTAGGGGGGAAAGAAGAAAAAAATAATAAACAGCGAATAAGAGGTGGTGGGTTTCTTAAATGTGTGAGCAGAGAGACAGAAGGATGTAAAATGAGGGTAAAAGCAATAGGTAGCAAGGTGAAAAGTAAAAGTGGCAGGCAGACAAATCCAGGGCAAAAATCAAAAAGGGGTATATCAATTGTATAAGGTGTAAGAGTGTTGTAAAAACAAGCTTGAAGGCTTTGTGTCTCATTGCGAGGAGCATTCGTAATAAGGTGAATGAGTTGAATGTGCAGATAGCTATTAATGACTATGATATAGTTGGGATCACAGAGACATGGCTCCAGGGTGACCAAGGCTGGGAGCTGAACATCTAGGAATATTCAATATTCAGGAGGGATAAACAGAAAGGAAAAGGCGGTGGGGTAGCGTTGCTGGTTGGAGAGGAGATTAACGCTATAGAAAGGAAGGACATTAGCTTGGAGGATGTGGAATCAATATGGGTAGAGCTGAGAAACACTAAGGGACAGAAAACACTAGTGGGAGTTGTGTACGGGTCACCTAACAGTAGTAGTGGAGTTGGGGATGACATCAAAGAGGGCATTAGAAATGCGTGCAACAAGGGTAACACGGTTATAATGGGTGACTTCAATCTACATATAGATTAGGTGAATCAAATTGGCAGGGGTGCTGAGGAAGAGGATTTCTTGAAAAGTATGCGGGATAGTTTTCTAAACCAACATGTAGAAGAACCAATGAGAGAGCAGGCTATTCTAGACTGGGTATTGAGTAATGAGCAAGGGTTAGTTAGCAGTCTTGTTGTGCGTGGCCCCTTGGGCAAGAGTGACCATAATATGGTTGAGTTCTTCATTAGGATGCAGAGTGACATAATTAATTCAGAAACAAGGGTTCTGTACTTAAAGAAAGGTAACCGAGGGTTCTGTACTTAAAGAAAGGTAACTGAGGGTATGCCAAGATAGACTGGCAATTGATCATTAAAGGGTTGACAGCGGATGTGCAACGGAAGGCATTTAAAGACTGCATTGATGAACTACAACAATTGTTCATCCCAGTTTGGCAAAAGAATAAATCAGGGAAGGTAGTGCATCTGTGGATAACAAGGGAAATCAAGGATATTATCAAAATAAAACATGAGAATTACATGGCATGACATGAGAATTAAGGGACAGACGTTTAGGGGCAACATGAGGGGAAACTTCTTTACTCAGAGAGTGGTGGCTGTGTGGAATGAGCTTCCAGCAGAAGTGGTGGAGGCAGGATCGATTTTAACATTTAAAAGTAAAGTGGATAGGTATATGGACGGGAAGGGAATGGAGGGGTATAGTCTGAGTGTAGGTAGATGGGACTAGGGGAAAATAAATGGTCGGCACGGACTGGAAGGGCCGAGAGGGCCTGTGTCCGTGCTGTAATTGTTATATGGCTATATGGTTAAAAGATGAAGCATACAAATTAGCCAGAAAAAGCAGCCTACCAGAGGACTGAGAGAAATTCAGTCCAGCAGAGGAGGACATAGACATAGAAAGACATAGAAAAATAGGTGCAGGAGTAGGCGATTCGGCCCATCGAGCCTGCACCGCCATTCAATGTGATCATGGCTGATCATCCAACTCAGTAACCCATACCTGCCTTCTCTCCATACCCCCTGATCCCTTTAGCCACAAGTGCCACATCGAACACCCTCTTAAATATAGCCAATGAACTGGCCTCAACTACCTTCTGTGGCAGAGAATTCCAGAGACTCACCACTCTCTGTGTAAAGAATGTTTTCCTCATCTCGGACCTAAAGGAATTCCCCCTTATTCTTAGACTGTGACCCCTTGTTCTGGACTCCCCCAACATCGGGAACATCTTCCAGCATCTAGCTTGTCCAACCCCTTAAGAATTTTTTAAGTTTCTATAAGATCCCCCCTCAATCTTCTAAATTCCAGCGAGTACAAGCCGGGTCTATCCAATCTTTCCTCATGAAAGTCCTGACATCCCAGGAATCAATCTGGTGAATCTTCTCTGTACCCCCTCTAAGGCAAGGATGTCTTTCCTCAGATTTGGAGACCAAAACTGTACGCAATACTCCAGGTGTGGCCTCACCAAAACCCTGTACAACTGTAGTAGAACCTCCCTGCTCCTATACTCAAATCCTTTCGCTATGAATGCTAACATACCATTTGCTTTCTTCACTGCCTGCTGCACCTGCATGCCTACTTTCAATGACTGGTGCACCATGGCACCCAGGTCTCGTTGCATCTCCCCTTTTCCTCATCTGCCACCATTCAGATAATAGTCTACCCTCATGTTTTTGCCACCAAAGTGGATAACCTCGCATTTATCCACATTATACTGCATCTGCCATGCATCTGCCCATTCACTCAGCCTATCCAAATCACCCTGCAGCCTCCAAGCATCCTCCTCACACCTAACTATACCCCCAGCTTGGTGTCATCTGAAAATCTGGAGATGTTGCATTGAATTCCCTCATCCAAATCATTAATATAAATTGTAAATAGCTGGGGTCCCAGCACTGAGCCTTGCGGTACCCCACTAGTCACTGCCTGCCATTCTGAAAACGACCCATTTACTCCTACCCTTTGCCTCCTGTCTGCTAGCCAGTTCTCTATCCACATCAATACTGAACCCCCAATACCGTGTGCTTTAAGTTTGTATGCTAATCTCTTATGCGGGACCTTGTCGAAAGCCTTCTGAAAGTCTAGATATAAGACATCCACTGGTTCTCCCTTATCCACTCTACTAGTTACATCCTCGAAAAATTCTATCAGATTTGTCAGACATGATTTACCTTTCATAAATCCATGCTGACTTTGTCCAATGATTTCACCACTTTCCAAATGCGCTTCTATCCCATCTTTAATAACTGACTCTAGCAGTTTCCCCACTACCGATGTTAGACTAACTGGTCTGGAATTTCCTGCTTTCTCTCTCCCTCCTTTTTTAAAAAGTGGGGTTACATCAGCTACCCTCCAATCCTCAGGAACTACTCCAGAATCTAAGGAATTTAAAAAAATTATCATTAATGCGTCCACTATTTCCGTGGCTACCTCCTTGAGTACTCTGGGATGCAGACGATCTGGCCCTGGGGATTTATCGGCCTTCAATCCGTTCAATTTACCCAACACCACCTCCCGGCTAACCTGGATTTCACTCAGTTCCTCCATCTTATTTGACCCCCGTTCCACTGCTATTTCCGGCAGATTATTTATGTCTTCCTTAGTGAAGACAGAACCAAAGTGTTATTCAATTGGTCTGCCATGTCCTCGTTCCCCATGATCAATTCACCTGTTTCTGACTGCAAGGGACCAACATTTGTTTTAACTAGTCTCTTTCTCTTCACATATCTATAAAAACTTTTGCAGTCAGTTTTTATGTTCCCTGCCAGTTTCCTTTCATAATCTATTTTTCCTTTCCTAATTAAGCCCTTTGTCCTCTTCTGCTGGATTCTGAATTTCTCCCAGTCCTCCGGAAGGCTGCTTTTTTCTGGCAAATTTGTATGCCTCATCTTTTGTTTTTATACTATCCCTGATTTGCATTGTTATCCATGGATGCACCACCTTCCCCGATTTATTCTTTTGCCAAACTGGTTTGAACAATTTTTGTACTTCATCCATGCAGTCTTTAAATACCTTCCATTGCACATCCACTGTCAACCCTTTAAGAATCACCTGCCAGTCTATCTTGGCCAATTCACATCTCATACCTTCAAAGTTACCTTTGTTCAAGTTCAGAACCCTTGTTTCTGACTTAATTTTGTCACTCTCCATCCTAATGAAGAACTCAACCATATTATGGTCACTCTTGCCCAAGGACGTAGGGCTTAATTAGGAAAATAGATTATGAAAGAAAACTGGCAGGGAACATAAAAACTGACTGGAAACATTTTTATAGATATGTGAAATGATCATGGGGAACAAGGACATGGCAGACCAATTGAATAACTACTTTGGTTCTGTCTTCATTGAGGAAGACATAAATAATCTGCCGGAAATAGCAGGGGGCCGGGGGTCAAATGAGATGGAGGAACTGAGTGAAATCCAGGTTAGCCGGAATGTGGTGTTAGGTAAATTGAATGGATTAAAGGCCGATAAATCCCCAGAGCCAGATAGGCTGCATCCCAGAGTAATTAAGGAAGTAGCCCCAAAAAATAGTGGATGCATTAGTGATAATTTTTCAAAACTCTTTAGATTCTGGAGCAATTCCTGAGGATTGGAGGGTAGCTAATGTAACCCCACTTTTTAAAATGGGAGGGAGAGAGAAAACGGGGAATTACAGACCAGTTAGTCTAACATCAGTAGTGGGGAAACTGCTAATTATTAAAGATGGGATAGCAGCACATTTGGAATGTGGTGAAATCATTGGACAAAGTCAGCATGGATTTACGAAAGGTAAATCATGTCTGACGAATCTTATAGACTTTTTTGAGGACGTAACTAGTAGAGTGGATAAGGGAGAACCAGTGGATGTGATATATCTGGACTTTCAGAAGGCTTTCGACAAGGTCCCACATAAGAGATTAGTATACAAACTTAAAGCACACGGTATTGGGGGTTCAGTATTGATGTGGATAGAGAACTGGCTGGCAGACAGGAAGCAAAGAGTAGGAGTAAACGGGTCCTTTTCAGAATGGCAGGCAGTGACTAGTGGGGTACCGCAAAGTTCAGTGCTGGGACCCCAGCTATTTACAATATATATTAATTATTTGGACGAGGGAATTAAATGCAACATCTCCAAGTTTGTGGATGCATGAAGTGAGGGGGCATTGTTAGCTGTGAGGAGCATGCTAGGAGGCTGCAAGATGACTTGGATAGGCTGGGTGAGTGGGCAAATGCATGGCAGATGCAGTATAATGTGGATAAATGTGAGGTTATATGTGAGGCAAAAATAGGAAAGCAGACTATTATCTGATTGGTGGCCGATTAGGAAAAGGGGAGATGCAACGAGACCTGGGTGTCATGGTACACCAGTCATTGAAAGTAGGCATGCAGGTGCAGCAGGCAGCGAAGAAAGCAAATTCATAGCGAAAGGATTTGAGTATAGGATCAGGGAAGTTCTACCACAGTTGTAGAGGGTCTTGGTGAGACCACACCTGGAGTATTGCTTACAGTTTTGGGCTCCACATCTGAGGAAATACATTCTTGCCATAGAGGGAGTACAGAGAAGGTTCACCAGACTGATTCCTGGGATGTCAGGAATTTCAAATGAAGAGAGACTGGATAGACTCGGCTTGTACTCGCTAGAATTTAGAAGATTGAGGGGGGATATTATAGAAACTTACAAAATTCTTAAGGGATTGGACAGGAGAGATGCAGGAAGATTGTTCCCGATGTTGGGGAAGTCCAGAGCGAGGGGTCACAGTTTAAGGATACGATGAAAATCTTTTACTTCCGAGATGATAAAAACATTTTTCACACAGAGATTGGTGAGCCTCTGGAATTCTCTGCCACAGAAGGTTGTTGAGGCCAGTTCATTGGCTATATTTAAGAGGGAGTTAGATGTGGCCCTTGTGGCTAGAGTGATCAGGGGGTATGGAGAGAAGGCAGGTACGGGATATTGAGTTGGATGATCAGCCATGATCATATTGAATGGCGGTGCAGGCTCGAAGGGCCGAATGGCCTACTCCTGCACATATGTTCTATGTTTGAATGTTAACAGGTTCCACTCAGTCTAGTATCCCTCTCTTCCTGCACTTCCATGTGCCTATCTAATATGCCATTATCGTATCTGCCTCAATCAGGTTATGTAAGGGGGAGGTGCAGCGAGACCTGGGTGTCCTTGTACACCAGTCACTGGAAGTTGGCGTGCAGGTACAGCAGGCAGTGAAGAAAGCTAGTGGAATGTTGGCCTTCATAACAAGAGGATTTCAGTATAAGAGTAAAGGGCCTGTCCTACCAGCATCCGACTGCATGTGATGAGCGCGATCAAACTAGAAGCGGGGGCGCGCGGAGGTCGGGTGATCCCCTGTACAGGGCCACACAAAAAGCTGGAGAAACTCAGCGGGTGCAGCAGCATCTAAGGAGCGAAGGAGATAGGCGACGTTTCGGGTTGAGACCCTTCTTCCCTTTTTTAAGTATAAATGGCCCAGTACAACGGCGATGCTGGATGGGCCCGGTGCGGCGATGAGGTTCGGTGGTCCCGGGGGGCGGCGAGGTTCGGCGGTCGCGTTGTGCTGGTGATGGGCGGTGGAATCGGGGAGGGTGAGATAAACAGAGTTACCGGGCAGGCAGCGGGGCTGGGCGTCATCGGTAGGCAGTTGGAGGTCGGCGGCAGCATCGGCGTGGAGGTCGGTGAAGGCGGCGTCCTGGTGAGTTCTGGAGGCGCTCCTTGTGGCCAAGATGGCGTCGGGGGACTGAGGCTGGTGGCTCGGGCCAGAGTTGGCGCCCGGGGCCTGCGGCCGGTCGAGTCGGGGATTGTCGGTAGCTGGAACGGCCTGGAGGCGGGCTAATTTCAGATCCTTGGTGGAGGTAAGGTGGGACAGGAATTGTTGATTGAAGCGGTGGATCTTCCGGAGGATGTAGTGTAGTTGGGGTCCGTTGCAGTTCTGGGTGAGTGAGGCCCGAAGATTCGGGAGAGCCAATGCGAGGTCCTGCTGGTGCCGGCGCATTGCAACCAGGGTGGATCTTAGTGCCCGGTTGGAGAATTGCACAGTGTGGCGGCGGATGGCCAGTCGGTGCCGATAGTCTGGCTGGGGTTCGAACTGGGAGGCAGGGAATTGGAGCTGGAATCCACGAGGTATGAGATGGAGGCGCAGGCAGGCCCCGAGGAAGCAGATGTGGCTGTGGTATCGAGTCTGGGTGAGGATGTGGTCGTAGAGTTGGAGGGAAGGGGGTATCACAGAGGGGGAGCAGTTAGAGAGGAGGAAGAAGGGTCTCGACCCGAAACGTCGCCTATCTCCTTCGCTCCTTAGATGCTGCTGCACCCGCTGAGTTTCTCCAGCTTTTTGTGTAACCCTCGATTCTCCAGCATTCCTTCTTTAACACCCTGTACAGAGCCGTTCCCACCAGCATGCACCTGCATGCGGCAAGCGTGACCAAACCGGCAGCGAGTGCCATGCGGAAGTCGGGTGAGTGGCGCAACACGGCGCAAAGTGAGGCGAACTTGGAGCGAAGTCTTCACGTAAGTTCGCCAGGACAGAGAGGGGCACACAGAGAGCGGCACAGAGGCACACACACAGAGGGACACGGAGCCACACACATAGAGGGTCACGGAGGCACCTACAGATAGGTCCACGGAGGCACGATGTCGAGACGGTGTGTAATGCGTCGAGGCGACTGCGATCCGACAAGCCGTTGTCGCGCGATGTCGGGACTCCACACAACTCCACACAATTCCACACGGTTCCGGTGATCGAAGTGTGACCGGCCCCGCGACTCTGGACGGCTCAAGCAACCACTTTAGGTCGCGCTCATCGCATGGAGTTGCATGCTTGTAGGACAGGTCCCTTTAAGAGGTTCTTCTGCAGTTGTACAGGGCTCTGGGAAGACTACATCTGGAATATTGTGTACAGTTTTGCTCTCCTAATTAGGAGGAAGGACATCCTTGTGATTGAGTCAGTGCAGCGTAGGTGCACGAGATTGTTGCCTGGGATGGTGGGACTGTCATATGATGAAAGACTGAAAAGATTAGGCTTGTATTCACTGTAGTTTAGAAGGATGAGGGGGTCTTATCGAAACATATAAAATTATAAAAGGACTGGACAAGCTAGATGCAGGAAAAATGTTCCCAATGTTGAGTGTGTCCAGAACCAGGGGCCACAGTCTTAGAATGAAGGGGAGGTCATTTAACACTGAGGTGAGAAAAAACATGTTCACCCAGAGAGTTGTGAGTTTGTGGAATTCTCTGCTATAGAGGGCAGTGGAGGCCAAATCACTGGATGGATTTAAGGGAGAGTTAGATATAGCTCTGGGGGCTAGTGGAATCAGGGGATATGGGGAGAAGGCAGGCACGGGTTATTGTTCGGGGACGATCAGCCATGATCACAATGAATGGTGGTGCTGGCCCAAAGGGCCAAATGGCCTCCTCTTGCACCTATTTTCTATGTTTCTTTGAGTCAACTCTGCCATTCAATTGGTTGAACTATTGTTCCACTCAACCCCATTCTTCTACCTGTACCTTTTGACACCCTTACTCATAAATAATCTTGATTATGTTGCAACAAGCTGAGTGAGCTTCTAAAAAATATAGAGATACATTCAATTAAGCTTGAATAAGACATTACAGTCTGTTCGACTTTGTTAATGCAGTCAAAATGGTGTTTTCATTGTTAATGCTACAGGGAGGAGCATGTCCAGCCCGTTGAGACATGTGCAGCGACTTGATGCCCACATGGTTTTTATGTACAGTTTGTTCCCGTTGCCTCATAGTGAGCAGTGTCATGAGAGAGTGGACAGGCGAGAGCTGAGATACAACTCCGAGATCACAGAGACCAAAGGGCTTATCTGTACACTAGGAGTAATGAGGAGATTTTATTAAACAAACCGCAAGGGTATAAAAACCACATGGGTATGAAGATGCTACACATGCATGAGCATAATATTAAGCACCAGATGAGTAAACAGCACGCTGTGCAGAAATAAATGTTTTTTTGGGCTTGAGGATGAATGGGAATGTTGCAAAAGGTCAAAGACTCTGTTTCCCCAATTTACTTTTATATTACTGTTGAACATTAAACCTTTCGTCGATGATTGGCCAATGTGCACAATTTGCACGAAGTTGACTTTGAGAATACAGCTACCTGCCACCCTTTTGTCTTTATCTTGCATATCAAGCATCTAAACAGAATCCCAGAGCGATGTTCATCCTCCAGGCAGTGGTCAGTGATTTTCCTGAACAACAATTCAATGCACTAGGAGACTCAGGATTTGTCCGAGTCTGATTCAGGCCACTCTGGAAGTGAACATGGAGACAAGGCAGTGGAAACACCAAAGATCACTACACATGCTACAAGAGTTCAGCTTGTGTGGTGAGGTACTTGTGTTGAAGTAACCATACAGGTTAGAAATGAGAAATATCAAACAGATTGTGGCGAGATCTACTTCCTAGAATTATTTTTTAGGAACATACTAGACTGAGTGGGACCCATTGGGTCCCAGCTTCACATGGGAGGGCTTGTCCCCCAATGCAATAGTCCACCTCTCCACCAATTCCAATATTGCTGTCCATTGGGGGGGGGGGGGGGGGGGTTCTGGAGCGCTAGTATAGGTGTTGTGGGTCGAATGGAGTGGTTTCCAGAAGGCTAGTATAGACATTGTGGGCCGAATGGAGTCTTTGGCTGGCAGCTCAGTCACTCAGGCCAGTCAGCTCAGCCACTCAGGCCAGGAAGCTCAGTCACTCAGGCATGGCAGGCTGGCAACTCAGTACCTCAGGCCTGGTGGGCTGGCAGCTGAGAAACTGCCAGAAATTCTGCTGAAAACAGGTGACGGGCTGTGAGAGAGAAGGGGGAGAGGGTGGACAGTCAATTTTAGACATTTTCATCTTATTTTACAGATCACAGCAATGAAGGAGGAACGCCTATCCTTGCGTGGATCTCTGGAGCACTTGCATGGGTGTTTATGCGCTGAAGGGACTGGTTTCCAGAGGGCTAGTATGGACATTGTGGACTGAATGGATTCTTGGACTAGCAGTTCAGTGAGTCATGACTGGTGGGCTGGCACTTCAGTCACTTACAGCTGGTGGGCTGGCAGTTAACTTAGTCATGGCTGGTGTGCTGGCAGTCCAGTCACTCACTGCTAGTGTGGTGGCAGTTCACTGAATTACCCCTCCTCCCTTCACCTCCCACTCTGCTCCTTGACATTCACTTCCCCCCCACACATTCAGTCCATCTCCCCTCAACCTCCCCAGCATGCACTCTTAGTGGCTCTCCGACAGCACACCCATTCCTGCCTATTAGGTTCCCACTGTGATGAAGAACACACAGGCATGGCAAGTGGTAAAAGGAATTATTAAAGTTTAAAATGTGGATGACAACAATTTAAATGTTAAAGATGAGATTTATTAAGTTATTTCTTGTTATGTGTCTTGTTCTGTTCTACTGCTCACTGCCTCATGATGACCCTTTGCTTATAAAAAAAAAGACAATTTTAATAGGGAGGGATTGAGCAGTCAAATTTTAACAAAGAAAATCAGAGAATTTACCTCAAAAGGCATCATTCAGTGCAAGCCTATAAATCCAATCTCACAGCACTTGAAGCGGAGTGCAAGCCACAAGTCCAACCTCACTACACTCCAAGCAGAGTGCAGGCAGCAAGTCCAACCTCACAGCACTCCAAGCAGAGTGCAGGCAGCAAGTCCAACCTCACAGCACTCCAAGCAGAGTGCAGGGAGCAAGTCCAACCTCACAGCACTCCAAGCAGAGTGCAGGCCAGCAAATCCAATTTCACAGCATTTCAAACACACAGACACTCACACACACGAGCGAGCGTAACGTCTGGGCCGGTGGGAAAAACGGCGGCATCCGAGGGTCCGGTTTTGGCGCAGCGCGACATCAAAGGGCAGAGACGTGGCCGACGGTTGTCGGCAGCCGCCACACAGTTTTAATATATATATATATATATATATATATATATATATATATATATATATATATATATATATATGATATAAGATGTGTTCTGTGTTCAGTTGATTCACAGCTCTCCCTCCCCTATCTTGCAGTGACTGAGGCACGTCCACACTTCCGGGTTTTATGGTCCCTCCCACCTCTCACCGGAACGGTAGTGGCCTTCATGACGTGATTGACAGGAGAGAGAATCTCAACGTTATTTAAACATTAATAATTCTTTTATTTTTCATCGCTGGAAAATCAGGAAGTGGTCAAGTTTAGACTTAATTATATAGGTTATGAAAGGTAAGACATTGATGAGGTCACGTTTGGAGTATTGTGTTCAGATTTAGTCACCCTGTAATAGGAAAAATATCATAGTTATGGAGTCATAGAGCATGGAAACAGGCCCTTCGGACCAACCTGCCCACGGCGACCAACATGCCCCATCTACACTAGTCCCACCTGCTTGTGTTTCACCCATATCCTTCTAAACCTGTTCTATCAATGTATCTGCCTAAATGTATTTTAAAAGTTGTGATAAAATATGTTGTTAAGCTGGAAAGGGTGTAGAGAAGATTGACAAGGATGTTGCCAGGACTCAGAGGCCTGAGCTATAGGGAGAGGTAGAGCAGTCTAGACCTTTATTCCGTGGAACGCAGGAGGAAGTGGGGTGATCTTATAGAGATGTAGAAGATCATGAGGAAAATAGTTAGGATAAATCCACAGTATTTTACCCAAAGCAGGAGAATCGAGAACCAGAGGAGATAGGTTTAAGAGGGGAAAGATTTAAATAGAACCTGATAAGTAACTTATCTACACAAAGAGTGGTTGGTATATGGAATGAGCTATGAGAGGAGGTAGTTGTAGCAAGTACAATTGCAATGTTTAAGAAATATTTAGGTACATGGATAGGATAGGTTTAGAGGGATATGGGCCAAATGCAGGCAGGTGGGACTAGAGCAGGTAGAGCATGTTGTTTGGCATGGGCAAGGTGGGCTGAAGGGTCTACTTCCACATTATATGACTCTATGCCATCCCATCTTCAGCAGTGGTGGGGCCGACATGCAGGCGTTGAAGGTGAGGCAGAAGCATGAGTAATCTTGTCCAACCAGATGGTCTGTGTGGATAATCAATGTTGGCTTTTTGTTGAGCCCTCACCATCACAGCCAACTGGATTCATTACATATCACATTACATATCACAACAGCTGAGAGCACTAGTCATGCAATGTATCAGACAGCCCCCAAGCTGCAGTACTGAATAGATGCACTGCAGAGCTGACTGGACCTCGAGCCATGCTCTTCCAGTCAGTACAGTCACACTGCAGGTATCTTCCTGGTAATGTGGAAGGTTGTCCATATGTTCATAAATTCATGTTCATAAGTTCTAGGAGCAGAATTAGGCCATTCGGCCCATCAAGTCTATTCCGCAATTTAATCATGGCTGATCTATCTATCCCTCTCAATCCCTGTCTCATGCCTTCTCCCCATAACCCTGACACCTGTACTAATCAAGAATCTGTCGAATCTCCGCCTTAAAAATATCCATTGACTTGGTTTCTATGGTCGTCAGTGGCTATGAATTCCACTGATTCACCACCATCTGACTGGAGAAATACCTCCTCATCTCCTTTCTCAAGGTACGTCCTTTTATTCTAAGGCTGTGGCCTCTGGTCCTAGACTCTCCCACAAGTGAAAACATCCTCTCCATCCAGGCCTTTCGCTGTTCGTTAAATGCCCAGAGATTGCTGACTCTGGTCTCTGAAGGTTGCGGCTCACGCCTCTCTCTTGGAACTTGGTTGCAATAATAAATGAAAAACAGAGATTGTTGGAAGTGCTCAGAAAGTCAGGCAACATTTCTGGAAAGAGAAATGGAGCTGGGCATCACAGATGTGCAGCACGGTGACGCAGTGGTAGAGTTGCTGCCTTACAGCGCTTCCAGTGCTGGAAACACGGGACCAGTTTGTATGTTCTCCCCATGACATGCGTGCTCTTCTTCAAGGTCTTCAGTTTCCTCCCACAATCCAGGGGCATAGAGGTTTGTATGTTAATTGACTTGATGTAAAGGTATATTGTCCCCAGTGTGCATGGATTGCTTGTTGGTGCGGACGTGGTGAGCCGAAGGACCTGTTTCCACACTGTATCTCTGAACTAATCTAAAAACTAATTAATGGAGAAACTAGCAACTGCAGATTATGGAATCCCGAGCAAAAACACAAGGTACTGGATGGACTACTTCAGTGGGTCAGGCAACATCTATGGAGAGAGAGAGAGAAACATCATTGAACATCTCAAATTTATGTCTTTTCATCAGACTATATTTCATTGACCTGTACGCTGCAGGACTGAGATGAGGAGACATGTTTTCATGCCAAAGGTCGTGAATCTTTTGAAGTCTCCAACTTGAAGAGCTGTGGGTGGCTGAGTGATTATGTTCATTCAGATCAGAGACTGAATTTGAAATACATTGCAGGTCCTTCATTTTCACTGGGTCTAACTCCTGGAGCTCTCTCCCTTGCAGAGCTGTGGAAGTACCTTCCCCAGAAAGTCTGCAGCCATTCAGGAATGTGGGTCGTCACCAATGTCAGAAGGGCAGTTAGGTATGGGTTAGGGATAGATAAGCAAGAACTGGGTTATAAAATAACATACCTGAATAATCTTCTGGAATCTTTTGAGGATGTGACAAGTAAAATGGTTGAAGGGGTGCCAGTGGATGTAATGTATCTAGACTTTCAGAAAGCCTTTGATAAGGTCCCGCACGGGAGACTAGTGACTAAAATTAGAGCACATGATATTGGGGGTAGGATGTTGACGGATAGAAAATTGGTTGGCAGACAGGAAGCAAAGAGTAGGAGTGAACAAGTCCTTTTCAGAATGGCGGGCAGTGGCGAGTGGAGTGTCGCAAGGCTCGGTGTTGGGGCCGCAACTGTTTAGCATATATATTAATGATTTGGAAGAGGGAATTAGGAGCAACACTAGCAAGTTTGGGATTGACACAAAGCTGGGTGGCAGTTTGAACTGTGAAGAGGATGTTAGGTGGTTGCAGGGTGACCTGGACAGGTTGAGTGGGTGGGCAGATGCGTGGCAGATGCAGTATAATATAGATAAATGTGGGGTTATCCACTTTGGCGGCAAAAATAAAGGAGCAGATTATTATCTCAATGGGGTTAGGTTATGTAAGGGGGAGTTGCAGAGAGACCTGGGTGTCCTTATACACCGGTCACTGAAAGTTGGCTTACAGGTATAGCAGGCAGTGAAGAAAGCTAATAGTAAGATTAAATGAGAACTTACCAGTTTGAAGGTTGATCTTTATTTTATGAGGAGTTGCGATGAGGGATTTCGTGAAGAACCCGCCAGCACGCATGCGTGATATTCTTCAAAGCAGCGGTGTGGAATCACAGAACCAACAAACAAAGAAATGACTTGTTATAGTAAGATTGAAGAGACTCTAATTACCAGTTGACTTTATGATTGAGGGTTGGGAGCGGAGGGCACAAAATCCCTCATCGCAACTCCTCATAAAATAAAGATCAACCTTCAAACTGGTAAGTTCTCGTTTAATCTTACTATTTCATTTCGGAGTCACGTGAGTGACTTTGTGAAGACTTCAAAGCTCTGTGATTCCATGCCCTGGAAAACGTCCATGGTGTCACACACCACTTATAAGGATGGATAGGAGTAATCAACTTTTCAGACTGCTTGTAGTGAAAAAATAATAATATTTATTAATAACAACAAAGAAAAAAACCTCACTGGGGGGAATCTGTATGCTCTTGACCCGCATTCAGCACGGCCTCTGCGAACAATACAGGAGCGGTAACAGGTTTATTATAAAACCGTTGAAAGTTGGCTTCTTTCGCCCATCCCGCTGTGGCAAGAATATGGTCCATGGGCACCTCCATGACCCTTGCCGCCGATGTCGATGCAGCCCTGGTGGAATGGGATTTAAAGACATTAGTGTCAATACCTGCTTCATTCAAGACAATCCTGGGCCATCTGGAGATCGTCTGTACCGTCACTCTATGGTGAGGTTTTTTGTGGCTGATAAGTAGGTATTTCTCCATTCCCCTTAATTTCCGCGTCACTTTAATATAGTGGTGGACATGGATGGCTAAACATAGCCTTGCATCAGCGGGGTATGCTGGAAACTTCAGCTGCAGCCCTGTGTATCCAGGTCTATGCTGCTTAAGTAATTCATCTATAAAGAATATTACTTTGTCTGGGGTAGAGATCATTCTGTCAATCTTGACCTTGTGAAGTGTCTGTACCCTTTGCGCTGAAGTCAGTGCCAGTAACATCACCAGCTTCAGGGTGAGTTTGTCCAATTCAAGCCCTTCCATGGGCGACCACTTCCTGAGCAGGGTTAATACTTTCCCAATATCCCAGGTGATGGTGTAACGAGGTCTTGGCGGATTGGAATTAAATATTCCCCGCATAAGTTTGGACACCAGCTTGCTGGATCCTACCTCAATATTGAGGTAGAATGATAGCGCACTCCTGGCGCTGTTGATGGCACTGTAGCTGAGGTGTTCGTCATGATGCAACCCCGCCAGGATTTCCAGCACATCGGTGATAGTAACGGAGTCATATGCAATGTTGGAGCGGCCGCAGTAGGTTTCCCATTTCCTGATATGTGTAAGATATTGCCGCCTAGTGGACTCCCTGCATGATGCTCCAATAGTATCCATTGTTCTTGATGATAGACCATACCGCAGTAATGGCCTGTTCAGAACCTGCAAGCCAATAACTTTAAGTGACTATGGCAGGGATGTGGTTCCCCTGAAACAGGGTTCGACACCAGTTGTGGGCAACCCTCTAATAGGACCCATGGTTGACTAATCATATCAAGGACCACCGGATACCATGGCTGCGTAGGCCAGTCGGGTATGATAAGAATGCCTTTAGCAGCATCTGACTGTATTTTCCGCAATACCCGACTGATGAGGCAAAATGGAGGAAATGCATAGAAAAACCATTTCCCCCAATCTAGCGAGAACGCGTCCATCGCCATTGCCCCAGGATCTGGCTCCCATGATACGTATGTTGGTACCTGATGGTTCAATCGTGACGCAAAAAGGTCAATATCCGGTTTACCAAATTTGGCTGTAACTTTTGCGAATATTTGGGGATTTAACATCCACTCGATGTTGTCATTAAATTTGCGTGACCCGGTGTCCGCCACTGTATTGAGCTTACCTGGTAAATAGGTAGCTGAAATCCAAATATTCCGTTGAATGCACCAGAGCCAAATTGTATCTGCCAATTCATCACATGAAATTGACCTGGTACCGCCCATATGATTTAGATATGCCACCGCAGTGGTATTATCTATTTGGAGACGGACATGAGTGTCAGTAAAGTTTGACCAATAAGCTCTAAGTCCGTGAAATGCTCCTAGCATCTCCAAATAATTTATCCCTTGTGATAACAACAGGGTACATTCAAGGGTGTCCCATCTGCCTCCACAACTAGTGTAGTTGTCCGTGGCTCCCCAGCCATGGGAGCTTACGTCTGTTTGTAAGTTTACCATCGGATTGGGCACAATGATGGGCTTAAATGAGTCATGGATATTGTCAATCCACCATAGTAACTCAATTGTTGCCTTGAGAGGCAGCTGCATAGGTCTATCGAAATGTCCAGCATTCAATTTTAACGCTGAAATCTTGGCTCTTTGCAAATTTTGATAATGCAAAGGCCCGTTTTGGGCAGCTGGAAAAACTGCTACGATTTTCCCAATCACCTTAGCTGTTTGTCTAATTGTTGGTATACTGGCGCAGACCAGATTCTTACATGCTTGAATGACATCCCCAACTTTGTTAGCTGGTATGGTGGCCATCATGCGATTGGAATCCACCGTGAATCCCAGATAATCCATGTCCTGTGAAGGACAGAACTGGATGGATAATGAATCCCACTTAAAAAAAAATTTCCACAGTGGCTGAAACTGCCAGTTTCGCTGATTCCAGAGTGTTCCCAATAATTAGGATATCATCCAGATAAGCCATGACCATGTGATTTTGTCTCCTCAGTGTAGCCAACACTGGTTTGAGTAATTTAGTAAATAATCTGGGGGCTGTGGTAAGCCCATTTGGCAAAGCTTTGTATTGCCAAAGCTGATCCATCCAGGTAAACTTCAAGAACTTCCTGTGATGTTTCTGAATGGATACTGAATAGTATGCATCTTTTAAATCAATGCATGCCATGAAGCAGCCCTCAGAAATCAAAGAGTTGGCTGTTTCGAACGTGTCCATTTTGAAATGGGTATATTTTACAAAAGTATTCAAATGGGTCAGATCAATGATGACCCGACATCCTCCATTCTTCTTGGTTTTTGTGAATATGTTAGATACAAATTCAATTGGTTCGTGTATAGTTCTTTCTATCACGCCTTTTTCTTGTAGCCTCAAGATTTCAGCATAGCCTACTGCCGTTTCCTTGCTGGACAGTGTAAATTTGCGATTTGGCATATGCTGGGGTGGAGGAATTTGACCATTGATGAATTCAATCTCATGGCCTTGAATACTTTGTAAGATAAACTCATCAGAAGTGATGGTTTCCCATGCCTCCTTAAAGAACCGTAGTCTACCACCAACATGTGAAGTTAGACATGCAAGTGCATGAAATCCAGACCGTCTTACCTTCATGGTTATCGGCGGTCCCTGACATGTCTGGTGGGACGTGGAGGTGCTGGGTTGTGCTGATAATGCGGAGTCCGCATTTTCCATGCTGGCCGTTGCGGGCCTAGCCCTAAAAAAGGCCTGGGCTGTTGAGGCTGCTGATATTGCGGTGGCGCTGGAGCGTAGGTCCTTGCTGGCCTAATGGCAGGACCTCGTGGCCTGAAGAATGGTACTTTTCTGGCCGGCTGTCTGGTCAAGGTATGTGACCTCATAAGACCCACCGTCTTTGCATGGTCATCCAACTCCTTGACCTGCTTCGGGAGGTCCTCCCCGAACAACTGTCTGGGTGGTGGCGTAGGGGGTGCTCTGCATAGCCCCGCGAATTTGGGGTTCAATGTGGGCTTGATAATGCTTTTCCGGAAAGCATTTATCTCATATTGCGTGTTGCATAGCAGTGCCAGAGCATCCTCTTGCTCGGTGTTCAGATCCACACCGTCCACCGACCTCGCAAAAGCGGTAATCCCAGCAGTGAGCAATTTCAGGATCCTTTGTAACTTCATTTCCTGAGCTCTGATGCCTGGGCTAATATTGCCCCAAATCGGCATGTTTACGATAGGCACGTTAAGGGAGTTGCAATTACCTGGCGCCTTGTGCCTGTTCATGGCCTCCGCAAGGACCTGCTCTTGAAGTTGATGGTTCGTGAGGAAGTCAACGGTAGCAGCCAGTTTGGAGTTGAGGGGTTGTCCTGACGATTCAGGTAGTGCAAACTTGGCTGCCACGTCCAGGAGCTCCTCCTGAGGGACCTCAGGTGCTGTTGGTGCGTGGACCAAGATCTCCTCATCTTCTGGCTGTCTCATGCTTTCCTTTGACGACGGGGATATATCCATGAGTCCCCTGGAACCAAATGTTTCCCGCCTTTGACTTTGCTGCAGGATTAGTTCCATCATCCTCTCCATCCTGTCAATTCGCCCTTCGCTATGCGAGAACAGGCGGTCGGAGTCCTCATGCCCGAAGGAACTCCTGAGGCTCCTGTCATCGGCCCGTACCTCGTCGAGGTAATCTACCAGCCGTCTCAGCAAAACTGAACGACTCCCGCGCGGATCTGCTCATGCGCCTCCTTTTGGCTGAGCTAGGTCCCGCTGCCTCCAAGGGCAAAAGCGGTGAGAGGTCGGCACCGAACGCCGCAGCGTGGTGACCCGACATCCGCGCGGGCTTGCCGACTGTCCTTAATCTGGACCCAGACGGCGTACGGTCCCGCCCTGCCGCCAACGGGGGACACTGTGACCGTGGCATGACTCCACCTGTGCGACTCTTCCTGGTCCTGCTGGGTGGTGAATCTACACTGGCCCTCTCAGGTCTGCCAGTGGACTTGGGTCTCGCCAATCCACCAGTCCGCAATCTAGCGGCCTCTGGTGAAACCTCCGCCCGCGAAGGGCTAGGTAGACGGGCTCTATCCCTGGCTCTTCCACGAGGGCTCAGGGAGAAGGGCCGTGCAGCAGCACATGAACCCTGTTTGCCCGGGTCAGCCAACGATCCCGTTGGTGACAATGAGATGGAGTCAGGGTCTGCCTGCTCCGGCGCTGTACCGATGTCCTGCTCTGCGGGACCCTCGCTAGAGCTTAGCTGTGTCGGTGGTTCGGGTCCTGTGAAAACAGGGCTCCCCGACTTACGCGCCTTTTTCCCGGCCCGACTAGTGGGTGCTGCCGTTGAAGAGGGCTCCGGGATAGGTGGCCGGCGACTCCTTACGGACGTCCTGCGGCCCGTACTCCTTCTATCCATGTTCCTGCTGGAGAGAAAAATACTCAATACAACAAGAACAACCAACTCAAGGTTGCCTGTACTTACCTGAGTGGCCCTTATGAGGGGCTGGTGGTGAGCCGCGCTCCACCTCCAGCCGTCGACTGCAAATGCGTTGCAACGATATGTCGCGCATGCGTGCTGGCGGGTTCTTCACAAAGTCACTCACGTGACTCCGAAATGAAATGGAATGTTGGCCTTCATTACAGGAGGATTTCAGTACAGGAGTAAAGAGAGTTCTTCTGCAGTTGTATAGGGCTCTGGTGAGACCATATCTGAAGTATTGTGTACAGTTTTGGTCTCCTAATTTGAGAAAGGAGATCCTTGTGATTGAGGCAGTGCAGCGTACGGTCACGAGATTGATCTCTGATATGGTGGGACTGTCATATGAGGAAAGATTGAAAAGACTAGGCTTCTATTCACTGGAGTTTAGAAGGATGAGGGGGAATCTTATAGAAACATATAAAATTATAAAAAGGACTGGACATGCTAGATGCAGGAAAAATGTTCCCAATGTTGGGTGAGTCCAGAACCAGGGGCCACAGTATTAGAATAAAGGGGAGGTCATTTAAGACTGAGCTGAGAAAAAACTTTTTTACCCATAGAGTTGTGAATTTATGGAATCCCCTGCCACAGAGGGCAATGAGGGCCAAATCACTGGATGGTTTTAAGAGAGAGTTGAATAGAGCTCTAGGGGCTAGTGGAGTCAAGGGATATGGGGAGAAGGCAGGCATGGGTTATTGATAGAGGACGATCAGCCATGATCACAATGAATGGCGGTGCTGGCTCGAAGGGCCAAATGGCCTCCTCCTGCACCTATTTTCGATGTTTCTAGAAATGGCGGTGCTGGCTCGAAGGGCCGAATGGCCTCCTTCTGCACCTGTTTTCTGTGTTTCTATGTAACAACACAATGTGCTGGAGTAACTCAGCGGGTCAGGCAGCATCTCTACAATGTGGATAAAATGTGGATAGGTGATGTTTCAGGTTGGGACATGTTGGTCAGCATGGGCAAGTTGGGCCGAAGGGCTTATTTCCATGCTGTATGACACAATGACTTAATCAATCTATGACTTCACCTAGACAACTTGATTTATTCATAAGTTTGCTTCAGCAAAAACATTGGGGATGATTGTGAATTGGAAATAGTTATTGCATACTTTTACTCAGAAAAATGCAAAAGAAAATCAAAAAAATGACACTCCCAATGATTCTAGAGATAAATGTCATGAATATTTGTTGAACAACTAGGATGAAGATAAACTGTACATGTTTAGTAATGAATTATAGAGAATTTGCCCAGAGTTGGAAAATTTAAAATAAAGTACTTGAAACTTGTAAATCTTAAAGGGATCAGGGGGTATGGAGAGAAGGCAGGTACGGGATACTTAGTTGGAT
Source organism: Raja brachyura (assembly GCA_963514005.1). The sequence goes on from OY740809.1 coordinate 1,688,552, forward strand.
GATCAGCCATGATCACGTTGAATGGCGGTGCAGGCTCGAAGGGCCGAATGGCCTACTCCTGCACCTATTTTCTATGTTTTCTATGTTAAAGATTATTTAAGGTAGACAAAAAAGCTGGAGAAACTCAGCGGGTGAGGCAGCATCTTTGGAGCGAAGGAATAGGTGACATTTCAGATTGAGACCCTTCTCAAGACCCTTCTTCAGACTGGAGAAGGGTCTCGACCTGAAACGTCGCCCCTCCCTCCATAGATGCTGCCTCATCTGCTGAGTTTCTTCAGTTTTTTTGTCTACCTTCGATTTATCCAGCATCTGCAATTCTTTCTTAAAAAATATTTACATTGTTTTAATTTTGTTATTTTGTTTTTAATGGAAAACCAGTGCGATATATGAACTAAATACAATATCACACCATAATGTAACTTAGTGCGTGCGTACAATGGTACATTTGCGGCAAGCCTGAAATCAACCTCAAATGATCCAAACAGATTCCTCTGTACTACTCTACATAACCTCAAGTTACTTCCTTCTGGCAGAAGAACCAAGAGCAGCATTTACATGACAACTGTGATTAAACTGACTTATTGTTGCCTCATGGAACTTATTTTTATAATTTTTGAATGAGGGAGATTGATTTTCCATAAAGCATCCGTCCCTAGATTTGCCCATGTTTTTTTAATCTCTTTTTTGTTATCCCTCCCCCTTATAATTATGCAACTGATGATCAATGAGGATCCTAACCCTGGCATTGAACAGTGGGATCTTAGACGTTTTAGACACCCAGCCACAGCCCTCATTAATAAAGAGCTGTGCAGTAGAACAGCACGGACTAAGAGTAATGGTGAGAAAACTTGAAGATGGGGCTCAGGAGATCAAATACTCAGAACTGAGCCAACTGTTGTGGATTGAAAGCTGGGTCAGGAAGTTGGAATGTCTTTTATAAATCGTTTCCCAATATTCTGAAAAAGGAATGGTGCATTGATAAATTTCTCACAAAACATAATTGAAAGTTTTCATCCACCCTGCATTAAAGATGTAAGACAATCTTTAAAGGAAGTAAAAACACTTGGATCATGAGGAGAAGTACAGAACTTGGAACCCTCACAACTTTAAAGGGATACAGCTGTCGTTCTGTATTTAGTTCTTTACATAAGAAACTGCTCCAAGCTCTTAATATAATTTATCCTGCAGCTTCCTACTGCAACAGGAGATCTGCTTATATAAATTAACATATGTCCCTGGCAGAAAAATGAACCAATATTTTAAACATAGTTTGACATTAAAGTAACTTCAGACTTGTAAAAGATTCCATCCAATTATATTTTCCTGTACATGCTACTAAGGATCAGTAAAAATGAAATAAAGCTGACACTAGTTCATTGCTAACTTTATTATTTTGAGAGATACAACATGGAAACAGGCCCTTTGGCCCACTGAGTTCATGCCGGCCAGCAATCCCCGGAAGCTAACACTCTCCCACACGCTAGGGAAATTTACATTTTTATCGGCCAACCAACCTACAAACCTATACGTCTTTGGAGTGTGGGAGGAAATCAGAGTACCTGAAGAAAACCCACGCAGGTCACTGGGACAACATGCAAACTCTGTACAGACAGCTCCCGGAGTCAGGATCGATTCGATGATTCAGGCGCTGACAGCAGCTCCACCGCTGCACCACCGTGCCACCCTATTAGGCCATCTTGCCTCATTTTACCAATTCTACATGATGCATTTGCATTGGACTTACTCATTACATATTCTAATTTTTTTTTCAGTTTCGAAGATCAAAACCTATTTATAAAAATGATCAGCACTTTTGCAAGACCAACTCTATTATTAAGCACTTTTACAATGCATGACGTTCAAAACCATATTAGTCAATAAAGTGATTTATACCTTTTGTTAATATTGCTGCTAAAAAACCCATATATTTAAAACATCCCCCCCCCCCCTCAAATAACAAATGTGACAATAAAGAAAACCATTCCAATTTTGAATCGACTAGGGGACACATATTTTCCAATCTACATAGAAAACATGAAATAAAAACAGAAACTGCCATAAACCCTCAGCATGTCCATGCAAAGGGAAATAGTTCAAGTTTCCAGATGTAGGCCCTTTGTCAGACTGTTCATACCTGTTTGATCAAGCGGTCTCTTGCTGGGGATTGACTTCCGGAGCTTCGATCGCCGGCTGCGGATAGTTCGACTTCCCCGACGGCAGGAGAAAAGGAGGGAAGAAGATAATACGTTATTGCCTTCCATCACAGTGCGCTGTGGTGGATGTTTATGTTACTTGTTATGTAGTTGTGTGTCTTGCTTTTTTGGTATGACTGTATGGCAAAATGTTTTTACATACTTGGCTAATAAATTAATTACAATTACAATTACAATTACAATTACAATTACAATTACAATTAGATTGTATGGGATGCAAGGAGAGATAGCCACAGTGCTAGAGTAACTCAGCGGGTCAGCAGCATCCCTGGAGAACATGGATAGATGACGTTTCATGTCGAGACCCGTCTTCAGACTGATTGGGGTTGGGGAGAAGAGAGCAGGGAACGGTGAGAGGTAGGACAGAGAGTGTAGGTAATAGATAGACACAGCAAATGGGTGGAACAAAGGCCAGATATATGAAAGCTAGGTGTGAGACAAGTTTGAAGAATTGTGGTAATAAAAAGGAACTGCAGATGCTGGTTTATACCCAAGATAGCCACAAGATGCTGGAGTAACTCAGTGGGTCAGGCAACTCTGGGCTGGGACCCAAACCTAAACATCACCAATACATTTTCTCCAGAGATACTGCATTGTAACTGACAGAGGTGAGGAATATGTGTGAGTCCGGAGGGGCGAGGAGGGTGGGGAAAGAGAGGTGGGTGAGGTTGTGGGTGGGGTTAGGGCTTGTGAGAGATTACCTAAAATTGGAGAATTCAAACTTCATACTGTTGGGTTGTAAGCTACCCAAGCAGAATATGAGATGCTGTTCCTCCAGTTTGCATGTGGCCTAATTGAATTCTCCAATTTTAGGTAACCTCAAGGTGCCAGATAGGAAAGAAGAGGAGTGAAATGTAAAGCCGATTGGTGGGATATGGATGGGAATAGGTGAAAGACGGAATACAAGGAAATATGGACCAGGATGTAAGAGGATGTAGTGGGAGGGTGTGGGAAGAAGAGTGACTGGGGTTGTGGGAGTTGACGGGAGAGATGGGTGCAGGTTTGGGGCACAGGAAACTGGATGGGGTTGGGTAGAATATTGAATGTTCATACCATTGGGTAGTAAGCTATTCAATCAGACCGTGCTGTAATTGTTATATGGTTATATGGTTATATGGTTGGTAACTGGGAGATTCAGCAGGCTTTGGCAGACAGGATGCAAGTGGTTGATAAAACGGTCGCTTGATCTCGTTGATGTAAAGGAGGCCAAATTAGGAGCACCAAATGCAATGGACAAGATAGCAGGAGGTGTGTGCGAAGCTTTGTCTAAGCTGGAAGGGCTGATTGGTACCATGGATTCTAAGCCTAGTTTGCTGATCCACGATTCCTCAACCTTCTCCCTTTGTATGCTTTATTATAACAGTTATGATGCATCAGAATGACTTGCTCAGTCTTTTCAGAGACTTGAAGAGTCAATCACATTGGTGGGCCTGCAGTCATGTAGAGGCTAGATCTAGTAAGCATGAATGGTTTCCTTCCTTTCCTTCAAGGTCAGACAGTTAATTAATTGATAGAGAGAACTGAAATGAGTCAATGGATTGTGAAAAATAATTAATCAGCCAAGAAGTTTGTTGCTGAATAGTATTTGATTTGTAGATGGCTATGGAGATTATATTTATATCCTGGTCAATATATATCCATTTTTCATTTTGAGTAAAACAGATTTCTGTGTTCATTGTCATATCGCTGTGGCCGGAGCCTTGCAAATTAGCTACCAAGTGTCCAACAATTGAACTACAGTTCAAATGTTCCTGTGAGAGGTTGATTACTCTGGGACTATGGTGCGAAAGGCAATATATTTATTTTAGGATTGGTGTTTGGTTAGTAACACAGTTATTGGAATGCAGGCAGAGGCGGTTGTGGCGATTTAAAACTAAAGCAGAAAGTTGTTTGGAAACGTTGAGTGACGATTAGTATGGTTAAAAGAAATATTAGATCAGGTCTTTTACCCTTCAATACTATATTTTTGCTCATCAAAAGGAAGCCCAACTATGCTTCAGAAGTCCATTGTCAAAAGATCCTGTAAGGAATGGCAAGGTTAATTATTTTCACATTTAATTGAAACATTTCCATTAAAGTTATCTGATAATCTAATGTAGAATTTTGATAATATATTTTATAGAAGACTGGAGGGTGATTAATTTAGGTTCATAAGGTCATAAGTAATAGAAGAATTAGGCTATTTGTGCCATTAAGTCTACTCCACCATTCAATCATGGCTGATATATCTCTTCCTCCTAACTCCATTCTCCTGCTTTCTCTTCATAACCCCTGACACCCGTTTAGAGGTTCGTTTAGATACAGCTTGGAAACAAGACAATTTGGCCCACCATCTGACCATCGATCACCCATACACTAGTTTTATATCCTACACATGTGGCAATTTATAGAAGCCAATTAACCTACAAACCTGCTTCAGGATGTGGGATGTGGGACAAAACCAAAACACCCAGGGGGTGTGGTGCAACAGTAGAGTTGCTGCCTTACAGTGCCAGAGACCAGGGTTTGATCCTTACTATGGGTACTGTTCTGTACAGAGTTTGTACATTCTCCCCGTGATGGCATGGGTTTTCTCTGAGACCTTCGGTTTCCTCCCACACACCAAAGATGTACAAGTTTGTAGGTTAATTGGCTGATAATTGGTTAATGTAAAATAGTGTCCCTAGTGTGTGTGGGATAGTGTTAATGTGTGGGGTTCGCTGGTGGGTGCGGGCTCGGTGGGCCAAAGGGCTTGTTTCCACGCTGTATCTCTAAACTAAACTAATCTAAACCCGGATAAAACCTACGTGGTCACAGAGAGAACGTGCCAACTCTGCACAGACAGCACCCGAACCTGGGTTTCTGGCGCTGTGAGGCAGCAGCTCTACTCCTGTGCTACTGTATCACCCCAACAATGTTGTGCCATTATTTAAGAAGAGCAGCAAGGCAAGACGGGGACCTACAGGCTGGCAAGTCTGGCATCAGTGGTGGGCACATGGTTGGAAGGGATTCTTATGGGCAAGATGTAGCAGTATTGGGATAGATACAGACTGATTAGAGATAGTCAGCATGGCTGGGCCATTTTACTTTGGAGCGCAAGTGGCTGAGCGGTGACGATATTGAGAGCAACACGATCATAAAGGGCACAGATAAAGTCAATGCTCGTATTTTCCCCATGGTGGATGATTCTAAAACCATATGGCACAGGCTTAAAGCGAGAGGGGAGAGATTTAAAAATGCTCTCAGGGGCAACATTTCCACTCAGGTGGCAGTTGTATCTGGAGTCAGCTGCCAAAGGAAGCTATTGATGTGGATACAATCATGACTTTGAAAGACATTTTGGACAACTCTGTATTTATTTTTCTATTGCTATCACTACGAACTGACACTAAACCGACACTAAACTGCATTTTGTTGCACCTGTACTTGTATTTGTGCAATGACATTAAAGTTGAATTGAATTGAATCGAATTGAATTGAATATATGGTTCGGACGGGTTTAGAGGGCTATCGGCCAAATGCGGGCTAATGGGACTAGGCTAGCTTGTCCAACCCAAATTGGTCAGGATGAACAAGGTGGGCCAAAGGGCCCATGCTGTAAAGCTGTGTGCAGAGTAAACATGATTTGCTGAAGATAAACTAAACTCACTTTTGTTCTTCTGAAGGTGATGGAAGTTTGCCCAGAATTGCATTGACTTGTCTGAAAATAGTGTGGGCTGCACAGTGGAGTTATCTATCCCTCGTTATCAGAATGGAACTCTTTCTTAAATTGTCAGATCTTGTGACAGAAGCTGGTGAAGAGAGTGAAGCATGTGCTAATCATTCTTGTGATCAAATCAGCTAGCGGGAGAGGGCCACTGACTTATAACCTGCTCACTCCAAATATCTTATTTCATGCGCAGGCTTCAGTCCAGCTTGAAGAGAGAGAGCTTCACCATCAGGAGCAATGGAAGACTTGCCGTATTTGTCCGTGCAATGTGGGCTGTGAGACAGAGGAAGCTATACTGAGCCTTATCACTGAGTCACAGAAGGAAAACAAATTCTTGGCACGATCGCATAAAGCCAGTGAACTGTCAGCACAGCCCATCAGGATAAGCAGAAACGTTTTTACTCTGAATCGATGACCAAGCAATCCCGTAGACAAAGAGAAGAAGTTGGCTAAAGTTTGTAAGCGCAGGCACTGAGGAAGTTCAGTTGGAAATGATCAGAATGTTATCAAGCTGCTTGCCAGTCGTGAGCTGTGTGTGTACATTCCTGGCCGTGTCAGTGTACAGCTCGAACCATAAAGGGACAGACAGCTCAGACAAACGGCAGCATCGGATTCAGCATGGACCCTGCAGCTACACGTTTCTCCTACCCGAGATCGACAACTGCCAACCATCCCCTGACCACCACATCTCTAATTCACTGCAGAGGGATTCACCGGCTGAATCCAACTGGTCCTCAAAACGGCTGCAGCAGCTGGAAGGCATCCTGGACAACAATACACAGTGGCTGCAGAAGGTAGGAATCTCCAGCAGTATTGTGACCCCTGTGATATGGTGCCCTTCATCAGGCTTGTCCTGTCACCAGACACATTCACAGACACGTGACAATGTAAATATGTTATACTCTGATGTTGTCATTTTCAAAAGATTTTGTGTGTCTATGTCGGCAGATACGTTTTATGTGGATGGAAGAGAGCCACAAATGAATGCAATAAAACACTGCTGCAAGGACTCAACAAATCTTGTGACGCAAACATTTAAAAAAATCCATTCCCCCAACAAAGTTACAATGCAGAGATTGCTGCAAAAAATAATCAAAGCCGCTGCTTGCCCCGTTACAAAAAAACTCAAGAAATTGTGTGTAAAGAGGGCACAAATAATCCCGATGTTGCAAAACATAAAGCTTGAATGCTCAAAGCATGCCACCGTGTTGTCAAACGTTGCTGGTTCTGAAGTAGATTCAGTGTAAGAACTTTCCTAATTCATTATTCTGTTTCAAAAATAATTTCAATAAAATAATAAATGATGACGGGGTAGTATGTCAAAAGTTATGTAAATGGTGCTGGAGAAATTTATATCAATTACCTGGGATATATAAATGCCTAACCAAATTGGTATCTGTGTTTCCCTTCAGTAATACAATGCCATTTTTCATGTTATGCATATTTTTAATTCAGTTTGGACAAGCTGCATGTGTGTGGCTGTGATCATTAATGCACCTGGGATTCCTGATATGGCATATGGTTTAAACAAGGGGATTGATTCTCAATTACAACATTAGAATCACATAGTTTTCAGCGCATAATTGTCAAAGGAAATGGGGCTGGTTGTGTAATATCAGCTCATTGTTCAGTTGGAGTAAAATTATTTTCTCTAGTTCGAGTAAAATATGATAAGCCAGTTGCAGGATAGAAGTGCATACCAAAGTATCCACAATGACGTTTTACACTTGCTTTTCACTGATCAGTTTTGAGAGACCAGAAGCAAGTTAATTTCCACCCAAATGAATGACAGGTTTTTTCACACTAGTCACTCTGATCCATCAGTACCACAGGGCTATTCCTTCTGGAAACATAACACCTATAGGTTTTCATATGATAGTTTATATCTAATAGCTAGTAAATGAATTATGTGTTGTCGGTAGGAGAAGATGTTGGTTGTGCTTTGTTTCATCATAGTTGTGAGAGATCCAGTAAAAAGCCCATCAGATCAAAGTGTCCCCTTATTATTAATCCCTTTGAAGATGCTGCAGGTCACTTGAAAGTAGCTTTTGTTAGCTACCAACTATCTTCTGTTCGCTCAAACATATTATTGTCCTTGTGATTCATATAGAAATGAAAAAGTCTAGAATGGTTTGTTTCACTGAAAACAATCAAATCCTATTAAATGTATTTTCTTTGTTCATCATCTATCTGCATCTATAAAAGTAAGTAAGTAAGTTTATTGGCCAAGTATTCACATACAAGGAATTTGTCTTGGTGCTCCGCCCATAAGTAACAACATGACATACATTGGCAGTTACGAATGACTCAGAAAACACTAAACATTAATAATAATGAAAAATTAATGATAAAACACCATTGATCAAGCATGTGAACCAACAAAATACCAGATCAAAGGGAGGCTACAGATTTTTGGCTGTTGAGTAGAGCAACTACTCGTGGATAAAAACTGTTGTTATGTCTGGCTGTGGCAGCTTTGACAATCTGGAGTCGTCTTCCAGAGGGAAGTGATTCATAGAGTTTGTGGCCAGGGTGAGAGGTGTCAGAGATGATCTTGCCCGCTCGCTTCCTGGCCCTTGCAGTGTACAGTTCATCAATGGAGGGAAGGTTGCAGTCAATAACCTTCTCTGCTGATCAGACGATTCGTTGCAGCCTCCAGGTGTCGTGCTTGGTGGCTGAGCCAAACCAGGCCATGAAGGAGAAGGTGAGAACAGACTCTACGATGGCCGTGTAGAATTGGACCATCATTGCCTGTGGCAGGGTACACAAAAGGCTGGAGAAACTCAGCGGGTGCAGCAGCATCCAAGGAGCAAAGGAGATAGGCAACGTTTCGGGCCGAAACCCTTCATTGTGCTTCCTCAGCTGCCATAGGAAGTACATCCTCTGTTGTGCCTTTTTGATTGTGGAGTCGATGGTCGGCCCCCTCTTAAGGTCTTTGGAGATGATGGTTCCCAGGAACTTAAAAAAGTCCACAGATGTGACTGTGGTGTTGTTGATGATGAGTGGGGTGAGGGGAGGGGGAGCTCTCCTAAAGTCTACAATCAATTCCACTGTCTTAAGAGCATTGAGCTCCAGGTTGTTGCTATGGCACCAGGACGCTAGATGTGACACTTCCTGCCTGTAGGCAGATTCCTCCCCATCCTGGATCAGTCCAATCAGGGTTGTGTCATCCGCAAACTTGAGAGGTTTGACAGAGGTGTCTGTGGAGGTGCAGTCATTGGTGTAGACAGAGTCGAGGGGAGGAGAGAGTACGCAGCCATGCGGTGCTCCTATGCTGAGGGTCTGCAGGTCCGAGATGTGCTTTTCCAGCCTCACATGCTGCTTCCTGTCTGTCAGGAAGTTGGTGATCCATCGACAGAGGGGTTCAGGCACAGTCAACTCAGAAAGTTTGGAGTGTAGTAGCTCTGCACAATGGTGTTGAACGCAGAGCTAAAATCAACAAACAGGATCCTCGCATCGGTCCCCTGACGGTCCAGGTGCTGGAGGATGAAGTGCTACAAAAAGTGAGAAAAACAAGTGGACATCAAAAGGTACAACTGTATTTGAGGTAATGCACATGAATGTGAGGCATGAAATCTAACAAAATACTTTTCGGGTGGCACGGTGGTGCAGCGGTAAAGTTGTTGCCTGACAGAGCCAGAGACCCGGGTTCGATCCTGACTACGGGTGCTTGTCTGTATGGAGCTTGTATGTTCTCCCCATAACCTGCGTGGTTTTCTCTTGGTGCTCTGGTTTCCTCCCACACTCGATGTACAGGATTGTAGGTTAATTGGCTTCAGTAAAATTGTAAATAGTCGCTATTGTGTGTACGATTGGACTGCAAGGTGACTTGGATAGGCTGGGTGAGTGGGCAAATGTTTAGCAGATGCCGTATAATGTGGTAAATGTGAGGTTATCCACTTTGGTGGCAAAAATAGGAAAGCAGACTATTATCTAAATGGTGGCCGATTAGGAAAAGGGGAGATGCAGTGCGACCTGGGTGTCATGGTACACCAGTCATTGAAAGTAGGCAAGCAGGTACAGCAGGCAGTGAAGAAAGCGAATGCTATGTTAGCATTCATAGCAAAAGGATTGGAGTATAGGAGCAGGGAGGTTCTACTGCAGTTGTACAGGGTCTTGGTGAGACCACACCTAGAGTATTGCATACAGTTCTGGTCTCCAAATCTGAGGAAGGACATTATTGCCATAGAGGGAGTGCAGAGAAGGTTCACCAGACTGATTCCTGGGATGTCAGGACTGTCTTATGAAGAAAGACTGGATAGACTTGGTTTATACTCTTTAGAATTTAGGAGATTGAGAGGGGATCTTATAGAAACGTACAAAATTCTTGAGGGGTTGGACAGGCTAGATGCAGTAAGATTGTTCACGATGTTGGGGAGGTCCAGGACAAGGGGTCACAGCTTAAGGATTGGGGGGAAATCCTTTAGGACCGAGATGAGAAGGACGTTTTTAACACAGAGAGTTGTGGGTCTCTGGAACTCTCTGCCACAGAAGGTAGTTGAGGCCAGTTCATTGGCTATATTTAAGAGGGAGTTAGATGTGGCCCTTGTGGCTAAAGGGATCAGAGGGTATGGAGAGAAGGCAGGTACGGGATACTGAGTTGGATGATCAGCCATGATCATATTGAATGGCGGTGCAGGCTCGAAGGGCCGAATGGCCTACTCCTGCACCTAATTTCTATGTTTCTATGATAGTGCTGTGTGTAGTGATATTGGTCAGCACGGACTCACGGGGCCATAGGAAACAGGATACAGCCTGTTTCCACACTGTATCTCTGAACTGAACTGACCAAGTTTTCCAACAATCAGTAAGTCTTCACTATTACTGCCATTATATCCAGGGAAATCTATGGAATATTAACAGTTATGATAATCACTTTACAATGAGAGTGTGGAGTATTCTAGTGAAACAATGTGAATTGTTGATAAATAATCAGCTTGATCAATAACTCGAAAACCAACTTCCACATATGAAAAATAAAACCAAATGAAACAAAATGTTATTGCAACAAAAAAACCTCAGGCAAGTTCACAGCAGAACTTCCGCTGATTGGAAGGGAATAGGCTAGTTAATGTTCTGAGTGGCGATCTTCATCTAAACTCTGATAAAATCTGACGGAAAATCTAGCTTTAAATATTAACAAGCTTTTTCTCATCAGACATCCCCTGCTCAGCAATGTTCCATTGCTTTTCCTGTTTTTATTTTGAATGAAAGCCAAATCGCAGCTGGCACAAAGCAGGTTGTTACTTCCTAGTCGAGACTTTGAAGCCTAAACATTAAATATCGGGTGATTTATGTTGGAATATGATCAACAGAGTGCCAAATGATTGACATGTTAATGTGCCATCATGATAGCAGTTGTCATATGCTTGCATTTCAGCAGAGCATGAGTTTTGAAAGAGTGATAAGTTTAGGAGAGGGGACTCATTAATAAATGAAATGTTTGATGGATACAAATAGAACTGAACAATACATTTTGATAGTTCATAATATTCAGAGTTCAAAAGGATTAAGTTGATCATTTCAGTTCAGTTCTGTGTGCTGTAAGGAAAACATTTACTTTGGATGTTCATCACTGTTCACTGCTGTTATGATAACTTCGGTTCAAATGTCCTCCCTTTTTGTAAAATTGATCATGTTATAAATCAAGACCAGAAATATGTATTTGGCATTTAATGTGGTCAATAACCATATAACATATAACCATATAACAATTACAGCACGGAAACAGGCCTTCTCGGGCCTTCCAGTCCGTGCCGACCATTTATTTTCCTCTAGTTCCATCTACCTGCACTCAGACCATACCCCTCCATTCCCTTCCCGTCCATATACCTATCCACTTTACTTTTAAATGTTAAAAACGATCCTGCCTCCACCACTTCTGCTGGAAGATCATTCCACACAGCCACCACTCTCCGAGTAAAGAAGTTCCCCCTCATGTTACCCCTAAACTTCTATCCCTTAATTCTCATGTCATGCCCTCTTGTTTGAATCTTCCCTACCCTCAATGGGAAAAGCTTATCCACGTCAACTCTGTCTATCCCTTTCATCATTTTAAAGACCTCAATCAAGTGCCCCCTTAACCTTCTGTGCTCCAAAGAATAAAGACCTAACTTGTTCAACGTTTCTCTGCAACTTAGTCGCTGGAACCCAGGCAACATTCTAGTAAATCTCCTCTGTACTCTCCCAATTTTGTTGACATCCTTCCTATAATTAGGCGACCAAAATTGTACACCATACTCCAGAATTGGTCTCACCAATGCCTTGTACAATTTTAACATTACTTCCCTACTCCTATATTCAATGCTCTGATTTATAAAGACCAGCACACCAAAAGCTTTCTTTACCACCCTATCTACATGCGATTCCACCTTCAGGGAACTATGCACAGTTATTCCTAGATCCCTCTGTTCCACAGCATTCCTCAATTCCCTACCATTTACCATGTACGTCCTATTTTGATTTGTCCTGCCAAGATGTAGCAGCTCACACTTGTCAGCATTAAACTCCAAATGTCCCAAATCTCTCTGTAGACTTTGAAAATCTACTTCATTATCCACAGCACCACCTATCTTAGTATCATCTGCATACTTACTTATCCAATTTTCCACCCCATCATCTAGATCATTGATGTACATGACAACAACAGTGGACCCAACACAGATCCCTGAGGCACCCCACTGGTCACCGGCTTCCAACCTGACAAACAGCCATCCACCATTACTCTCTGGCATCTCCCATTCAGCCACTGTTGAATCCATCTTGCTACTCCGCCATTAACACCCAAAGATTGAACCTTCTTAACCAATCTTCCAATAGATACTCTATTTGAGAAAATCCACACAAATGTAAGGCATGAATTCTAACATAGGTATATTTTAGATATAGGTTAGTCTCTATATATGGTACCCAGGTCCTTATCAAATTTAGACAATCCTTTTTGAAAGGCAGTTACATCTTCTCCATATGTCAGAAAATATAATGGAACGTTTGATAAATGTGCAATAAACTTCAAATTCCACTGAAAGAAATAGTTCTGTATAAATGCTGAACTTTTGATGGGCATTTAGGTGGTGTATGCCATGTCCATGAAGGACAAAAGATGGAGGACGCCCTAGCCCTTGTGATACGACAACTCATTTTCTGGAGGAACTTAGTTGGTTGAGCAACATCGGGAGAGCAAAATGGACAGTAGGCATTTCGGGTCAGGTCCACTCATAGCCTTGTAATAACCGGAGACTGTTCACCAAGATCTCTTCTAAACATTGCTGCCCTTAATCTAAAGCATATATTCACTTTGTGTGCACAAATCTATCATTCAGTATTAGTACATTTAATGACAGAACTGCAGCCACCTGGGATGGAAAATTCCAAAGTTTCCTCCCCTTCAGTGAAATGTTCTCTCCTAAATAGCTGATACCACATCCCGAAACTGTGAGCTGAGTTTTTGATTGTCTAGCCAGTGGAAACAACCTCTTAGCAGCTGATTTTGATGAATACTTTAAATGTTTTACTTTCTTTGAATACCTCACTTCAGTCATAATTTATCCCACCTTATCATGCAATCTGTTCTACTTTCTGGTTTGCCCTTGATTACTACAAATGGTCAAGTAGTAATTAAAAGTAGGTAAATACAGTTGGAGCCTCAGCTACAATCTATGTGAGTGACAAATCTTGAGCAGCTGAACAGCCTTCTCTTCTTAATATATTCCATACAATCTTCTTTCATGTGGCGTGCACAGCCTAAAGAAGTAGGACAACTTGTTCTATTTGATCTTCGAGTGCACGTCGAGTTGATTGCATTAGTCGAAACAGGGCAGATCATGTGAAGGTTGTAATCTTCCACCCAATTCGATACAATATGAGCAACTAAAGTGACCTGTTTGCCCGAGTATTATAATTGCTATATTTATGCTCAAATTACCACTCATACCTTGAGTAAAAGGTTCGCAATTACCTTCAGTGGCATTAAGTAAAAATTGGGAAGCTCTTTTTACCCTTCTATTTGGGTAACCATTTTCAGCCTTCCCTGCCAAGAATTATGCATTCAGTTATCGATGCAATAATGTTTAATAATAATAATAATAATAATAATCATCATCCGAGGATGTACACACCATTGAGGATAAATAGGGATATTGTGGATAGGGTGAGCTGTTTTAAATACCTGGGAGTCCACATCTCTGAGGATATGACATGGACATCGCATGCTGCAGCACTCGTGAGTAAGGCAAGGCAGCGCCTTTACCACCTCAGGAAATTGAGAAAATTCAGAGTGTCTCCGAGGATCCTCCAGTGCTTCTACTCTGCGGCTGTGGAAAGCATCTTGTCCGGAAACATTACAGTCTGGTTTGGGAATTGCTCTGCCCAGGACAAGAAGGCTCTGCAGAGAGTAGTGCGTTCGGCCGAACGCACTATGGGGACTTCTCTCGCCCCTCTGCAGGAACTATACATCAGAAGGTGCAACTCCAGAGCCAATAAGATAATGGGAGACCCCTTCCACCCCTGCATTGGACTATTCCAGCTCTTACGGTCAGGCAAACGCCTCCGTTGCCGCGCTGTGAGAACGGAGAGGATTAGAAGGAGTTTCTTCCCAGAGGCCATTCGGCCCGTAAACTCCTATCTCACCAGGGACTAACTCTACTAACTTACTGGACCACAATGCCGCCCACAATATTTAATATAAAAAAGAACATGTGATTCTGTTTGTAGTTTGTTGGTTGTTTGTTTGTTTGTTTTTTGCACAAAGTCCGCAGGCACTACTACTTTTCATTTCACTGCACACCCCGTATGTGTATGTGATGAATAAACTTGACTTTTTGTAACTTCTGGTATCCTACATACTGAAACTTGCCCATTTACCTAAAAATCTCAAAAGTCAAAAAATCAAAAGAGTTTATTGTCATGTGTCCCTGACAGGACAATGAAAATCTTTTTTTGCATAGCACAACAGAACATAGAAGGCATTGACTACAATTCTATACATAAATACACCCATAAATTAATAAATTAATAAAGTGCACATAACAGATGGAGGGATATTAATGTTCAGAGTTCCGAGCTAAGTTTAATAGCCTGATGGCTGTGGGGAAGTAGCTATTCCTAAACCGGGTTGTTGCAGTCTTCAGGCTCCTGTACCTTTTACCCGAAGGTAGCAGGGAGATGAGTGTGTGGCCAGAGTGGTGTGGGTCCTTGATGATGCTGCCAGCTTTTTTGAGGCTGGAAGACTACGATATATCCCCTCGATGGAAGGAAGGTCAGAGCCGATGATGGACTGGGCAGTGTTTACTACTTTTTGTAGTCTTTTCCTCTCCAGGGCGCTCAAGTTGCCGAACCAAGCCACGATGCAACCAGTCAGCAAGCTCCCTACTGTGCACCTGTAGAAGTTACAGAGAGCCCTCCTTGACAGACCAACTCTCCGTAATCTTCTCAGGAAGTAGAGACGCTGATGAGCTTTCTTAATAATTGCATCTGTGTTCTCGGACCAGGAAAGATCTTCACAGATGTGCACGCCCAGGAATTTGAAGCTCTTGACCCTTTCAACCATTGACCCGTTGATATAAATGGGACTGTGGGTCCCCATCCTACTCCTTCCAAAGTCCACAATCAGTTCCTTGGTTTTGCTGGTGTTGAGGGCCAGGTTGTTGTGCTGGCACCATATGGACAGTTGCTCGATCTCTCTTCTATACTCTGACTCATCCCCATCAGTGATACGTCCCACAAGAGTGGTGTCATCAGCGAACTTGATGATGGAGTTCGCGCTATGACCGGCTACGCAGTCATGAGTATAGAGTACAGCAGGGGGCTGAGCACGCAGCCCTGAGGTGCTCCCGTGCTGATTGTTATCGAGTCTGACACATTTCCACCAATACGAACAGACTGTGGTCTGTGGATGAGGAAGTTGAGGATCCAATTGCAGAGGGATGCGCAAAGACCCAGTTCTGCGAGTTTGGTAACCAGCTTGGAGGGGATGATTGTGTTAAATGCCGAGCAGTAGTCAATGAATAACAGCCTGACATATGAGTTTTTGTTGTCCAAGTGGTCCAGAGCAGAGTGGAGGGCCAGCGAGATCACGTCCACCGTTGATCTGTTGTGGTGGTAAGCGAACTGCAGTGGGTCCAGGTTTTTGTCGAGGTAGGAGTTGATTTTCACCATGATCAACCTCTCGAAGCACTTCATCACCACAGGCGTTAGTGCCACAGGTCGATAGTCATTGAGGCACGTCACCTTGCTCTTCTTGGGTACCGGTATTATTGATGCCCTTTTGTAGCAGGTGGGAACCTCAGACCTCAGAAGTGACAGGTTGAAAATGTCCGTAAAAACTCCAGCCAGTTGGTCCGCACAGGTTTTTAGGACACGACCAGGTATGCCATCAGGTCCAGACGCTTTTCGAGGGTTCACCCCTCTGAAGGATTTCCTGATGTCGGCCTTTGTGACTGAGACTGAAATACCATCACAGCGAATAGGGGCTCAGGAAGGCACATCGGTGTTCTCCCTATCAAAGCATGCGTAAAATGCATTGAGCTCATCAGGGAGTGATGTATCGCCAACATCCGAGCTGCCTCCTGGTTTCGCCTTGTAGGAGGTGATTGCATTCAGGCCCCGCTACAGCTGCCGAACATCTGTCTCATCCTCCAGCTTGGAGCAGAACTCCCTTTTGGCCTTTTTGATGGCCTTACCAATGTCGTATCTGGACTTCTTGTAGACCACTGTGTCATCAGACATGAATGCCCGGTGTCTGGTCTTCAGAAGAGTGCGGATCTCACAGTTCATCCAAGGTTTCTGATTGGGAAACGCTCGGAAGGTTTTTGTAGGGATGCAGTCCTCCACACATTTCTTTATGAAGTCTGTAACGACTGTGGCGTATTCATTCAAGTCCATTGCCGAGTCCTTGAACATTGCCCAGTCTACAGACCCCAAACAGTCTTGTAGTTGTTCTTCTGCCCCCCCCCCCCCACCTCTGTACTGTCCTCACCTCTGGGGGTGCGCTCTTTAATTGCTGCCTGTAGGCAGGAAGAAGCAGCACTGCGGTATGGTCGGATTTACCAAAGTGAGGGCGAGGGATAGAGCAGTAGGCATTCTTGATGGTGGTGTAGCAGTGGTCGAGGGTGTTTGGTCCTCTAGTGCAGCAGGAGACATGTTGGTGGAAGTTGGGGAGTGATTTCTTTAGGTTTGTCTTATTGAAGTCCCCAGCAATGGTGGTAAATGCCTTGGGGTAAGACGTCTGGTGTTTGTTGACCACGGCGTGCAGCTCCTCCAGTGCCAGACGGACGTCTGCCTGGGGTGGGATGTAGACCGCGGTCAGGATGATGGAGGTGAATTCCCTCGGTAGGTAGAAGGGACGGCACTTCACCGCCAGATGTTTGAGGTGTGGAGAGCAGGAGTTGGACAGGACTGCCACGTCTGAGCACCACACAGAGTTGACCATGAGGCAGACACCCCCTCCTCTCCCTTTCCCCGATGCCAGTGTACGGTCCATGCGGTAGATGGAGAACCCTTCAGGCTGGACCGCTGAGTCTGGGGAGCTGGGGGTGAGCCATGTCTCTGTGAAACAGAACACAGAGCATTCCCTCAGCTCCCTTTGATAAAGCAGCCTTGCCCTTAAGTCCTCCACTTTATTTTCAAGGGACTGTACATTGGCCAGTAGGATAGTAGGGAGAGGGGGCCGAAGTCCCCTGCGCATCATTCTGATAAGAAAATGTGAAGAGGTTGTCTTGGATGGTTGGGGCCTGGGAAATCTGCTGAGCAAAATCCTCATCACCAATACTCCAGACATAATGCAAGTCAGCAGCCTTCGATCTGCTAACGTTTCCTGGATATTGGAGCTGTTTAAGAAACTGCTGGTCAGAGTTGATGTGAGACGAGTACACAATAGAAGGACCTGCTGAAGGTTTCAGTAGGGTTTTGTATCATGTCTACTTTGTGTGTGTTTTGCTGTGAAGCTAAAGATAGAAACATAGAATGTTGTTAAAGAAGGAACTGCAGATGCTGGAGAATCGAGGGTTACACAAAAAGCTGGAGAAACTCAGCGGGTGCAGCAGCATCTAAGGAGCGAAGGAGATAGGTGACGTTTCGGGTCGAGACCCTTCTTCAGACCCTGAACATAGAAAATAGGTGCAGGAGGAGGTCATTCGGCCCTTCGAGCCAGCACCACCATTCATTGTGATCATGGCTGATCATCCCCAATCTATAACCCGTGCCTGCCTTCTCCCCATATCCCTTGATTCCCCCAGCCTCTAGAGCTCTATCTAACTTTCTCTTAAATCCATCCAGTGATTTGGCCTCCACTGCCCTCTGTGGCAGGGAATTCCACAAATTCACAACTCTCTGGGTGAAAAAGTTTTTTCTTACATCAGTCTTAAATGGCCTCCCCTTTAATCTAAGAGTGTGGCCCCTGGTTCTGGACTCGCCCAACATTGGGAACATTTTTCCTGCATCTAGCTTGTCCAATCCTTTGATAATTTAATATGTTTCTATACGATTCTCCCTCATCCTCCTAAACTCCAGTGAATACAAGCCTAGTCTTTTCAATCTCTCCTCATATGACAGTCCCACCATCCCAGCGATCAATCTCTTGAACCTACACTGCACTGCCTCAATCACAAGGATGTCCTTCCTCAAATTAGGAGACCAAAACTGTACACAATACTCCAGATGTGATCTTACCAGAGCCCTATATACCTGCAGAAGAACCTCTCTACTCCTATACTGAAATCATCTTGTTATGAAGGACAACATTCCATTAGCTTTCTTCACTGCTTGCTGTACCTGCACGCCAACTTTCAGTGTACAAGGACGCCCAGATCTCGCTGTACCTCCCCCTTACCTAACCTAATCCCATTGAGATAATAATCTTCCCCTTTGTTTTTGCCACCAAAGTGGATAACCTCACATTTATCTATATTATACTGCATCTACCATGCATCTGCCCACTCACTCAATCTGTCCAGGTCACCCTGCAACATCTGAACATCCTCTTCACATTTCACACTGCCATCCAGCTTTGTGTCATCTGCAAACTTGCTAGTGCTGCTTCTAATTCCCTCTTCCAAATAATTAATATATATGGTAAACAGTTGCGGCCCCAACACCGAGCCTTGCGGCACTCCACTCGCCACTGCCTGCCATTCTGAAATGGACCCGTTCACTCCTACTCTTTGCTTCATGTCTGCCAAGCAATTTTCTATCCACGTCAACACATTACCCCCAATACCATGCGCTCTAATTTTATTCACCAGTCTTCCATGCGGGACCTTATCAAATGCTTTCTGAAAGTCTAGATACACTACATCCACTGGCTCCCCTTCATCCATTTTACTTGTAACAACCTCAAATGCCTGACGATTAGTCAAGCATGATTTCCCTTTCATAAATCCATGCGGACTTGGACTTGGACTAATCCTTTTACTGCTATCCAAATGCCCCATTATTACCTCTTTAATGATTGACTCCAGCATCTTTCCCACCACTGAAGTCAGGCTAACTGGTCTATAATTCCTCGTTTTCTCTCTCGCTCCTTTCTTGAAAAGTGGGATAACATTAGCTATCCTCCAATCCACAGGAACTGATCATGAATCTATTGCACATTGGAAAATGATCACCATTCACTATTTCTAGAGCCACCTCCGTGAGGACACTGGGATGCAGACCATCAGGCCCAGGGGATTTATCATCCTTCAGTCTCATTAGCCTACCCAATACTATTTCTCACCTAATGATAATTTCTTTCAGTTCCTCTACCCCCTTTGATTTTCTGCCCTCCATTACTTCTGGGAGATTGTTTGTGTCTTCCTGAGTGAAGACAGATCCAAAGTACCTGTTGAACTCTTCTGCCATTTCCTTGTTCCCCATAATAATTTCACCCCTGTCTGCCTTCAAGGGACCCACATCTGACTTTGCTACTCTTTTCCCCTTAAGCTGGTCTCCTTCTCTTCCTCTGCCCCCTGCCATTACTTCTGTTGCAATGCAGTACATCTCATGTCAATTTAAACACATTTTGTAGGTGTGGCACAGTGGCACAGCGGTAGAGTTGCTGCCTCACAGCGCCAAAGACCTGGGTTCGATCCTGACTACTGGTGCTTTCTGTACTGAGTTAGTACTGTAGATGATATGTGTGTACACCTTTAATAGTAGTGACGTAGCCCTTTCTAACCACTCCCCTTATCATTCAGTATAATTGTGACCTTCCCACCTTTAGCTCTCTCTCTAGTATCCGTGACAGACCACGTACAGCTAGGGCAGTGATGTGTGTGTTTAATTAATAAAGTAGTAGTAAAGATTTCTCTGTGTACGCGCCAATTCTTTGCAGCATGTCCTCCCCATGATCGCATGGTTTTTTCCCACCAGCTCCGATATCCTCCCACACTCCAAAGACATACAGGTTTGTACATTAATTGACCAGTAAAAATTGAAAATTGTCCCTAGTGTGCAGGACAGTGATAGTGTATGGGGATCGCTAGTTGGCACGGACTTGGTGGGCCGAATGGCCTGTTTCCGCACTGTATCTCTAAACTAAAATTAACCGAACTAATCCATTGTGAACTTAATACATTGTGGGTTTGTTAACTAGTTGCTGCACAGTTAATGAGAAACTTATAAACTGGGACAAGGTTTGAAATGATGGAGTGCACGTTACCCTTCAGCCTTTAGTATTGATGCCCAGGCGATAACAAAGGGTCAAAGCTCATCTCTCTGGTGTGCTGAGGTCTGGCCCACTGGGTTGCTAAGTACACAGTTTCAGGTTAGCCGTTTGTATCACTGAGTTTCAGAGATGAGTAGAAAGCATTCCTTTGAATTCCAATGAGCATCGTGCCAACCATTATTGGGTAAACCAGCAGCACCTTGTCTGAAACTGGCTCTCTGCAATATTCTCAGTGTTGCCTGGGGTGTCACGCCTGCGAGCTCCAGCTGGACAAATAATGAAGGAGGGAGAGCAGGACTTCACAGGCTGATAGTTCTGGTCGTATTTGAGATCCAGCATGTCTGTAACAAACTGAGGAAATGGAGAAATCCAGCCAACCACATCTACGGGCATCTTCGAACATGAAGAAAGTAGCCCTGGCCAGCTTTCCCCGACTCCAACTGAATAATATAAAGCCTTATAACTGAAGAAAAATAAAGAGTTCTTGGTTCAGCATAGGAAACCAGAGCTTTAATTTATTTTAGTTTAGCGATACAGCACGGAAACAGGCCCTTCGGCCCAATTGAATCCTTGCTGACCAGTGATCCCCACACACTAAAGGGCCTGTCCCACCAGCATCCGACTCCATGCGATGAGCGCAATCAAACTAGAAGCGGGGCCGCGCGGAGCTCGGGTGATCCCTGTACAGGGCCGTTCCCACCAGCATGCGCCTGCATGCGGCAAGTGCGACCAAACCGGCAGCGAGGGCCGCGCAGAGGTCGGGTGAGTGGCGCAACACGGCACAAAGTGAGGCGAACTTGGAGCGAAGTCTTAAAGGTAAGTTCACCAGGACACAGAGGGGCACACAGAGAGGGGCACAGAGGCACGCACACAGAGGGCCACGGAGCCACACACATGGAGGGTCACGGAGGCTCGACATCGAGGCGGTGTGTAATGCGTCGAGGCGACTGCGAGCCGACAAGCCGTTGTCACGCGGAATTTTTGAACATGGTCAGTTTTTTGGAGCCCCGTGCGATGTTGGGACGAACTCCGCACAATTCCGCACGGCTCCGGCGATCAAAGTGGGACCGGCCCCGCGATGCCGGATGGCTCAAGCGACCACGTTAGGTCACGCTCATCGCATAGAGTTGCATGCTGGTGGGACAGGCCCTTAACGCTATCCTACGCACACTAGGAACAATTTACAATTATATCAAGCCAATTAGCTGGTATAAGCTTCAATATGCCTTTGGAGCGTGGGATCAGATGGGAGATCTTGGAGAAAACCCATGCATTCGCAGGGAGAATATACAAACTCCATACAGACAGCACTTGTAGTCAGGATTGAACCCGGGTCTCTGGCACTGTAAGGCAACAGCTCTATCGCTGCAACACCGTGCTGCCCAGCTCTTGTTTCTATCTGTAACATAACAGAAGCCAGAGTCACGTGAGGCAATACTTGTGGTGCCTGACGCAAATGGCAAACTGCTGCAGGGCTGATCATGGGGAAATCATAAGGAACAATGCCATTGCAGCATTAAAGGAACATTGAAGACAATTTGGAATTTATGGCTTTTACTCCATGTTCCTACTCTCTTGTCCATTCACAATATTTTACAAGACTTTCACTTCTGCCATCCGTTCTCACTCATGGATAGTGTGGTGCAAAATGTGCAGTGTGCTACTTCAGATATGGATATAATCATAGTTATGAAGTTATTTTTCCTTAATATATTTAAAAATCTCTTTAATCCTATCTGCCAGAGTTATTTCATGCTTCCTTATTACCTCCTTTATTTTCAGTAGACTCCTTAATCCCCTCTATTCCTCCAAGGTTGCAGGTGGTCCCAACCTCTGTGATACTGTAGCTTAGGATCTCCACTCATCAATGTGGTGTGGTTTTCACCTGTGACAATTATTCAAAAATGTGAGAGATGCATTAAAAACTCTGAGATGTACAGAGATGGAAGATAATTGAGAAGCACATGAACTTTGTCGTGAATCAGAGAAGCAATTGACAATAGTCGATAAAATGATTGATAGCTGAAATATTCATTAAGGGAAATCCATATCTGTAATGCAGATATTGCAGAAAAGGACTAATAAATCAATAATGATCTTCATACAAAGATAATGATCAGCAAATGTGACCTGTTTACCTTTTACTGTGTATCTCTAATTTCCCTTCCCCTGAATCTCAATATGAAGAAGGGTCTCGACCCAAAACGTCAACTAGTCCCTTTCTCCAGAGATGCTGCCTGACCCGGCGAGTTACTCCAGCTTTTTGTGTTAGTTATTAGTTACTGTTATGAAATATTCAAGTACTGCCAGAAGTTGGATTACTTCAGAAGATATATGGCAGCAGATTTTTCCTGTTTTAAGAGACATCATTACAAATCTCTCTACAATTACTTTTCCTGGAGGGATCTGTGGATCTCCAGACTGTGGACTTTGCAAGTTAGTTGCAGAGATTTTTAACTATCTGAGTTCATAGTTTAAAAGTTGTTAATACTATTCACCCAATGTTATAAAATGCAGATCAGCTTATAGAACTATAAATCCAGTCTTAAATCAGGTGAATGAAAGTTTCCGACTTGTGAAATAATTGGAAGAGAATTTGTCGGACTTGCACAAAAGATCTATTTCCCATGAAATAAATCATAACCATTGTTCTGCGGTGTTCCCATAATTGTTAGCATTTCTAATCAAAGATTCAATTCAGACACCAAAGCTTTTATGAATAATCTTTTTTAATTAGATATAATTTTAATCTTTATCTATTTAATGTCAAAATAACCTTCATTATCTTATGTTTAAGAAAGAACTGCAGATGTTGGAAAAATCAAAGGTAGACAAAAATGCTGGAGAAACTCAGTGAGTGAGGCCCGAAATGTCGCCTACTCCTTCGCTCCATAGATGCTGCCTCACCCGCTGAGTTTCCCAAGCATCTTCGTCTATCTACAGTATCTTGTGGATTGTCCTTACATGCTGAATGATAGAAATTCCTCCCTGGTCGCCAGTACTATCTACAGTATGTAATGTGGAAATTATGTTAGCTTCTTTTTCCAGAACTCAGTTCCACTCATCAGTGAAACTCGAGTTTAGAAGTAGAGCTTGCCATGTCCATTGTGTGTGGAAATTTGTTTTCATATTCCATGTCTGGATCTCTTCAGCTGATTTAGTATTTGTTATTTTACCTTTTCCTATTCAAGGCATCTCATTGATGCATCCACCAACATCTTTCAAGCAACCCACCAGTAGATCGATGTAACATGGATAGTTCATTTGTCCATTGTATTTATACTACAGCATGTTGAAAAATATTCCGCAAGTAAAATTTGGTCGGCATGGGTCTTTTTAACTCGTGGTGCAGTGGAGTGGGGTCACTATTTAGTTACAGGCAGTCGAGGGCAGCCATAGGCTATCTCGTTCACTGACCGGACATTATGATTGGCTCATTGGAGTTTTCAGGACCAGGGAAAACCGACCGGCAGGTAAAATGCCCGCTAAACTTTATTATACTTCTTAAAAGTCTCCACACTCCTTCTCACCCCCTTCTCTCCCATTCCCTATCCTTCACTCCCCCTCTCCCCCCTTCTCTCTCCCCCTCCCCCCCCCCCCTAAATAACTTACCATACACTGTGGCAGCCGTCTTAACCTTGAATTTCAGACAGCGCTCCATCGCTTTCCCTGGCCCCCGCCTTTGCATTATGTTTGTGTGTCTGCGGTTTCAACGCGGACAGTCAATCCAGCTCGAGGGTTTCCAGGCGAGTGCCCTCGAGCTTGAAGGTCGAAGACACTCTTCTGAACTCGCGGATTCGGTTGCCGCAGTGGGTCAGCCTCTTTACAGGTAGATAGGGTAGTTAAGAAATGCTTTTGGCACATTGGCCTTCACCTGTCAGAGTATTGAGTATAGAAGTTGGGAGATAAACACAAAAAGAGTAACTCAGTGGGACAGGCAGCATCTCTGGAGAGAAGGAATGGGTGACGTTTCGGGTTGAGACCCTTCTTCTGACAGGCTAGGGATAAGAGATACGAGAGATATAGATGGTGATGAATATATAGATGTACAAAAAAGTAACATAGAAACATAGAAACATAGAAAATAGATACAGGAGGAGGCCATTTTGGCCCTTCGAGCTAGCACCGCCATTCATTGTGATCATGGCTGATCGTCCGCTATCAATAACCGGTGCCTGCCTTCTCCCCATATCCCTTGACTACACTAGCCCCTGTAGCTCTATCCAACTCTCTCTTAAATCCATCTAGTGATTTGGCATCCACTGTCCTCTGTGGCAGGGAATTCCATAAATTCATAACTAAGTAACGATGATAAAGGAAACAGGCCGTTGTTAGTTGATGGTAGGGTGAAAACGTGAAGCTGGTGCAACTTGGGTGGGCGAGGGATAGAGAGAGAGGGAATACCGGGGCTACGTGAATTTAGAGAAATCAATATTCATGCCACTGGGCTGTAAGCTACCCGAGCATGTTCCTCCAATTCACATTTAGCCTCACTCTGACAATGGAGGAGCCCTAGGACAGAAAGGTTTGTGTAGGAATGGGAAAGAGAATGAAAGTGTTTAGCAGCCGGGAGATCAGATAGGCTTAGGTGAGTTGAAAGTGTTCAGCTGAAAAGGATAGCCCATTCTATGTTTGGTCATGCTGATTTATAAGAGTCCACATCTTGAACAACGAATACAGTAGATGAGGTTGGAGCAGGTGCAAGTGAACCTCTGCCTAACCTGAAAGGACTGTCGGGGTCCCTGGCCAGGGTCGAGGGAGGATGTATGGGGACCTCCTTGCAACTTGCATCTTCTGCAGTTGAAGGGCAAGGTACCTGGGGAGGGTGTGGTTTGGGTGGGAAGGGATGAGTGATGTGCAGTTGGGGGTTATGTATGTGGATAGGGCGGGGGATGGGGTAAAAGCAGTGAATTAATAATATTAATTCGAGTTGAATAGGCTGGGACTATATTCCTTGAGGCACAAGAGGATGACGGGTGATCACATAGAGGCGTTTAAAATCATGAGTGAAATAGATCGGGTAGATGCACAGAGTCTCTTGCCCCGAGTACGGACATCGAGAACCAGAGGACATACGTTTAAGGTGAATGGGGATAGATTTAATAGGAATAGGTGGGATAAAGTTTTCACATAGTGTGGTGGGTGTATGGAATTAGCTGCCAGATGAGATAAGGAAGGGAAAGACAATTGCATCACTTAAGAAAAAATTAGACAGGTACATGGACAGGACATTTTAGATGGATATGGGGCAAATGCAGGCACATTTGTAGCTTCCTCAAGAGTATCCTTAATAAATTCCAATTCCCCTCTAATCCACTGTCAATATTGTATCCTGTGCTGTCCTTCACACTTGGCCTTTGACTTCTAATTGGCAGTACATGGATCTAATTGGCAGTACATGGATCTAATTGGCAGCGCATGGATTGATTAGTCATTCACAGTTTCTAGTTTAGAGATGCAGCGCGGAAACAGGCCCTTCAGCACACGGAGTCCACTCCGATCAGCAATCAACAATCACACTATCACTATCCTACACATTAGGGACAATTTACAATTCTTACCAAAGCCAATTAACCTACAAACCTGTACACCTTTGAAGTGTGGGAGGGAACCAGAGCCCCTGGAGGAAACCCACACGGTCACAGTGACCAAGTACAAACTGCATACAGCAGCACCTGTAGTCTGGATCAAACCCGGGCTTCTGGTGTTGTAAGGCAGCAACTCTACCACTGCACCACTGTGAGGCCCCTACCCATCTCCAAAGATTAATCTTAATTCATTGAATGGAGCCAGGATAATTTTGTAAGGTGTAGTACAGAGGGGGAGGAGAGGGTTCAGCAGCCTTGGAACATTAGGTCATGATCGATCTGCACTTCAACATTTTCATTGCTTTGTTCCAAAACTCCAGATACCTGCACCAAGTACAAACCTACCAAGTCATGCATTGCATGTTTCCATTGACTCAATGATTAGTGACAGAGAATTCTAAAGATTCCAGTTTTCCAAGTTCCGTTGGATCAATGGTAGCAACGAGTACAACAGGTGGCACGGTGACGCAGTGGTAGAGTTGCTGCCTTGCAGTGCCGGACACCGGGTTCCAACCTGACTACGGGTGCTGTCTGTTCAGAGTTTCGACAACCTCCCCATAACTTGCGTGGGTTTTCTCCAAGTTCCCCAGTTTCCTCCCACACTCCAAAAGTCATAGTCACACAGCACAGCAACACGCCTTTCAGCCAAACTCATTCATACCGTGCAAGGTGCACATCTCGGCAAGTGTCAATTGCCTGGAGTTGACCAGTCAGCCCCTATGCACGGCGATTGGTTCCATATGTTCCAACCTCTCTATGAAAAAGCTGCACCATAGGTACTTGTTAAATCTTTCCTCTTTGACAAAGATCTTTGCGTCTTCTCTAGCCACAGATGGGACCCTGGAGGATTGGATAGTAGTTTATGTTGTTCCTTTATTTAAGTAGGAAAGTGGAGAGGATCCAGGGAATTATGAGCCAGTGAGCTTCTCATCAGTGGTAGATAACTATAGAAGGGGATTATTTGGGATCATATTTTCTCCCATTGGGAAGAGAACAGGTTAATTAGGGACAGGCAGCATGGCTTTGCACATGGCAGATTGTGTCCTACTGACTTGATGGAAATTTTTGAAAAGTTGGCAAAGGTGATCGATGAGGGTAGGGTGCTGGATATTGTCCACATGGATTTTGTTCCATGACATTTGATAAAGTCATGCATGAAGTCATGCATGGTTGGCTGATCTAGAACATTAAGATGGATGAGATTAACAGTGACTTGGTCGGATGGGTTCGGAACTGGTAGAAGACAGGGTTGTGATGGAAGGACAATATTCAGTTTGGAGGCCTGTGACCAGTTTATGACATGGACATAACCTTCGACGGGTTGGTTAGTATGTCTGCAGATGACACCAACATTGCTGGGGATACGGACTCTGAGGAAGGCTGTCAAATTATACAGCGGGATATAGATCAACTACAAAAATTATGCTGAAATGGCAACTGGAGTTTAATCTGAGCACATGTGAGGTGTTGCATTTCAGAAGGTCAAATGTAAGGGGAAAATATATAATTAATGACATAGGCATATGGATACACAGGAAATTGAGGAATATGGATTATGTGCAGGCATCATGTTTGTCGCAGACATTATGGGCCGACGGTCTGGCTCTGGGTTGAATCGTTCTCTGTTCTACGTTGTCACGTACCGTAGCTCCTGTGCAATAGTACAACTATACATTTAGTGGCCCAGATAGTAGATTTATTGTTCCTTTCATTTCAATTTTTGTCTCACCCTTTTATTACACTAACAAACGCAACCACCAGCATTTTGCTTGTGGAGTTACAAAAATAATAACCTCGTTGTGTTGCTGGGTTGACCACGCCACTTCAATATCTTGTTTTTGCCTTAAATTTCAGAAGAAAATATATTTATATGTCCCCTCGGGCTGTCCCAAAATGATTCAAAGACCAGCTTGTCCTACTTTCAGTCACTGCTGTTATCTTGGCATTGAGGCAATCACCAGATCTCACAAACCAGATCAAAGTATTGATTGTTATGATTTGGTTGATTCAGCAAGAATCACCCGTAAATTTGATACCATTGCATCTTTTCATGAACATGGGAATGGCCCTTGGTTTATTGAGCATGGTTTTATGGTTGTAACAGCAACAAAACTATCAGTGAAATGATCATTACTCCATGAAATTGGTTGGTTTCCTTGGATTATGAACATGTGTCAACAAATCAGAACCAGAAGATGCTGCCAGACAGGAAACAAAGAGTCGGAATAAACGGGTTCCTGTCGGAATGGCAGACAGTGGCGAGTGGAGTGCCGCAAGGCTTGGTGCTAGGGCCACAACTATTTACAATATATATGAATGAATTTAGATGATGGCATTAAAAGTAACACTAGCAAATTTGCCGTTGACACAAAGCTGGGAGGCAGTGTGAACTGCGAAGAGGATGCCAGGAGGTTACAAGGTGACTTAGACAGGTTGAGTGAGTGGGCAGATGCATGGCAGATGCAGTATTTAACTATATATCTATCTATGTATAACTATATATAACAAAGGGGACTATGAAGGCATGAGAGTGGGGCTGGTAAAGGTAGACTGGAAAGGGATCCTACCAGGAATGATGGTGGAACAGCAATAGCAGGAATTTCTGGGCATAATCCAGAAGACGCAGGATCATTTCATTTGAAAAAGGAAGAAAGATTCTAAGGGGAGTAGGAGGCAACTGTAGCTTACAAGAGAAGTTAGGGATAGAATAAAACTAAAAGAAAAGATGTATAACACAGCAAAGAGTAGCTGGAAACCAGAGGATTGGGAAACTTTCATAGGACAACAGAAGGAAACAAAACGGGCAATACGGGCTGAAAAGATGAACTACGAGGGAAAGCTGTCCAGGAATATCAAGAAGGACAGTAAAAGCTTCTTCAGATATGTCAAGGGAAAAGGAGTAGCAAAGTCAAGTGTGGGTCCCTTGAAGGCAGACACGGGTGAAATTATTATGGGCAACAAGGAAATGGCAGAAGAGTTGAATAGGTACTTCGGATCTGTCTTCACTAAGGAGGACACAAACAATCAGATGTACTGGGGGACAGAGGATCTAAGGGGGTAGAGGAACTGAAAGAAATATTCATTAGGTGATAAAATCGTATTGGGTAGGCTAATGGGACTGAAGGATGATAAAGCCCCTGGGCCTGATGGTCTGCATCCCAGGGTCCTCAGGGAGGTGGCTCTAGAAATAGTGGACGCATTGGTGATCATTTTCCAAAGTTCAATAGATTCAGGATCAGCTCCTGTGGATTGGAGGATAGCTAATGTAATCCCACTTTTGAAGAAAGGAGCGAGAGAGAAAACACGGAATTACAGACCAGTTAGCCTGACTGGTGGTGGGAAAGATGCTGGAGTCAATTATTCAAGAGGTAATAATTGGGCATTTGGATAGCAGTAAAAGGATTAGTCCAAGTCAACACGGATTCATGAAAGGGAAATCGTGCTTGACTAATCCTCTGGAATTTTTTTAGGGTGTGACAAGTAAAATGGATGAAGGGGAGCCAGTGGATGTAGTGTATCTAGACTTTCAGAAAGCCTTTGATAAGGTCCCGCACGGGAGACTGGTGACTAAAATTAGAGCACATGGTATCGGGGTTTAGGTGTTTTCCAACCATGGATAGAAAATTGGTTGGCAGACAGGAAGCAAAGAGTAGCAGTGCCGCAAGGCTCGGTGTTGGGGCCGCAACTGCTTACCATATATATTTATGATTTGGAAGACGGAATTAGGAGCGACGCTAGCAGGTTTGCGGGTGACACAAAGCTAGGTGGCAGTGTGAACCTTGAAGAGGATGTTAGGAGGTTGCTGGGTGACCTGGACAGGTTGAGTGAGTGCGCAGATGCGTGGCAGATGCAGCATAATATAGATAAATGTGAGGTTATCCACTTTGGCAGCAAAAACAAGGGAGCAGATTATTATCTCAATGGGATTAGGTTAGATAAGGGGGAGGTGCAGCGAGATCTGGGTTTCCTTGTACACCAGTCACTGAAAGTTGGTGTGCAGGTACAGCAGGCAGTGAAGAAAGATAATGGAATGTTGGCCTTCATAACAAGGGGATTTCTGTATAGTAGTAAAGAGGTTCTTCTGCAGTTGTATAGGGCTCTGGTAAGACCACATCTGGTGTATTATGTACAGTTTTGGTCTCCTAATTTGAGGAAGGACATCCCGATGATTGAAGCAGCTTCAATGATTGAAGTAGGTTCACGAGATTGATCCCTGGGATGGCGGGACTGTCATATGAGAAATGATTGAAAAGACTAGGCTTGTATTCACTGGAGTTTAGAAGGATGAGGGGGGGATTTTATAGAAGCATATAAAATTAGAAAAGGACTGGACAAGCTAGATGCAGGAAAAATGTTCCCAATGTTGGGCGAGTCCAGAACCAGGGATCACAGTCTTAGAATATAGGGGAGGCCATTTAAGGCTGAGGTGAGGAAAAACTCTCTCACCCAGAGAGTAGTGAATTTGTGGAATTCCCTGCCACAGAGGGCATTGGATGCCAAATCACTGGATGGATTTAAGAGAGTGTTAAGTTCCTCCACCGTGACCTCTGGCCACCTCAAGCAAATAAAAAAATCAAGGTCATGGTGACCTACGATCTCCTATGACTTTCCTCAACTATGTGTACGACCATAGTCCTACGACTATGTTAAAGACCTCCTTCGACTATGTTGAAGACTGGCTTCGACGTTTTACTCAAGGATGGTCTCTGGCAAATTGGTCCGTGAATGAGCACGACCCCCTTCCACCTCAGAGGACCACACCGAAGTGTCTATAGCTCAAATTATCATCTGATAAAATTATGTCATGTCTGCATTTTTTCTCACTAAAAAATGCCTCCCAGGTTTTTAAAAAAATCATTCTGAACGATGCAAACAAAGAAGGAACTAGTTTGGAGGATGTTAGTAAAAATCCAACTACTGCTGTTTGCAGTAGCCCTTTTGCTTCAGCAGAAAGGCAGAAGGGGAAGAGCAAGGGTGAAAAGGAAGCACAAGAAGAGGTCTCAATGGTTGAATGGAGATGAAGTGATCGACTATCCCAGTACACCAGATGACTGGAAGAGAGTGGCTCTGGTGCTTTGACAAAAGATGGAACTTTAAGCACACATGTGGGGCAGTGGATGGCAAGCATGCCATTCTTGTCCCTGTCCCTGTACCCCTCATTTTCTTTTTCGTACAGGTTGCCATTCTGCTGGAAATATTCCTCAACCACCCCCTCCTGCTGCCTGGTGAAGGGAGGGCATAACCTTCCTCCAGCCCTCCCTCACCACCAATGGGGCATCTGCCTCTGATGCTGTGTCAGACACAGGAGAACCGGCTGCTTTGCTGCCTTCAAATGAGGCAGTGAAGGATGGGGTGGTGGTGGGGACATATACTACTACCCTGGTCTGCTCCTCCAGGGGACTCTCATGCAGGGCTACCTCCTCCTGCACTATCACCTCTTGTGGCATCACTTCCTGTCACTTCTCCTCCTGGGTGAGTAGCAACACCTGCATGGTAGGTTTTTTTTTTAGGGTTGTGCCCTCCCCCTGCGCTGCTGCCTTTTTGGTGCCATCTCTAAAACACAAATCTCCTCTCCAAAAAAACTGTCCAGCTATGAATGAACATGCCTTGGACTGAAAGAGATGACGTTCTGCTGTTTAAAACACCTTTTTTTTTCTACTGCCCTTTTTTTCACCCCGGAGCTATTACCTTTGACTACCTTCCAGCACCTTCGAGTGGCATCATGACCTACTATGGCCGGCTTTGATGAGACCTACGACTAAAAAAATATTGAATTTTCCCACGGCAACCTAGTTTTAGTCGCGGTCAATTTTTAATTTTGAAAAATAAGCCGCGGCCTAACAGAAGCCTTTGCCACCTTACTCGCCATTCTCCTGTGCTGCAAGTGCACCAAGTTTTGTTCCGATCGGTGGAATATTACAATAGTTATAAGGTATTCTCCTCGCCACCAGTGATTGACAGCGGCAACGCCCCTTCTGGAACCTGCTGTCAATCATCAGCAGCAAGGATAATAAAGCTGAAGGAGCGGAATGAGCAGTGTGTGGAGAGCGGGTGTGGGCTGCGTTTGCGGCGGCCACCACGACAGGCCGAGGGCCACTGATACTGGCCGATGCCCATACTAGCCGTCCGGAAACCAGTCCCTTCGACCCACAACAACCGTACCAGCCCTCCAGAAACCCCCTGACAGGACACTGACCCTGGCCCCCCCCCCCCCCCCACCTGATGCCGTCCCGTCCCCAGCTGCAGGATATTTCGTCCTCCACACCAGCCCCTGCCTGAAGCAGTCCCCATCCCCAGCTGCAGGGTGCTCCCCACCGGTCCCCGCCTGAAGCCAGTGGGGAGCGGCAGCGGTAGCCCACGGCAGCAGTAGCCCACGGCAGCAGTAGCCCACGGCAGCAGTAGCCCACGGCAGCGGTAGCCCACAGCTCGGGTAGCCCACGGCAGCGGTAGCCCACGGCAGCGGTAGCCCACGGCAGCGGTAGCCCACAGCTCGGTTAGCCCATTGCAGCAGTAGCCCACGGCAGCGGTAGCCCACGGCAGCGGTAGCCCACAGCTCGGGTAGCCCACGGCAGCGGTAGCCCACGGCAGCGGTAGCCCACAGTTCGGGTAGCCCACGGCAGCAGTAGCCCACGGCAGCGGTAGCGCACGGCAGCAGTAGCCCGCGGCAGCGGTAACCCACGGCTCGGGTAGGCAGCAGTACGTCACCTCACCATCCCAAGCTGCAGCCCATTCGATGCACAACACCCGTTCTAGCCCAAGTAAAGTCCATTCGGCCCACAATGTCCGTACTAGCCCTCTGAAAACCAGTCCCTGTGGCCCATACCGGTACTGGCCCAAGAGCAGTCCCTTTGGCCCATAATATCCATATTAGCCCTCGGGAAACGTGTCCCATCGGCCCACAACACCCTTTCTAGCCCTCCAGAAAGCCCCCCCCCCCCCCCACCCTCACCACCTGAAGCCCTCCCCCTCCCCCAGATGCAGGACGCTTTCTCTCTCCCGCAATATCCCTTGATAGCCCCCGCCTGAAGCCTTCCCCTGCCGCAGGCTGCAGGACCTTTCCCCCGCCAGCACCCGACAGCCCTCTGCCAGATGCCGTCCCCCTCCCCCGCTGCGGGACGCTCACCGCTCCCCGGCCCCCACCTGTAGCCGTCCCAGCCCCAGCTGTAGGGCGCTTCCCACCGGTCCCCGCCAGAAGCCGTGCCAGCGGTAGGCCATGACAGCGATACACCATGGCAGTGGCAGCGGTAGGCCACGGCAGCGGCAGGAGTCGGCAGCAGTAAGCCACCACAACGGTAGGCCACGGCAGTGCTCTCCGCCCTCCCCACTGGCACCGGCTGCAAAACGCAACAAGAGATGCAACAAGAAAGAATGGCCTGAATAAATCTCATCTTTAACTTTTAAATAATTGTTATATTTTAAGAGTTATTCACATTTTAAGCTTCAATAAATCCTTTTTCCACTTGCCGCGCACGTCAGCTGTGCCTGCGCAGTAATACCTGCATGTTCCACGTTACAATGCAAACTCAATGGGCGGGAATGGCTGTGCCACCGATGAACCGCTAAGAGTCGATGGGAGGGGTTGAGGGGGGATGGAGTGAGTGCATTGGGGGGGGGGGGGAAGAACAAGGGGCGGAGTTGGGGTGGGTGAGGGAACGAGGGGGGTGAGGGAGCATCACAACGGGAATCCGTCAGCCGCGCCTGCGCAGTTGGGGACTATGTCTGAATGGTGGAATATTGCGTTGGGGGACCAGGCCTCCCATGTGACAATGGATCCCACTTAATCTAGTAAAATTAGAAAAGGACTGGAGAAGGTAGTTGCAGGAAAAATGTTCCCAATGTTGGGGGAGTCCAGAACCTAGGGCCACAGTCTAAGGATAAAGAGGAGGTCATTTAAAACTGAGATGAAAAAAAACAGAGAAGGCAGTAGAGACCAATTAACTGGATTAAGAGTTACATATAGTTCAAGGGGCTAGCTCAATCAAGGCAAAGCGGAGAAGGTTACTGATTGTGGATGATCAGCCATGATCACAAGAATGGTGGTGCTGGGTCGAAGGGTTGAATGGCTTCCTCCTGGACCTATTTTCTATGTTTCTATTTTTTCATGTTTCTCCAAATTTTGGTTTTATTGAATGTCCAAAACTCATCTGTAGCTTCCTCAAGTGTATCCTTAATACATTCCAATTCCCCTCTAATCCACTGTCAATGTTGTATGCTGTGCTGTCCTTCACACTTGACCTTTGCCTTAAAGTTTCTAATTGGCAGCACATGGATAAATTAGTCATTCAGTTTCTAATTTAGAGATACAGCATGGAAACAGGCCCTTCAGCCCACCGAGTCCACTCCGACCAGCGATCACCCCATACACTATGACTATCCTACACATTGGTCCAATTAGCGACCATTTACAATTCTTACTGAAGCCAAATAACCTACAAACCTGCATGTCTTTGAAGTGTGGGAGGAAACTGGAACACCTGGAGGAAACCCATGCGGTCACAGGGAGAAAGTACAAACTGCGTACAGACAACACCTGTAGTTAGGATGAAACCCAGGCCTCTGGCGCTGTAAGGCAGCAACTCTACCACTGCACCACCGTGATGCCCCTACCTGTCTCCAAAGATTCACTTGCCGAGCATCTTAATTAATTGAACCGAGCCAGGATAATTTTGTAAGGTGTGGAATGGAGGGGGGGAGAGGGTCCAGTAGCCTTGGAACATTAGGTCATGATCGATCTGCACTTCAACATTTTCATTGCTTTGTTCCGAAACTCAAGGTACCTGCACCAAGTACAAACCTACCAAGTCATGCTTTGAATGTATCCATTGACTCAATGATTGGTGACTTAAAGAATTCTAAAGATTCCAGTTTTCCACTTGTTCCATTGGATCAATGGTAGCAAAGAGTACAACAGGTGACACGGTGGCGCAGTGGTATAGTTGCTGCCTCACAGCGCCAGACACCCGGGTTCCATCCTGACTACGGGTGCTGTTTGTGCATTCTCCTCGCAACCTGCATGAGCTTTCTCTGGTTTCCTCCCACACTCCAAAGACGTACAGATTTGTAGGCTAATCGGCTTGGTAAAATTGCAAATTTCCTTTGTGTGCATAGAATTGTGTCAGTGTGTGGGGATCACTGGTCGGTGTGGACTTGGTGGGCAGTAGGACCTGTTTAGTATCTCTAAACTAAACTAAACAGAACCATTTTCGAGTTATAGTCACACAGCTACATACCTTTCTGCCAAACTCATTCATACTGAGCAAGAATCACATCGCGGCTAGTGTCAGTTGCCTGTAGTTGACCAGTCTCCCCCTATGCTCAGCGATTTGTTCCATAAATGTACCACCCTCTCTATGAAAAAGGTGCCCCATAGCTACTTGTTAAATCTTTTCCCTTTCTGCTTAAACCATTATCCTGTAGATCTTGATTCTGTAATCCCGGGGAAAAGGCTGTTGACTCTACATTGTGCTTCACCTTCTTGAATTCAACCCTGTCTCAAAATAGTCTTTTCATTTAGCAACATCTCTTTTTGTCCCAATTGCAGGTCAGATTTCCACCTCTTTCATGAAAAGATACTTGACTTTGTGTACAGAAATTAGATGCCCAGTAAGACATGTTCCAGTGAGGAGGAGGGATGAGGATGGCAAAGAAAGGGAACTGTGGATCTTCACACAGGTTGTAAACTTGGTCAAAATGAAATAGAAAGTGCATGCAAGGTTTAAGAGGTTGTAATCAGACTATAATGAAAGGAGGAAAGAACGGAAGCAGGTGTGAGATATAGTTTGTGCTCACAATCACTGCTCAGAGACTAAATCATCGAAACAAGAAATGCTTTTTTATTTGCGAATCTGCAGAATTCGGGTGGCTCTCCAAATTGAGACACACCAAAGTCAGAAAAGTAAAGCCCCTTTATACACACAATTCTGCTGGCATAACCTCCCCTTCTGGCTCTTCCCAATCAGAGCACTGAGGTGCACAGTCTATGGGTACATCCCCCAGTACCTCCCACATCATACATAGCATGTTCATGATAATGAGCAATTTCTCGACTAGGGGCGTATAAGTAATATTCATTTATATCATTAAGCATGCCCAGTTGCTATTGACCTGGCCTAGTTTTCTCACCTCCAACTGACCTATCTCAGTTTTTTTATATCTGAACTAAAGCTAGTCTCTACTGACAAGGGTCCCTTTCATCCCTAGTCCCTACTGACAAGGGTCCCATCTATCACCTCCCTTCTACGCTATATATGCCATCCATCCTCACCCAAGGACAGTTGTGATAAACCCACTCCCAGCTATGTCAACATCCTCTCTCTGCCTCTATCGGCTAGAATCCTGTTTACAAGTTAAAATCCTCTCCTGAATCCTTACAATAGTGGCGTTTAATCACTTTATCTCTCACACAGGAGATTTGAAAGGCCAACAGGGGCCACTAAATAAGTTGGATTAAAGAAAATTCCAAAGCTTTTTACATCTTTATTTAAAGCAAGAGGAGAAGATAAAACTGTTCAAGGATAAAAGAGGGAATTTGTGCTTGCAGTCTGGGGGTGTTTGTGAGGTACATCAGTTTGCCTCAGTTTTCACCAAGGACAGGAGGACAGTGAGATCAGCATGGAGAATACCAATATGCAACGGAACTTTGAGATTAAGAAAGAGGAGGTTGGGGTTCTCGAAGAGCATTATTCATTAACATCTTTAAGATGTATTCAAGAGAGAGTTAGATATAGCTCTTAGGGCTAACAGAACCAAGGGATAGGGTAGAAAGCTGGAATGGGTACTGATTTTGGATGATCAACCATGATCATATTGAATGGCAGTGCTGGCTCGAAAGGAGGATTGCCTACTCCTGCATCTATTTTCTATTCAGGTGGATAAATCCCCAGGATCTGATGGGATTATATCCATCCCAGGTTATTGAGAGAGGCAGGAGAGGAGAATGCAGGAGCCTTGACGAAGATCTTTGCGTCTTCTCTAGCCACAGGTGGGATCCCGGAGGATTGGAGAGTAGTTTATGTTGCTCCTTTATTTAAGTAGGAACGTTTAGTGAATTCAGGGAATTATAGGCCAGCGAGCTTCTCGTCAGTGGTAGGGAACTAATGAAGAAGATGCTTTGGGATAGGATTTACTCCCATTCAGAAGGGAACAGGTTCATTAGGGACAGGCAGCATGGCTTTGCACATGGCAGGTTGTGTCCTACTGACTTGATCGAGATTTTTGATAAGTTGGCAAAGGTGATCGATGAGGGTAGGGTGGTGGATATTGTCCACATGGATTTTGATCCATGGCATTTGATAAAGTCATGCATGGTCATCTGATCTGGAACATTAAGATGGACGAGATTACCAGTGACTTGGTCGGATGGGTTCAGAACTGGTAGAAGATGGGGTTGTAATGGAAGGACAATATTCAGTCCGGAGGCCTGTGACCAGTTTATGACATGGACATAACCTTCGACGGGTTGGTTAGTATGTCTGCAGATGACACCAAGATTTCTGGGATACAGACTATGAGGAAGGCTGTCAAATTATACAGCGGGATATAGATCCACTACAAAAATGATGGAGAAATGGCAAATGGAGTTTAATCTGACCAAATGTGAGGTGCTGCATTTTGGAAGGTCAAATGTAAGGGGAAAATATACAATTGATAATTTGGTCCTGAACCGCATTGATGTACAGAGTGATTGAGGATTCACAGTCCTTGATTCCCCGATCTTGGATAAAAGGCTGTGCATTCACCCCATCTATTTACCTCGTGATTTTTACATTTTTACAAAATCACACCTCCCCCTCCTGCGCTCAAAGAAATAGCCCAAACTCTCCCTCAGGCCCTCAAATCTTGACATCATCATCGTAAAAGGATGAGGGGTTGGACAGATTTGGATGGTTGTCCTGGAATGCTAGATGTTGTGGGGTGACCTGACAGATTAATTATGAGAGGTATAAATACAGACAGAATCCCAGGATGGAAAAATCAAATACTCCAGGATACAGCTTTAATGTGCAAGGGGCAACGTGTGCAGATATGCAGGGTATGTTTTTTACACAGAGGGTTGTGAGTGCCTAGAACGTACTGCCAAGTGTGGTGGTTCAAGCAGATACATTCGTAGCTTATAAGATACTTTTTTGATAGGCATATGGAAATACATTTGAATGGAGGAATATGGATTATGTGCAGGCATCATGCTTGGCACATTGTGGGCCGACGGTCCTGCTCTCATCTGAACCGTTCTCTGCTCGATGTTGTCACGTACCGTAGCTCATGTGCAATTATACAAGTATACATTTAACCATATAACCATATAACAATTACAGCACGGAAACAGGCCTTCTCGGCCCTTCCAGTCCGTGCCGACCATTTATTTCCCCTCAGCCTTTTATCCCATCTACCTGCACTCAGACCATACCCCTCCATTCCCTTCCCGCCCATATACCTATCCACTTTAC
Organism: Raja brachyura; assembly: GCA_963514005.1. Next base: position 1,727,128 of record OY740809.1, read on the forward strand.
TTTTAAATGTTAAAATCGATCCTGCCTCCACCACTTCTGCTGGAAGATCATTCCACACAGCCACCACTCTCTGAGTAAAGAAGTTCCCCCTCATGTTACCCCTAAACTTCTGTCCCTTAATTCTCACGTCATGTTTGAATCTTTCATACCCTAAATGGGAAAAGCTTATCGACGTCAACTCTGTCTATCCCTTTCATCATTTTAAAGACCTCAATCAAGTCCCCCCTTAACCTTCTGTGCTCCAAAGAATAAATACCTAACTCGTTCAACCTTTCTCTGTAACTTAGTTGTTGGAACCCAGGCAACATTCTAGTAAATCTCCTCTGTACTCTGTCTATTTTGTTGACATCCTTCCTATAATTAGGCGACCAAAATTGTACACCATACTCCAGAATTGGTCTCACCAATGCCTTGTACAATTTTAACATTACTTCCCTACTCCTATATTCAATGCTCTGATTTATAAAGGCCAACACACCAAAAGCTTTATTTACCACCCTATCTACATGCGATTCCACCTTCAGGGAACTATGCACAGTTATTCCTAGGTCCCTCTGTTCCACAGCATTCCTCAATTCCCTTCCATTTACTATTTAGTGGCCCAGATAGTAGATTTATTGTTCCTTTCATTTCAATTTTTGTCTCACCCTATTATTACACCAACAAACACAACCACCAGCATTTTGCTTGTGGAGTTACAAAAAGAATAACCTCGTTGTGTTGCTGGGTTGACCACGCCACTTCAATATCTTTTTTCTGCCTTAAATTTCAGAAGAAAATCTATTTATATGTCCCCTCGGGCTGTCCCAAAATGATTCAAAGACCAGCTTGTCCAACATTCAGTCACTGCGGTTATCTTGGCATGAAGGCAATGAGCGTGATTTTAGGAGCGTGATTTGATGGTTGTAACAGGAACAAACCTGTCAATGAAATGATCATTACACCAGGAAATTGGTTGGTTACCTTGGATTATGAACATGTGTCAACAAGCCAGAACTCCATAAATACTGCCAGTGAAAAGGTCACAATTATGCAACTTTTTAAATGTATTCAGAAATCAGTGTTCTATTGGGACCTCACTGTATAAATCACTAAAAATCAATAATATTGTTATTTCACACATGAGGTTTAAGTACCTGTAAATTTACAATGGCTTACCAAGCCACAATTACCACATGAAAGTCTTTCTAACAATTAAGAATTTAATTTAATATGTGAATTTTCCTTTCTGCACATTCAGTTTAATATATTTTTGAGATACAGTGTGGAAACAGACCTTTCTGCCCACTGAGTCAATGCCAACCATGAAACATAGAAAATAGGTGCAGGAGGAGGCCATTCGGCCCTTCGAACCAGCACCGCCATTCATTGTAATCATGGCTGATCGTCCCGAATCAATAACCCGTGCCTGCCTTCTCCCCATATCCCTTGATTCCACTAGCCCCTAACTACAACTCCATCTAACTCTCTCTTAAATCCATCCAGTGACTTGGCCTCCACTGCCCTCTGCGGCAGGTAATTCCACAAATTCACAAATCTCTGGGTGAAAATGTTTTTTCTCACCTCAGTCTTAAATGGCTTCCCCTTTATTCCAAGATTGTGCCCACTGGTTCTCGACTCGCCCAACATTGGGAACATTTTTCCTGCATCTAGCTTGTCCAGTTCTTTTATCTATATTACTAAAAGTAAGATGTTGACGGACTGTGATTTGATTTCCGAGAGAACGCCACCACTTATGGTCGTCATTTTTGGTCACCTCGCTCAGAGCCCCCCTCCGCCGGACCGGACCAGAGGAATTTTCCCATCAATGAAAAATCAGAGAGACATTAATGTTTTTTAAAAATTGCCATTGTCTCTGCTGCCCCTGCTGGTGGGAGGGGGAGGGACTATAAAACCCGGAAGTGGTGTGCCTCACTCAGTCTCTGCAAGATGGAGGAAGCCAGAGGGTCACATCTCCCTGAACACATGTCTACTCAACTGTGAGTGCCCTTAATGTGGTTTGAAAATGAAAATATGAAAATATGGTTGGTTTGAAGTAAAAAGACACTGCCTGCAAATGGTTGTTTGGGGGATTTGGGTTGACGTAAAAAGGCACTACCTGCAAATGGTTGTTTGGAAGGTTTGGGTTAAAGTAAAAAGGCACTGCCTGCAAATGGTTGTTTGGGGGGGGGGGGGGGGGGGGGGTTTGGGTTGAAGTAAATAGACACTGCCTGCAAATGGTTGTTGGGGGTTTAGGTTGAAGTAAAAAGGCACTGCCTGCAAATGGTTGTTGGGGGATTTGGGTTGAAGTAAAAAGGCACTGCCTGCAAATGGTTGTTGGGGGGTTTGGGTTGAAGTAAAAAGGCACTGCCTGCAAATGGTTGTTTGGGGGGTTTGGGTTGAAGTGAAAATACACTGCCTGCAAATGGTTGTTTGGGGGGTGGGGGTGGGTTCAAGTAAAGAGGCACTGCCTGAAAATGATTGTTTGGGGGATTTGGGTTGAAGTGAAAAGGCACTGTCTGCAAATGGTTGTTTGGGGGGTTTGAGTTGAAGTGAAAAGGCACTGCCTGCAAATGGTTGTTTGGGGGATTTGGGTTGAAGTGAAAAGGCACTGCAAATGGTTGTTTATCTAAACTTGACAACTTCCTATTTGCACTATATTGATTATAGATAAAAACTACCGGTTACGGCTGTGATTTTTGGCCATCTTACTCAGTCCCCCTCTGCTCATCGGGTGCAGAGGATTCTTCCCATCAATGAAAAACAAAAGTGTTGTTAGTGTTTAAAAAATGTTGAGAATCTCCCTCTTGTCAATCACGCCATGAAGACCACACCTTTTCCGGTGGGAGGGGGAGGGATTAAAAACCCGGAAGTGTGGGTGTGGCTCAGTCTCTGCATGATGGGGGAGGGAGGGGTCATGAATCTGTCTGAGCTGTGAATCAACTGAACACACTGAATGTCTACTGAACTTTGAGTGTGGTGTTTTGTGTGGTTTTATGGTGGTTTCACCCTGCTTGAAAAAGTATGAAACTGCATTTAAATGTGGTGGCCTTGCACCCTGCATGATATGGTATGAAACTGCATTAGAATGTGGTGGCCTTGCACCCTGCTTGAAGTGGTAGGAAACTGAACCTGAATTTGGTGGCCTTGCACCCTGCTTGAAGTGGTATCAAACTGCACTTGAATTTTGTGGCCTTGCACCCTGCTCAACGAGGTAAGAAACTGCACTTGAATTTGGTGGCTTTGCACCCTACTTGAAATAGTAGGAAAATGGATATGAATTTGGTGGCGTTGCACTCTACTTGAAATGAAATTTCAAGGAGTAGCCATGAGTCAACTGCCAGCCCACCAGCCATGAGTGAGCTGCCAGCACATCAGGCTTGAGGGACTGAGCTGCCACCCCAAGAATCCATTTGGCCCACAATGTCCATACTAGCCCTCTAGAGACCAGTGCTCCCTGCAGCCAACAACACCCATACCAGCGCTAAACAAAGCCCCCCCACCAATATTGGAATTGGTGGAGAGGTGGAATATTGCGTTGGGGGTCCATACCTCCCATGTGAACGTGGGACCCAACAGGTCCCACTTAGTCTAGTAATTTTATGTGTTTCTATAAGATTCCCCTTGACCTTCTAAACCATATAACAATTACAGCACGGAAACAGGCCTTCACGGCCCTTCCAGTCCGTGCTGACCATTTATTTTCCCCTAGTCCCATCTACCTGCACTCAGACCATACCCCTCCATTCCCTTCCTGTCCATATACCTATCCACTTTACTTTTAAATGTTAAAATCGATCCTGCCTCCACCACTTCTGCTGGAAGATCATTCCACACAGCCACCACTCTCTGAGTAAAGAAGTTCCCCCTCATGTTACCCCTAAACTTCTGTCCCTTAATTCTCATGTCATGCCCTCTTGTTTGAATCTTCTTTAAAAAAGGAGGGAGAGAGAAAGCGGGGAATTACAGACCAGTTAGTCTAACATCGGTAGTGGGGAAACTGCTAGAGTCAGTTATTAAAGATGGGATAGCAGCGCATTTGGAAAGTGGTGAAATCATTGGACAAAGTCAGCATGGATTTACGAAAGGTAAATCATGTCTGACAAATCTGATAGAATTTTTCGAGGATGTAACTAGTAGAGTGGATAAGGGAGAACCAGTGGATGTGTTATATCTAGACTTTCAGAAGGCTTTCGACAAGGTCCCGCATAAGAGATTAGCATACAAACTTAAAGCACACGGTATTGGGGGTTCAGTATTGATGTGGATAGAGAACTGGCTAGCAGACAGGAGGCAAAGGGTAGGAGTAAACGGGTCCTTTTCAGAATGGCAGGCAGTGACTAGTGGGGTGCCGCAAGGCTCAGTGCTGGGACCCCAGCTATTTACAATATATATTAATGATTTGGACGAGGGAATTCAATGCAACATCTCCAAATTTGCAGATGATACCAAGCTGGGGGGTATAGTTAGGTGTGAGGAGGATGCTTGGAGGCTGCAGGGTGATTTGGATAGGCTGAGTGAATGGGCAGATGCATGGCAGATGCAGTACAATGTGGATAAATGTGAGGTTATCCACTTTGGTGGCAAAAACATGAGGGTAGACTATTATCTGAATGGTGGCAGATTAGGTAAGGGGGAGATGCAACGAGACCTGGGTGTCATGGTACACCAGTCATTGAAAGTAGGCATGCAGGTGCAGCAGGCAGTGAAGAAAGCAAATGGTATGTTAGCATTCATAGCGAAAGGATTTGAGTATAGGAGCAGGGAGGTTCTACTGCAGTTGTACAGGGTTTTGGTGAGGCCACACCTGGAGTACTGCGTACAGTTTTGGTCTCCAAATCTGAGGAAAGACATCCTTGCCATAGAGGGGGTACAGAGAAGATTCACCAGACTGATTCCTGGGATGTCAGGACTTTCATATGAGGAAAGATAGGATAGACTCGGTTTGTACTCGATGGAATTTAGAAGATTGAGGGGGGATCTTATAGAAACCTACAAAATTCTTAAGGGGTTGGACAAGCTAGATGCTGGAAGATTGTTCCCGATGTTGGGGGAGTCCAGAACAAGGGGTCACAGTCTAAGGATAAGGGGGAATTCCTTTAGGACCGAAATGAGGAAAACATTCTTTACACAGAGAGTGGTGAGTCTCTGGAATTCTCTGCCACAGAAGGTAGTTGAGGCCAGTTCATTGGCTATATTTAAGAGGGCGTTAGATGTGGCACTTGTGGCTAAAGGGATCAGGGGGTATGGAGAGAAGGCAGGTACGGGATACTGAGTTGGATGATCAGCCATGATCACATTGAATGGCGGTGCAGGCTCGAAGGGCCGAATGGCCTACTCCTGCACCTATTTTCTATGTTTCTATGTTTCCCTAATTAGCACCTGCGGAGTTACTCCAGCACTCTGTGTCCCCATGTGTACTAACCAGCAGATGCAGTTTATGGTTTCAAAATATAGATGATGTCATGCACATGCAATGCTGCCAAGCTTTACCAAGAGAAATTGTTCCACAGAGTTGTGAAATGCATTTGACATTGGCACTCTCAGCCCAACCATCTCTATTGTACTAAAACTCTTCCCTTTGTTCTTAGCATTCTAAATGTCTGTGTGGGCCAGGGTTGTGTTGGCTTTTCATCTCCTTTATTTATATCTTCTTCCAAACGCTTGGCCACAGCCTTCCCATTTTCACACATGCTACTCACATTTTCTCCGCCGACAGGATACATATCTTCCCGTCGCATTCCAACCTATATTTCTGAAGTTCTAAAAGTTTTAATAATTTATTTTTTTCAGTGGGAGACTCAACAAAACATAACAAATACTTTATTAATCCCCTTATTCAGGGAAATTCAGATGTCCTTGCAGCACACTAATAAAAATACAACATAGCATTAAAGAAATTTAACATTAAAACATAAAAACATCCCCCCACAATGGTTCCCACTGTGGGGGAAGTCCAGTCCCCATCCCAATGTCCGCCCAAAGTAGTCGGGCCTATTGAGGCCTCCACAGTCACCGCTACGGAGGCCCGATGTTTCTGGCTGTTTTCACTGGGTGATGGTACTCCGGCGTCAGTAGACCCTCTCAGCAGCTTGGGGTGCCAGGAACAGCCGCCGCCTCCTTACCGGAGACCGCGATTTCCAAGCCAACAAGCCGCGCTGGATGGAGCTCCACACACTAGCGAATTCGGCGAGAGATCCCAGGCTCCGCAAATGTAAAGTTCAGCACCGCCGCCTGCTGCTGGCCGCTCCACAGACTCGCGGCTCCGCAATGTCTTGCAGCACTTCCCATTGATGATGTCACAGTGCCATCTCACAGACGTCCAATCACAATGGATCTCATTTACAACTGACATCACTATGGGACAGGGGTGGAAGAATGAAAGCTTCAAGTGGTCCGCCCTGTTTTGATGAATTTTCTCCGCCGACAGGATACATATCTTCTCGTCGCATTCCAACCTATATTTCTGAAGTTCTAAAAGTTTTAATAATTTATTTTTTTCAGTGGGAGACTCTTAACAAAACATAACAAATACTTTATTAATCCCCTTATACATAGTGTGCACAATCAAATATTAAATAGAACAGTTTGTTCCCCCCCACCGCCTTCCCTCTCTACCCCCCCCTCCCTCTCTACCCCCCCCTCCCTCTCTACCCCCCCTCCCTCTCTACCCCCCCCCTCCCTCTCTACCCCCCCCCTCCCTCCCTCCTTTTCTGCCCTCCTCCCTCTACCCCCCCGCTCCCTCTCTGTCCCCTCCTCCCTTTCAACCACCCATCCCGCTCTACCCCACCTTCTCTCTTGGGTGGCAAGTATTGAGACCTATGGGCGAGTGGTGGAACATTGCGTTTGAGAACCAGTCCTCCTGTGACGCTGCGCCCCTCTCTGCCCCCCCTCCCTCTCTGCCCCCCCTCCCTACCCGCCCCCCCTCCCTACCCCTCTCCCTCTAGCACCCCACCCTCTAGGGAGTGGTGAGTATTGGGACCTATGGATGAGTGGTGGAGTATTGCATTCTGGGACCAGCCCTCACCTGTGATGCTGCCCCCCAACCCCTCCCTCTCTACCCCTTTCCCCCTCTGTCTTGACCCTATCCCTCTCCCCATCCTTCTGCCCCCCTCCCTCTCTACTCCCCCTCTTTGCCCACAATCCCCCTCTGCCCATCCTCCCTCTCAGCCCCCGCCTCTCTGCTCCTCCCCCCCCCCCCCCTCTCTAGGGAGTGGTGAGTATTGAGAACTATGGTGAGTGGTGGAGTATTGCTTTTGGGGACCAGTCGTCCCCGCCGCCCCTCCACCCCTCAATCTCTACCCCCCCTCTCTACTCCTCTCCCCTCCATCTATCCTCCCTTTCTACCCCCTCTTTCCACTCACCCTTCCTCTCTACTCTCCACCCCCTCTAGCCATGCCTGTGCAGTTGGGGGCTATGTGTGAGTGGATAGGGCGGGGGATGGGGAAAAGGAGCAAATTATTAAAATAATATCAAGGGTAGTGTGGGTGACACCGCAGGCTGCACCCCCCCCCCCCCCCCCGCAACTACGTGTTGACGGGATGGGAAAAAATGACATACAGTGACAGTTAAGAATGATACATAAAACATTAAACATTAATAATAAAACATTATTGATTAAATATGTGGATGCATGAGCATACCAGAGCAAAAGGAAGCTACAGATTTTTGGTTATTGAGTAGAGCTACTACTCGTGGGAAAAACAACTGTTTTTATGCCTGGCTGTGGCAGCTTGGACAGTCCAGAGTCGCCTTCCAGAGGGAAGTAATTCAAAGAGTTTGCTGTTTCATAGAGTAATACTGCTTTACCTGCTATAGTGCAACTCATAGGGGGCGTCATTAAACAACCTCACAATGATAATCACAACTTGACTCAGGAGATGATTCTCTTTGATCAAGTTACTTTGCTGCTGGACTATGATACCCCCACACCCCTCTCCATGGTACCAACCACCCAAGCTCACAGCATACACCTGCAGCTCAGTCCTCAGATTTGCTACCACTCACAATCTAACTTCTCAACGCCACACCATGATCCTACGATCCCTAGCACTAGAGCATATGATCTCTTGATCCCATTTCACAAACCACTGGTCCAAATATGAATTGACCCCCTCCCCCTCCCAACCATAACCCCCCCCCCCCTTTATTCAGGATGCATTTTAACATGACAGGAGATTACCTGCCTGAACCATGACCATCCAGTGAATTAGTGATCCCCCCCCATTGCCCACCGATGTCATCCATCATTCAGCCTGCGTTCCCCCTTCCAATCCTCAATCAACCCTTCCTCCATTATGGATTTACAGTGGTACAGCTGTCTGTGCAGAGTTTGTACATTCTCCCCGTAGCCTGCATGATTTTTCTCCAAGGTCTTCAGTTTCCACCCACACTCCAAAGACGTACAGTTTTGTAGGTTAATTGACTTGTTATAAATGTAAATTGTCCCTAGTGCGTGTCGGATAGTGTTAGTTTGGAAGGATCACTGGTCAGCTCAGACTCAGTGGGCTGAAGAGCCTTTTTCCGAGCTGTATCTCTAAACTAATCTAAAAACAAGACAAAAAAAAGTCTGTGTAACCCACAAAAAGTCATCTCTTCCTCTTGCAGCTCCAGCCTCTGCCTTATCCGTTTTGTTGCATATTCTGTATGTTGGTGTAGTCCACAGCATCATTGCCCTGCTCTCCGAGTACTGTTAGATGCCCAAGGTTGGCATTGGCAGTTCTGGCAGCAACAGATTGACTGGCGTCGGTGATGTTGACCAATTTCTTGACCAGATTTTCTTAAACTGACTAAATTTACATGATCTTCGGTAAATATTTTGGAGAAAAGTGGAGCAGCATATTTTTAAGTCTTGAAGGCAAAGGTTGATGAAATATCCACATGCTGTTGGAATGCCTTCAATTCCATTTCTCACTGCAGATAATAATATAACCAACAGCATTTGTAATTACAGGAGTTCTGTATTATGGATGATTTGAATAATTCTCTCACCTGGAAACAGCCCAAATGTGGTAGTTTGTTGTAGACAGGTAATATGGACAATTTTATTGTTGGGTTAGTTTGTAAATTAGGTTCTGGAGTTGGACCAACATCTAACCACATAACATCTCCAACTGTGATGCAAATATTGTCAGTTTGTGCTGCAATAATGCTTGCAATACGCAAAAAAGCAGGTGTCTTAAGTTTCTCCTGGAACAATATTTAGTTTAGGGATACAGAGTGGAGACAGGCCCTTCGGCCCATTGAGTCCACACTGACCAACAATCGCTCATTCACACTAGTTTTATCCTACACACTTCTTCTTGCATATGGCGTGCACAGCCTAAATTTGTAGGTTAACTTGTTCTCTTTGATCTGTTTGTGCACGTCGGGTTGAATGCTTTAGTCGAAACAGGATGGACCACATGAGGTTTGCAATCTCCCACCCCATCCTACACACAATTTACAGAATACAATACTATGCTACTTTATTAGCCAAGTATGTTTTGCAACATATGAGGAATTTTACTTCGGAGTCACGTGAGTGACTACGTGAAGACACCGCCAGCACGCATGCACGACATATCATCGATCGCATTGCGGAAGCAACAGTCAAGAGGAGCACCGCTCCTCCAGCGTAAGTTTTAAAAACTTACTGAAGGTAAGTCTTACCATCCTGGTGGGTGTACTTTGTTTCAGAAAGAAGCAGCACCATGGAGTCGTGTAAATCTAAGAGAGCAACGGCAAAAACCGTTGCTGTTGAAAGCAGCCAGCAGCGTGCCATCTCTCCTGAGCTGCAGGTGCTGCCAGCAACTCCCGACTTCTCACTGCAACAGACCGCAGGTTCGCCGTGGTCCAGTGGCAAAGCCATCCGGAAGTCGGACAGGACCGTTGACTCGGCTGGGTCTTTCCCGCATGGAGCGGATGGTGGAGCAGTTGCGGTGTCACGGTGGGTCTCCTCGCAGGAGCCAGGCTGTTTACAAAGTTATTAAAACCAGCTTTAGCTTACCTAAGGAAACATAACCATATCGTCATGGCTTTCCTTGATGATATTCTCATTGTAGGTGAGAATTTGGAGATGGCTACATTGGCAGTATCAGCCACAAAACAACTTTTTCAAAAATTGGGATTTATCATACATCCAGATAAATCAAAATTGGAACCCTCCACTACCATGGATTATTTGGGGTTCACTATTGACTCTGTTCAAATGTCCATCACGTTGCCACCAAACAAAGTGACGGACTTGATAGAAGCGTGCAGAAGCATCACTGGCATCAGGGAACCATCCATTCGGCAATTAGCCAGAGTGATTAGGAAATTAGTGGCTGCATTCCGAGCAGCACAATTTGGATGACTCCATTATCAAAACCTTCAAAGAGCAAAAAATTTTAGCACTCAAAAATCATGCAAGCCATTTCGATACGCCTATGAAACTACCAGGGAAAGCAAAATCAGAATTAAACTGGTGGATAAAAAATGCTCAGCATTGTTCTAACCCCATCACTATCATAAATCCCTTGGTTACATTACAGACTGATGCCAGTGCTAAAGGTTGGGAGCAACTAATACCACCACAAGTTGTGGTGGCAGATGGAGTGCACAAGAATTAACCCCGTTTAAAGCACCAGGGATTAATTATCTAGAAATGCTGGGAGCATTTCATGGACTCGGGGCCTACTGCTCAGCTATGCACCAGTTGCATGTACGGTTACAAATTGAAAATACCACAGTGGTGGCCTATATTAATCATATGGGTGGAATAAAGTTGATATCATGTGATGAATTGGCTAATAATGTCTGGCACTGGTGTCTGTAAAGAGAGATTTGGATCTCAGCCACTTACCTTCCAGGTAAGCTAAATACAGGTCACGTAAATTCAACGACAACATTGAATGGATGTTGGATTGGAAAGTGTTTACAGATATTATAGAATGGTATGGGACACCAGATATCGACCTTTTTGCATCCAGACTAAATCACCAACTACCAACATATGTTGCTTGGGAACCAGACCCAGGGGCAGCAGCGATGGACGCTTTCTCGCTGCATTGGGGGATTTGTTTTGCTATGCATTTCCCACCTTCTGCCTCATCAGTCGGGTCTTACAGAAAATTAAACAAGACTCCGCAACGGGTATTTTGGTTGTTCCCAACTGGCCTATCCAACCATGGTTCCCAGCAGTACAAAAGATGGCCTCAGAACCCTGCATCTGGATAAACAAACGGCCGAGTTTGTTGGTACACCCTGTGACAGGGGATAGTCATCTGTGCCATGACCGCATGAACTTGTTAATTTGCAAATTCTGAACAGGCCATTTCTGGGATACGGACTCTCCGACAGGACAATCTCAGCGTCGTGCAGGGAGTCCACCAGAAGACAGTACCTGACATGTCAGGAAATAGGAAGTGTTCTGCACCAGGCCGAACACTACATATGACTCAGCCACCATCACTGAAGTGCTGGAGTTTCTGGCCACCCTTCATTTCGATGAAGGATTGAGTTACAGTGCCATTAATTGTGCAAGGAGTGCCCTATCTAATTATCTGGGCAGAGGGAGTGATCACCTGGCTATAGGATCATACCCACTCGTATCCAAACTAATGAGGAGTATATTTAACTCAAACCCCCCCCCAGGCCCAGATACACCCATACTTGGGACATAGGCATGGTTTTAACTATGTTACAAGGATGGATACCCATATCGGGGCTCACTCTGGACAAACTTACATATAAGATGGTAATGATTATGGCACTTGTATCAGCACAATGGATCCAGTCCTTACACAAACTAAGTATGGATGCCATGTATCTCACAAATGGCAAAATAACTTTTCTAATACAGGAGTTACTTAAACAAGACCGACCCAGTTCCTCTGGGCAAAAATTAGAGTTTCTGGCCTATCCTGCAGATAGTCGGCTCTGCATTGTGACATATATTTTGCGATATATAGAAGTCACCAAGACTCTTAGGGGCACAGAGAGAGCTTTACTCATAAGCCATAAATGCCCTCACCAAAAGGTCACAGTGCAAACCATATCCAGATGGTTAAGGGCGGTATTAGGTGCAGCAGGGTTAGATACTAATGTTTTCAAATCTCACTCCACCAGGGCTGCATCTACATTGGCGGCTAGGATGATGGAAGATCCTATGGACCACATCCTTGCCACAGTGGGTTGGAGCAAAGAACAGACTTTTCAACACTTTTATAATAAACCCGTGGCCACTCCCGACACGTTTGCAGGAAAAAAATTAAGTTCTGTTAAAAAAATTACTCAATGTGGGGCATATTATTTCAGGTATGAATAAATGCCTTCTTTGTTTTTCAGCACAGAGTCATGTCTGAAATACATTTATCCTCCTTTCCTAGCATGGCAGTGTGTGAGCATGGACTCGTTCCAGGGCATGAAATCACAGAGCTATGTGAAATCTTCACATAGTCACTCACGTGACTCCGAAGTAAAATAGTAAGATTAAATGAGAACTTACCAGTTTGAAGTTTGATCTTTATTTTATGAGGAGTTACGATGAGGGATTACGTGCCCTCCGCTCCCAAATTCTCTATTATAAAGTTCAGCTGGTATGGAAGTTCTCTCTTATCTTACTATATTACTCTGGTATCTGTGATTTCACACCATTGCTTTAAAGAATGTCGCACATGTGTGCTGGCGGGGTCTTCACGTAATCCCTCACGTAACTCCTCATAAAATAAAGATCAAACTTCTAACTGGTAAGTTCTCATTTAATCTTACTATTCCATTTGCCAAGTCAGTCAAACAAATAAAAAGCAACGGAACACACAAAATACATTTTAGCATAAACATTCACCACAGTGACTACTCTGCATTCCTCACTGTGATGGAAGGCGAAAAACAGTTCAATCTCTTCCCTTCTTTGTTCTCCCATGGTCGGGGGCCTCGAGCTTTCCGTGGACAGGACGATCTTGACTCTTGTAACCGGCAGCATTTGGGCCCTCCGCATAGTGGCGATCAGCTCCTGCATCGGGGGATGTCAACTCTCCGTGCCGGCGATCGGACCCTGGGTCAGGGTCGGACACTGGTCGAATCTCTGTATCATTGGAGTTTCCCCGACTCGGCCTCTCCTGAGACTGCGAGCTCTCGATGGTAAAGTAATCTAAAAGCCATGGGTTAAGGCAATTTACTTACAAACCGGAACATTTCTGGAATGTGGGAGTCAAGTCAAGTTTTATTTGTAACTTGCACATACATGTGGATAGCTAATATTATTCCACTTTTCAAGAAAGGAGCGAGAGAGAAAACTGGGAATTACAGACCAGTTAGCCTGACTTTGGTGGTGGGAAAGATGCTGGAGTCAATTATTAAAGAGGTAATAATGGAGCATTTGGATAGCTGTAAAAGGATTAGTCCAAGTCAACATGGATTTATGGAAGGAAAATCATGCTTGAGTAATCTTCTGGAATTTTTTGAGGATGTGATCAGTAAACTGGATGAAAGAGTGCCAGTGGATGCAGTGTATCTAGACTTTCAGAAAGCCTTTGATAAGGTCCCACACGGGAGACTGGTGACTAAAATTAGAACACATGGTATAGGTTGTAGGGTGTTGACATGGATAGAAAATTGGTTGGCAGACAGGAAGCAAAGAGTAGGAGTGAACAGGTCCTTTTCAGAATGGCAGGCAGTGCCGAGTGGAGTACCACAAGGCTCGGTGTTGGGGCCGCAACTGTTTACCATACATATTAATGATTTGGAAGAGGGAATTAGGAGCAACATTAGCAAGTTGGCAGATGACACAAAACTGGGTGGCAGTGTGAACTGTGAAGAGGATGTTAGGAGGTTGCAGGGGGACCTGGACAGGTTGAGTGAGTGGGCAGATGCGTGGCAGATGCAGTATAATATAGATAAATGTGAGGTTATCCACTTTGGCCGCAAAATCAAGGGGGGCAGATTATTATCTCAATGGGGTTAGGTTAGGTAAGGGGGAGGTACAGCAAGACCTGGGTGTCCTTGTACACCAGTCACTGAAAGTTGGCGTGCAGGTACAGCAGGCAGTGAAGAAAGCTAATGGAATGTTGTCCTTCATAACAAGAGGATTTCAGTACAGGAGTAAAGAGGTTCTTCTACAGTTGTATCGGGCTCTGGTGAGACCACATCTGGAGTATTGTGTACAGTTTTGGTCTCCTAATTTGAGGAAGGACACCCTTGTGATTGAGGTAGTGCACGTAGGTTCACGAGATTGATCCCTGGGATGGCGGGACTGTCATACAAGGGAGGATTGAAAAGACTAGGCTTGTATTCACTGGAGTTTAGAAGGATGAGGGGGTATCTTATAGAAACATATAAAATAATAAAAGGACTGGACAAGCTAGATGCAGGAAAAAAGTTCCCAATGTTGGGAGAGTCCAGAACCAGGGGCCACAGTCTAGGAATAAAGGGGAGGCCATTTAAGACTGTGGTGAGAAAAAACTTTTTTACCCAGAGAGTTGTGAATTTATGGAATTCCCTGCCACAGAGGGCAGTGGAGGCCAAATCACTGGATGGATTTAAGAGAGAGTTGGATAGAGCTCTAGGGGCTAGTGGAGTCAAGGGATATGGGGAGAAGGCAGGCACGGGTTATTGATAGTGGACGATCAGCCATGATCACAATAAATGGTGGTGCTGGCTCGAAGGGCCGAATGGCCTGCTCCTGCATGTATGTCCTATGTCCTATGTCCCTATGTCCCTATAAAGTGCAAGTGAAATGAATTTGCCAGCAGGGGTCCAATAAAAAAGAACACAATACACAATAAAAATGTAACAGAAACATCCACCACAACATTCATCGCTGTGGTGGAAGGCACAACATTTGGCCAAAATGCTTTGCTCCTTACCCTCCCACACCACCCCCCACACAGGACACACAGAGAGACATTAAAAACACACATTAAGACACACTAAAAAAACAAAAAAAGTAGAAAACTAACATGCTGTTGGCAGGGCCGCTGGCTCGCAGCGCCCCCACCAAGGAAACCAAAGCAGTCATCTAGAGACGGTACAAACTCCACACAGACAGCATCCGAGGTCAGGATGGAACCCGGGTCTTTGGCACTGCGCTGTAAGGCAACAACTCTACCGCTGTGTCACCTGTGCAACTTTTTATTATTTCCTGATCTTTCATGATTTTCTTCTCTCAGCGAATACAAAACTTGTAAAATTAGTCTTTCATCATTATTAATTAATTAATATAATAATTAATTCCCAAATTAGTCCTATGCGTCTTTGTTTGGCCCATGTCCCTCTAAACTCATAATGGAGTGGTTGAGAAGATGGAATCACAGAGAGTTACAGTATAGTCAGTGTGGACTTTGTGGGCCAAAGGATCTTTTTCCATGCTGTACCTCTGAACTAAACTTAGGGTGGCACAGTGGCGCACTGGTAGTGTCGCTGCCTTACAGCGCCAGAGATATTGGTTCAATCCCGACTATGGTTACTGTCTCTATGAAGGTTTTACATCCTTCCCGTGATCTGCATGGGTTTCCTCCCACACTCCAAAGACATACAGGTTTGTCGGCTAACTGTTTTGGTAAAATTGTAATTTGTCCTTTGTGTGTGCAGGAGAGTGTTAGTGCGTGGGGATCACTGGTTGGTGCGGATTCGGTGGGCTAAAGGATCTTTTCTGTGCTGTATCTCTAAATCTAAACCAACAAACGAAACTTAACTGAACTAACCACCTTCTAATTCTGTGGCCTGCACCACTTGGAAGATTAATGACAGTAAGCTATGAGGAATAACATTGGGGTGCACACACAAATCATACTGATAGGGCCCGACCTGCCATCTGTAATTGATTCCACATTGTTACCGATCTACAATCATTGTTGGAGCTTGTCTATTGTTTTGACAATATCCCGTGAAACAACGCATGGGCAGTAACTGCTGCACTACTATTGACGGTGTAAGCCATAACATTTAATAAAAATTCATGCCCGTTCAGACATAAATATTAGGACACATTTAACAAAGTGTACATGAACATGCATGCACATGGTACATGCTGCTGTTTTAAGGTAATTTTGGATTTCATTAACAATAAACAGACTATCCCATTACATTGAAAGGGAGATGTGATTTAGCGCATGCCAGAGTTTCTAATATCACACAAGGGAACTATTCACAAAATATTTGAACAAAGAAAAAGTCTGAAATCTGTCAGCAGCACCTATGCAGATATTAGGATCATGACGATTGTGTAAGTACATTGAATGTAGGTCAAGGGTGAAACAATGTAGACTCAGAAATATTGAGCCAGTATCCCCTGTGTCCTAAGTGCCTCTTCCTTTGGCCAGCCCTGGAGATGAAGGAAATCTGGAGTAGCCATGAGAAGAGCAGTGAGTCACATGTTTGTATAATTTAGCCGTATTACACATTGCTGACATCTGCATTCAATTTAGCCCATATTTTGAAGTTAGGGGGATTGATTAACATTGATCACTTCATTCAAAGAAAGTCCTCAACAGTAGCCTGTACGGGCAGATGGGAAAGGTCATATTGGTAATATGATGCCACATAGCATCAGTTTGAAGGTTAACATCACAAGCCATTACTTTTCCAGCTAAATCACCACAGAACCAACATGCAACAATTTCCATGTAGTGGTTAGTTAACCGGCTAGGAAACTACAAATGAGCAGTGCTTGAGAACTCTGATACGATTGAATAACTAGGGGTGGCACGGTGGCGCAGATGTAGAGTTGCTGCCTTACAGCGCCAGAGACCCGGGTTTGATCCGGACTATGGGTGCCGTCTGTACAAAGTTTATACATTCTTCCTGTGACCCACGTGGTTTCCTCAGGAGCTCCGGTTCCCTCCCACTTTCCAAAGACGTACAGGTATGAGGGTTAATTGGCTTTGGTAAAATTGTAAACTGCCCCTAGTGTGTAGGATAATGCTAGTGTATGGGGTGAGCACTGGTCATACAGACTTGGTGGGCTGAAGGGCCTGTTTCCACACAAGTTATAGATGCAATTCAAAACAAGGCTTTGCTTTAGTTGTGCAACACTGGTTCAAGGATTGCAAGGCAATGGATGAAGGCAGAGAATCTCACAATGAGAACTTACCAGTTTGAAGTTTGATCTTTATCTTATGAGGAGTCGAGTTGAAGGACTACGTGAAGAACCCCGTACAGCTGTTCGTGCGTCAATCTTCAAAGCAACGGTGTGAAATCACAGCTAATAGTAACTGAAGTATAATGGTAAGATAACAAAGAGTAGAACTACCAGATGAAATCTATGAGGGCTGGGAGCAGAGGGCACGTAGTCCCTCAACTCGACTCCTCATAAAATAAAGATCAAACTTCAAACTGGTAAGTTGTCATTTAATCTTACTATTTTACTTTGGAGTCACATGAGTGACTACGTGAAGATTTTGAAGCTCTGTGATTTCATGCCGTGTGAAATGAGTATACACAACCACAGCTGCCTCATTGACAAATGAAGGGAAAACATTCATAATGTATATAGTAATAACATAGATGTAAAACATGGTGATGCTGTTTAAATGAAACAATAATATTTCCATCTCTCACCCAGATGGAAAATATAACCAGAACATAGAGTTAATAAATACTCCTGGTTCAGCAATGGGTCATTACAGATGTTTGGAGATTCATTCGATGGACCATGCTCCAGCCGTAACAATGTGACCCAGCGGAGCATAAATACCCTTGCTGCTGATGTTGTAGCAGCCCTGGTGGATTGAGATCTGGAAACAGAATCCATTCGTACATAACATAACTCAGTTTTTTTCATCTGGAATGGTCTGAACAATAAATTCTCCCAAAGACATGGGATGCATTGTCGCCGAGACTATGAAACCTTGCTCGTTCCAATAGCTTGTGCTTCGCTCTCCAGGTTACACCTATGGAAAAGTCTTACCTGAATAGAATGTAATGTCCCCCGAGAGCAGTGTTCATTGCATATGTGTTTGGGATGGTAACTTTCTTGCCAGGCATAGACCTCTGGCACATGCCCTGATCTCTTGGGCATGCTCTATGGCTATACCCTCAGACTCGGCGTTAAACTATACCAATCCCACATCCTCTCCTCTTACATGAGGGAGCCATAAAGCAGGCCTGCTACAAAGCCCTGCTGACACAATTTCCCATTTAGGGCCATTAGCACCAATTTGCAATATTATGAAAGATTTACCTAACAACTACTGGAGCAGTAATGAACACTGTTTGTCAATCATCGAGACTTTATTACATTCAGCTGGTGTTAACAATGACCTAGATGGCACTTAATAATTAACCATTTTACAAAATAACTGTTACTCTACTTACACAGCTGAATTGCATCTATACAATTAACAATTAGTCTAACTACTAGAACTGTTTTATGACAACAACTGTTACCAAAGTCTTATTGACAGCAATCTGTTGCCCAGGCCGGGATCATGGCCAATTGAATACCCAAAAGTAAATCCCAACATCCTCCAAGTCTATTTGATAGGCACTTAATCTAACTGGATAGAGGGGCACAATTTCTCAAATATAGTTTGAGACTTAACAGTGGATTTTAACAGATATATAACCAGCATTTTTTTAAACTGTGAATAGTTTTCTTTGAATGCTTTTTTGTCATCATTCTGTTATATTGCCTTATCCTAACAATGCTTCCTCATCCCACATGATCATTGTAAATGGGAATACCCTACTAAACTGCCATTCCCATAAAGCAGCCCTAACAAGGTACCGCTGGCGCCTATGAAGCAGCCCTGAACAAAGGTGCTGCTGGCGCAGACTTTCCCATAGGCCAGTATTGCCATAGATTTGGCGTTCTCATGAAGCAGCCCTGAGCAAAGGTGCTGCTGGCATAACCTCTCCAACAGGCTAGCCTGCCATAGCTTGGCATCCCCATGAGCAGTCCAAAACAAAGGTCCTGCTGGCACAGCTTTTCCCATAGTCTGCACTGCCATAACTTGGCATTCCCATGAAGCAGCCCTACCCAAAGGTGCTGCTCTCTAAATTAATTCCCAGAGGTGAAACCTCCAAACTTTCCTAATTGTACTGACTATTTTTGTCAGTTGTCCCCATATCCTGGGGATTATTGTAGTTTGGGAACCCCATAGGTGAATTTCCCCTCCCCGGGAATTCATATAAGTATATTATAGAGATATAGATATATACCCGCAGTACCCTCCCGGCACGCAGGCTAATCATTTATGTGAGTTAACCCCATTTCCTGGGGACTACTGCGGTCTGGGAACTGCATATACTTGGGTTACCCCTGCACCGGGAACCCAGCCTAACCATTTAGGTTTGTTTTAACCCCATGTGCTGGGGACTACTGCGGTCTGGGAACCGCATACACCGGGAACCCAGGCTGACCATTCAGGTCCATTAAGCCCCATCCCCTAGGGACTACTGCGGTCCAAAACCGCACTATTCTTGGGTATCCCTTCCCCGGGAACCCAACGTGTGGAGTCACTGACCGCGTTTATCAGTGACTCCGATCGCGAACCCGACTTTCCCAGCTCTCCGCATCCGCGGTCGGACCAGGGTTTTCCCCCAAAGCCTTAGCCTGGTTCCCTCGTCGGCTATCGCGAACATCCCGCAAAAACCCCGGAGGTTCCTGCCGGAGACCTAGAACAGGTAAGAAAAGAGCACTTACCTGAAACTTTTTTAGACTTACTGTTGGAGGAGCTGCGCTGCTCCACAGTCGTCTGCACGAAAGCGTCTGACGCAATGACGCACGAACGGCTGTACGGGGTTCTTCATGTAGTCACTCACGTGATTCTGAAGTAAAATCCTAGGTATTTTGCATCATCTTCCTCTTCACACATTTGAACATCATTCTATAATAAACATGTCGATTTTCTACTTAGCATCTCAATAACACTGTGTACATTTTATGCTGCACTGCAAATTCTGATTTAATTTATTAGTTCTGAACCGAGGGCAGCATTTTTAATTTAGATTTCAGAACAGTTTGGTCCTAAGAGCATGCACATGTCCATGTACAAGTCCATGTAACTTAGGCATGGGCTAGAACGTTGGGCTGAATGGGTTTCTTCTCTGCTGTATGTTCTATGAAATATGAACGTGAAAGGCAGTCTGATTGGGCAATAGATCATAGAGATCATACCTATTTTATTTCGAAGTCTTGCGACGAGACTACGTGAAGAACCCGCCAGTCAGCATGCGCATTAATACGTCGTCGCATGGTGCGAGATACGGATGCATTCAGAAAAACTCCATCAGAGCTTTAATGGTGAAGGTAAGGTTTTTTTGCAGGAATGGTGCTTCTTGTATCAACATGGGTTTGAGTTCCAAAAATGGACAAACCAAGAAACAAGAAAAGATGTGCCGTTGAAAATTCAGCAGGGAATAACGCCAACGAGCGAGGTCGGTGACCGTTGCTATCGAGCTCAGAGAAGCTAACAGCGGGCTCCGAGATGCTGACAGACGCGGCCTGCACAGCATCCACCAGTAAAGCTCAGAATCCCCAAGCTCGGGGAAGACCAAGTCAGAACTGGCTGTCCAAAATGACAATACTGGCCTGGGAAGAATTGCCTCATCATCCAAGGTTGATGTTATCTGGCAACTAACAAGAGTAGGGATAACTGTGTGAGAGGTTGGCGATGGGAGGTGCACTACACTGATACCAGGCACTGCCTACCTCAACTAAAATTATAATATAGTCATTACTAATTATAAATAGTAAAGGCATGGGACAATTACGCCTATGTAAGAGACCGATCTCTTAGATAGGCATAATTCTCCGTGCCTTTCATCCGCAGCGCTTGTAACACGGGAAGGTCTGTGCAGCCCACACGCCGTCAGCGCTGCCTGAAGTGTCAGTTTCAAGCTGGGCTGAAGGCAGCAGAAATTCTGCCTTTGCAGCACTGCGCATGTGCATCAGCCTACTGCGCATGCGCAGCGCAGGAACTGGAAGCAAACCGGAGATAACAACCCTGGAAGTCCTCCTTTTCAGCATTTTTCCAAGCTCTCTGAAGTCCCGCTGCAGAATATTCATTCCCTTCTTTCCAACATCATTTGTGCCAACATGCACGACCACTTCTGGCTGTTCACCTTCGCCCTTGAGGATTGTTTGCACTCTGTCCATGACATCCTGAATCCTGGCACCAGGAAGGCAGCGCACCATCCTCAAATCCCGTCTGTTGCTGCAGAAACCCCTGTCCGTACCTCTCACAATGGAGTCTCCAACTACAATGGTGTTGCCCGACTTTGGCCTCTTTGGTTTTGGTTCAACAGCCCTTTTTGTTTTGCAAGCCAGTCTGACACTCAGTGCAATACCATTTTCTGTCCCGGCAGCTTCCACGTGGGTGAACCTGTTCACAAGAGGTACAACACCCGGGGACCTTTGCATTCCATGTTTTCCTCCCTTTCTCACCGTCACCCACCTTCTCTCTTCTAGTGCCTTGGGTGTAAAAATCTTACTGTAGGACTTGTCGAGGACGACTCAGTTTCTCGGATGAACCCGAGGTCATCCACTTGTTTCTCCAGTTCCCCAACACAGTCCTTCAGGAGCTGTACCTGGATGCACTTCTCACATTTGTAGCGGCCAGAGGCACCAGTAGTGTCCTTGACCTCCCACATACTGCAAGAATCACACTGCATCAGCTTGCTTGACATCTCCTTCTTTTGCCTTGGTCTCTCCCTAACCAGTGTTTTGCACAGCCTCCTCTCCAAAGACTCACACTTTACTCACAGGGCACTTCCCTCACTGCTGCTCCCCCCCAAGAGCTGCCTTGCTTATATTGACTGTTAAATTGCCTAATTTACAAACCAAATTCCTCAGTTTTCAACTGTTTTCCCCCTCTGACTCACTGAGAACTCTCCTCCCACTCGGGTTAGAACCAATCAGTGCTTTCTCCTGCTTCTCTTTGTTGCTGTTGCTTCAAAATCCACAGGAACACTGAGTAAAGTCTGCCTGTGCTTTGTCTCTCCTTTTCAACTGTTTTCCCCCTCTGACTCATTGAGAACTCTCCTCCCACTCAGGCTAGAGCCAATTAGTGCTTTCTCCTGCTTCTCTTTGTTGCTGTTGCTTCAAAATCCATGGGAACACAAAATCCACGGGATCCATGAGAGCTACTTTAATGCAGAAGTAGCAGAGGTTTGGGGGTATCTTACGGTTTGGTTTTATGAGAAGCGACTAAAGGACCTGTCCCATTTGGGCAACATTTGGACGACTGCGCAGTGTCAGTGACTGATGCCCGTAAAACCGTCAAGCTGTCACGCGGGAGACACCCAGTTAGGATTGGCCAGGATTAACATTCCTTCCTTTTATCATATATGATAAACAATCATTTATGATAACCAAGTAGTCAGATAATCAGATAACCAGATATACATATGTGTGTCTATTACATTCCCCATCTATCAACAACACAAGATGATGATGTTTCTTCCCAGAATCTTGTCAAGCTTCCCGAGTTTTCGTGCGCATAGCTGCACAATTTCTGTCTGATGAGTCTTCACCTCCCGGGTTTTCGTGGACGCAAATTCCATCCATCCGTGTTGCCAATTCTTCCATCCCTATCTGCAGTCGAACCTATACCCTATAATTCCTGATAAATGGGATAAAGCAAGTTATCATTCATGCATCAATGCTTCACCCTAAATTCACTGTAATTCTGCAATACTATCCCTTTTCCATTACACTATCACTATCCTTTTATATTCTACTTTATCACTGTATTCCTATTTCTATTCTGTTCTATAATATAGGATAGTTTAGAGGGCTCGTCTAGGGAGGCTATTTGGGTGGAACTGATAAGTGGGAAAAGGTGTAGCAACACTTTTAGGGGTATATTATAGACCGCCAAATGGGGAGCGAGAATTGGAAGAGCAAATATGTTAGGAGATAGCAGATATTAGTAGTAAGCACAAGGTAGTGATCGTGGGAGATTTCAATTTTCCAAAAATAGACTGGGAAACACATTCTGTAAATGGGCTGGATAGTTTGGAGTTTGTAAAATGTGTGCAGGATAGTTTTTTGCAGCAATACATAGAGGTATCGACCAGAAAAGGGGCAGTGCTGGATCTCCTGTTAGGAAACGAGGCAGGTCAGGTGACGGAGGTATGCGTTGGTGAGCACTTCGGGACCAGTGATCACAATACCATTAGTTTCAATATAATTATGGAGAGAGTCAGAACTGGACCTAGGGTTGAGATTTTTGATTGGAGAAAGGCTAACTTTGACGGAATGCGTAATGATTTAAAAGGAGTGAATTGGGACATTTTATTTTATGGGAAGGATGTAGAAGAGAAATGGAGGACATTTAAAGGGGAAATTGTAAACGTACAGAATCTTTATGTCCCTGTTCGGTTGAAAGGAAATAGTAAAAATTGGAAAGAGTCATGGTTTTCAAGGGAAATTGGACACTTGCTTTGAAAATAATTCTACAATAATTATAGGAGGCATGGAGTAAATGAGGTGCTAGAGGAGTATAAAGAATGTAAAAAGAATCTTAAGAAAGAAATTAGAAAGGCTAAAAGAAGATATGAGGTTGCTTTGGCAAGAAAGGTGAAAGTAAATCCAAAGGGTTTCTACAGCTATATTAATATCAAAAGGATAACAAGGGATAAAATTGGACCATTAGAGAGCCAGAATGGACAGCTATCTGCAGAGCCAAAAGAGATGGGGGAGATATTGAACAATTTCTGTTCTTCGGTATTCACCAAGGAGAAGGATATTGAACTCTGTGAGGTAAGGGAAAAAAGTAGAGTAGCTATGGAAACTATGAGATTCAAAGAGGAGGAAGTACTGACACTTTTGAAAAATATAAAAGTGGATAAGTCTCCAGGTCCTGACAGGATATTCCCTAGGACATTGAGGGAAGTTAGTATAGAAATAGCAGGAGCTATGACAGAAATATTTCAAATGTCATTAGAAACAGGAATAGTGCCGGAGGATTGGCGTGCTGTGCATGTTGTTCCATTGTTTAAAAAGGGTTGAAAGAATAAACCTAGCAATTATAGACCTGTTAGTTTGATATCAGTGGTGGGAAAATTAATGGAAAGGATACTTAGAAATAATTAATATAAGCATCTGGATAAACAGGGTCTGATTAGGAACAGTCAACATGGATTTGTGCCTGGAAGGTCATGTTGACAAACCTTGAATTTTTTGAAGAGGTTACTAGGGAAATTGATGAGGGTAAAGCAGTGGATGTTGTCTATATGGATTTCAGTAAGGCCTTTGACAAGGTTCCCCATGGAAGGTTGGTTAAGAAGGTTCAATCTTCGGATGTTAATGGCGGAGTAGCAAGATGGATTCAACAGTGGCTAAATGGGAGATGTCAGAGAGTAATGGTGGATGGCTGTTTGTCAGGTTGGAAGCCAGTGACCAGTGGGGTGCTTTAGGGATCTGTGTTGGGTTCACTGTTGTTTGTCATGTTCATCAATGATCTAGATGATGGGGTGGAAAATTGGATAAGTAAGTATGCAGATGATACTAAGATGGGTGTGTTGTGGATAATGAAGTAGATTTTCAAAGTCTACAGAAAGATTTGGGCCATTTGGAAAAGTGGGCTGAAAGATGGCAGATGGAGTTTAATGCTGATAAGTGTGAAGTGCTTATCAGTGAACATCTTGGCAGGACAAATCAAAATAGGACGTACATGGTAAATGGTAGGGAATTGAGGAATAACTGTGCATAGTTCCCTGAAGGTGGAATCGCATGTAGATAGGGTGGGAATGAAAGCCTTTGGTGAGACCAATTCTGGAGTATGGTGTACAATTTTGGTCGCCTGATTATAGGAAGGATGTCAACAAAATAGAGAGAGTACAGAGGCGATTTACTAGAATGTTGCCTGGGTTCCAGCAACTAAGTTACAGAGAAAGGTAAAACAAGTTAGGTCTTTATTCTTTGGAGCGCAGAAGGTTAAGGGGGGACTTGATTGAGGTCTTTAAAATGATGAAAGGGATAGACAGAGTTGACATGGATAAGTTTTTCCCATTGAGGGTAGGTAAGATTCAAACAAGAGGGCATGACATGAGAATTAAGGAACAGAAGTTTAGAAGTAACATGAGGGGGGACTTCTTTACTCAGAGTGGTGGCTGTGTGGAATGAGCTTCCAGCAAAAGTGGTGGAGGCAGGATCGATTTTAACATTTAAAAGTAAAGTGGATAGTTATATGGATGGGAAGGGAATGGAGGGGTATGGTCTGAGTGCAGGTAGATTTGACTAGGGAAAATAAATGTTCAGCACGGACTGGAAGGGCCGAGAGGGCCCCTATCTTGGTATCATCTGCATACATACTAATCCAATTTACCACCCCTGCACTGCCTCAATCACATGGATTCTTCAAATTAGGAGACCAAAACAGTACACAATATTCCAGATGTAGTCTAACCAGAGCTCTATACAACTGCAGAAGAACCTACTTAGTCCTATACTGAAATCCTCTTGTTATGAAGGCCAACATTCCATTAGCTTTCTTCACTGCCTGCTATACCTGCACGCCAACTTTCAGCGACCGGTGTACAAGGACACCCAGGTCTCGCTGTACCTCCCCCTTACCTAACCCCATTGAGATAATAATCTGCCCCCTTGTTTTTTCCACCAAAGTGGATAACCTCACATTTATCTATATTATACTGCAATGCCACGCATCTGCCCACGCACTCAACCTGTCCAGGTCCCCCTGCAACCTCCTAACATCCTCTTCACAGTTCACACTCACCCAGCTTTGTGTCATCCACAAACTTGCTAGTGTTCCACCTAATTCCCTCTTCCAAATCCTTAATATATATGGTAAACAGTTGTGGCCCCAACACCGAGCCTTGCGGCACTCCACTCGCCATTGCCTGTCATTCTGAAAAGGATCCGTTCACTCCTACACTTTGCTTCCGGTCTGCCGACCAATTTTCTATCCATCAACACCCTACCTCCATGTGCTCTAATTTTAGTCAGCAGTCTCCTGTGCGGGACCTTATCAAATGCTTTCTGAAAGTCCAGATGCACTACATCCACTGGCACCACTTCATCCATTTTACTTGTCGCATCCTCAAAAAATTCCAGAAGATTAGTCAAGCATGAGTTCCCTTTCATAAATCCATGTTGACTTGGACTAATCCTTTTACTGCTATCCAAATGCCTCATTATTACCACTTTAATAATTGACCAGCATCTTTCCCACCACCGAAGTCAGGCTAACTGATCTGTAATTCCCCGTTTTCTCTCTCGCTCCTTTCTTGAAAAGTGGGATAACATTAGCTATCCTGCAATGCAATGGAACTGATCCTGAATCTATTGAACATTGGAAAATGATCATCAATGTGTCAATGATTTCTAGAGCCACCTCCCTAAAGATCCTGGGATGCAGCCCATCAGGCCCAGGGGATTTATCATTCTTCAGTCCCATTAGCCTACCTAATACTATTCCTTGCCTAATGAAAATGTCTTTCAGTTCCTGTACCCCCTTAGATCCTCTGTCCTCCAGTACATCTGGGAAATTGTTTGTGTCCTCCTTAGTGAAGACAGATCCGAAGTACCTATTCAACTCTTCTGCCATTTCCTTGTTGCCCAGAATAATTTCACCCTTGTCTGCCTACAAGGGACCCACATTTGACTTTAATACTCTTTTTCCCTTAATATGTCTAAAGAAGCTTTTATGGTCCTTTTTTTATATTCCTGGCCAGCTTCCCTTAATACATCATCTTTTCAGCCCGTATTGCCCGTTTTGTTTCCTTCTGTTGTCCTATGAAAGTTTCCCAATCCTCTGGCTTCCGGCTACTCTTTGCTGTGTAATACATATTTTCTTTTAATTTAATTCTATCCCTAACTTCTCTTGTCAGCCACGGTTGCGTCCTACTCCCCTTAGAATCTTTCTTCCTTTTGGAATCTAATAATCCTGCGACTTCAAAGTCAAGTCAGTCAAAGTCAAACAAACTTTATTGTCATTTAGAAATACATCGATATATGCAATTCCAAACGAGATTTGCATTTGGCTCCCTGTGCAACACGATAGTTAACAGAAGGATAGACATGGATAAAATGGATAAAAAGGATAAAAGGAAAAATAGACAATGGTAGCAGCCCATTACATGGCATTCAGGAGTCTGATGGCTCGTGGGAAGAAGCTGTTGCAGAACCTTGATGTTCTGCTCCTTATGCTACGATATCTTTTGCCCGAGGGCAGCAGAGTGAACAGTCCATGATGGAGATGTGTGGGGTCTTTTATAATACTGCTGGCCTTAGACACGCAAAGTTTGGTTGCAATATCCCCGATTGAGGCGAGAGAAGTCCCGATGATTTTTTTTCCACTGTCCTCCCTCCGGATTATGCCCATAAATTCCTGCCATTGCTGTTCCATCGTCATTCCTGCTAGGATCCCATTTCAGTCAACTTTGGCCAGCTCCACTCTCATGCCTTCATAGTCCCCTTTGTTCAACTGCATCAATGCCACTTCCGATTTAACATTCTCCTTCTTAAATTGCAGATTAAAACTAATCATATTATGATCATTACCTCCAAGCGGTTCCTTTTCCTCGAGTTGTCTTATCAAATCTGGTTCATTGGACAACACTAAATCCAGAATTGCCTTTACTCCGGTCGGCTCCATTACAAGCTGCTTCTTCTTCTCTGATGTGTTAAAGAAGGAACTGCAGATGCTGGTCTGAAGAACGGTTTCGGCCTGAATCGTTGCCTATCTCCTTCGCTCCTTAAATGCTACTGCACCCGCTGAGTTTCTCCAGCCTTTTGTGTACCCTCTTCTTCTCTGATGTCAGTTTCAAGGGAGTAGGGATACTGAGGAGCAGCTTTCTTTATCACTTGGCCTTCCCAGATTTGTCTTAAAGGGGCAGGACAGTATAATTTCTCCTGTTTGTTGATTGCTGTTTCTGGGGACCTACATTACCTGTGCTGTCTTCTGCCCGTTCAGGAGGGGCATTATTTACCTCACTCCCCAGATAGTATGTTGTCGATTATACTGTCCTGCAGCACAAACTTAGTAACAAGTTAGTACAATAGCTCCTTTCCCCACTACCATTCCTCCTGCACAATAAGCTTGTTTCTTCTCTTGCTAGTGGCTTTTCAGTTCTCCTTAGTTCCCATTCCTTCTGACACCAGCTACTATGTTTCCGTTTTCGTAGTACTTTCTTTCAGTGAGGGTTCTCAGTAATTAGATTCTTTGACTCTCCTCCTAGGATTTGGAAGGGGGTGTGGTTCTTTCTGGTTTTTATTGCTGTTTTTAGGCCATATAAGGACGCCTTCAGATTTCATAGGTGGTATTAACGGGCAGGTTAGGGCAAACGAAATGGGTTTGATTGCCCCCTGATCTCCTGGCCAGTGTCCTCGACCTCTACCCTTGGGGTCCCAAGTGTCCCGGTAACACCTCGGGATCCAGTGATTTCTGAAACCCCGTGGCCCTCTTCCTTATCAGTATTCCCTCACAGGACACAATCGACTCCAATGTCCTAATTCCCCACAGTTGTAGCACTGATCAGGCCCCCTGCAACCTCCTAACATCCTCTTCACAGTTCACACTCACCCAGCTTTGTGTCATCCACAAACTTGCTAGTGTTCCACAAGATTAGTCAAGCATGATTTCCCCTTCGTAAATCCATGATGACTCGGACCGATCCTGTTACTGCTATCTAAATGTGCTGCTATTTCATCTTTTATGATTGACTCCAGCATCTTCCCCACCACCGACTGGTCTATAATTCCCTGTTTTCTTTCTCCCTACTTTCACACAACTCTCTGGGTGGCAAATTCACAACTGTCTGGGTGTGAATTAGACTTTATTAGAATCTGGTTTAGCAGCCGGGAGATCAGATAGGTTTAGACGGACTGAGCGGCCTGAGCAGAGTAGTTCAGTGTAACAATTGCCGAGCTTACGGAGGCGTAGCGGCGAGTTGCTGCCATACTGCGCCGGAGATCCGGGTTCAATCCTGACAATGGGTGCCTGTCTGTATGGAGTTTGCACGTTCTCCCCGTGACCTGCGTGGGTTTTCTCCGAGATCTTTGGTTTCCTCCCACACTCCAAAGATGTACAGGTTTGTAGGTTAATTGGCTTGGTATAAATGTAAAATTGTCCCTAGTGTGCGTAGGGTAGTGTTAGTGTGTGGAGAACGCTGGCCGGTGCTGATTCAGTGGCCCGAAGGGCCTGTTTCTGCGCTGTATCTCTAAACCAAACCAAACTAAATTAAGCTTCAAATAACCCTTGCTTTCCCTCCGTTTCCATTCCACCGCCATCCAAGTCCTCCGACCCGTCTGAATGTCCCCATGATTAAATTTGATCTTTGAATGCTTCATTGTCACCTACCCCTAGCTAACAATCAACTGTTCTACATTTTCCGCAAACTTTGTCCCCTTTGATATCTCGCTTTCATACTTTACCCTTCCATATCTCTCGTTTTCATCTCCCTTGACTCTCAATCTAAAGAAGGATCTCGACCCAAAATGTCACCCATTCCTTCTATCCAGATCTGCTGCCTGACGCGCTGAGTTACTACAGCATTTTGTATCTGTCTTCAATGTAAACCAGCATCTGCAGTTCCTCACTACACAACTCAATAGTGTTGTATCATCATTGTATCATAGTACTGAAACATAATAATTAAACTCTTACTTGCAGCAGCACCATGGGTTTGTAAACACAATACTCAGTAGATAACACAATAAGTAAATAAAATAAAGTACATTCAATTAAAAAAAATAATATAGTGTAAAAACAAACAAAGCTGAAAGTCCCTAGTGAAACCACGACAGTTTGAAGTTTAGTTGGAGTTTGTAGTGCTCAATAGATTGATAGTTCTTGGGAATTAATGAGTCCAGATCACAAATTCCAGCCTCGCAATGTAATCCATCAATTCATAATGATTAACTTTAATGGCAGAATGCAACACTAACAAAGATTTGCCTTCATCAGTGGATGGTCAAGCTGTAAATCTTGGCCAAAAATAAAAATAGAACGTGAAAGTTACAGTGCCCCGGTGCTTCGCCAGCTCATTGTGATAGAAGATGAAGCATTAATCTAGTCAACATAATCTTGTTCCATGCTGCAGCTTATCAGTGAAGTCAATATTGCTGATGCAAGCATGGCTCCATTCATCAAATCCGAGTTTATCAGCAACAGCTGTGACGGAAAGGTTCAGAGGGATATGGACCAAACATGACCAACAGCTGTGACGTGCCAACAACATACAGGCTGACTGCCAGTGACAGATGAAAAGGGATGAGCTGCAGTTTTAAGAGTCAGAGACACAGGATGCTGCTTTAGAAGATGCACAGGGCAATGTGGGCAGTGGACACAACTGCCCTTGCACAAGTAGTACATTATCACAACACAAAGACCATAAATTGACACCTTGGCATTATTACCTACTTTTAAAATGTATCGTGCATGATCTCAACCAAAATTTGTGTTCTGTTTAATTTCAGGATAATGAACCATCACATAGAAACAGGCCCCTCAGCCCAACTCACCCATGCCAACTATAGTCTAAGCTAGTTACATTTGCCCATGTTTGGTCCATATCCCTCTGAACCGTTCCTACATGTTGAAGTGCCTTTTAAATGTTGTTATAGTACCTGCGTCAGCTACTGCCTCTGGCAACTCATTCTATATGTCCACCACCCATTGGGTGAAAATGTTGCCTCTCAGGTTCCTACTAAATCTTGGTCCTCTCAACTTAAGCCTATGTCCTCTGGTTCTTGATTCCCCCACTCAGGGTCAATATGCTTTTATCCTGTCTTTTCCCTTTGATTTTATACACCTCTAAAAAATCTCCGAAGATGGACACAAGAAACTTAGCGCATGGCTAAACTTACCACAATTGACTCAATTTTTTTTGAGAAAATCTTGCAGAAGAGAGTTTAAAAGGGCTATCAGGCAGTCATCATATACTTGTTCAAATCAGTCATTAGCTGTGGGTGGATGCAGAATTATTTGTGATGCAGAACTACAAATGTGAGAAGTGCATCCAGATACAGCTCCTGAAGGGCCGTGTTGGGGAACTGGAGAAGCAAGTGGATGACCTCGGGTTCGTCCGAGGAACTGAGTCGTTCCTCGACAAGTCCCACAGTGAGATTGTTACACCTAAGTTACTGGAAGAGAGAAGGTGGGTGATGGTGAGAAAGGGAGGGAAACTTGGAATGCAAAGGTCCCCCGGTGTTGTACCTCTTGCGAACAGGTTCACCAACTTAGAAGCTGGACAGGAGATGTTAAAACACTGAGCAGCGGACTGGCTTGCAAAGCAAAAAGGGCTGTTGAGCCAAAACCAAAGAGGCCAACGTCAGGCAACGCCATTGTAATTGGAGACTCCATTGTGAGAGGTACGGACAGGGGTTTCTGCGGCAACAGACGGGATTCGAGGATGGTGTGCTGCCTTCCTGGTGCCAGGATCCAGGATGTCACGGACAGAGTGCAGAAAATCCTCAAGGGCGAAGGTGAACAGCCAGAAGTGGTAGTGCATGTCGGCACAAACGATGTCGGAAAGAAGGGGATGAACATTCTGCAGCGGGACTTTAGAGAGCTCGGAAAAATGCTGAAAAGCAGGAACTCCAGGGTTGATATCTCCGCTTTGCTTCCAGTTCCTCTTGCTGGCGAGAGCAGGAACAGGGTGATTCGGGACCTGAATGTGTGGCTGAGGAACTAGTGCAGGGGGCAGGGATTTAGATTCTTAGATCACTGGGATCTGTTTTGGAGTAAGGGGGAACTGTACAAAAGGGACGGATTGCATCTTAACAGGTGGGGGACCAGCATTCTGGCCGGCAGGTTTGCCACTGCTACACGGGTGGTTTTAAACTGAATAAGGGGGGTGGGGTGTCAAATGGGATAGTCGACGATGGAGTTAAAGGGAAAGAGAGTAAAGGGATGGTTAATGACCCAGAATTAATGGGAAAGGAAGCTCACAAAGGGATAGGAGAGTATGGCCAAGTGTAATAGGGATTGATGTGAAAGGTGACATGTGTAAGGAATTAAAAGTATTGTATATGAATGCACCAAGTATAAGAAATAAAGTAGATGAGCTTGAGGCTCAGTTAGAGGTTGGTAGACATGACATTGTGGGATTACTGAGACGTGGCTGCAGGAGGATCCCTGTCTCACAGGTTAAACCCCTATCTCACGGTGCGAGTTGACCAACGAGTGACCCCGAGTTTTCACTCGCAGTAATCACGTACAATTAACGTAGCGAGAACGTCGGAACTCGCGTGTGCAACTTAGCGACTCGTGGCGCTAACGGCAGGTACCCGTGAAACTTGTTAATTCTTGAACATGTTTGATGTTTTCCACGAGTGAAATTTACTGTTTGAGTTAAAAATGGAAACATTGAAACTCGTTGTAATAATGTAATGGCCCGTGTGTTTACCATGGCACCGTCAATGGAAACTTTTAATTTCCCAGGTGGGAATGGAATTACCCGAGGCCAGACTCCAATAGTAGCAGCATTGACAGCAGAAGGCGGGAGCAGGAACCTTCATTTGAATTTGCACTGAGGTGAAATGGATTGTCATCCATGATCATAAAAAGTCGCATATTGAATGTAGTGTGTTTATTTACGGGTGACTGTGGCTACCGATGATTGTGACTGTGATCCGGGAAGGGGGGGGACACACTATTCACTTTCCCACGAGTATTTACCAAGATTGTCTAATATTTTGTTATTCTAATTCTCATGTACAAGCTTTCAATATTCATTTTACACCACGTATTTCGACTTTGTCAAGACCCTTCTGGAAGTCCTTATTCAGGTTGTTAAGATTTGCCCTCAGCATTCATTGCTTCCCTTATTTGGTTCTAATCTAGTTTTCACGGACTAATATGGAACTAGTTGTTCCTCGCAGCTAACATAAATTTTCAAAGAGAGGAAGCAATCAAATGTGTACACAACCGGGATTAATTGTAGCGAATGGGGGCAGGCAGCATCCCTGGAGAAAAGGAACAGGTGGCGTTTCGGGTCGGGACCCTTGTTCAGACTGTGAGTCAGGGGGAAAGGGAGATGAGAGATCATTTTTCCCTGACCCTCAGACATCAGGAATCACATTGGATTAGACCTGGGCTATCTCTGCTGCATGGTGGTACAGCAGTTAATGCTGCTGCCTCATGGTCTCGGGTTCGATCCTGAGCTCAGCTGCTGTCCATGCGGAGTTAGTGACCAAGAGGCTTTGCATCAACTGCGGTTAGAAGCGTCTGCTTTTTGAATTCCCACAAATAGCACAAGGTTTAAGTCAACATTTTAAAACCATTTTAAACAACATAGGTTACGATACAGTAAAGGATTATGTTTAACCCAATCACTGGGCCCTAGTGTTGTACCATTACGAAACAAATTGTTAAAACATGCTGCACCTCTGGTCAGTACAAGTATCTCAGGAGTAAAGCAACATTTATTTCAAAATGAGATATATTTATGAAGATTATTCTTGAAATATTTGAGGTTTATTTATTTGTAGACTGTTTCTGCTCAGGAAGATACGCCAGTAAAATGGCTCTGGCTAAAATCAACACTTCACACATTAATAATAAGAGTCCAAGGCAAGTTACAGCAGATACTGAAAATCAGAAAAAGATGGAGAAAAGAGTAGAAAATGCTTCACAACTGAGGCTGCAGAGAGAGTGAGTCACACACGCACGCACACGCACACGGACACGGACACGGACACGGGTCAACGTTAATTTTACTTCGGAGTTACGTGAGTGACTACGTGAAGAAACCCCGCCAGGCGCACGCGCGTCATTATGTTGACGCATGACGCACCGACAGGCTGGAGAGCGCAGCTCCACCAGCGGTAAGTAGTAACCCGCAGGTAAGTCAACGTTAAACCTTTCCTGCGAGTGTTTTAAACTCTGTAAGTCTGGCTCACAGACCCAGCTAGAGTTGGAAATATATATTTTTAAACTACGGTAATGGAGTGGAACGCACGGGGACCGCGGTTACAGCTTATAGGTCGGGTCGGGAGATAACGGCTGCTCTAAAGCCGGCTCCCGCGATTACCGCTATTTAGATCGGGTTTGGAGATAACGGCTGCACTAAATGGCAACTCCAATACACGCTACTGTTATAATAGACAGCTAAAATGAAATAAAATAAAATAAAATTAAATAAAATGAAATACTAACTTTATTTCCCAACTGCCTCCATCAGTTTCCAGTGCTTCAAGGCCGTGAGTCTGATGATATGGAAGACTCCCTCCTTTTTAATTTAAAGGTATGGGGATGGCTCAACCAATGGGGGAAAATACTCTAAATTTAAAGAGCCATGGGGGGTGGGAAACATTTCAAGTGCAGTCAAATGCCCTAGGATTCCCACACAGCCTCTCGCAGAGGTCCATATAGCAAAGAAGAAAACATTGTTATACATAGCAGTGGGAACTATCCTCCCCAACATGTTGTTTAGGGCTGAATGAGACCTCCCTAGAGCATAGCTCGGGAGAAGCAGGGCAGGAGGAATCTGACCCTGTAGCCTTTAGGTGTCACTGCTTATGTGCACACACCAGCGCACACGAGACATGCTCCAGGTGTCCCGGACGTAGCGTTAAACTTCGCTAATCCCGGTAGGGACTGGTGAAGCTATCGAGAAAACTCTAGCTGCCAAATGTAAATTTCATGGTTTCTCACCAGTTCCAGAATACGTTCATGGAGACTGCCATAAGTTATAAAACACCTGTAAACTGTGCTTCACTCAAAATGTTCATCGTGAACTCGGCAAAGTGCGACGATGCGAAGACAAAAAGTGAGATTTCAACGCATCCCCAAGTTGTTGCAATTCAACAAGATATGTTGGCCCTGTTCTGTAACGCCTATGTTGAACCTGAAGTTGCAGCTCTATGTAGGTCCACCAATATCCAAGCCAGATTATTTATTCAGGGTGGACCTCTTCCAACAAGCCAAGGACCTGGAGAAACATGCCAAAACAATCCGTCTCAGCAAGACATACGTTCCTTCTGCCAGGATGCCGTCTCGCAGGTCGTTTCGGCACGAAAGGTGTCGGAGCCAGGGGCAGGGCCAAGCAGAGTGGGGCCAGTGGGACGACGGTATTACTCACCTGTGTATCCCAGCTACAACCCCAATATGGGCAGAAGGAGTAAAGGCCGACTGTAGAGGTACAAGTTCATTTTGTCCAGGATAAGTTTCTGGGACCTCCGGTTGGGGGTAGGTTGCAATTGGGTAAGATGAAGGTTGCTGCATAACATCTCATCAGTTTATACTACACACTGTCTCAAGCTCAAATACAGTTTATGTCAACAATTGATCCGCCTGTACAGAATATGCCTAATAAAGTATTGGGGGTTTCTGCACAAACTCAGCAGGTAAAAGAATAAATTACGGGTTGTCCCAAAAATGGGGAATTGAGAGGACGATAAACCATCCTCAACAATTTGTGTCCAATATTTTCCTCAGACAGAGAAAAGATGGGGATGTAGAGGCATTCTGGACCTAAATCAGTTAAATTCCTATGTTCAGTATAGGCATTTTTTAAATAAACACATTCAATACTGCGAAATGGCTGTTATCACAGGGCTGTTATATAGCAACCATAGGCCTGAAAGATGCATATTATTCACTACCAATTCATCATCAGTATCGGAGATACTTGAAATTTAGTTGGAACTGACAGCGGCGGCAATTTAAAGCATTACCAATGAGTTAACCTCAGTTCTAGGCTATTCAAGAAATCGTGCGAACCAGTGCTAGCGCTACATTGGGCCCAGAATTGGTAAAGGCTTATCTAGATGATATTTTAATCTTAAGCAACACTCAAAAGACAGCTGAGGAATCGGTTTCATCAACCAAATACATATTTGAAAGGTTAGGGTTCCTGGTCCATCCAACCAAATCCAAGTTAGAGCCATTCTAAAAAATTCTTTATTTGGGATTTGTCATTGATTCAGTTGATATGTCAGTAACTTTGCCTACAGCCAAGGCTGTGGAGATCAGAGAAGTCTGTACCAGTCTCGCTGGAAAACAATATCCCTCCATCCGGGAAGTAGCTACTGTTATTGGTAAATTGGTGGCAGTTTTCCCTGTGGTGCAGTTGGAGTGCAAGCTAGAGGTTATGGAAAGTGCTGGGAGAGAGTCTGTTCGCAGGAAGCGCGGGGCGCGCAGCAATGCGGTTCCATCTCAGCGATCGAGTCGGGTGGTAAGTGCGGTAACGCCGGCTCTGATACCAATGGCTGTTGCCCCGGTGATTGAACAGCCTCCAGCTGCTCCAGTGTCGCAGGGCACTGAGGCCACGGCAACAAGAGAAAAAAAAAAGTCTGTCAGACCCGTTTTATCTGACGGGTCTGAGGAAGAAGACTCTCCTCCAGACCGGAAAAGAATGTTGGAGAGATTGGAACAAATGGAAACAAATGCTCCAACCTTTAATCAGTCAAGGGTCCAAAGACCCAGAGATTTCCCAGGTAGCCTCCGAAGGAGTTCCATACGCTGAGTATGGTGCCTATCAAGAATGGGAATCTGACTCTCCAGTGCTTTGTTTAGCTCTGGAAGAGGTCTCCCTTGAGCAAGATTTGGGAGTACCAGGGCAGGAGGGGACTGACCCTGAAGCTGGTGTCCCTACTTATGTGTATACACCAGAGCACAAGAGCCATGCGCCAGGTGTTCCTGATGTAGCAATAAGTTTTGCTATCCCGGAATGGACTGGTGAGGCTATGGAGGAGAACCTGGCTGCCAACATTAATTGGTTTCTCACCAGCTCCAAGAAACTGTTATGACTGAAACAGCTGATATATATAAAACACCCGTCAATTGTGCCTCGCTCAGGGTGCCAACAGTAAAGTCTGCAATTTGGGCACCCATGAGTGCAATGATGCGAGGGCAGGAAATGCGTTTCCAGCATGTCCTTAAGCTGATATCAGCAGGCATCACTGTATTTGGGAAACACATACAAGGGTCGACAATGTTCAAAACTCAAAAGAACATGCATGCATTGTTCTGCAATGCCTATTTCCAACTTAATTGTATGAGGAAAATCACCATTCGGCCAACGTTGCACCCAAAATTTGCTGGACTGTGTAGGGCAAGCAACATTCAAGCACTGGATTACTTGTTCGGCGACGACCTCATGCTTGACTAATCTTCTAGAATTTTTTGAGGATGTGACAAGTAAGATGGATGAAGGGGTGCCAGTGGATGTAGTATATCTAGACTTTCAGAAAGCCTTTGATAAGGTCCCGCACGGGAGACTGGTGACTAAAATTAGAGCACATGGTATTGGGGGTCGGGTCATCGTTTCCTGGTTCGAGAACACAGATGCAATTATTAAGAAAGCTCATCAGCGCCTCTACTTCCTGAGAAGATTACGGAGAGTTGGTCTGTCAAGGAGGACTCTCTCTAACTTCTACAGGTGTACAGTAGAGAGCTTGCTGACTGGTTGCATCGTGGCTTGGTTCGGCAACTTGAGCGCCCTGGAGAGGAAAAGACTACAAAAAGTAGTAAACACTGCCCAGTCCATCATCGGCTCTGACCTTCCTTCCATCGAGGGGATTTATCACAGTCGCTGCCTCAAAAAGGCTGGCAGCATCATCAAGGACCCACACCACCCTAGCCACACACTCATCTCCCTGCTACCTTCGGGTAAAAGGTACAGGAGCCTGAAGACTGCAACAACCCGGTTTAGGAATAGCTACTTCCCCACAGCCATCAGGCTATTAAACCTGGCTCGGAACTCTGAACATTAATATCCCTCCATCTGTTATTTGCACTTTATTAATTTATTAAGTCATGGGTGTATTTATGTATAGAATTGTAGTCAATGCCTTCTATGTTCTGTTGCGCTATGCAAAGAAAGATTTTCATTGTCCTGTCAGGGACACATGACAATAACCTCTTTTGACTTGACTTGACTTGACTTTGGATATAAAATTGGTTGGCAGACCGGATGCAAAGAGTAGGAGTGAATGGGTCCTTTTCAGAATGGCAGGCAGTGGCGAGTGGAGTGCCGCAAGGCTCGGTGTTGGGGCCGCAACTGTTTACCATATATAATAATGATTTGGAAGAGGGAATTAAGAGCAACACTAGCAAGTTTGTGGATGACACAAAATTGGGTGGCAGCGTGAACTGTGAAGAGGATGTTAGGAGGTTGTATGAAGACCTGGACAGGTAGAGTGGGTGGGCAGATGCGTGGCAGATGCAGTATAATATAGATAAATGTGAGGTTATCCACTTTGGTGGCAAAAACAAGGGGGCAGATTATTATCTCAATGGGGTTAGGTTAGGTAAGGGGGAGGTGCAGCGAGACCTGGGTGTCCTTGTA
The DNA here is from genome assembly GCA_963514005.1 of Raja brachyura. The sequence goes on from OY740809.1 coordinate 1,765,273, forward strand.
CACCGGTCGCTGAAAGTTGGCGTGCAGGTGCAGCAGGCAGTGAAGAAAGCTGATGGAATGTTTGCTTTCATAACAAGAGGATTTCAGTATAGGAGTAAAGAGGTTCTTCTGCAGTTGTATAGGGCTTTGGTGAGACCACAACTGGAGCATTGTGTACAGTTGTGGTCTTCTAATTTGAGGAAGGATGTCCTTGTGATTGAGGCAGTGCAGTGTAGGTTCACAAGATTGATCCTTGGGATGGCGGGACTGTCATATGAGGAAAGATTGAGAGGACTAGGCTTGTATTCACTGGAATTTAGAAGGATGAGGGGGTATCTTATAGAAACATATAAAGGGTCTCGACCCGAAACGTCGCCTATCTCCTTCACTCCTTAGATGCTGCTGCACCCGCTGTGTTTCTCCAGCTTTTTGTGTAACCTACAATTATAAAAGGAGTGGACAAGCTAGATGCAGGAAACATGTTCCTAATGTCGGGCGAGTCCAGAACCAGGGGCCTTAGTATAAAGGGCAGGCCATTTAAGATTGAGGTGAGAAAAAACTTTTTTACCCAGAGAATTGTGAATTTATGGAATTCCCTGCCACAGAGGGCAGTGGAGGCCAAATCACTGGATGGATTTAAGAGATAGTTGGATAGAGCTCTAGGGGCTAATGGAATCAAGGGATATGGGCAGAAGGCAGGCACGGGTTATTGATAGCGAACAATCAGCTATGATCACAATGAATGGCGGTGGTGGCTGGAAGGGCCGAATGGCCGCCTCCTGCACCTATTTTCCATGTTTCTATGGTTCTATGGTTCTATGGTTCTATTTGAGCTTCATTGTTTCATGATAACTTCTGCAAGAAATGATTTCCTGGTGTCTGTATTCCCTTTTCAATGTCTGGAATAGCAAGATGTGTCTGTACCTTAGAGGAATCACCACACCGCTGTTCACTCATTCATGGAGTAAATTAAAGATTGAAGGGTGGCATGTTGGCGGAGCGGTAGATTTGCTGACTTACATCGCCAGAGACATGCGTTTGATCATGATTACGGGTGCTGTCTGTACAGAGTTTATACATTCTTCCGATGACTTACATGGGTTTTTTCCGGGTGCTCCGGTTTCCACCCACACTCCAAAGACGTACAGGTTTGTAGGTTAATAGGCTTCAGTGTAATTGTAAATTGCCCCTCGTGTGTGTAGGATAGTATATAGGGATCGCTGGTCAGTGCGGACTTGGTGGGCCGAAGGGCCAGTTTATCGCTGATCCTCTATTTTAAAATGTACTATTTTCCATACCTTTTCTTGTCTGGTAATCTGCCTGCCTCCCTCTGAAATATATTTAGTGACTTGGTCTCTAATGCCTATGGAAAATAATTCATATTCCTCTGTTTTCTCAATGCAATCTTAAATGTCTTAGCTCATGTCCTGAGACTGAGACTGTGCCCTGATGTTTTAGACCCCACACTACGGATAACCGTTCTCCCTGTTTATTCTGTCAAGCCCAGTAGGAATTTCGAATGCTCCAATGAGCTATCCTCTCATTCTTCTCAACTCTAGTGAACACCGATGGAATTGACCCAGCCTCACTTGATGAAACAATCACCGTCCCAGGAATCAGCCTTGTCATTCCACTCCTGCAACCTCGCTTGGCAAATCATTTCCACAAGTGTCGATTTTCAATGGTCCTTTTTGTCACCCATGCACAGCACAGTGACATTATTTTGCACAACCCACACATGTGCAGTAGCCACAATGTTGGTGCCGTTTAATATAAAAAAGATAGAAAACACAAACAGCCCAAAGTCCAAAGTGTAGTTCACATGTTGGAAATCCTGGAGTGCCCTCGATCCAGGATGCCTGCAGGCCTGTGATCCGCTGTCCCTCTCCTCTGCCGACCAGCTTGTGTCCAGGGGGTGCCTTCTGCCAACCCATGAGGGTGCTGGAGGCAATACTCCGGTCCCTCTCTTACCGGCCCACTACTCATGTCCGGAATGGCCAACGGCTCCATCCTGGTCTCTGAGCTTCCCCCGCACGTGGCCATTGGGTCTTCATTCAAGTAGAGACAAGAACCACTGAGAACAAGGAACAAGGACAGGCCCAGTGGCCCAAAGCAACAAAGACCCATCAGCTGCCGGGCTGGTCATTGTTCCTTGTTCCCAGCGGTCCTTGTCTGTCCTTGTCTAGCACGTTCTCGCAGTCCCTTCTGCCTGCCCTGGTTTGTGTCGTCACCAGCTGGGTCTGCTCCAGCACCACTTCTGCACAATGCTGGAGCAGTTCAGAATGGCTCACCGCCACCTCTGAAGGGCCGCCAGGGACCGACAGTAAGTGCTTTCAACATTATGTTCAGGGCTTCACTCCTATCCCTGCAAATGTCAAACATTTACTGACAATTGCACATTACTTTGGATGTGACTACTGTAATCAGACAAATCTAAAATGACACAACAAACCTATAATTGGAAACTAATTATAAACTTAATCCCAATTCCATAAAGTTGCATGAAAGAAAGCGAGTTCATACTTATTCTAATTTTTAGCCAATTGGAAATGGTATGTGATCCTCCAGTGGTCTGTCTGCAAACATTTCTGCTTTGCTCTCTGGCAGCATTCCACAATAGCACTTAGAAAATGAAATCATGAAAAAATATAAGATATCTTAGAAAAATATATTTGATGAACGTTGAATGAGGAAGAGTTAGGTTGTATGTTCCAAAGAGCAACTTGACCTAAATGTTGAAGCTGAACACAGCTCTGCTTGACATCTTCCTGGATCTGATCTAGTTCATGAAATACAGAAATAGAGACAGACAGACAATCACACTGAGCCTTTCTGTGCAGGAGACACACTGCATACACACTCGCTCCCGCTACTCTCCCAAGGAAATAGCAGCATCAAGCCATCTAGAACTCAAATGTGTGTGTCTGCCACTCAGCTTGCTTCTGCATTTTGGCATATCTCCTTAATTTCAAAGTAGTCATGAACATGCCTTTGATAAGGTCCCGCACGGGAGACTGGTGACTAAACCATATAACCATATAATCATATAACAATTATACCACGGAAACAGGCCCTCTCAGCCCTTCCAGTCCGTGCCGACCATTTATTTTCCCCTAGTCCCATCTACCTGCACTCAGACTATACCCCTCCATTCCCTTCCTGTCCATATACCTATCCACTTTACTTTTAAATGTTAAAATCGATCCTGCCTCCACCACTTCTTCTGGAAGCTCATTCCACACAGCCACCACTCTCTGAGTAAAGAAGTCCCCCCTCATGTTACCCCTAAACTTCTGTCCCTTAATTCTCATGTCATGCCCTCTTGTTTGAATCTTCCCTACCCTCAATGGGAAAAGCTTATCCACGTCAACTCTGTCTATCCCTTTCATCATTTTAAAGACCTCAATCAAGTCCCCTCCTGGGATGTCAGGACTGTCTTATGAAGAAAGACTGGATAGACTTGGTTTATACGCTCTAGAATTTAGGAGATTGAGGGGGGATCTTATAGAAACTTACAAAATTCTTAAGGGGTTGGACAGGCTAGATGCAGGAAGATTATTCCCGGTGTTGGGGAGGTCCAGGACAAGAGGTCACAGCTTAAGGATAAGGGGGATATCCTTTAGGACCGAGATGAGAAGGACCTTTTTCACACAGAGAGTGGTGGGTCTCTGGAACTGTCTGCCACAGAGGGTAGTTGAGGCCAGTTCATTGGCTATATTTAAGAGGGAGTTAGATGTGGCCCTTCTGGCTAAGGGGATCAGAGGGTATGGAGAGAAGGCAGGTACGGGATACTGAGTTGGATGATCAGCCATGATCATATTGAGTGGCAGTGCAGGCTCGAAATGCTGAATGGCCTACTCCTGCACCTAATTTCTATGTTTCTAACACACAACAGTACAGCACAGAAGAGGCACTTCGGAGCTCTAAGGGCTAGTGGAGTCAAGGAATATGGGGAGAAGGCAGGCACAAGTTATTGATAGCAGACGATCAGCCATGATCACGATGAATGGCGGTGCTGACTCGATGGGCCGAATGGCCTCCTCCTGCACATATTTTTCTTAGTTTCTATGTTTCTATGAACAGATCCATATAAAACATGAATACAAAGTGCAACAACAAAGCAAGTTTAGTTTGGCCACAAGTCCCATGGCAGTGTTTATAAAATGTACGCAAATATTTTTTACGTTTGAAACTAAAATAAATAAGTGATTAATATTTGCTAGAGCTGAAACAATGGAAAAATGCAGCACAGAAGTCAATAGATTTTAAGATATCAGTGATACAAAGGATTTGGTATTGGTGCAGAAAATGTGGCCACAAATCAGATCTGATCTTACTGAATAGTGCAGTAGGCACAACAAGCCTCATGGCCAAATCCGATTTTTATTTTGTACACCCCAATATTCACAGAAGGAGAACAATATGGATAAGACAGATTTGGAGGGATATCGATCAAATGCAGGCAGGTGGGACTAGTGTAGCTGGCACATTTTGGCTGGTGTGGGCAAGTATGGCTGAAGGCCCTGATTCCACACTGTATCACTATGACTCTAGACTATAACTGGCAAACAGGAAACATTGTAGCTTCATCAGAACACTGCCCTTGCTCCATATCACTGATACATTTTCTCACATTGATGCAATTCCTTTTTGCAGCTTTCATTGAAAGTAGCAGGAGATTTCGGGGCCTGTCTCGTTTAGGTGACTGTCATAGTCGTAGCAGGTCGCCGAAAATCCGTCGACTGGACCCCCCTTTGACATAAAATTTGAAATAGAATCATCACTTTAACAACAAAAGAAAACAAAGTCAGCACCGGCGGCAACCTACGTCACGGGGTGTCAGTCTATGTTAACCTGGCAACAACCTACGTTATTCTGGCGACAACTACGACAGCACCTGTGTCAGGAGAAGTCAACTACACTCATTGGCGTCCAACCCACTGTCGCCAACTGTCTCCAATAATTTTTCAACGTGTTGAAAATCCAGCGGCGACCAGAAAGACGCTACGAATCTTTGGGTAACTGTGGAGACTACTCAAGACCATACAGGCGACACCCCGGCCACCATGTGGCGACAGCCTAGTTGCCAGTAGTCGCCTAAAAAATTGCCTAAGTGGGACAGGCACATAAGTGTGTCTAATTCAACTTTTTTAAGATGTAAATATATACACCTATAAGAGCAATATGGTTGGTGTGATTTGCATGGACGAGGTGCTATGTTGATTGCTGGTGTAATAGGTTGGTCCCATGGGATTCAAGGTAAGCTGTCAAATTGGATGTGAATTTGTCTTGGTGATAGAAGGCAGAGGATGACAGTGATGGATGCTTTGTGATTGCAAGCCTCTAACTCGCAGTGTATCACGGACCTCATTGACCTTTGCTATTTGCTACAAGCAATAGCCAATTTCAAGAGTCAAGAGGCAAGAATGTTTTATTGTCATATGTTCCGAAATGGAATAATGAAATTCTTACTTGCAGCAGCACAACAGTTTAGTTGGGTTTAGTTTGGAGATACAGCGCAGAAACGGGGATCACTGCTCAGTCACAGGGCCTGTTTCTGCACTGTATCTATAAACTAAACTGAACTAAACTTTACTTTAGACTTTAGAGATCCAGTGTGGAAACAGGTCCTTCAGCCCACCGTGTCCACACCAACCAGTAATCACACTGTACACTTATACTCGGGACAATTTACAATTTACAGAAGCTAATTAACCTACACACCTGCACGTCTTTGGAGTGTGGGAGGGAACCCAGAGAACATCCATGCGGTCACAGGGAGAATGTACAAACTCCGTACAGACAGCGCCTGTAGTCAGGATCAAACCAGGGTCTCGGGCACTGTAATACAGCAACTCTACCACTGCGCCACTGTTGCATCACAAGATATGGAGGGTCGGAGAACTAGTTTCTGCACTGTATGACTCTACGACTCGATGAAAAATAAAACACAATGGAAAAATGAAGACTTATTGTAAAATTCACGGTCTCATCAACTTTTTTTCCTCGTCCTCCATGTGTTGCATGGAAAATCTAGGTTTCCACAGAAACTACTAACAGTATATGATACACGCTGCGATGCCAATGTGACTGTACCCACAAAAACTAAACACTTGTTAATTGCTGAAAACTGTCTGTTTATGTCCAAAACTGGCTTTTTTTAATCCAGAGTTCCCTTTTTGCACATGACACCAACATTAAATAATCGTAAACACTCCCATGCAATGTCCTTTCAGCTTTCTCAGGTCCAAGAACAATCACAGTTTTTCCTAAATATCCAACTAATTATAATTGTGAATCTAAAGAAGCATTTGAGTGAAGCTGCTCTCTGTAAAGCTTCTGCTTCTCTCCACAGTTCACAGATCAGAAATGGATAACATTTTCCAGCTGGTGAGTTAATAGTGATCCAGAAACAGGAGTCGAACAGAAGAAACTAGACTGGACCAGTAATCATCACAGGCACAGGGCAGGAGACAGAGATGCCTCCTATTTGTCTGATTGATACTCTTATTTCTCCCAAGATTTAGGGTCCATTATGATAATTCATGGTTACTGATGCAAATCCATTATATCCGAATGCCTTCAGGAAGAGAAAAATGAGATAAATAGATGGTGGAAAATAGTATAATGTCAGTGAATGCGATGAGTAATATTTTAGGAACATTAATTCGGGACCCTTCTTTAGACTGAGAGTCAGGGTGAAAGAGAAATGAGAGATATGAAAAGGTAAATGGAGTCCTTTCGATTTAGTTTTAGTTTAAATTTTAAAGAGGCAGCACGGAAACAGGCCCTTCAGCCCACTGAGGTTATGGGGAGAAGGCAGGTGAATGGGGTTAGGAGGGAGAGATAGATCAACCATCTTGGAATGACGGAGTAGACTTAATGGGCCAAAGGGCCTAATTCGACTATTATCACTTATGACCATATGAAACTGGAGCAGCCGGAGAAAATCCACGCAGGTAATGGGCAGAACGTCCAAACTCCATACAGACAGCACCGTGGTAAGGATCGAACCTGGGTCTCTGGCACTGTAAGGCAGCAACTCTACCACTGCTCCATCATGCCGCCCTCTGGAGCCTTGAGCAACCAGAGGCGGCCATTAGCTGCATCACTGCACCATCCAGTATGGTTAATATGCAATAAGGACAACCTGGAAACAAACATGCTGTTGCTTTATAAAGAACAAGAATATTTCCTCTACATTGGAGAATATTTCATTGTTCTTTGTGCTGAGTAACTAACAAGCACAGCTTGCAATGAACAACATCTTACTGCAGCTAAATCATACCAAGGAGCAGCACAGGAATCCATCAAACAAATAAATCAAGATTGATGTGAGGAAATACCAGGGTCAATGATCTAACCTTGCCTGCAGCCACACATTGTATGGAGGGGTAAAGGGGTAAAGAGAAGTGGCGAGAAATCCAGTTTAGTACTTGGGCAATTTAAGGCTCAGATACTGTTACAGTAAGGTTAAATTAATGTGCATTGTTGGCTTGGTTTCAAGTTCAGAGAAAGCAGAGAGAAGGGTGGTCTAGCAACGCCAATGCTCTTCACTGACTGACTAATTTCAAACAGCTGTGTCCCAACTCCTGCACGTCCTCAGGAAACTCCGCTAAGTACTCAAAGTCCTACTGATTAACCCATTCATGTATATAGTGGGCTACAATTATCCCTACAACATTGACAAACATGATGCCAGGTTGAACTGATCTCACCTGCTTGTACAGAACTACATGCAATGCTCCAAATATGGCCTAACTAAAGTCCTATAGAGCTGCATCATGACTTGCTGACCCTTATATTCTATGCCCCTAGCAATGAAGGCAAGCACACCATACGCCTTCTTCACTTGTGCTGCCATCTTCAGTGAACTATGAACTTGGACTCCAAAATCCCTCTGTACCTCAATGCTGTTAAAGGTCTTGCCATTAACTGTATACTTTCCCCTTTCATCCAACGTCCCAAAGTGCAACAACTCACGCTTGCCCGGGTTAAACTCCAACTGCCATTTATCTTTCATCATTTTGACTCCCCAACAACAAATTTCAGAAAATGCTGAAAAGATACGGAGGAGTAGACGGGTGACACTTGGGTAAGACATTCCACAGTTCCTTTCTACCTTCCTATAATCAGTGGCAAGAAAACAATGTTGAAATCCTTTTTCTCACATTATCTCAAATAGTATAGAAACAAGGAACTGCAGATGCTGGTTTACAAAAAAAGTCAAAAAGTGCTGGAGTAACTCAGTTGGTCAGGCTGCAACTCTGGAGATCATGGATTGATGATGTTTTGGGTCAGGACCCTTCTTCAGTTGGACAAAGGCCAGAGATGAAAAGGTAGAGACAAAACGGTCAAAGAGTTGAAATTTATGAAGCTAGAGGAAGGAATGTAAGTGGCAGTGGAGGGGGAAGGGAGAAATACATGGGGTCCATGTGGGACACAGGGGAGAGGGGGATAAAGGGGGGTCTAGGAGGGGCACTATGGAGAGAGGAAGAAGGGGGGCAGAAAATCACACCTCATTCCGTTTGAGTAGGTTACAACCTGTACAAACATTGAATTCTCCAATTTTAGATAACTACAACCCTTCCTTCCCTTTCATCCCGACCCCCCCCCCCCCCAGCCCCCACCCCCTACCCCCCAACATATTTCATCTTCCCCTCGCACCCCTGTGCCCCACCTGGACTCACACCCATTTCTCCACTCTTCTTCCACCTACGATCTACAATCGCCTACACCTGTATCAACCTTCATCCACGTCAGGCTTCACCATGGCCCTCTCCTCAAGTCAAGTTTATTCGTCACGTATGCATATGAGATGTGCAGTGAAATGAAAAGTGGCAATGCTTACGGATTGTGCAACAAAACTACAAAATGCAACAGAATCACATATTCCCATATTACATATTTGTGGGAGGAAAAAAAAGAAAAAACAGCAATTTTAAAGAGACACCACACAACAATTATTCTGTACAGTAAGTTAAGGACCTGTCCCACCAGCATGCCACTGCATGCGGCAAGCGCGACCTAACGTGGTCGCTTGAGCCATACGGCCTTGCGTGGTCAGTCCCACTTCGATCGCCGGAGCCGTATGGAGCTGTGCGGGGCTGGTCCCGACATTGCGCGGGGCTCCGAAAAACTGACACTGTTCACAAATCCTGCGCGGCAACGGCCTGTTGGCCCGCAGCCCAATTGAGGCCGCACATAACGCCTCAACGTCGTACGCAGCATCTTGACGCCATACGCAGCATCTTGACACCGTATGCAGCGTCTTGATGGCATACGCTGAGCGCGTGGCGTTGCGCCATGACGTCACCACCCAGCGTGGCGTCGCATGATGACGTCACCGCCGGATGCCGTGTGACGTCCAAATTCAGTCAATCCGCCTCCTGCCCAGCTGATTGGTGCGTACTATGTCGGGACCAGCTCCATACGGCTCCACAGTTGGAAGTGGGACCGGCCCCGCGAGGCCGTACGCCTCAAGCCACGACGTTTGGTCGCGCTCGGCGCATGCAGTGCGACCAATCCCTCGTAAGATAGTCCTAAGAGCTTACAGTCCTAAAGGCCTCTGGGAAGAAACTCCTTCTCATCCTCTCCGTTTTCACAGCGTGGCAACGGAGGCGTTTGCCTGACTGTAAGAGCTGGAGCAGTCTGTTGCTGGGGTGGAAGGGGTCCCTCATGATCTTGTTGGCTCTGGAGTTGCACCTTCTGACGTATAGTTCCTGCAGGGGGGCGAGTGTTGTTCCCATAGTGCGTTCGGCTGAATGCACTGCTCTCTGCAGAGCCTTCTTGTCCTGGGCAGAGCAGTTCCCAAACCAAATTGTGATGTTTCCGGACAAGATGCTTTCCACAGCCGCAGAGTAGAAGCACTGGAGGATCCCCAGAGACATTCTGATTTTCCTCAATTGGCTGAGGTGGTAAAGGCGCTGCCTTGCCTTACTCACCAGTGCAGCAGCGTGCGATGTCCATGTCAGATCCTCTGTGGACTCCCAGGTATTTAAAGCAGCTCACCCTATCCACAGCATCTCCATTTATCTTCAATGGTGTGTACGTCCTTGGATGATGTGCCTTCCTAAAGTCCACGATCAGCTCCTTCGTTTTTTTGACATTCAAGAGGAGGCTGACACCAGAGTGCCAGATCAGCCACCTCCTCCCAGTAGGCCTCATCGTTATCGGAGATCAGGCCCACCACCACGGTGTCATCAGCAAACTTGATTATCGAGTTGGAGCTGAACCTAGCCACACAGTCATGTGTGTGCAGGGACTACAATAGGGGGCTGAGGACGCAACCCTGGGGGGATCCTGTGCTCGGGGCGAGGGACTCCGATGTATTTCCTCCCATCTTGACTACCTGTGGCCGGGCGGTGAGAAAGTCCAGGACCCAGGCACACGGGGGTGTTGAGCCCCAATTCCAGCAGCTTCTCAGCCAGTCTGGTGGGAACTATCGTGTTGAACTGAAGTCTGTGAACTTCATCCTCACATAGCCCCCCTTCTGGCTGTCAAGGTGAGAGAGAGCAGTGTGCAGAATCTGGGAGACCGCATCGTCCGTGGATCTGTTCGGACGGTATGCAAACTGTAGCGGGTCCATGTTGCGAGGGAGGAAGGCGCAGATGTGTTTCTTGACCAGCCCCTCAAAGCATTTCATGACTAACGAGGTGAGGGCCACCGGACGGTAGTCATTCAGACAAGTTGGGGAGGCATTTTTTGGTACAGGTGCAATGATGGATCTTTTGCAGAAGGCAGGCACCACGGACTTGGCCAGGGAGAGGTTGAATATTGTAGTGAGCACCAGAACTAGCTGCGTGGTACAAGACTTAAGTACTCGCCCCGAGATGCCACCTGGGCCTACAGCTTTTCCTCGTGTTCACCCGTGTCAGAGCCCTCCTCACGTCGTGCTCGGAAAATGAGAATGTGTGCACATCCCCAGCGATGGACCTCCATTCAGCTTCATTAGACAGCACGCTGGCGGTGTTGTCATTAGCCGGCAAACCTGGGGTGATGTTGCCCATCTCGAAACGAGCGTAGAAAGAGATCAGGTCATCAGCTAGGGAGGTGCCGGCACTTCCGGTTGAGGGGGGGCTGCTCCGGTAGTTGGTTACAGTCCGTAGCTTCTGCTACAGGCGTCTGGTGTCCTGCTGCTCCATCTGTGACTCCATCTTGTCGCTGTACCTCCTTTTTGCGTCCTTCACCGCCCTGCACAGTTGGTTGGCCTCTACCTTGTATATGTCCATATTTCCGGATGCCAGGCCAAAGTTGTAGGCAGCCATGCGAGCATTCAAGGCAACACAAACAGACCTGTCTACACTGGGTTTTTCATTCGGAAAGGTGCTAACCCTTACCATGTTCTCCAGAGATGCTGCCTGACCCATTGAGTTGGTCCAGCATTTGTGTCTTTTTTTAAATCTCAAATACTACAGTACATGGTACAAAACAAACATTAGAAAGGACAGAAATACAAATCACCCTTAGATCAGCTCGTGAGTTTGATTTATTTTCCAGCTTTGGGAAATCAAGAATGTGAAGGCATCAGTTTAAGGTTTAAGGTGAGAAGCGAAGAGGAGAAAGATTTACCAGGAGCCGAGGGGCAACTTTTTTCACATAGAGGCCGGTATCTATATGGAACTAGTTGTTAGTTTAGTTTAGTTTAGAGATACACCATGGAAACAGACCTTTCAGCCCACCAAGTCCATGCCAACCATTGATTGACCAGCTATGATCCTGCCTTGCAACCTTTTTCCATTACAATTCTTAGCTTAAAGCTAAAAAGTTGTTTTGCTGCAGAAATACTGCTCCTTAAGAATAATGCCTTTTTCCAGCAATATTCTTATTAGTTCTATATTTAATCCTCAGTCAGCTCTTTTAGTAGTGCGTAGCTAGTAGTTGAGGCAGGTACAACAGCAACAATTAAAATAATTTTGGACAGATGCATTGATAGGAAATGTTTAGGGGAATAGCAGTAAAAAACAGGCAAATTGGACCAGTTGAGATATGCATTGTGGTTGGCATGGATGAATTGGGCCAAAGGGCTTGTTTCCATAGTGTAGGTCTATCAGCTTTCATCAGCTGGTGGTGCTTTGGACAGGGTATAATGCATTAATTTGTCCTTGCCAGGAGTTTCATAACTTCATAAGACATAGGAGCCAAATTAGGCCATTTGGCCCATAAAGTCTTATCCGCAATAGTCATCTATCTTTCCCCTCTCAACCTCATTCTCCTGTCTTCTCCCCATAACCCCTGACATCCGTACTAATCAAAAATCTGTCAATCTCCGCCTTAAAAATATCCATTGACTTGGCCTCCACAGCCTTCTGAGGCAATGAATTCCACAGATTCACCATCCTCTGACCAAAGAAATCCCTCCTCACCATTCTAAAAGTACATTCCTTTATTCTGAGGCTGTGCCCTCAGGTCCTAGACTCCCACTAGTGGAAACATCATCTCCACATCCACTTTATCCAGGCCTTTCACGATTTGATAAGTTTCAATGAGGTCCCCCCTCAACGTTGTAAACTCCAGCGAGTACAGGCTCAGTGTTGTCAATTGCTCTGGGCATTTTCTTAAATAATAGGCAATTCTAAATGGACAGGCTGAGAGCAACTCGGATCATTATCTGCTGCTACCCATCCTTACAGGCATGCGTGGGATGTTTAAATCTTCTGATTTCAGTTAAGGGCCTGTCCCACAGGCGACTTTTTAGGCGAGTGCAGGAGACTCTGTGCTCGCCACATGATCGCCACATGGTCGCCACATGTTCACTGGTGGTCTTTGGTGAGTCTCCTTCATGGTCGCGAGGAATTCCTACTTTCTGGGAACTAGTCGCGGTCTCAGTATGGTCGACACAAATATTTCAACATGTTGAAAAATTGTTCGCCATGGAGAAAATTGATACTTTTGTAGTCGCAGGTGCAGTTGTAGTGGGGTTGCTATAGGTAGTCAAGCTAATCGTAGGTAGGTTTAGTTAATCGCCGTTGCTCATTGGGGGAAAAATATAGACACATAGAAACAAAGATAGAGACAGAGAAAATAGGTGCAGGAGGAGGCCATTCAGCCCTTTGAGCCAGCACCGCCATTCATTGTGATCATGGCTGATCGTCCGCTATCAATAACCCGTGCCTGCCTTCTCCTCATATCCCTTGACTCCACTAGCCCTAAGAACTCTATCCAACTCTCTCTTAAATCCATCCAGTGATTTGGCTTGCACTGCCCTCTGTGGCAGGGAATTCCATAAATTCACAACTCTCTGGGTAAAAAAGCTTATTCTCTCCTCAGTCTTAAATGACCTCCCCTTTATTCTAAGACTGTGGCCCCTGGTTCTGGATTCTCCCAACATTGGGAACATTTTTCCTGCATGTAGCTTGTCCAGTCCTTTTATAATTTTATATGTTTCTATAAGATATCCCCTCGTCCTTCTAAACTTCAGTGAATACAAGCCAAGTCTTTTCAATCTTTCCTCATTTGACAGTTCCACCATCCCAGGGATCAATCTCGTGAACCTACGCTGCACTGCCTCAATCACAAGGATGTCCTTCCTTAAATTACGAGACCAAAATTGTACACAATACTCCAGATGTGGTCTCACCAGAGCCCTATACAACTGCAGAAGAACCTCTTTACTCCTATACTGAAACCTTCTTGTTATGAAACATTCCATTAGCTTTCTTCACTGCCTGCTGTACCTGCACGCCAACTTTCTGTGACCAGTGTACAAGGACACCCAGGTCTCGCTGTACCTCCCCCTTATCTAACCTAACCACATTGAGATAATAATCTGCCGCCTTGTTTTTGCCACCAAAGTGGATAACCTCACATTTATCTATATTATACTGCATCTGCCACGCATCTGCCCACTCACTCAACCTGTCCAGGTCCCCCTGCAACCTCCTAACATCCTCTTCATAGTTCATACTGCCTCCCAGCTTTGTGTCATCCGCAAACTTGCTAGTGTGTCTCCTAATTCCCTCTTCCAAATCATTAATATATATGGTAAACAGTTGCGGCCCTAACACCGAGCCTTGCGACATTCCACTCGCCACCGCCAACCATTCTGAAAAGGTCCCGTTCACTCCTACTCTATGCTTCCGGTCTGCCAACCAATTTTCTATCCATGTCACCACCCTACCCCCAATACCATGTGCTCTAATTTTATTCACCAGTCTCCCGTGTAGGATCTTATCAAAGGCTTTCTGAAAGTCTAGATACACTACATCCACTGGCACTCATTCATCCATTTTAACCATATAACCATATAACCATATAACAATTACAGCACAGAGACAGGCCCTCTCGGCCCTTCCAGTCCGTGCCGACCATTTATTTTTCCCTAGTCCCATCTACCTGCACTCAGACCATACCCCTCCATTCCCTTCCCGTCCATATACCTATCCACTTTACTTTTAAATGTTAAAATCGATCCTGCCTCCACCACTTCTGCTGGAAGCTCATTCCACACAGCCACCACTCTCTGAGTAAAGAAGTTCCCCCTCATGTTACCCCTACACTTCTGTCCCTTAATTCTCATGTCATTTTACTTGTCACATCCTCAAAAAATTCCAGAAGATTAGTCAAGCATGATTTCCCTTTCATAAATCCACGTTGACTTGGACTAATCCTTTTACTGCTATCCAAATGCCCCATTATTACCTCTTTAATAATTGATTTCAGCATCTTTCCCACCACCGAAGTCAGGCTAATTAGTCTGTAATTTCCCGTTTTCTCTCTCTCGCTCCTTTCTTGAAAAGTGGGATAACATTAGCTATCCTCCAATCCACAGGAACTGATCCTGAATCTATTGAACATTGGAAAATGATCACCAATGCGTCCACTCTTTCTGGAGCCACCTCCCTGAGGACCCTGTGATGCAGTCCATCAGGACCAGGGGATTTATCATCCTTCAGTCCCATTAGCCTATCCAATACTATTTCTTGCCTAATGAAAACTTATTTCAGTTCTTCTACCCCCTTAGATCCTCTGTCCTCCAATTGGAGATTGTTTGTGTCTTCCTTAATGAAGACAGATCCGAAGTACCTTTTCAACTCTTCTGCCATTTCCTTGTTGCCCATAATAATTTCACCATTGTCAACCTTCAAGTGACCCACGTTTGACTTTGCTACTCTTTTTCCCTTAACATATCTAAAGAAGCTTTTACTGTCCTTCTTTATATTCCTGGCCAGTTTCCCTTTGTACTTCATGTTTTCAGCCCATATTGCCCGTTTTGTTTCCTTCTGTTGTCATATGAAAGTTTAAGTACCAATCTTTAACCATTTTTAAATTATAAACCTTAATGATTCCCATCAAAATCCCATGTGTTTGTGAAGTCCATAACAAAATCCCAAACTTCTTACTTTTTGCATAATTTCTAATGACTAGTTTATATCCCAGACAATGAAAACAAATAACACTAGAGAAAAACACACGTTATGTAAATTATAGTTTCACAAATTGTTTCAGTGAATTTACATTAATATTTATTCAAGAATTATCTGGCAGACCTGAGTGTTATGTTATTTGCCGAATACAATATTTGTCTAATGGATTTATAATTCTTCACTGGTCCACATCTGCTCTCCATTAATTTTTCAACATGACATTTGTTCTGTTTTGCCTTAAACAAACGACACTGCTACCTCTGTTTCGAGCCTGCACAGTGCTGGTGGACAGGCCGATGCATCTGCTCACTGTAATCAAATATTTCTGCATTTGCCTGAATCCATCACAATTATCTGCACTAACTTTTCACCTTCGACCTTTCTGCAATTTTATGTCACAGAAAAATCAATTCAAACCTTTGTTCAGGGTAAAGCTATGTATTTGTCATGAACTGATACACACACTAAACTTTTTATTTCTTTCTTATTTATTATATTGTTTACAGTGTACTATGTTTACGTATCCTGTAGTGCTGCTACAAGTGAGAATGTCATTGTTCTATCTGGAACACAGAACAATAAAACCCTCTTGACTCTTGTGTCCAATGATCATAATGATGATTATAAATCTCCAGAGATGCAGCCTGACCTGCTGAGTTTAGTTAGTTGGGAGAAAGAGCTGGAAAACAGGCCCTTGCGCCCATTGAGTCCAAACCAACCAGCGATCACCCCTTACAAGATACAAATACAAGATACATTCATTTGTCACATGTACCAATTGGTACAGTGAAATGTGTGGTTACCATACAGCCATACAAATAATAAAGAGCACAGAACACAATAGTCTTAACACAGACATCCCCACACAGTGGGATCAACATTTCCCACTGTGCGGGAAGGCTCCAAAATTCAGTCATCCTCCCCTGTTGTACCAATGTTACAAAATTTTGAGATTTTAAAAATCAAGCCTGCAATTTATCCCATCAGATAAAGCATAAAAATAAGTTTAATTTGACACCTAATTCACTTTCATATCTTCAGTATTAAAAAAGTTAGGGCCATTTTCATACTCAGAAATTAGCAACTTGCTTCCTATTGCTTTTCTATTGACTTAACACAAAAGTTGTGATCGAGAACAGTCAAAAGCCCATAACCTCCTTAAAAATTAAGAGAACTTAAAGAAGTTTTCAGTTATTATAGATTGAAGTATTCTGAAACAAATATGAAACAATCTTACTTGGTTGACCTGAAATTAAAGCATATAATTAGTTAGTTACCCAATTGTAGCCAATTACAAAATTCAATTACTCGATCTAAACATCTATCTATTTCTTAAGAAAAAATTAAAAGAAATTTAAAGCCTGAGTGTCATACAACAATTCACAATAAAACATGATTTTTAAATCTAATTGTCATTAATTTATAGGCCAAATTGAAGGAATTCAGTGTTTAATGCCTGTAAATTAATGAGCATTTTAAACAACTTGCGAGTGGGTTTTTCTGGAACACGCTGTATTAGAACGTTGCGGTTGCGGTGAATTTAAACCCAATATCGGCAGGAAATTTTCTGCCGGTTCATATGGGGGCTAAATCACCGTTTCGCAACATGAAATATTGATTAAAGTCCTCTAAAAAAGTTTATATGTAAAAATAAACAGCTGTCACTTACCTGTCCCCTATTTTATTTTACTGCAGTGTTTAAGTAGTTGGGCTATTTATATAAAAAAATGGACTTACCGGCAGTCGGAACGCATCTCCAAAAATAGGTCGCACTCTGACAACAGAAAGCTCCGGAGTGCAAGGGGAAATCCGCATTTTAACCCCGACCCCCCCTTAGAGGCGCCAAAGTTGCGCACACGGCCAGCGGCAGAACTGCAGCACCGCTAAAGGTAAGTTTTGTAACATACCTACCTGTTGTCCTCCCGTGGTCGGGGGGCTCCCGAAACCCCTGCTGTTGCCACTAAGGGCGGTCCGACGTTCAGGCCCGCTTGCCGGGGTGATGGAAGTCCGACCGGGACTGAGGGACATCCTCAGCGGCTTGGACATCCGAATCGGCCACCTCCTACTGGAGTCCGCAGTTCCCGAAGTCCACAGGCAGAGATTCAAAGCTGGTGGCCCTTGGCAAAGGGTCCCAGGACTCCGCGATATTGGTCAGCACCACCCACGCTGGGAGCTCTGCCAACCACAGCTCTGATGTTGAAGCAGCAGCCCCAACACTCCGGAGCTTCAACAGCGATCCAGGTAGGCATCGCCCACCCTGTGATGTATCCAGCACTGCCCCGCCGCTGCTGAAGCTCTGGTCCGGGTCCCCGGCAGGAAAGGCCACTCCAATCCAGGTCGGCATCGCCCACCCCGCGATGTATCCAGCACTGCCCCACCACTGCTGAAGCTCTGGTCCGGGTCCCCGGCAGGAAAATCCCGCTCCAATCCAGGTAGTACACCGCAAGGAGGGGGGCGAGAACGCCACTCAAAGAATTGTCGTGTCCTCGCCAGGAAGTGACTGGGAAAAGGATTCCCCCTTACCCTACCCCACTCCCCCACATAGAAAAGCTAAAGAAATCTCCAAAATACTTTTAAAACTGACTAAAAATTTAAAAAAGACAGAAAAGCAGGCAGACTGTAGGCAGAGGCTGCCATCAATGTGGCGCCCCTAGTGGACCAATCATCCGTTGCAGGCGAGCCGGAGCGGCGAGGATGAACTTGTTTAAAATTGTGACCAACTGCTGGTGGTATGTTTCCACCGTCACAGAATTTCCAAAAATAAAGTCCTTAACTTTTATGCAGGCAAAAACCACTGCAAGGAACTCCATTTCAATTTTGGGCATAACGTTGTTCAGTATCGGTCAGGGTGCGGGAGGCGTATGCAACAGGCCCGTGGTCGCCATCGGTGGAGCTTTGTGGGCAAGCAGTGCCAAGTCCGTTCTGGGATGCATCACATGTTAACGTCACTGGCAACTTTAAAGTAAAGTAAGCGAGGGTGGGAGCGCGTCTAGCTCCTGGAACTCGTCATCAGTAGGTTCTAGTTTTAACAGGTACACATTTTGTTTTGGGAAAGAACGGATCGCACGAGAATTGCAACATTTCATGAAGTGGTTAAAGTCTTTATAGTAATGGCAAACTTTACTGTAGGCAGCGCAGAATTCCCGACCTGGAGCATGGGAGTTGTTACAGTTGGGGTACCGAGAAATAGACCTTTGAGGCTGCCAGGGAGGGGAAGGCTTGTTACAATAGGAGGTATCAGCAACATTGACACTATACTGGGAACAGTGCCCAGAGCTTACAGACCTTGTGTGAGAAGCAGTTATTTCAGTGATTCTACATGCATGTTTGGCTTGATTCAAGGTCAGTTCTGTGTTCCTGAGCAATTCTCGCACTTTGTCACTGAGTAAACCTCCTACAAGTTTGTCGCAGATTAATTTGTCACATAAATCTCCAAAGCGGCATCGTGCAGCCATGTGTTTCAAATCAATCAGAAAACTTTCAACCGGCTCATCTTGCTCCTGGAAACGAGCAAAAAACTTGGTACGTTCAATGATCGAGTTGGCTCGCAGGTCACATAGCTATCTGAACTTAGCCAGGGCTGAACCGCAGGGTTGTCAATTGTTTCTGCAGGCACTGCAATCTGATTGTTGTGGTCTAAAGCAGCAGGCACAAAATTAAAATGCTCTGCGCGCTTCATCTGTTCAGGGCCAGCAAGATTTAAGAGTACAGAAGCACACACCTCAGGTTGCAATCAGCAATACGAATATAGTGGTTGTAGTCGCGCTCGAAGAGGCGCCATCGTTCAGCAATGTCGGAGTCAAAGACCAAAGGATTTGGACGACGAGGCGAGTTTGCCATGGTAGAGATAACAAGCACATAAAGCAGGTTGGAAAAATAAACTTAAAAACGAACTGGGTTGGATCCCACTTCTGATACCATGAAATAAAGCCAGTCATACGCACGTCATGGTACAACTTGTTTATTAAAGTCTACTCACAGTGTACTTCAGCAGAGTGTTGCAGCAAGCTTAACAGCCACTCAGACTAACTACATGAACCAAATTCTGATAATATAAACTGCATAATAGGTGGAGCTTCTACTAACAAGCACCACAGTTGATTGTAACCAATCTACACTGATTTCTATGCCTGACTCAACTTGGCACAAAATCTCATTCACTGGTATAGTCCTTGTGCCACTGACTTATGCAAAATGAGCAATATTTACACTACAAGTTCATATTTTTGTTTATAATTCTACTGTGACATAGTCCCTCTCCATCTCCATCATCTCGTTCAGCACAATAAACTTTAAGGCATCTGCACCCTTTGAATCCTGTTGGATTTGGATCTTCAGAAAGCATTCCATGAAATGTCACATAAATGGTTGATACATAAGATAAGATCTCACTGTATTGTGGGAAACTTGTTGATATAGTTTGAAGTTTGGTTAGTTATTGTACAGATATAGTGCTGGAATGAAGGGATCATTTAGAAACATAGAAACATAGAAAATAGGTGTAGGAGTAGGCCATTCGGCCCTTCGAGCTTGCACCGCCATTCAATATAATCATGGCTGATCATCCAACTCAGTATCCCATACCTGCCTTCTCTCCATACCTCCTGATCCCTTTAGCCACAAGGGCCACATCTAACGCACTCTTAAATATAGCCAATGAACTGGCCTCAACTACCTTCTGTGGCAGAGAATTCCAGAGACTCGCCACTCTCTGTGTGAAAAATGTTTTCCTCATCTTGGTCCTAAAGGAATTCCCCCTTATCCTTAGACGGTGACCCCTTGTTCTGGACCTCCCCAACATCAGGAACATCTAGCCTGTCCAACCCCTTAAGAATTTTGTAAGTTTCTATAAGATCCCCCCTCAATCTTCTAAATTCTAGCGAGTACAAGCCAATCTATCCAGTCTTTCCTCATGTGAAAGTCCTGACATCCCAGGAATCAGTCTGGTTAACCTTCTCTATACCCCTCTCTATGGCAAGAATGTATTTTCTCAGAATAGGAGACCAAAACTGTACGCAATACTCCAGGTGTGGTCTCACCAAAACCCTGTACGACTGCAGTAGAACCTCCCTGCTCCTATACTCAAATCCTTTCACTATGAATGCTAACATACCATTTGTTTCCTTTCCTGCTTGCTGCACCTGCATGCCCATTTTCAATGACTGGTGTACCATGACACCCAGCTCTCGTTGCATCTCCCCTTTTCCTAATCAGCCACCATTCAGATAATAGTCTACTTTCCTGTTTTTTCCACCAAAGTGGATAATCTCACATTTATCCACATTAAACTGCATTTGCCATGCATTTTCCCACTCACCCAACCTATCCAAGTCACCTTGCAGCCTCCTAGCATCCTCCTCACAGCTAAAACTGCCCCCCAGCTTTGTGTCATCCGCAAACTTGGAGATGTCGCATTCAATTCCCTCATCCAGATCATATATATATATTGTAAATAGTTGGGGTCCCAGCACTGAGCTTTGCGGTACCCCACTAGTCACTGCCTGCCATTCTGAAAAGGACCTGTTTACTCCTACTCTTTGCTTCCTGTCTGCCAGCCAGTTCTCTATCCACATCAATACTGAATCCCCAATGCCGTATGCTTTAAGTTTATAT
Source organism: Raja brachyura (assembly GCA_963514005.1). Next base: position 1,786,230 of record OY740809.1, read on the forward strand.
ACTAATCTCTTATGTGGGACCTTGTCAAAAAGCCTTCTGAAAGTCTAGATATAACACGTCCACTGGTTCTCCCTTATCCACTCTACTAGTTACATCCTCGATAAATTCTATAAGATTCGTCAGACATGATTTACCTTTCATAAATTCATGCTGACTTTGTCCAATGATTTCACCACTTTCCAAATGTGCTGCTATCCCATCTTTAATAACTGATTCTAGCATTTTCCCCACTACCGATGTTAGACTAACTGGTCTGTAATTCCCTGTTTTCTTTCTCCCTCCCTTTTTAAAAAGTGGGGTTACATTAGCTACCCTCCAATCCTCAGGAACTACTCCAGAATCTAAGGAATTTTGAAAAATTATCACTAATGCATCAACTATTTCTGGGGCTACTTCCTTGGAATACCATATAACCATATAACAATTACAGCACGGAAACAGGCCATCTCGGCCCTTCTAGTCCATGCCGAACACTTACTCTCACCTAGTCCCATCTACCTGAACTCAGACCATAACCCTCTATTCCTTTCCCGTCCATGTACCTATTCAATTTATTTTTAAATGATAAAATGGAATCTGCCTCCACCACTTCCACTGGAAGCTCATTCCACACAGTCACCACTCTCTGAGTAAAGAAGTTCTCCCTCATGTTACCCCTAACCTTTCGTCCCTTAATTCTCAAATCATGTCCTCTTGCTTGAATCTTCCCTACCCTCAATGGAAAAAGCTTTTCCACATCAACTGTATCAATCTCTCTCATAATTTTAAAGACCTCTTTCAAGTCCCCCCTTAACCTTCTGTGCTCCAAAGAATAAAGAGCTAACTTGTTCAACCTTGAAGACGCTCCCGCCGGCCCCACCTGAAGCTGTCCCCGTCCTCAGCTGCAGGACGCTTCCCACCCCCCTTCACTGACCCCCGACAGAAGCCGTCCCCCTCCCCCCGGCTACAGGATGCTCCACTCCCACCTGAAGCCGTCACCATCCTAGGCTGCAGGACACTCGCCCCCACCGACAGCCCCCGCCTGAAGCCGTCCCCTCCCCCGGCTGCAGTACACTGCCCCCCACTGACCCAGATGGCCCCCCGACAGCGCCCACCTGAAGCCATCCCCCCCCCCCCCCCGGCTACAGGATGCTCCAACCGCCTGAAGCCGTCCCGTACCCAGCTGCAAGACGCTCACCCCCACTGGCCCCATTAGTCCCCCGACAGCCCTCACCTGAAGTTGTCCCCCCCACCGGCCCCTGACAGCCCCCGCTTCAAGCCATACCCCTCCCCCTGCTACAGAACACTCCTCCCCGACCTGAAGCCATTCCGACCCCGATATTCACGGCAGGATATTCACCACCGGTCCCCGGCTGAAGCTGGTGGGAAGTGCAACGGTAGGTCACGCCAGCGGCAGCGGTAGGCCACAGCAGTAGCAGGTGTAGGCAGCGGTAGGCAAAGGTACTAGCGCTCCCCCCCTCCCCACCGGCCCCTTACTGAAGCCATCCCCCTCCCCTGCACACCCTCGCCCACACATACCGGCCACCACACACCCCCTTCCCTCCCCTCTTTCTCTCCCCTCCCCACGCCCATACATGAAGAGGGGGGAGAGGGAATGCCAGAGGATGAGGGGAAATGATCCGCGCCTGCAGAGTTAGGGGCTATGGGTGAGTGGTGTAATATTGTGTTGAGTAACGGGTTGCATTGGGGGACCAGGCCTCCCATGTGACAATGGGACCCAACGGGTCCCGCTTAAGCTAGTGTTTCTTAAATGTTGCAATAGTACTTACCTCAACTATGCCCTGCGCAAGCAGCTTTCAAACACCCACCACCCCTTGTGTAAAACTCTTTCCCCTTCTCATCCTAATCCTATGCCCTCTTGTTCTTGATTCCCCAGTTCTGGGCAAGCGACTCTGTGCATCTATTCGTTTCATGATTTTGTACATTTCTATAAGATCACTCTCACCTCCTGCGCTCCAAGGAATAGTCCCAGTCTATTCAAACTGTCCCTGTAGCTGAGGCCCTTGAGTCCTAGCAGCATCCTCATAAATCTTCTCTGCACCCTTTCCTGCTTGACAACATCTTTCATATAACATGGTGCCCAAAATGCAACACAATACTCTGATAAAGGCCAGTGCCAAAAGTTTTCTTGACCACCCTATCTACCTGTGATGCCACCTTCAAGGAACTATGTGCACTCCTAGATCCTGCGCATGTTAGACTTCCCAAAACACCTCACATTTCTCCATATTAAATTCCATCAACCATTCCTCGACCCACATGCCCAACTGATCAAGATCCTGTTGCAAGTTTTGACAACCATGGATGCAATTTTTGACAACCAATCTTTGTTGTCTTGTTGTCTTATCACAAATCTACGACAATGTTGACAAAGTTTGAAAGTGAACAATTTGAGAAATATGTAAAGTGGGTAAATATTTCCAAGATTACAGATTTCATTTATATTTGTCATGAATTTGCTTCTTCATATAAGTGAGCAGCCGCACACTGCATTCCACTTCTTACATTGAAATTCTCTTTCAAAAAGGATGATTGACCTTGTAATTATGACTGCTTTCACTGTTATGCACAGTAAACCTGTCAATTTCATTTTTTTCTCAAACAAAGCTTTACTATCTAATTTACCACTCTTTATTTTATGCTATAGCTCAAGCCTATGTTTTCTTCTCTTTTCCAATTAGTTATGAAACTTAATTGAAAGATACCATATGGAAAGAGGCCCTTCAGCCCACCGAGTCCATGCCGACCATCAATCATTCATTTAAACTAGTTCTATGTTATCCCACTTTCACATCCACTCGCTGCATAAGCCAATGAACCTACAAACCCACACATCTGTGGGATGTGGGAGGAGATTGGAGTATTTGGAGGAAACCCATGTGGTCACAGGGAGAACGTGCAAACTCCACAGAGACAGCAGCCAAAGATTAAATCTGGATCTCTGGCACTGCGAGTCAGCAGCTGCACCAGCTCCACAACTGTCCAATATAGTTGAATAATTGAGATTAAATTAATATCACTCCATTTATTTAATCATTATTATTCAACTATATTGCACAGCTCCAACATCCCAGCTTCCTTGTCTCACAATTCTTCAAAAAGGAGAATGGAACCGGAGAATGTACTGAGAGATGGAGGTGGAGTAGAGTGGGGTGAGTTTTGTGTGGGTCAAATGACCTGCTTTTATACTACGCATTCCTTTTCATTTATGTATTTGTATGTAATCTACGTACATGGGACACTCAGTTGTTGAACCTTCAACCACTTACTATGTGTAGAATTACCTACAAATTTCTTATTTTTTGTTCATGCATTTTCCCAGCTGACAATTTAGTTTTACTTTAGTTTCGAGATACAGCATGGAAACAGGCCCTTCGGCCCACCAAGTCCAGGCCAATCAGCAATCACGTACACATAGCAACATAGAAAATAGGTGCAGGAGGAGGCCATTTGGCCCTTCGAGCCAGCACAGCCATTCATTGTGATCATGGTTGATCATCCACAATCAGTAACCCGTGCCTGCCTTCTCCCCGTGGGGCTTCATTCCGCTAGCTCCAAGAACAATATCGCTCTTTCATGCAGTGAATTGACCTTCATTGCCTTTCATGGCAGAGAATTCCACAAATTCACAACTATCTGGGTGAAAACATTTTTATATATATTTACCAGGAACACGTGGGAAAATGAAGATTTCATGTTGGTGGGTCGTGTGTTGGGAAATCACCCAACTTGTAAGTAAGGTAACATGCATAAAAATCACAATACCACAGAATAGGCGGCACACCACCATCCCATTTGATGTATGTAAAGGAAAATGATGGTGCGGCTATAGAATGTATGTATGCACCCATCCCTGTAAAGATTGGCACGCGGTGTTCACTTCATCAAAATATGGGTGGCATCGGACCACCTATCAAACTGATAAAAGTCAATGGTTCTTCTCCTTTGCACACAGTCCACGGGCTCATATTGTCTGGTGGGGCCTCCACAGGACCCTTAACTCGACTTGCGTGTGTCCTCCTTTTCTCTGTTGTTCGTACTGCTGTCTCGGTGATTAGTAACACCAGGTTGCAGCTTTTCTTCTTTCCACGTTTTTATTGATACCCAGTCTCCAGCCTTGACTGAGTGAATCGGGAACTCCAGTGGTGGACTCTGGGCCAGCAATCCTTTAATTTTTAAAGGATTGCAAGAGATTGGGACACTGCCAGTAAATAGTTCCTTAAGAATACATCACTGCCCTCACATTGTTGGAACTCCTTCTATCTTCCCTAAGTATGGGAGCCCAAATAACATTTCATATAGTGATATCCCTATGTCTTTTCGAGGTGCTGTTCGGATTCTTAACAGGGCTATTGGGAGGCACTTAGTCCAGGGGAGTCTTGTTTCCTCTATCAACTTGGTGATTTGGGTCTTCAAGGTGCTATTCATTCTTTCCAGCTTTCCTGAGCTCTGGGGATGCCATGGTGTATGCAATTTCCATTCTATTCCCAGTGCTTCACATATCATTTTATGTGTTTTGGAGGCAAAATGTGTCCCTCTATCTGTGTCTATTGTTTCCACAATCCCATATCTGGGTATAATTTGTTCTAGTAATATCTTGGCTACCGCCTGTGAGGTGGCAGTTGTCATGGGGAATGCCTCTACCTACCTGGTGAAATGGTCCACTATCACTAACAGGTACTTCCAGGTTTTTACCTGGGGCAGCTCGGTGAAATGTATCTGTATTCTCTGGAATGGTCTAACTGCTAATGGTTGTCCTCCCCCTGGGACTGCTCTCATGATTTTTTGTTCAATAGCTGCTTTCCATCCGGTGTCCACCATTTCCCATTTGAAGTACGCTGAGCCCCCATTTCTCACATGTGTTCCTGCTCTTTCTCACTAAAGATAGGTATCTTTTCCTCTTGTCCCCTTAAAGGTATTAGTGACTTCATTTCTACCATCTGTTCTGTGGCTGCTCTTATCTTTTTAAAGCAGTCTCACCAATTAATCCCTTTGTTTCCCACTTTAATCCTTTCTGCTATGCCTTCTTTCTCATTCTAAACTCAAATTCTTATTTCTCAGATAGTTTACCCTTCTTTCCAACTTATCTGTGACATATAATTCATAATTAACACTTCCATCTTGTCACACATTTATCTTGAAAGTGCCTTCCTTGGGCCACTTCCTCACAACTGTTGCTGAAAATCTCAGCAAACAATCATTACCCTTCTCCAACCAGAATGTTTATCTAAACAAACCACAAAAGCTGGTCATGTTTCAGCAATTAACTTATTTCCAAGTTGCGATGATACAAAGCGTTGTTCGTTACCTTACAGCTGTTCGTAACCTCCCTCATTGCTTTCAATTTCTTAAAGGAACACACACACCTACCCTTACAGCATGTGGTCTACAACAAACAAAAGACTTATCACTTACATGAACTTTCTCATTCAAAACCGTTTTTTACACACAAATCACTTTCGTTCCATTCTTACTTCAAAGAAATTATCCAATTTTCTACACAGATTCAAGTTTCCAAATTAACATTTATATAATTCTTATCTCCCCTTTTAAGTTAAAGTAGGATGGTCTAATCCCCTATCAGTCAGGTTCCTGAGTGTTGTGATTGGATATTGATTCAGATCATGATTAGTCAGACTCACCGTCACTCAAATTCTAACCACACCCCACTAAGATCACAACCAATCAAAATCCTAGTCACTCAGCATCTGACCACACCTCACTCCCATTAATCTCCAAACAAAGAAACTCATTTTGTCTTGATCTCTCAGCAGAGAGAATGCAGCAATTTTATCTCCACAACCAGTCAAGAAACTCAGTCCTTAAACCTCCTCTGTCCTTGTAGTCACTATATTACATTACACTATTCTTATTGCAATTCTACTTTCTGCTATTCTACAATATTTTGCACTAACTCCTCATGTACCTGACCAATCTGTATATGAGTTTCTTCTATAGATTTTGTGAAACAACTCAATATTTCTTTCAAGTGCTTAAGATGAGCTTCTTCAATTTCCTGCAATTTCTTTGAGGTTTCTGTCAATTTTTGTTCAAAATCTGTTTTTCCACATATAATTTATAGGTTTCTGTACCCTTTTTTTTTAACCGTTGCCTTTTCTATTTCTTTCCGTGTTGCTCCTTCCTATTTTAACTTTTCGTACTCAAAACTGTGATCTTCCTTAGATTTTTGCAATGTTTGAGTGATACTCTGAATATTCTGTACAGCATCCAAAGTGCCCAATCCTCATCGGAGCCCAGTTGTGGCCACCAGACTGAACTCCCCCTTATTGGTTCCATTGGTTAATCAAAATAACTGAACTTAATCATAGCCTCCTTATCTTTACCCCCGGGGCTTCCTTCTCCCCAAGATTGCCACATTGCCCCAATGGACTATCAGGCAGAATGTGCGGCTCTTCACCATTGACCCTTTTTCATTTCCCCCCGGACTCGGTTTCCCGTTCCGGTTATCCATTGTCTTATCGAACTATTCCCGTCCGACAGATCCCTGACCTCTCAGGGTGGTATCCACGAGGAGTTAAACTGCCTCTCTCTCCTTTAATAATTATATCCCGCTTCCCATACTGCGGCATACTTGATCTCAGCTATTATTGGATTGGGTTTATTTTTCACAAATTCATTCAATGCCTGTTGTACCCAATCCTCATCTGACTCATCCTCTGGCCACCAGACCGAAGCTCCTTTATCGGGTGTTTTGGCCATTCAAAATAACAATACCTTATCATTGTTGTCTTCTCCGACCCCTGGGTATTTCTTGCCCCCCAGTGGTTCAGCTTTCGCCCCCAACGGACTATTAGGCAGAATGCTGGGATGGGTTTTTCACTTACATTTCCCATTCTCTTTATCGGAATTCCTCTCCGATCTTTTATCAAATCGCCCAGGTAATACTATAATAGTCAAAGCTTCTTACCGGGGTCTGTGCACAGAATTACTCGATTTTCGCGATTTCCAACCAATCTCCAACCACCTTCACTTCTTTGCTGAGTCTCTGTTTGGTCCGGGCATCACTGGCTCAAACCTTCTGACGGTAAGCAATGAGTCTGAGACCGCTGAACTCAGCGGGGTGCACCTTCTCTTCGTCCGTGTACCTCCGTCAGCTGGCCTGGAGTAATGAGCCCCCAAATTGTGAGATATAAAAAATCACAAACGCTATTTGAGACAACGTCAGCAAAGAAGCTTTTATTAAGATAATATTCTGCAGAATAGGTGCCTCTGCTTTGCTGATCCCCTCGAGACACACCGAGGGTCGGGATGTATTCTATCTTTATACATTTCATTACATTATAGCCACACCCTCTTCTCTCACCATTTTGCCTCTTTTTAATTATAACATAAATCCCACATTCCCACGAGAAAGTTTAGGAATGTCTCGGAACATCTCCTGACGTCAAAGGCTTATACTGAAGTTTCTATCTGTTTGCTACTTTCTATCTCAAAGTTCTCTCTGTTCTATCTGTCGTGACTTTCTATCCCACTAACAGTCTGGCTTTGTTGAAACCTTATTTCTTTCTAAGCTATATTTTTCTACTCCTAGTTTAAATCAACCATGTCTGTTAACCCCTTTTCTCACAACACCCATACTAATCAAGAATCTATCTATCTCTCTGTGCCTTAAAAATATCCATTGACTTGTCTTATCATCTTTCCTATAACCGGAACACAATAAACCGGAACACAATATTTAATCTGAGCCTCACCAGCGCCCTGCAAAGCAGCAAAATAACATGCCAACTTTTATACTCAACATCCTGACTGATGAAGAAAGTGCCGAAAGATTTTGATCACCTTATATACATGTGGTGACACTCTCAAGGAACTATGGACCTGCACTCCTAGATCCCTCTGTTCTACACACTCCCCAGGCTCTGCCATTCATTCTGAAGGTCCTGCCTTTACGAGCAAAGAACTTAAAGCGCTCCAGGATAGAGTTGGTGGGGACGTCGCACATTTCAGAGAACTTCCTGATTAGGTAATCCAGGTCCGTGGGGTCCTCATCTTGCCCGTATTCAAACGATTCAGAGCGCTCGAGAGCCTCAGAGCCGGCCAAATTCAAAAGCAGTGAAGCTTTAACTGCAACGGAAGCAGCTGGGTGAACGATAGCCACATAATGCTGGAAGTCCCGACGGAACGCATTCCATCGGTGAGCGATGTCATCGTCAAAGACCAGAGGTTCTGGCTTGCGGCAGGAGGAAGCCATGATCCGACCGGGAAGGGTAACTGGGGCAAAAAAAAAACTAAACGCGAGAAACAGGAGGCGTGGGCGTAGAACCCGCTGACACCATGTAAAGGATGTATACTCACACAGTGTTTCTATACTAATACTTTATTGATTACATATGCACTAGTGCCCTAGCTGTACATGGTCTGTACGTTCAAACTACTAGAGAAGGTACCAGGGGATGGAGAGACATTAATATACTGGTTAAAAGGGGAGTGGTCAGTGAAGCTACACAATCTATAATTAAAGGGACATGCACTATCATCTACAGTTTGTATTCCCAAAATGTAACAATTCACACTTTAGACATATTAGACTTTAGACGTTAGCGACACAGCATGGAAACAGGACCTTTGGCCCACTGGGCCCATGCCATTCAGTGGTCCCCATACATTAACTCTATCCTACACACTATGGACAATTTTACAATGTTAATTAAGCCAATTAACATACAAACGTGTACGTATTTGGCATGTGGAATGAAACCGGAACACCTGTGGAAAACTCACATGGTCACAGGGAGAATGTATAAACTCTGTACAGACAGCACCCAAAGTCAGAATGGAATTTGGGTTTCTAGTGCTGTAAGGCAACATCTCTACTACTGCACCACTGTGCCCCACCTGCATTAAACTCCATTAACCATTCCCCTGCCCACTTGCCCACCTGTTCATGATCCTGCTGTAACCTTTGATAACCATGTTCCCTATCTACAGCATCACCCACTTTAGTTGCATCCCCAAGCTTAAGGGCCTGTCCCACTTGGGCAACATTTACATGACATCCTTAAAATTGGTTGACGCGTTGTGACGCGTGCATGGTGTATGGCCCGTGGCATGGCATGGTGGCGTATGCAGTGATGCACGGTAACACGCAGTGCTTCCCTCTCACCTCAGAATTTTGGAATGTTCAAAATCCTTGCGCACCACGTGTATGACGTATCCCTTGCGCATGCTGACGTACTGATGGCGTACGCTGACGTACTGATGGCGTACGTGTGGCACGTGATAACTCATGGTTACGTACAGCGGCACACGATCATTGCATATGCTAATTTATTATCCGTCACCATGCGTCAACCTCCGTAACCATGCGTCGCCGTCGGTGCACCATTTGTGCGTCATTTGAGCGCCGCACCACTTGATCACAGGGTATAAAGTGCGCCGAGTTTTGAAAATTTTTCATTGGGAAATTCCTTGCCATGGATTTCGGACTAAAATAACAGTACAGTACGAATTACATGGCAATGGGTCCCAAAAGAAGCAGAACCCTCAAGAGCAAAGCGCGCGACTGTCGTACTGCTAGACTGCCGGCCTGTCGCATAAATGATGTGCAAATGTCGCCCAAGTGGGACAGGCCCTTGACTATTCATTACAGCTTCAGCAAACATTTATGGTGGAAGATTATGAGAGGAAGAGATACGGTAAATAGTCAGAACCTTTTCTTCCAAGATGGGAATCAAACTCTAGAGGACGCAGCTTTAAGGTGAGGGGGTTCAACGTTGAGCGAGATGTGTGTGGCAGATAATTTACAGCGAAGGTGATGAGTGCCTGGAATGAGCAGCCGGGGGTGGTGGTGAAGGCTGATATAATAGCAACATTTAAGAGACATTTGGATAAGCATGTGGATATACAAGGTACAGAGGGATTAGATCTGGTCTTGGCATCATGTTAGGCACGGACATTGTGGGCCGAAGGGTCTATTTCTGTGCCGTACTGTTCTAAGTTCTATGCTTCATGGACAGAGCCTTCGTTTCTTCTACTCATTTAGAGAACATTACATCAGCTGTTTTATAATGTGCAGGCATCTGCATCACACATACATGTTATAAATAAATTATACTGTCAGTTGCAGTGAGATAAGCTCACTACTTCCTTTCAAAGCTGCTGAGCACAACCTGTTGGCAATAAGTCACCTCTGAGCTTTCCAGCCAAGTCTTGCTATCAAGTCTCAACATTAACCATCGTCAGACAAGAAAGGGAAGTGTTTCAGGAAGTCTTGCTGTTCTGGGTTGTGATCATCGAACCCTCAGGCTATCTGCAACAATATAATCTCACCCAGACCAACAGATCCCTCCCTCTGCATGAAAACCTTCACAGTTGACTTGGCTGCAGTAGAATGAATACTGGCAGCGACATCAATAGAAAAACATTCCAAATTGGTCTTTGCTACACATGCTGCATTCTTCTGTTTTATGTTACATAGATACATAGAAAATGGATGGAAGAGTGGGCCATTCGGCCCCTCGAGCCCGCACCGTCATTCCATGTGATCGTGGATGATCATTCACAATTAGTACCCCGTTCCTGTCTTCTCCCCATATCCCTTGATTCCACTAGCCCTAAGAGTTCTATCTAACTCTTTTGAAAGCATCCAGTGAATCGGGCTCCACTGCCTTCTGAGGCAGAGAATTCCGCAAATTCACAACTCTGTGAGTGAAAACGTTTTTCCTCATCTCAGTTCTAAATGGTCTTACCCCTTGTTCTTAAAATGAGCCCCTGATTATGCAGTCCCTCAACATCGGGAACATGTTTCCTGCATTTAGCATGTCCAGTCCCTTAATAATTTTATATGTTTCTAAAAGATCCCCTCTCATTCTTCTAAATTCCAGTGAATACAAGCCTAGAATAAATCTGAAGTTTTTTTTTTTTGGTTAAATATTTTTATTAGAAGTACATATTAAAGGAAGAATATACATGTCACATACATTCTTAATATTATTAATATTAACAATTATTTCTAATTTGTACTTCTATGCATTTTTTATTTTTAATATAGGTAGGAAATAAAAGAGAAAAATAAAGTAAAAATAGAAATTCAAAAAGATGAATGAAGTATTAAGCAGGTTATACATCATTGGAGATATATCCATGGATTATTATATGTGATTCTTCATCTATTCCTTCATTCAGGCTTCAGTCAGGTTCTCGCACCGAACCATTTTGACCCTTTAAATATTCAATAAATGGAGACCATATCCCTCTGAAATGATCCAACTTGCCCAGTAGGACAAGTCTTAATCTTTCCAGGTGAAGTGTCTCCGACATTCCAGTGATCCACATTTTGATTGTGGGGGATGTAGGACCTTTCCAAAATTTCAGTATTAATTTTTGCCCAATTATTAAACTGTAATCAATAAAAATTATTTGATTCATTGTTATTAATTGATCTGTTTCTAATATTCCTAATATTATTAATTTTGAGTCAGGAACCAAATTCGTATTAACAACATTCAAAATTATCTTAAAAATTTCTGTCCAAAAGTTAGTAAAATGCAATCTATGTAATACTTTAAATTGTATCAAAGAGTATCTAGCATTTAACGAACAGTGGTGTATATGTTGTAAACTTTCATCCCATATTTCTGGTCTAATTATTTGACCTAATTGGTTTTCCCATGATTGCCTATATGTTTCTGTCATTGGTACGTCGTTTTCCAATAAAATATTATAAATAAATGATATCAATTTTTCTGTATTTGGGTGTTTATTTAGACATTCATCTAAAATTTCTGCCTTTCTATTTCTAAATTCCTGTGTGTTTGATTTTACATAGTCTCTGATTTGTAAATATCTAAAGTAATCTTTGGAATGTAATCCATAAATTTGTTGTAATTCTTGAAATGAAACAAAGGAGTTTTCCCTCTAGAGATCGTCCATCTTAATAATTCCATAATTTTTCCATTGTAAAAAACCTTTGTCCATCATTGAAGGTTTAAATGTGACATTGTTTACAATGGGGAGAGCTAGTGGTATACATTCCAATTTTAATGTTTTCTTTAGTTGTTTCCAGATACGTATCCCACTTTCTATTATAGGGTTTTCTCTATAGGTTTTCTTACCTAGTTTAGCATTGGCAAATAAAATCGAGCTAATGTCAAAAGGTGAACAATCTTTTTCCATTTTTAACCAATTTGGTTGTTTATCTAATTCATCCAGCCAAAAATTCGTATTTTTAATACTAACTGCCCAGTAATAAAACATAAAATTTGGCAGTGCTAGACCTCTATTTATTTTTGATTTACATAAATGTTTTTTATTTATTTTATGGCTCTTATAATCCCAGATAAAGTTGGTGACTATGGAGTCAACCTTCTTAAAAACATTTTTAGGAAGGTATATTGGTATCAATTGGAAAAAATATAGTATTTGCGGAACAAAAATCATTTTTATTGCATTAATTCTACCTAACATTGAAATGGGTAATGTTTTCCAATATAAGATATGTAATTTATTCAGTAAGGGTGGGAAATTAGATTTAAATAAAGAATCATATCTTTTTGTTACGTAAATTCCAAGATATTTGATTTTTTCTTTTGCTATCTTAAAAGGATATTGTTGTAATATATGTAGGTTATTTACCATTATTGGCATAAGTTCACTTTTGTTCCAATTAATGCTATATCCTGAAAACGAGCCAAATTCAGTTATTAAATTTAATAAATTTGAAATACTAATTTCCGGTTTTGTAATATAAAGTAATACATCATCTGCATATAAGGAGATTTTATTTTCAGTTTCTCTGGTTTCGTACCCATATATTTCAGGATGTAATCTCAGGCTTTGAGCTAATTGAGCTAATGAGTGTGAACAATAGTGGGGATAAGGGACAACCTTGTCTACAGCCTCGGAATAAATTAAATTTAGTTGATAACATTTGATTTGTTAATATTCTAGCTGTTGGATTAGCGTATAATAATTTAACCCATGTTATAAACTTCTCTCCCAACTTAAAAGTTTCCATAACCGAAAACAGATAAGACCATTCCACCTGGTCACCGGCTTTCTCCGCATCTAACGATATAATTACTAGGTCTTTATTAATACCTCTTTTCGAATATATAATATTGAATAATCGTCTCAAGTTATATGAGGAATATCGTTTTGGTATAATCCTGTTTGATCCGGGTGAATTAATTTGTTGATCACTGTGCTTAATCTTTGTGCTAGTATTTTAGTTAATATTTTTTGATCGGTGTTTAAAAGAGCTATAGCTCTATATGATCCTGGATCATCCAGATCCTTATCTATTTTAGGTATAAGTGTTATAATAGATTAATTTAACGTTTCTGGTAATTTCTGTTGGGTATAAATGTATTCATAAGTGGTGCAATCACATCATAGAATGTTTTATAAAATTCCGAACCAATACCATCTGGTCCCGGAGTTTTACCATTTTTTAATGATTTGATAGATTCTTCGATTTCTTTTGCTGTTAAATCTGATGTTCTGTCTGACCGGTTTCCTCCACGGCAAGAAAAGCCCTAATTCCCGTGCAAACGGTCTGAAGAGGAATATATAGCTATACGAGTTGAGGTAGTAAAATTACAAAAAAAGATATGAATAAGGAGATTGTCCATGAACACGATGAATATATTTCCAATATCTTCACAGGGTCTAAGGAAGATGGAGTATACCGAATCATTCTTGATTTGGCTAGTCTGAACATGAGCTTGGTATAAAACCATTTTAGAATGGATTTTCATTCAGCAAAACTCATGATTATTCAGAGGGGGGAGGGGGGTGGTGGGGGAGTCTGAAGAAGGGTCTCGACCTGAAACATCGCATATTTCTTTCGCTTCATAGATGCTGCCTCACCCGCTGAGTTTCTCCAGCATTTTTGTCTGTCGCTGATTATTGAGAATTGCTTTATGGCCCCAATCGATCTCAAAGATGCATTCTTTCCAGTACCAATACATGAGAGTTACAGGAAAAAGTTGACAAGTAGGAAAGACGAAATATGGCAGAGGTAGCTGTTTTAGCAACCTAGACATTACTAGAAGATCTAAGATTTCTTATTCATCCAGGAAAGCCCAGGCTTGAGCCGACAAAAACTATCGCATATGTAAGCTTTTTCATAAACTCAGATAAGTCTGTGACCCTACCGACAGATAAGAAGTTTGAAGATGCATGCATAGGCTTACTTAAGAATGACTTACTTAAGAATTACTTAAGAAGTCTACAATGTGACAGGTTGCAAGGGTGATAGGCAAGCTGGTAGCCGTGCTTTATAGAAGCCTGGATCGTGGGAAGGTTCTTGTCCCTAAATTGAATATGGGACATGTTGTTAGATGTATGAGGCTGACAACAGAGTTGATATCCGAATTCCAGTAGGGGATTTAACACACACAAGGGTACAGGGTTCATTGTACCAAGTAAGCCCGCAATGACGCTACAAAGTGAGGGCTGGGGTGAAACTGACACCTATACTAGTTGTGGCGGTAGGTGGAATGAGGATGAGTTGAGACATGGCCATAAAATATGGCATCAACTCCAAAATATGCCTCCAAAAGATAATTCAAGACGAGGCAACATGAATTATAGTAGTGTCAAATTGGCCTACTCAATCATGGTTTCCATTGTAAAAAGGTCTGCCGAAAGAAGCTCCTATATTTGCTCACTGATGCGAAGAGTTGTTGGTTCAACCTGTCACTCGTGCATCGCATCCACTGCATGATCGTATTGATTTATTAATTTACAGGATTTAAAGAGACCCTTCAAGCTTGTAGGACTATCCAGCAGGACAGTTGATGTGATCATTGCAGTTGGCGAGTTGGCGGAAGAAAGCAGTATGCTACGTTCATAAAATGGGGTAAAAGTTGTGTGAAGAGACGCATAGAAACATAGAAACATAGAAAAATAGGTGCAGGAGTAGGCCATTCGGCCCTTCGAGCCTGCACCGCCATTCAATGTGATCATGGCTGATCATCCAACTCAGTATCCCGTACCTGCCTTCTCTCCATACCCCCTGATCCCTTTAGCCACAAGTGCCACATCTAACGCCCTCTTAAATATAGCCAATGAACTGGCCTCAACTACCTTCTGTGGCAGAGAATTCCAGAGACTCACCACTGTCTGTGTAAAGAATGTCTTCCTCATCTCGGTCCTAAAGGAATTCCCCCTTATCCTTAGACTGTGACCCCTTGTTCTGGACTCCCCCAACATTGGGAACAATCTTCCAGCATCTAGCTTGTCCAACCCCTTAAGAATTTTGTAAGTTTCTATAAGATCCCCCCTCAATCTTCTAAATTCTAGTGAGACAAGCCGAGTCTATCCAGTCTTTCCTCATATGAAAATCCTGACATCCCAGGAATCAGTCTGGTGAATCTTTTCTGTACCTCCTCTATGGCAAGAATGTCTTTCTTCAGATTTGGAGGCCAAAACTGTACGCAATACTCCAGGTGTGGCCTCACCAAAACCCTGTACAACTGCAGTAGAACCTCCCTGCTCCTTTCGCTATGAATGCTAACATACCATTTTCTTTCTTCACTGCCTGCTGCACCTGCATGCCTACTTTCAATGACTGGTGTACCATGACACCCAGGTCTCGTTGCATCACCCCTTTTCCTAATCTGCCACCATTCAGATAATAGTCTACCATCATGTTTTTGCCACCAAAGTGGATAACCTCACATTTATCCACATTATACTGCATCTGCCATGCATCTGCCCATTCACTCAGCCTATCCAAATCACCCTGCAGCCTCCTAGCATCCTCCTCACACCTAACTATACACCCCAGCTTGGTGTCATCTGCAAATTTGGAGATGTTGCATTGAATTCCCTCATTCAAATCATTAATATATATTGTAAATAGCTGGGGTCCCAGCACTGAGCCCTGCGGTACCCCACTAGTCACTGCCTGCCATTCTGAAAAGGACCCATTTACTCTTACCCTTTGCTTCCTGTCTGCTAGCCAGTTCTCTATCCACATCAATACTGAACCCCCAATACCGTGTGCTTTAAGTTTGTATGCTAATCTCTTATGCGGGACCTTGTCGAAAGCCTTCTGAAAGTCTAGATATAACACATCCACTGGTTCTCCCTTATCCACTCTACTAGTTACATCCTTGAAAAATTCTATCAGATTTGTCAGACATGATTTACCTCTTGTAAATCCATGCTGACTTTGTCCAATGATTTCAGCACTTTCCAAATGTGCTGCTATCCCACCTTTAATAACTGAATCTAGCAGTTTCCCCACTACCGATGTTAGACTAACTGGTCTGTAATTCCCCGCTTTCTCACTCCCTCCTTTTTTAAAAAGTGGGATTACATTAGCTACCCTCCAATCCTCAGGAACTACTCAGAATCTAAGGAATTTTGAAAAAATATCACTAACGCATCCACTATTTCTGTGGCTACCTCCTTGAGTACTCTGGGATGCAGACTATCTGGCCCTGGGGATTTATCGCCCTTCAATCCGTTCAATTTACCCAACACCATCTCCCAGCTAACCTGGATTTCACTCAGTTCCTCCATCCTATTTGACCCCCGTTCCACTGATATTTCTGGCAGATTATTTATGTCTTCCTTAGTGAAGACAGAACCAAAGTAGTTATTCAATTGGTCTGCCATGTCCTTGTTCCCCATGATCAATTCACCTGTTTCTGACTGCAAGGGACCAACATTTGTTTTAACTAGTCTCTTTCTCTTCACATATCTATAAAAACTTTTGCCGTCAGTTTTTATGTTCCCTGCCAGTTTCCTTTCGTAATCTATTTTCCCTTTCCTAACTAAGCCCTTTGTCCTCCTCTGCTGGATTCTGAATTTCTCCCAGTCCTCCGGTAGGCTGCTTTTTCTGGCCAATTTGTCTGCCTCATCATTTGTTTTTATACTATCCCTGATTTCCCTTGTTATCCATGGATGCACCACCTTCCCTGATTTATTCTTTTGCCAAACTGGTATGAACAATTTTTGTACTTCATCCATGCACTCTTTAAATACCTTCCATTGCACATCCACTGTCAACCCGTTAAGAATCACCTGCCAGTCTATCTTGGCCAATTCACATCTCATATCTTCAAAGTTACCTTTGTTCAAGTTCAGAACCCTTGTTTTTGACTTAATTTTGTCATTCTCCATCCTAATGAGGAACTCAACCATATTATGGTCACTCTTGCCCAAGGGGCCACGCACAACAAGACTGCTAACTAACCCTTCCTCATTACTCAATACCCAGTCTAGAATAGCCTGCTCTCTCGTTGGTTCCTCCACATGTTGGTTGAGAAAACTATCCCGCATACATTCCTTGAAATCCTCTTCCTCAGCACCCCTGCCAATTTGATTCACCCAATCTACATGCAGATTGAAGTCACCCATTATAACCGTGTTACCCTTGTTGCACGCATTTCTAATTTCCTGTTTGATGCCATCCCCAACTCCAATACTACTGTTAGGTGGCCTGTACACAATTCCCACTAGCGTTTTCTGCCCCTTAGAGTTTCGCAGCTCTACCCATATCGATTCCACATCCTCCACGCTAATGTCCTTCCTTTCTATTGCATTAATCTCCTCTCTCAAAGCAATGCTACCCCACCTCCTTTTCCTTTTCGTCTATCCCTCCTGAATATTGAATATCCCTGGATGTTCAGCTCACAGCCTTGGTCACCCTGGAGCCATGTCTCTGTGATCCCAACTATAGCATAGTCATTAATCGCTATCTGCACCTTCAACTCATCCACCTTATTACGAATGCTCCTCGCATTGGGACACAAAGCCTTCAGGCTTGTTTTTACAACACTCTTACGCCTTATACAATTATGTTGACAAGTGGTCCCTTTCACATCGATCCCTATTACACTTGGCCATACTCTCCTATCCCTTTGTGAGCTAATTCTGGGGTCATTAACCATCCCTTTACTCTCTTTCCCTTCCTCCGTCCTTGGCTATCCCATTTGACACCCCACCCCCCTTATTCAGTTTAAAACCATCCGTGTAGCAGTGGCAAACCTGCCGGCCAGAATGCTGCTCCCCCAGCTGTTAAGACTTGGACCGTTCCTGTTTCTGCTATCCAAATGTGCCATTATTACATCTTTAATAATCGACTCCAGCAACGTCCCCTCCATTGAAGTCAGGCTAACTGGTCTATAATGCCCTGCTTTCTCTCTCCCTCCTTTCTTGAAAAGTGGGATAACATTAGCTACCCTCCAATCACCAGGAAGGGATTCAGAATCTAGAGAACCTTGGAAAATGATCACCAATGCGTCCACGATTTCTAGAGCCACCTCCTTGAGTACGCTGGCATGCGGAAGATCAGGCCCTGGGGATTTATCAGTCCCATCAGTCTACCAAACACAATTTCCTGACTAATGTGAATTTCCTTCAGTCCAACACAATTGCAGCAAGATAATAGCTAACGTATCATATCCTTGCCAATCTCTTGCTAGATATGTTTGTTAACCTTTTGATTACATTATAGTCTTTGAAAATTTCTCATTGTTGCAAATATATTCTTTGCTTTTCATTCTCCAAACCAAAATGAATAACCTCATATTTTCCATGTACTTGACCAATAAGAGAGAAAAGAAGAAGATTAAGGACAATCTCAAAAGATTTTATAAATACATTAGGGGGGAAAAGGTAACTAGAGACAGTGGGACTTCTCAGGAATCAAAGCGGTCACCTCTGTGTGGAACCGCAGGAGATGGCCAAGGGACAGGTTATCATTTGGATGGGCAAGGGCTGATTAGGGATAGTCAGCATGGTTTTGTACATGGGAGGTCGTGTCTCACAAATTTGATTGATTTTTTTGAAGACATGACCAAAAAGGTTGATGAGGGCAGAGCTGTAGATGTTGTGTACATGGACTTCAGTAAGGCATTCAACAAGGTTCCCAATGGCAGGCTGCTCTGGAAGGTTAGATCACAAGTGATCCAAGGAGAAATAGCGGAATGGATAACAAATTGGCTCCATGGAAGGAAGCAGAGGGTGGTGGTGGAAGGTTGCTTCTCAGACTGGAGGCCTGTGACTAGTGGTGTGCCTCAGGTTTCAGTGCTGGGCCCTTTACTGTTTGTCATCTACATCAATGATTTGGATGAGAACATATAAGGCAAGATTAACAAGTTTGCTGATCGTACAAAAGTGAATGGTTTTGCAGATCCAAGATGGCTTAACAGCTGCGGCCCGCCTGCAGTCCGTCTGTTATTTTCTTTTTTTTGTGTTCCTTTGTCCTGTTTTTAGTTAATTTTATTTTATTAGATTGTGTGGTGGGGGGGGGGAGAGAAACATGTCTTTGGTCTCTTCCTTCGGGGGGGTGCGACTTTTTTCGGTCGTATTCCCCGTTTTCGTCTCCGCCAAGGCCTAATGGCGGAGCTGGCGGCCTCGGGGCTGTGGCAGTGTTCTAGCGGCATCGGCAGCGGCGACCCAACTCGGCTCTGGAGCTGTGGCAGCGGTGGCAGTGGCAGTGGTGACCCGACTCGGCTCTGGAGCTGTGGCAGCGGTGGCTGTGGCAGCAGTGGCAGTGGTAGTGGCGAGCAGACTCGGCCTCGGAGCTGTGGCGGCGGCAGTGGCCCGACCGTGACCTCGGCTGCGGGCCCGGTGGATGACGTCGTCCGGAGCTCACTGGTCACAGGTTGGTGAGCTGTTTTCCAGAGCTCCCGCAACAACAGTTTCGTCCGCTGGTATGGAAGGCGGCAGTTTTGGCAGCTTCGACCATTGCGGGCCGTGGAGTTTGAACCGGCCCGTTCGCAGAGCACGCTTGAGCCGCGGGGCTTACTTCACCCGGTGGGGCCACAACATCTGAAGTCTGGATCGCCTCGGCGCAGAGGGAAACAAAGAGGGAAGAGACAGAGACTTTAAGATTTTGCCTTCAATCCCAGTGAGGAGGTGTTTGGTGAACTCACTGTGGTGGATGTTAAATTTGTGTTTATTGTATGTTTTTGTCATTTTTTTAATTATATGTATGACTGCAGGGGAACGAAATTTCATTCAGATCGAAAGATCTGAATGACAAATAAATTCAATTCAATTCAGATAGTGAAGATGGTTGTGAAAGATTGCAGCAGGATCTGGATCGATTGTCCAGGTGGGCGGAAGAATGGTTGATGGAATTTAATACAGAAAAGTGTGAGGTGTTGCATTTTGGGAGATCAGACAAGGGCAGGACCTAAACAGTAAATGGTAGGCCTCTGGGTAGAGCAGAGGGATCTAGGAGTACAAGTACTTGGTTCCTTGAAGGTCCAGTCGCAGGTAGATAAAGTGGCCAAAAAGGCTTTTGCCGTTTTGGCCTTCATCAAGTTAGAGTATTGAATAGAGAAGTTGGGAGGTCATGTTGCAGTTGTGAGACCACATTGAGAATATTGTGTTCAGTTCTGGGCACCATGTTATGAGAAAGATATTGTCAAGCATGAAAGGGTTCAGAAAAGATTTATGAGGATGTTGCCAGGACTAGAGGATAGCAAATGTTATCCCACTTTTCAAGAAAGGAGCGAGAGAGAAAACAGGAGATTACAGACCAGTTTGCCTAACTTCGGTGGTGGGAAAGATGCTGAAGTCAATTATTAAAGAGGTAATAATGGGGTATTTGGATAGCAATAAAAGGATTAGTCCAAGTCAACATGGATTTATGAAAGGGAAATCATGCTTGACTAATTTTCTGGATTTTTTGAGGATGTGACAAGTAAAATGGATGAAGGGGTGCCAGTGGATGTAGTGTATCTAGACTTTCAGAAAACCTTTGATAAGGTCCCGCATGGGAGACTGGTGACTAAAATTAGAGCACATGGTATTGGGGGTAGGGTGTTAACGGATAGAAAATTGTTTGGCAGACAGGAAGCAAAGAGTAGGAGTGAACGGGACATTTTCAGAATGGCAGCAGTGGTGAGTGGAGTGCCGCAAGGCTCGGTGTTGGGGCCGCAACTGTTTACCATATATATTAATGATTTGGAAGAGGGGATTAGAAGCAACACTAACAAGTTAGCGGATGACATAAAGCTGGGTGGCAGTGTGAACTATGAAGACGATGTTAGGAGGTTGCAGGGTGACCTGGACAGATTGAGTGAGTGGGCAGATGCGTGGAAGATGCAGT
Source organism: Raja brachyura (assembly GCA_963514005.1). The sequence goes on from OY740809.1 coordinate 1,807,273, forward strand.
ATAATATAGATAAATGTGAGGTTATCCACTTTGGCGGCAAAAACAAGGAGGCAGATTATTATCTCAATTGGGTTAGATTAGGTAAGGGGGAGGTGCAGCAAGACCTGCGTGTCCTTGTACACCGGTTACTGAAGGTTAGCGTACAAGTACAGCAGGCAGTGAATAAAGCTAATGGAATGTTCGCCTTCATAACAAGAGGATTTCGGTATAGGAGTAAAGAGGTTCTTTTGCAGTTGCATCGGGCTCTGGTGAGACCACATCTGGAGTATTGTGTACAGTTTCGGTCTCCTAATTTGAGGAAGGACATCCTGGTAATTGAGGCAGTGCAGCGTAGGTTCACGAGATTGATCCCTGAGATGGCGGGACTGTCATATAAGGAAAGATTGAAAAGACTAGGCTTGTATTCACTGGAGTTTAGAAGGATGAGGGGATATCTTATAGAAACATATAACATTATAAAAGGACTGGACAAGCTAGATGCAGGAAAAATGTTCCCAATGTTGGGTGAGTCCAGAACCAGGAGCCACGGTCTTAGAATAAAGGGGAGGTCATTTAAGACTGAGGTGAGCAAAAGCTTTTTTTCCCAGAGAGTTGTGAATTTATGGAATTCCCTGCCACAGAGGGCAGTGGAGGCCAAATCACTGGATGGATTTAAGAGAGAGTTAGATAGAGCTCTAGGGGCTAGTGGAGTCAAGGGATATGGGGAGAAGACAGGCACGGGTTATTGATAGTGGACGATCAGCCATGATCACAATGAATGGCGGTGCTGGCTCAAAGGGCCGAATGGCCTCCTCCTGCACCTATTTTCTATGTTTCTATGTTTTTATGTCATAGTCGTACAAAATATTGGTGAGGCTATATTTTGAGTATTGTGTTCAGCGTTGGTCACCCTTCTTGAGAGAGTCAAGAGTGTTTTATAGTCATATTTCCCAGATAGAACAATGACATTCTTACTTGCAGCAGCACAACAGAATATGTAAACATAGTACACTGTGAATAATATAATAAATGCAAAAAAGTTTCAGTATACCCTATAGGAAGGATGTTGTTAAGCTGGAAAGAGTGCAGAAAATATATATGTGTCCAGGACTTGAAGGTTGAGCTGTAGTGCGAGGTTGAGCAGTCTAGCACTTTATTCCGTGGAGCATAGGAGAACGGGGGGTGATTTTATAAAGGTGAATAATATGAGGAGGGGGAAATATATGGTAAATGCCGTGTTTTACCAGCATTGGGGAATCAAGAAGCAGGGAACAAAGATTTAAGGTGAGAGAGGGAAAATAAGAACATAAGGGGCACCTTTATCACACAGATGGTGTGGGTATCTGGAAGGAGCTGCCAGAGGACATAGTTGATCCAGTTACTATAACAACATTTATCATGGATCATAGCACAGTTCAACACAGGAACAGGCCCTTCGGCCCACAATGTTTGTGCTGAACAAGATGCCTAGCTGTACTGATCTCACCTGCCTGCAAATGATCCATATCGCTCTATTCCCTGCACTTCCATGTGCCTATCTAAAAGGCTCTTAAACTCCACTGTCATATCTGCCTCCACCACCACGCCAGGTTCTAGCCTCCCACCACACTGTGTGAAAAACTTGCCACGCACAGCTCCATTAAACGTTCCACTTCCCAACTTATAGCTGTGCCCTGTAGTGATGGACATTTGCACCCTGGGAAAAAGGTTCTGACTGTCTACCCTATCCATGCCTCTCATCATTTTTTGTACTTCTATCAAGTCCCCCCTCAGCTCCGATATTTTCAAGAAAACATTTAAAATATATTTGGACAGGTTCATGGGTAGGAAAAGTTTAGAGGGATATGGGCCAAATGTGAGAAGGTGGGACTAGTATAGATGAGGCACCTCGGTCGGCATGTGTAGGGGCTGTCCAAGGGGCTGTTTCCCTGCTGTATTCCTCCATGACAGTCTAGGTCTAAAATTCCACCTATAATTGCCTCTTCCTAATAAGCAGATCAACGTCTATTGATTTATAACCATATAACAATTACAGCACGGAAATTATATATTTGCCTCACTTCAATATTTTCGAGCACAGCTATAAAAATGTTCAGAAGAAGAAGTGTTAGGGAACAAGGGAGAAAACAGACAATCTGTGTGTCATAGCCAGACTATTGCTCATGCATGACCACTTGTGTTATCAACCACGACGTTAGTTTACTATATTGCTTCCTGAGGAAACATGAATGATATCAGAGTACCAAAATGGAAGATTTCTCCTTTCCTATTAAAAAAAAACCTGGAATACCAACTGCTCACTGAGTGTTCACATTCTTTCTGTATTTGATTTCTCAAGAGTTATTTGGAAATCTGAAATTTACATCTTATAATATTAATGATTGGGCACCTCTTTCGATTTTAGAAACATTATTTGCTTTCACTTAATTTGGTGCCATGCCTGATCTAGAAAAGATTTAAAATGGCTTCCTGTTAGCTTTGTGGGAACAATTGAAGATGCCTCCAGTTATCTTAGTAGGAAGAAACTGTATATGCTGGTTTACATCGAAGATAGACACAAAATGCTAGAGTAACTCAGTGGGATATCCAGCACCTGAGGAGAGAAGGAATGTGTGAGGTTTCGGGTCGAGACCCTTTTTCAGCTATCTTTGTCTTGCAGCTGAGTAACTGTTGCCTTTGATGAGAGGGCGGTGGAGCTGATAATGTAATCTTTACAACCTGCTACATGGTGGCACTTTGTGTGCCTGCACTGGTGGTGTGGGGCGTGGACAAGCATCTGATCTGAGTCCACTTGGTGAAACACCCTACAAGCATGTGCTCATAAATACCACAGGGCTGCCAACATTGGGTGAGAGTTGAGAGTGAGAAATTGCGAGGGAGCGTAGCGACTGGGGAGGTGTTCCCCTTCCCATGGTAAGGAGCTTTTACATTTTTCAGCTTGAAATTGTGCAATCTAGTGCATACTGTAGCGAGTCTTTTAACTTACACTTGGATGCAACATTTATGCTTTAAATTGGATTAGATATGAATAAGGTTAGACTAAATTAATTTTGAGATCAGCGTGAGAGCATGAGAATTTTGTGAAATGCGCGAGTCTCACGCTCAATGCGTGAGAGTTGGCAGCCTTGCTAATAATTCAAACATTTTATGCAAGTTCCAATTATTTGGACAAAAATCGCTTATTACTGCTTTATAACAGTTAAGTTATTTCAGAAATTTTACTTCGGAGTCACGTGAGTGACTACGTGAAGAACTCTGTACAGCCGTTCGTGCGTCATTGCGTCAGACGCTTTCATGCAGACGACTGTGGAGCAGCGCAGCTCCTCCAAAAGTAAGTCTAAAAAAGTTTCAGGTAAGTGCTCTTTTCTTACCTGTTCTAGGTCTCCTGCAGGAACCTCCGGGGATTTTTGCAGGATGTTCGCGAAAGCCGACGAGGGAACCAGCTTAGGACTTTGGGGGAAAACCCTGGTCCGACCACGGAAGCGGAGAGCTGGGAAAGTCGGGTTCGCGATCGGAGTCACTGATAACGCGGTCAGTGACTCCACACGTTGGGTTCCCGGGGAAAGGATACCCGAGAATAGTGCGGTTTTGGACCGCAGTAGTCCCTAGGGGATGGGGTTTAACGCACCTGAACTATCAGCCTGGGTTTCCGGTGCAGGGGAAACCCAAGTATATGCGGTTCTAGACTGTAGTAGTACCCAGGACATGGGGTTAAAACAAACCTAAATGGGTAGGCTGGGTTCCCGGTGCAAGGGAAACCCAAGTATATGCGGTTCCCAGACCGCAGTAGTCCCCAGGAAATGGGGTTAACTCACATAAATGATTAGCCTGGGTGCCAGGAGGGTACCGCAGTAAATTCAGCTACAGGGTTCCCAAACTACAATAATCCCCAGGATATGGGGACAACTGACAAAAATAGTCAGTACAATTAGGAAAGTTGGGAGGTTTCTCCTCTGGGAATTAATTTAGAGAGCAGCACCTTTGGGTAGGGCTGCTTCGTGGTAATGCCAAGTTATGGCAGTGCCAGCCTATGGGAAAGGCTGTGCCAGCAGTACCTTTGTTTCGGACTGCTCATGGGGATCCCAAACTATGGCAGGCTAGCCTATTGCAGAGGCGGTGCCAGCAACACCTTTGCTCAGGGATGCTCATGGGGATGCCAAACTATGGAAGGCTAGCTTATTGCAGAGGCGGTGCCCGCAGCACCTTTCCTCAGGACTGCTCCAGGGGAATGCCAAGTTATGGTAGGCTAGCCTATTGGAGAGGTTATGCCAGCAGCACCTTTGCTCAGGGCTGCTTGATGAGAACGCCAAATCTATGGCAAATTCTGGCCAATGGGAAAGGCCGCGCCAGCAGCACCTTTGTTCAGGGCTGCTTCATGGGCGCCAGCGGTACCTTGTTGTTAGGGCTGCTTTATGGGAATGGCAGTTTAGTAGGGTTTTCCCATTTACAATGATCATGGGGGATGAGGAGGCATTGTTAGGATAAGGCAATATAACAGAATGATGACAAAAAAACATTCAAATAAAACTATTCACAGTTTTAAAAAACGCTGGTTATATATGTGCTAAAATCCACTGTTAAGTCTCTAACTATATTTGAGAAATTGGGCTCCTCTATCCAGTTAGATTAAGTTCCTATCAAATAGATTTGTAGGATGTTGGGATTTACTTTTAGGTATTCAATTGGCCATGATGCCGGCCTGGGCAACAGATTGCAGTCAATAGACTTTGGTAACAGTTGTTGTTATAAAACTGTTAGGTGCAATCGGTTAAAGAACCACTGGAATGGTTACATAATTTTGTTGCCACAGGAGAATCATCAAGTGTGGGTAATGGCAACACAGAGTTGGTGTTGAATCGCACTGTATTATGAAATTCTGGTTAAATGGAACATCTAATATAAATATATGTATGTATGTTGGTTTCATGTTTATTTCACTGGTTGCAACATATTTGGCATAGCAGTGGCGAAAGATACATGCTCGCCAAAAGGAGAAGGAGGATCTTTTATGGCTACCTCCATTTTGTCTCATCAATCGAGGCTTCAAATAAAGTCATTAAGAGGCTTTAAGTTCCTATTGTGTGATTATGCAAATTGATTCCCGATTTGTTGCGAATAATTATATAACCTTATTGGTTATTTTAAACTTGAATTTGCTTGTTCAGCCTGAGGCTTCTGAAATCAGATGTTGCATGATAAACTCAAATTTATGTTCTGCATGTTTAACAAACTGCCCTAGGATTTGGGTTGTTACATCTAGCCTTCTATGTGTTCAAAGTGTTTGCATAACACCAACGGCTGAATTTTCCTTTCCAGGAAATGAAAGAGTTTGTTATACTTATGTTCCATGGAAAATGGTATTGATTGCTAATGTTTCGAGTTCATGCTAAATGATTGTCTGTTAATTATGAAGTTATACGGCCATTAATTGGCTCGATGAGCTTCCTCAATGAATTGGCTGTAGCAAACGAGACTCGCTCTGTCAGGTCCACATCGGTTATCAAGGGGTAGGATATCTTCAACATAGGTCCCAGGACCAGTATAATGCCATATACGATGTCGATATTTGTGAACACTATTTCACCAGCAGGCAGCAACTATATCCTTAAATTTGGCTGGAGTTTATTAGGTAGTTATCCTTCTGGCACTGGTTTAGTCAGCAGGTTCAGTCGCTAAATAATTGTGATGGTACAGGATGATAACGTCTGTAAATTATAATATATAATATTGTTATAAATACTTGAGCAGACCAGAAGGGGGTCAGGTCTCAAAATAGTCACAGGCATGCCAGGGGACCTTTGATAAGGTAAGCACACATGTATACAACAATATGTCAAGGTCATCAAGAGCCTTGGAGTTCTGGACTAGCAATGTTGTTAGTCACAAAGAATTTGGGAGAACGTATTGTTCATGGCATTCCAGATGAGGAAAACGGAGTTGTGTTATGTACTAATGGATTATGTTTCCAGATTTCATTCCATCAGGGCTGCTACAACATCAGCAGCAAGGGTATTTATGTTCCGCTGGGTCGCATTGTTGCGGCTGGAGCATGGTCCATCAAATGAATCTCCAAACATCTGTAATGACACATTGGTGAACCAGAAGTATTTGTTAACTCTATTTATGTTCTGGTTACATTTTCCATCTGGGTGAGAGATGGAAATATTATTGTTTCATTTAAATAGCATCAGCATGTTTTACATCTATGTTAAGACTGTATGCTTAATGAATGTTTCCCATCCCATTGTCAATGAAGCAGCTGTGGTTGTGTATACTCATTTCATACGGCATGAAATCACAGAGCTTTGAAGTTTTCACGTAGTCACTCACGTGACTCCGAAGTAAAATAGTAAGATTAAATGAGAACTTACCAGTTTGAAGTTTGATCTTTATTTTATGAGGAGTTGAGTTGAGGGACTACGTGCCCTCCGCTCCCAGCCCTCATACATTTCATCTGGTAGTTCTAGTCTTTGTTATCTTACCATTATACTTCAGTTACTATTAGCTGTGATTTCACACCGTCGCTTTGAAGATTGACGCGTGAACGGCTGTACGGGGTTCTTCAGCTCGCGTCCCAGGTTGGCTCGCCTGCCCCAACCCCACGTAAACAAATTGAAAATAAGTATGCGTTTTTCGGGTTACGGGCCATGTGCCCATAGTGCGAACCCTGTCCTAGATGTTTGGCCTCATTGTGATCGTCGTCGCCCCCCCCCCCCCCATGTTTGACAACTGGTTGTTGTTGTCGGAAGAGAAGAGACGCAACGTCACTCACAGCCGTCGACCGACGTGCTTCCCCAGACCGCACAGATTGTTGGCAGGCGGCGCAAAGGGACAAACTGGTGCAGGGACTGAACTCAGCGTGAGAACTCGACCATGAGCGTGAGGGCGTGAGAATTTGCTCCAAGGCGTGATTCTCACGCTGAAAGCGTGAGAGTTGGCAGCCCTGAGTAACTACAATGTTTGGAGTCAGACCCAACAGCCAGCATTTGACAGCACAGGGCCTGTACTCGCTGGAGTTTAGGATGAGGGGGGACCTCATTGAAACCTACCGGATAGTAAAAGACCGGGCTACAGGAGAGGAAGTTTCCACTCATGGGAGAGTCTGGGAACAGAAGGTATGGCCTCAGAATTAAAAGACGCACCTTTAGAAAGTTGAGGATGAATTTCTTTAGTCAGAGGGTGGTGAATCTGTGGAATTCATTGCCACAGAGAACGCAGGAGAATGAGGTGGCGAGGGCAAGATAGATCAGCCATGATTGAATGGCGGGGAAGCCTACTTCTGCTCCTATGACTTATGAATTTGAAGGAAGATAGTTGTTGTCGGAAGTCAAACAGTCCATTCCCAGGATATTGCCACAGGAGCTCCTCAGGCCAGTCCCCTGAGACAGACCATCTTTAGTTGTTTCAACAAATGACCATCCATCAAAAATGGGGATGGTCAGTCATGGCTGCACAATGGCCAATCCCAGTCATGACTGACCATCGATGCAGCAAGACCCAGACACAATTCACACAGGGCTGGTAAGTGGGTAGAAGCATTTGTGCCACTGAAGTGCTTCTTGATCATCCTCAACCGTGAGAAAGCTTTTGGTGTGCTGGCCTTTATAAATCAGAGCATTGAATATAGGAGTAGGGAAGTAATGATATAAATGTACAAGGCATTGGTAAGACCAATTCTGGAGTATGGTGTACAATTTTGGTGGCCTAATTATAGGAAGGATGTCAAAAAATTGGAGAGAGTACAGAGGAAATTTAGTAGAATGTTGCCTGGGTTCCAGCAACTAAGGTTGAACAAGTTAGGTCTTTATTCTTTGGAGAGCAGAAGGTTAAGGGGGGACTTGATTGAGGTTTTTAAAATGATGAAAGGGATAGACAGAGTTGACGTGGATAAGCTTTTCCCATTGAGGGTAGGGAAGATTCAAACAAGAGGGCATGACATGAGAATTATGGGACAGAAGTTTAGGGGTAACATGAGGGGGAACTTCTTTACTCAGAGAGCGGTGGCTGTGTGGAATGATCTTCCAGCAGAAGTGGTGGAAGCAGGATCGATTTTTAACATTTAAAAGTAAAGTGGATAGGTATATGGACAGGAAGGGAATGGAGGGGTATGGTCTGAGAGCAGGTAGATGGGACTAGGGGAAAATAAATGGTCGGCACGGACTGGAAGGGCCGAGAAGGCCTGTTTCCGTGCTGTAATTGTTATATGGTTATATGTTATATGGTTATTAATCTGGATTGATCCACCATGGTGAAACCTCAACTGAGCCTAATCCTTGGGGGTAAACACAAAATGCTGGAGTAACTCAGTGGGACAGGCAGTATCTCTGGAGAGAAGGAATGGGTGACGTTTCGGATCGAGACCATTTCTTCAGACCTGAAACAGCACCCATTCCTTCTCTCCAGAGATGCTGCCTGTCCCACTGAGTTACTCCAGCATTTTGTGTCTACCTTCGATTTAAAACCAGCATCTGCAGTTCTTTCTTACCTAAACCTTGGAGTGTCTCTTCAACTTTTACTCATTTTTGACCCATGCTTGAAACATATCCCTTTCGTGCTCTTAGTATCAGTCGTGGTTCTGTGAGAAACACGATTTGATAAGGTTTCTGTATGTGACATCCAAATGCTGTTGTGTTTGTTCTGTGGGACAGTCTCTTGACCTCATCCTCCTGTTTATCTTCTTTGCATTGACTCTCTTACTCAGCCATTCCTTCCTGTAGTTCAAATAAGGGTCCCATTCAACATATTAAAAAGCAGAAAATCAACCAACTGAAACTACAGGTTAATGGCAGCCAAAAAAAAAGACTGCTCCCTTGCTGAGACATGTGTAACATCCTCAGCTCAAGCAACAATTCTCATATCACCCAGCAGAGCTCCAGCTGGCATTTCACCAGAGCTGAGAGAAGAGTTCCAACCTCAGTGTGGGTCCATTCTGGTCAGGTTAACTCGCGGAGCAGCGCGAGCTGATCGATAACGAACACTCCCGGAAGCCCCACACGCTTATAGCACAGCCCCACACAGGTTCTAGCACCACGTACCGCCAACAAGCTGATGTCAAAGCAGCGGCACCCCAGAGAGATTCCCCAAGTCCCTCTTCCAGGCATTGGAGGTCACTGATAGGCAGTGAGATAATGGAGAAACAGGAGCATGATGCAGAGGATGCTGCATGGATACTAAATGCAACATGCAAGAAGTGTGAATGGCATGCCCATTCTGTGTGTCCAGGGACTGGCCGCAGTTCCCAGGTCAACTCACATCCAAGGGACTGGCCATAGTTCCCAGGTCGGCTCGCCTGCCCCAACCCCGCAAAAACAAATTGAAAAAAAATATGTGTTTTTTCGTGTTATGGGCTGTGTGCTCATAGTCTGAACCCTGTCCTCGATGTTTGGCCTCATTGTGGTCGTTCCCCCCCCCTATGTTTGACAACTGATTCACCTGGTCAGTTTCATGTTGTCGGCAGCTGCACATTCGACCACAGGTGAGGGAAGACACGCGACGTTAAGGGCCTGTCCCACCAGCATGCAACTCTATGCGATGAGCATGACCTAACGTGGTCGCTTGAGCTGTCCGGCGTCACGGGGCCGGTCCCACTTCGATCGCCGGAGCCGTGCGGAATTGTACGGAGTTCATCTCGACATCGCGCGGGACTCCGGAAAACAGACCATGTTCAAAAATTCCGCGCGACATCGGCTTGTCGGCTCGCAGTCGCCTCGACACATTACACACCGCCTCGACGTCGTGCCTCCATGACCCTCTCTATAGGTGCCTCCGTGACCCTCTCTGTGTGTGGCTCCATGGCCCTCTGTGTGTGTGTGCCTCTGTGTCCCTCTCTGTCCTGGCGAACTTCCCTTTAAGTCTTCGCTCCAAGTTTGCCTCACGTTGCGCCCCTCACCCGACCTCCGCGTGGCCCTCGCTGCCGGTTTGGTCACACATGCAGGCGCATGCTGGTGGGAATGGCCCTGTACAGGGATCACCCGACCTCCGCGCGGCCCCGCTTCTAGTTTGATCGCGCTCATCGCATGGAGTCGGATGCTGGCAGGACAGGCCCTTAACTCACAGTCGCCAACCGACGCGCTACCCCAGACCGCACAGATCGTTGGCAGCCGGCGCAAAGGGACAAACTGCGCAGGGACTGAACTCAGCGTGAGAACTCGACCATGAGCGTGAGGGCGTGAGAATTTCCTCGAAGGCGTGAGTATCATGCCGAAAGCTTGTTAGTTGGCAGCCCTGATACCATGTGTTGTGCATTTGGCCCCCTAAGTCTTTAATGTAAGGCTGTTTTTTATAGATTAGTAGAAAGATTAGTATTGCACTTGAATCTCAGAACGTTCAGCCAAATCTGCAAATTATTTCATTTTCGTTTTTTAATGTTCTGCTGGTACAACTGAAGCTTTCTAAAACTGCAATCCACTTATAGAATCTTTGTTCCTCAGGGATACTCATGGAGTTTAAAATCAGCAATCACCATGGATAGTCAGCAGACCTTAAAACATCTGTAGAGAGAGGAGCAGTGTTAATATTAATAATTAAGAACAATAAATTATTTATTTAGGACAAATTGGAACAGTTATGCATGTGATGGTTGATATAGAATCAAAGAGTCACACAGCTTGGAAACAGGATCTTCAGCACAACTTGCCCACACCGACCACCATGTCCCATCTACATTCGTCCCACCTGCCTGCATTTGGCTCATATCGGCCCTCCCAACCTTTCCTATCCATGTACATGTTTCTTAAATAGTCCTTACATCAACTACTTCCTCTGCAGCTCATTCCATACACCTACCCCCTTTGTGTGAAAAAGTTACCCCTCAGGTTCCTATTAGATCTTTCCCCCTTCACCTTAAACCTATGTCCTTTTGTTCTCGATTCCCCTACTCTTGGCAAGAGACTCAGTGTGTCCACCCGATCCACACCTCTATAAGATAAACTTTTATCTGATCAGATATTTGATTCTGATTCATGTGATCAGATATGTTTTCGCATGAATGTCCAGAAGTTCAGTGCAAATGTTTGTGAAACCCTGAGCTTTTGGAGAAGTCCTTGCCGTAATTATTCTAACTGGGCTCTGAATTCGTGATGAAGCCCCAACTGCCTGTAATTGATCAACAGTTAGATGTCAAATAAACTAATCTCCCCAGCCTGCATGTGATCCATATCCCTCCATTCCCAGAATATCCATGTGACTGTCCAAAAGCCTCTTAAATGCCACTATTGTATCTGCCTCCACCACCACCCTTGACACTGCATTTCAGGTACCCACCACTCTCTGCATTAGAAACCTGTCCTGCACATTTCCTTTAAAGCCATGCCTTTTTAACATTTTCATCCGAGGAAAAATGTTCTAACTATCTACCCTATCTATGCCTTTCATATTTTTATTTATTTTTATCAGGTCACCATAAGCCTCCAACATGCCAAAGAAAACAATCCAAGCTTGTCCAACTTCTTGTATGTAATACCCTCTAATCCAGGCAGCATTTTAATAAATATCTTCTACACCCTTTCCAAAACCCCTACAACCTTCCTGCAATGAGATGGTCAGAACAGCACAGAATACCCAACTACAGCCTAACCAAAGACCAATAAAGATGCATCATGACTTCCTGACTCTTATACTCAATGTCCCAATCACTGAAGGCAAGCATTCCATATTCATTCTTTTCCAGTCTATACGTTGCCACTTCCAGGGAGTTGTGGACATGGACTACAAGATTCCTCAGTACATGAATGTCGTTCAAGGTTATTGGGTCTTGCCATTAACTAGATACATTTCGCTTACAGTCAACCTCCCAATGTGCAATGCCTTACACTTGCTTGGATTAAACTCCGCCGGTCATTTATCCACCCATTTCAATAGTTAGTTTATATTCTGCTGTATACTTTACTAACCTACGGAGAAATGTAAGAGTTAATCATTTGGCTTCTCATGTCTGTTTTACCATTCAATAAGATCATGGTTAATCATTGTCACTTTTTGGCACTGAGTCTCCATCCTATAGTTTAGTTTAGTTTAGAGATACAGCATGGAAACAGGCCCTTCGGCCCGCCCAGCGATCCCTGCACATTAACACTATCCTATACCCACTAGGGACAAAGTTTACATTTACTAAGACAATTAACCTACAAACCTGTACGTCTTTGGAGTGTGGGAAGAAACCGAAGATCTCAGAGAAAACCCACGCAGGTCACGGAGAGAACGTACAAATTCCATAATGACAGCACCCGTACTCAGGATCGATCCCGGGTCTCCGGCGCTGCATTCACTGTAAGGCAGCAACTCTACCGCTGCGCCACCGTGACTGTCTAATTTAATTTATCCAAATATCTAAAGATCTATAAAGCTCTGTCACCCAAAAGGTCTCAATTGAAAATGTCGACTGTCTATTCTCCTCCACAGGTGCTAACTGAACCACTATGTTCAAAAAGCATTTTGTTTTTCGATCCATTAAATTTCCGGCTCCTGGTTGTTCCAGATAAATTCCGATATTCATAACTATCCTGTGCTGACCGCATCTTATAACCTTTAATGCCAACCCTGCACAGGAGTGTTTGCTGCAACAAAGCAAATGGTAATATTCTGTAATCCAGAGATAATATTGGACAGACATAGAAAGATACCTCTGTGTACCCTACCCTCTCAAGCTTGTTTGGGTTGCTTATGTTAATATCTCCTTAAGCACTTGTTAAATTTTGCTGGAACACACTTTTATGAAAATCCGTGGGAACATTTGACTACTTTAACACTAAGTTGTGTAGTTTTGCTGCAATTTGTCTGATTTTAAGTTTTCATAAGGGATATACTGTAGTACAAAAATGTGTGCAAAATAGACTGCCAGTTTGCTCTAATCCCATTTCTCACTGGCAAATACCGATGACATCACCACTGTTTGTTCTAGCGATGGTGCCAATAGTTTTTTTCCCTGCTGACTAGCGCTGTCATTCCCAGCAATTTTTTCTCAGCATTATCTTGCCGTTTTCTCCAATTGTGATGAGAATATCTGCAACTATCACTAGACTTGTTGTCACATTGCCGAGGGTCAGATTTCCACAGAAAAATACCATTGTTAGAATGATATTTTTTTAACAGCAGATGCATCAACAAAATAAATTGAATTTGATTATTCAGCTGAAGTATAAAATTGAATGAACACTTGCTCTTTTGAGTTTCAACATTTGAATTGAAAACAATATCGATGGGCCCAAAAGAAACATAAGAGGTATGTTCCCCATCACTGGGGAGGGATTCTGCTGCACCTTTCCAGATTTACTGATCTTACTTTCAAGCTTCAGGAGGGGTGTGTGTTGTAGTTTAGTTTAGTTTAGTTTAGAGATAAAGCTGGAAACAGACCCTTCAGCCCACTGAGGCCACTCCAACCAGCGATCACCCATACACTAATTCTATTTTACACACGAGAGGCAATTTACAGAGGCCAATTAATCTACAAACCTGCCATCCTTGGAATGTGGGAGGAAACCGGAGCACCCGGAGAAGACCCACATGGTCACAGGGAGAATGTACAAGCTCCCGTGATGGGGAACATATCTCTTATGTTTCTTTTGGGCCCATCGATATTGTTTTCAATTCAAATGTTGAAACTCAAAAGAGCAAGTGTTCATTCAATTTTATACTTCAGCTGAATAATCAAATTCAATTTATTTTGTTGATGCATCTGCTGTTAAAAAAATATCATTCTAACAATGTACAAACCTTGTCTCTGGCGCTGCAAGACGGCAACTTTACCACTGCACCACTGTGCCGCACTATTTCAGCAGTGATTCTTGCACTTGATAACTGTATCTGCCCGAATGTTATTACAATGGTGCAACAGGATCTAAACATAATTAACAGTTGTTTCTGGAGGATCAGCAGCTCTTCTGTGAAAAGAAGAACTTGACAAATTCCAGACATTGCTGTGAAACTCCATTCTTCTGTTCTTTGCATTGTATCTCGGTCTTGGAGTCACAGCTTCAAAGGACATTGCTAATTAAACTGCCACGTTGGAAGAGAATCCAATGATAAAAATCATTATCAGCAGAGCCTCCAACGTGGAGAAAAAATGAAGAATTTCACTTCAGCACCCAAGTGATGCAATCAATTTTTCACATATCTTATTAAATTTGCATTGCTTTCTAAAAGCCAGGGAGACTTATCTAACAATGGATCATTGTATAATGTTTATATGAAACATGTTTCATTTTTCATTGCAGCTTGAAAACTACATTCAGGACAGTGTGAAGATGGAGATAGTGGATATCCAGAGGAATGTGGTGCGCAACCAGACTGCAGCAATGTTGGAAATAGGAACCAATCTCCTGACTCAAACTGCAGAACAAACCCGCAAGCTCACTGACGTGGAGATACAGGTAAACCGCCCAGTTTGTCTGCTGAGTTCCAAGGGTATTTGCTCTCCTAAACCAAAAGCAGTGAATTGTGTTGTATTTCTGAAATGTCCCTGAACCATGGCAATGGCCTAGCAAGAGAGATCCCAAGCTGAAGTTAACCAAATTTGATGTGTATATTCATATCCCACTAGTGCAGTTAATGCATCAATGCTGTCCTTGATTGGAAGTACCATTTAATTGATGTTTAAACTGACATTAAATATATTATATGAGTACTTTATATCTGTATTCTCCAACTTAACGAAAGAAGACTTTGAAGGTATGAGATGGGAATTGGCTAGCATGGACTGGAAAATTATACTTAAAGTGTTGACGGTGGAGATGCAATGTCAACTCCAGAAATTGTTCATCCCTGTCTGCCGAAAAAATCAAATGGGGAAGGCGGCTCAACCGTGGCTAACGAGGAAATTAACAAGGTTAAATCCAAGGAAAATGCATATAAATTGACAGAGGAAGCAGCACACCGGCGGACTAGGAGAAATTTAGAACTCAACAGAGGAGATCAAAGGAGTAATTATGAGGGAGTAAAAAGAGCCTGAAAGAAAACCTGCGAGGAAAATACTGATTCTAAAAGCTTCTATAGATATGTAAAACCAAAAAGATCAATGAAGATGAACGTAGGTTCCTTACAATCAGAGACAGGTGAATTTATAATGGGAAACTAAGAAATGGCAGAACAGTTAAACAAATACTTTGGTTCTGTCTTTACTGAGAAAGACACAAACAATCTACTAGGAATAATAGGGGACCGAGGATCAAGTGGGAGGGAAGGACTGAAGGGAATCCACATTAGTCAGGAAATGGTGTTAGCTAAACTGTTGGGACTGAAGGGAGATGAATCCCCAGGGTCTGACGGTCTGCATCACAGAGGACTCAAGGAGGTTGCACTAAAAATGGTGGTGATCATTTTCCAATGTTCTCTCGACTCTGGATCATTTGCCAGTAATTTATGCGATATCATTTATGCGTCACGATGCACGTGATGCGCGCATGGTGCACATTATGCGTGCATGGTGTGCACTACACGTGCATGGTGCGTGGTGACGTAGGCAGTGATGCGCGGTTGCGTGCGGTGCCCCAGGATTTTGGGATGTACAAAATCTTTGCGCGCCACCTTCATGACACGCAAATGACGCCCGAGTGAGACGGACCCTTAAGCGGTCTTTTCAGAATGGCAGGCAGTGACTAGTGGGTTGCCTCCAGGCTTGGTGCTGGGATTTACAATATATATTAACAATTTAGATGAGGGAATTAAATGTGACATCTCCAAGTTTGCGGATGACACAAAGCTGGGTGGCAGTGTGTGCTGCGATGCGGGTGCTATGAGGCTGCAGGGCGATTTGGATAGTTTGGGCGAGTGGGCAGATGCATGGCAGAAGTATAATGTGGATAATTGTGAGGTTATCCCCGTTGGTGGCAAGAACAGGAAGGCAGATTATTATCTGAATAGTGTCAGATTAGGAAAAGGGAAAGTGCAACAAGACCTGGGTGTACTTGTACATCAGTCACTGAATATAAACATGCAGGTACAGCAGGCAATGAAGAAAGCTAATGGCATGTTGGCCTTCATTGCGAGAGGGTTTGAGTTTAGGAGCAAGGAGATCCTACTGCAGTTGTACAGAGCCCTGGTGAGACCGCACCTGGAGTATGGTCTGCAATTTTGGTCTCCTAATTTGAGGAAGGACATTTTTGCTATTGAGGGAGTGCAGTGTAGGTTCACCAGGTTAATTCCCGGGATGGTGGGACTGACAAATGATGAAAGAATGGGTCACTGGAATTTTGAAGGGAGGGGATCTTACAGAAACATATACAATTCTTAAAGTATTGGACAGGCAAGCTGCAGGAAAAACGTTCCCGATGTTGGGGCAGTCCAGAACCAGGGGTCACAGTTTAAGAATGAGGGGATGCCATTAAGGTCGGAGATGAGGAAAAACTTCTTCACCTAGAGAGATGCGAATCTGCGACAGAAGGCAGTGGAGGCCAATTCATTGGATGTTTTTAAGAGTGTTAAATTTAGCTCTTAGGGCTACAGGGAATCAACGGATATGGTGAAAAAGCAAGAATGGGGCACTGATTTTAGATGATCAGCTATGATCATATTGAATAGCAGTGCTGGCTCGAAGGACCGAATTACCTACACCTGCACCTATTTTTCTATGTTTATATGTTTCTATGAGAGGTACAGTGAGATCAGTGCGGAGAATACTAATGAGTAAGGGTTGTTTATCATCAAGTGGTGTTGGGGCTCTTGAAGAGTATCGAGGTGGTAAATGTTTGAGTATGAGCCAGGAAGTCATCTTGCAGCTCCATAAAACGTTGGTTTGGTCTCAACTGGGATATTGGTAGCAGTTCTAGCGTCCCTTTACTGAAACGCTGTGTAGGCTTTAGAGAGTGTGCAGGAGACGTTTACCAGGATGCTGCCTGGATTAGGAGATCAAAGTCAAAGTCAAGTCAAGTCAAAAGAGTTTATTGACATGTGTCCCTGACAGGACAATGAAAATCTTTCTTTACATAGCACAACAGAACATAGTAGGCATTCATCACAATTCTATACGTAAATACACACATGAATTAATAAATTAATAAAGTGCAAATAACAGATGGAGGGATATTAATGTTCAGAGTTCCGTGCCAAGTTTAATAGCCTGATGGCTGTGGGGAAGTAGCTATTCCTAAACCGGGTTGTTGCAGTCTTCAGGCTCCTGTACCTTCTACCCGAAGGTAGCAGGGAGATGAGTGTGTGGCCAGGGTGGTGTGGGTCCTTGATGATGCTGCCAGCCTTTTTGAGGCAGCGACTGCGATAAATCCCCTCGATGGAAGGAAGGTCAGAGCCGATGATGGACTGGGCAGTGTTTACTACTTTTTGTAGTCTTTTCCTCTCCAGGGCACTCAAATTGCCGAACCAAGCCACGTGCAACCGGTCAGCAAGCTCTCTACTGTGCACCTGTAGAAGTTAGAGAGAGTCCTCCTTGACAGATCAACTCTCCGTGATCTTCTCAGGAAGTAGAGGCGCTGATGAGCTTTCTTAATAATTGCATCTGTGTTCTCGGACCAGGAAAGATCTTCACAGATGTGCACGCCCAGGAATTTGAAGCTCTTGCCCTTTCAACCATCGACCCATTGATATAAACAGGACTGTGGGTCCCCATCCTACTCCTTCCAAAGTCTACAATCAGTTCCTTGGTTTTGCTGGTGTTGATGGCCAGGTTGTTGTGCTGGCACCATATAGACAGTTGCTCGATCTTACTTCTATACTCTGACTTATCCCCATCAGTGATGCGTCCCACAACAGTGGTGTCGTCAGCGAACTTGATGATGGAGTTCGCATTATGACCGGCTACGCAGTCATGAGTATAGAGTGAGTACAGCAGGGGCCTGAGAACGCAACCTTGAGGTGCTCCCGTGCTGATTGTTATCGAGTCTGACACATTTCCACCAATATGAACAGACTGTGGTCTGTGAATGAGGAAGTCGAGGATCCAATTGCAGAGGGATGCGCAGAGACCCAGTTCTGCGAGTTTGGTAACCAGCTTGGAGGGAATGGTTGTGTTAAATGCCGAGCTGTAGTCAATGAATAGCAGCCTGACATATGAGTTTTTGTTGTCCAAGTGGTCCAGAGCGGAGTGGAGGGCCAGCGAGATCGCGTCCACCGTTGATCTGTTGTGGCAGTAAGCGAACTGCAGTGGGTCCAGGTTTTTGTCGAGGTAGTTGATTTGATTTGCGCCATGATCAACCTCTCAAAGCATTTCATCACCACAGGCTTTAGTGCCACAGGTCGATAGTCATTGAGGCACGTCACCTTGCTCTTCTTGGGCACCGGTATTATTGATGCCCTTTTGAAGCATGTGGGAACCATATAACCATATAACCATATAACAATTACAGCACGGAAACAGGCCTTCTCGGCCCCTCCAGTCCGTGCCGACCATTTATTTTCCCCTAGTCCCATCTACCTGCACTCAGACCATACCCCTCCATTCCCTTCCCGTCCATATACCTATCCACTTTAATTTTAAATGTTAAAATTGATCCTGCCTCCACCACTTCTGCTGGAAGATCATTCCACACAGCCACCACTCTCTGAGTAAAGAAATTCCCCCTTTGGGAACCTGAGACCTCAGAAGTGACAGGTTGAAAATGTCCGTAAAAACTCCAGCCAGTTGGTCCGCACAGGTTTTTAGGACACGACCAGGTATGCCATCAGGTCCAGATGCTTTTCGAGGGTTCACCCCACTGAAGGATTTCCTGACGTCGGCCTCTGTGACTGAGACTGAAATACCATCACAGCGAATAGGGGCTCGGGAAGGCACATCAGTGTTCTCCCTATCAAAGCGTGCGTAAAATGCATTGAGCTCATCAGGGAGTAATGTATCGCCGACAACCGAGCTGCCTCCTGGTTTCGCCTTGTAAGAGGTGATTGCATTCAGTCCCCACCACAGCTGCCGAACATCTGTCTCATCCTCCAGCTTGGACCAGAACTCCCTTTTGGCCTTTTTGATGGCCTTACCAAGGTCGTATCTGGACTTCTTGTAGACCACTGTGTCATCAGACATGAATGCCCGGTATCTGGTCTTCAGAAGAGTGCGGATCTCACAGTTCATCCAAGGTTTCTGATTGGGAAACACTCGGAAGGTTTTTGTAGGGATGCAGTCCTCCACACATTTCTTAATGAAGTCTGTAACAACTGTGGCGTATTCATTCAAGTCCGTTGCTGAGTCCTTGAACATTTCCCAGTCTACAGACTCCAAACAGTCCTGAATTTGTTCCTCTGCCCCCCCCCCCCCCCCCGACCAGCTCTGTACTGTCCTCACCTCTGGGGGTGCGCTCTTTAATTGCTGCCTGTAGGCAGGAAGAAGCAGCACCGCGGTATGGTCGGATTTACCGAAGTGAGGGCGAGGGATAGAGCGGTAGGCATTTTTGATGGTGGTGTAGCAGTGGTCGAGGGTGTGTGGTCCTCTGGTGCAGCAGGAGACATGTTGGTGGAAGTTGGGGAGTGATTTCTTTAGGTTTGCCTTATTGAAGTCCCCAGCAATGGTGGTAAATGCCTCGGGGTAAGACGTCTGGTGTTTGTTGACCACGGCGTGCAGCTCCTCCAGTGCCAGACGGACGTCTGCCTGGGGTGGGTTGTAGACCGCGGTCAGGATTATGGTGGTGAATTCCCTCGGAAGGTAGAAAGGAACGGCACTTCACCGCCAGATGTTCGAGGTGTGGAGAGCAGGAGTTGGACAGGACTGCCACGTCTGAGCATCACGCAGAGTTGACCATGAGGCAGACGCCCCCCCTCCCCCTTTCCCAGATGCCAGTGTACGGTCCATGCGGTGGATGGAGAACCCTTCAGGTTGGACCGCTGAGTCTGGGGAGCTGGGGGTGAGCCATGTCTCTGTGAAACAGAACACAGAGCATTCCCTCAGCTCCCTTTGATAAAGCAGCCTTGCCCTTAAGTCCTCCACTTTATTTTCAAGGGACTGTACATTGGCCAGTAGGATAGTAGGGAGGAGGGCCGAAGTCCCCTGCGCTTCATTCTGACCTGAAGTCCTGCCCGTTGGCCACATTTCCGGACACAATGGAGGCTTCCCCTTTGTTCCCAGTTACTGTGTTTCCTGTACCTGCTGTTTCTGCGGACCAGCGCTGGAACAGGAATTCACTCACAGACGGCAGCTCCAGCTCCGTAACGAACGGGGGTTCCCTCAGAATCAGCAGCTCCAGCTTCATTTCTTCTGGGGTATCCAGCCCGTCGGCTCTGGAGGTCATCCCGGGGTTTCCAGGTGCCATACCTGGGTTCTTCAGTCGGGTCGGGAGTTTCACAGCTGGAGTGGGAAAGTTTAAAGTCCGGTGCTCCCGCAGCTGTGGGAAATCGCAAAATTTCCAACACTTTCAGCTGCACAAGCAGCCTGTCAGAAACGGCACCAATTACTGCCGTTTCCCTGATGCAGGTAAGTTGATAGAAGTTGTAGGTAATTCTTTTCTGTTCTGGTGCTCCGCAAAAGTCGCCGCAGGCAGGCGCCATCTTGATCAGACATTAGCTACATGATGAGGTTGGACAAACTTGACTTTTTTTCTCCGGAATGCCAGAGGTTACAGAGGGACCTGGTAGAAGTATATGAAATTATGAGAGGCATAGATAGGGTAGACAGTCAGATCTTTTTCCCAGTGTGGAAATGTTAAAGACAAAAGGAAGTAGATATAAGTCAAGAGAGGCAAAGTGTAAAGGAGAAATGTAGGGCAGGTTTTTTCGTGCAGGAGGTGGTGGGTGCCAGGAATGCGCTACCTGGGGTGGTGGTTGAATCAGATATGATTGTGGCATTTAAGATACTTTTGGGATATGCAGGAAATGGAGTGATATGGATCAGATAGATGAAATCAGTTTATCCTAGCATCATTTTTAGCATAGACTTTATGGGCCAAACCGCTAGTTCCTGTGGTTTACTGTTCTATCTTCTATGTAATTGCAATTTCCCAACTACAAGTTCAATGTCCCAAAACCTGCCTTACAAGTCAATTTTTACACAACCGACGGCCAATACATGATTTACTAACTTAGCTTGCTAACTCTTTGTTTTCTTCATCCAGAATTATTTCATCTTTGGCAATATTTGTCCTGCAAATCACCATGCCATATTTGCCAAGTATTGCACTTGTGATCATAGCTTATGTCTCATTAATACCCAAGACTATTTTCTGTCCATTGTCTGTATTCCCCACTAATTATTTTCCTGTTAAAGTAATAGTTTTCTGTTTTGTTGAGTGATTTCAATGTTTAGATAAAGATCCAGGGATGAAATTGAGTAAAATTTCAATGTTCTCATTGTTATGATATAAATATTACAAAGAAACCATCTGCAATATTCCCCAGTGCAAATAATGTGACATTTCAGTCTATGGTAAATGGATAATGTTGAGTGGTTAGCATAATGCATGAAAACAAGAGTAACATCAATGATATTAATGATTTGGAAGAGGGAATTAGGAGCAACACTAGCAAGTTTGCGGATGACACAAAGCTGGGTGGCAGTGTGAACTGTGAAGAGGATGTTAGGAGGTTGCAGGGTGGCCTGGACAGATTGAGTGAGTGGGCAGATGCGTGGCAGATGCAGTATAATATAGATAAATGTGAGGTTATCCACTTTGGTGGCAAAATCAAGGGGGCAGATTATTATCTCAACGGGGTTAGGTTAGGTAAGGGGGAGGTGCAGCGAGACCTGGGTGTCCTTGTACACTGGACACTGAAAGTTGGCGTGCAGGTACAGCAGGCAGTGAAGAAAGCTAATGGAATGCTGGCCTTCATAACACGAGGATTTTGGTATAGGAGTAAAGAGGTTCTTCTGCAGTTGTTTAGGGCTCTGGTAAGACCACATCTGGAGTATTGTGTACAATTTTGGTCTCCTAATTTGAGGAAGGACACCCTTGTGATTGAGGCAGTGCAGTGTGGGTTCACGAAATTAATCCCTGGGATGGCGGGGCGGTCATTTGAGGAAAGAGTGAAAATACTAGGCTTGTATTCACTGGAGTTTAGAAGGATGAGGGGTGATCTCATAGAAACATATACAATTATAAAAGGACTGGACAAGCTAGCTGCAGGAAAAATGTTCCCAATGTTGGGCGAGCCCAGGACCTGGGGCCACAGTCATAGAATAAAGGGGAGGCCAGAGAGTTGTGAATTTGGGGAATTCCCTGCCACAGTGGGAGAACTTGTATTAAGATCTCTTTTACAACTCGATATCCGGGGTTGAACCCGACAGAGTGATTCCCGTTTGTTGCAGCTGTAGTGGCTCTATAACTGAATTATTGTCAAAGACCATTTAAGAATGAACTTGAAGACATCAGTAATCTGTACCATATTAAAGGTAACATTAACATTTCAACAAACACGCTTCCGATCCCCTCAATAGGAATGTACTGCTTTTTCGGGTGCTATCCCTGCATGCTGTAGTGAGCACATCCATGGCTTGATGTGATAACCTGAGCCGTAAGGCAATCCATTCAGAATGTGTAAGTCAATAATTGTTTTATTATGCAGAGGCCGGTTTCCTGAACCACAGTTTGAACCAGCTAGTTTTTGTTTTTTAGAATAACCGTATAGCGTTGTATTATTATGCCTAACAAAAGCAGGCAACATGGCTGCTTAGCCAGTCCGACAGTACGAAACCTAAAGCGAGGTCTTGCTGACTGTTTTAAGACCTGACTAATGAGGCAAAATGGAGGGAGACATAAAAGACCATTCTCCTTTTTGTAGCAAGAATGTATTTCTCCGCACTGTTGTGCCACATATTTTTGCAATCAGTGAATAAACATGAAACCAACATGTCGATATTCGATGTAGCATTGAACCACACTTTCATAATACTTTGAGATCCAATACCTATTCTGTGTTGTCATCGATCTGAACTGGATGATACCCCAGTGGCAAAGGAGGTTAGGTAAAAGGATATTTTTACTTGATTGCCATGTGACTAACATATGCCACCACCGTAGTGTAGCAACTTGAAGTTGAGCATGTAGATTATGTATATTCGCTCAATAGACCCTTAACCATGGGGTGCATCTAGTGTATATATTTAGTTGATACCAACAACTGAAGAATTGTTAACTCATGCAAATCTCCACTACATCCAACTAGAGATAGTATTCGGAACTTCTCACCTTAGAGCCCTTAGCATCAGTTTGTAATAACTAAATTCGATCGACCAAACTACTGGAGCAATGCTGAATACTGTTTGTTCATCATTGTGACTGAGGTAGCTTCAGCTGATAATAGCATAAGGTTGCTAACAATGGTTTGTCTACATGTCCTTTGAGAGGTCGCACGATATCAGTTCCTTGATTTGCACAGTTGAAACACAGCTACTATATTGCCAATTACTCTTGATGAAATAGTCAAAATAGTTAGTTTTATAACAGGTTGTTATTAACTTCAATCTCTTGCCACGGGGCGGAGTCATAGGCTAATTAATAGTTTAAGGTAATTCCCAATGACCAATTGGAAATGTTTATCTCTTCCTCAATGTTTTACTGTTATTAACCATATAACCATATAACAATTACAGCACGGAAACAGGCCTTCTCGCCCCTTCCAGTCCGTGCCGACCATTTATTTTCCCCTAGTCCCATCTACCTGCACTCAGATCATACCCCTCCATTCTCTTCCCGTCCATATACCTGTCCACTTTACTTTTAAATGTTAAAATCGATCCTGCCTCCACCACATCTGCTGGAAGATCATTCCACACAGCCACCACTCTCTTAGTAAAGAAGTTCCCCCTCATAGAAACATAGAAACATAGAAATTAGGTGCAGGAGTAGGCCATTCGGCCCTTCGAGCCTGCACCGCCATTCAATATGATCATGGCTGATCATCCAACTCAGTGTCCCGTACCTGCCTTCCCTCCATACCCTCTGATCCCCTTAGCCACAAGGGCCACATCTAACTCCCTCTTAAATATAGCCAATGAACTGGCCTCAACTACCCTCTGTGGCAGAGAGTTCCAGAGACCCACCACTCTCTGTGTGAAAAAATTCCTTCTCATCTCGGTCCTAAAGGATTTCCCCCTTATCCTTAAGCTGTGGCCCCTTGTCTTGGACCTCCCCAACATCGGGAACAATCTTCCTGCATCTAGCCTGTCCAACCCCTTAAGAATCTTGTAAGTTTCTATAAGATCCCCTCTCAATCTCCTAAATTCTAGAGAGTATAAACCGAGTCTATGCAGTCTTTGTTCATAAGACAGTCCTGACATCCCAGGAATCAGTCTGGTGAACCTTCGCTGCACTCCCTCTATGGCAATACCCCTAAACGTCTGTCCCTTAATTCTCATGTCATGCCCTCTTGTTTGAATCTTCCCTACCCTCAATGGGAAAAGCTTATCCACGTCAACTCTGTCTATCCCTTTCATCATTTTAAAGACCTCAATCAAGTCCCCCCTTAACCTACTGCGCTCCAAAGAATAAAGACCTAACTTGTTCAACCTTTCTCTGTAACTTAGTTGCCGGAACCCAGGCAACATTCTAGTAAATCTCCTCTGTACTCTCTATATTTTGTTGACAGCCTTCCTATAATTAGGCGACCAAAATTGTACACCATACTCCAGAATTGGTCTCAGCAATGCCTTGTACAATTTTAACATTACTTCCCTACTCCTATATTCAATGCTCTGATTTATAAAGGCCAGCACACCAAAAAATTCCTCCTCTTTGAATCTCATAGTTTCCATAGCTACTCAATATCCTTCTCCTTGGTGAATACTGAAGAAAAGAAATTGTTCAATATCTCCCCCATCTCTTTTGGCTCTGCAGATAGCTGTCCATTCTGGCTCTCTAATGGTCCAATTTTATCCCGTTATCCTTTTGCTATTTATATAGCTGTAGAAACCCTTTGGATTTACTTTTACCTTTCTTGCCAAAGCAACCTCATATCTTCTTTTAGCCTTTCTTATTTCTTTCTTAAGATTCTTTTTACATATTACATAATTAGTACGGGTGTCAGAGGTTATGGGAAGAAGGCAGGGGAATGGGGTGAGGAGTGAGAGATAGATCAGCCATGATTGAATGGTGGACTAGACTTAATGGGCCAAATGGCCTAATTCTGCTCCTATCACTTCTAAAACAAGGACTTTTGTGTTGCGTTTAGGTTCTGAACCAAACATCACGCCTTGAAATACAGCTGCTAGAAAACTCGCTGTCAACCAACAAACTGGAGAATCAGATCATGGTGCAGAACCTGGAAATTACTAAACTCCAAGAAAAAAACAGGTGTGTTTAAATGCAGGTGGTGGTATTGAAACAGCTAAAAACTCACACTGTCAAGCAAACTGTTGGAATTTGCAACAACAATAGACATAAGGACTTATTCT